>JAZHEH010002991.1:2400000-3000000 GCA_036589455.1 Ateles fusciceps | reverse complement strand
AGCATCTGGATAGAAAAAAAATGCCCCATTGAGGAAAGATACAAATTCCTTCATATTTTTAAATGTCTCACATCTCCTTACAATCTTTTTCCTCCCAGCAACTCAGGGGATTGTTTAACCATTTAATAACTGCAGGAAAGGGAAAAGCCTGTCTAAAGTTTCCCTAAAGTATCAATACTATCCTTTTGAAAGCAGAGACAGTGCTTCCAGTACACTGCTTTCTTTTAGTCAGAGATCAGCAAACTATGACCTGAGGGCCACATTTAATACCATCTCTTTGTGTGCCCGCCCGTGAGCTAAAAATGGTTTTTACGTAAGTGTTGAAAAAATAAAAAGCCAAATATCTGTGCTACATGAAAAGTACATGAAATTCAAATTTCACCTCCATAAGTAAAGTTTTATTGGAACACAGCCACACACACTCATTTACATATTGTCTGTGGCTGTTTGCCTTCAACAATGGTAGAATTGATTTGTTACAACAGAGAACGCATACGGCCTGCAAAGCTGAAAACATATGCTGTTAATTTGATTGACATCTTTGTATATTTACATACAGTTGTAAGAAATAATACGGAGAGATTGTACTCTTTGCCCAGTTTCCCCCAATGCTAATATTTTGCAAAACTTAAGTGTAACAGTACAACCAGGATATTGACATTGGTATAATCCACTGGGCTTGAAACTGAAAGTATTTACTACCTGGCCTATCATGAGAAAATATTTTACAACCATTCCTTTAGGTATGCAGTGTTATATTTTTCTTTTGTATTAGTCTTATTTTTTTTCTTCTCTGAATTTTTCTCTGTTTTTTTTTCCCCCTCAATACTTCTCTATAGATAATACTGCAAATTAGCAATGCCCACTTTCATAGTGAATTGCATCTTTCTACTTGCCAAGTTTCTAAGGTAAAATATATTTTAAGGAAAACAAGGAATAATGGTTTTTCCTTTGGTCTAATTAATTTTGGTCACAGTATTAACATAAAGCTAATGAAATTCAGAACTAAGGGAATTAAAAAAAATATATATATATATATATAACACACACACACACACACATAAAACCTAGCTCTTCGTCTTTCTAGTCTTACTTTTCCCTAGAAAGACTGATTTACTTTTAGGGTAGAAACTGGAGATACTGGATAACCTCTCACAGGTGGAGTTCAACAAAACAAAGAACTCATTAACTCTTTTTGAGCTGGGGCTGACCAGGGGGCTGAATAGCTGCTTAAGTACCTCTGGAAAAGGTAACTTTTCAGCCCAAGGGTACAGGGCTGGAATTGGTCTTTTTAGATTCATACCCTGGCTGGCTGCAGGTTAGTTTTGTAAGGTAAGAAAGCAACATCTAGCAACAAAGGACAGACTGTGAGAGATAATTCTGGTGGTCCTTTTGCTGCTATGGTTAGAATATTTGTCCCCCTCTAAAACTCATGCTGAAATTTAGTTACAATGGTAACAATATTAGGAGGTGGGACCTTTGACGTGTCTGGCCCCTTGTGCCTCTTGGCCCTTCCACCTTCTGCCATGTGAGCATCCAGCCTTCCTCCCCTCCGGAGGACACAGTGTGTGAAGTGCCATCTTGGAAGAAGAGAATTGCCTCACCTTATCGACACTAAACCTACCAATGCCATGACTTCAGCCTTCTCAGCCTCCAGAGCTGCCAACCGTTACATTTCTGTTCTTGATAAATTTCCAAGTCCTAGATGTTTTGTATTATTTTTGTTGTTTAGCACAAATGGGACTATGGCAGCCGCCATCTTGAGAGGACAATACAGAGCAGAGAGACGTGACAGAGGCCAGTGAGGACACAGACTGGACATGAGAGGGCCTTCTGAGAATTAACCTAAATCAAAGCTTCAAAATGTGTTCCTAGGCCGGGCGCAGTGGCTCACGCCTGTAATCCCAGCACTCTGGGAGGCTGAGTCAGGCAGATCACCTGAGGTCAGGAGTTTAAGACCAGCCTGGGCAACATGGTAAAATCCCGTGTCTACTAAAAATACAAAAATTAGCCAAGCACGGTGGCACATACCTGCAGTCCCAGCTGCTTGGGAGGTTGAGGTAGAAGGATCACTTGAACTCGGGGAGCAGAGGCTACGGTGAGCCGAGATCTCACTCCTGCAGTACAGCCTGGGCAACACAGTGAGATTTGGTCTCAAAAAAAACCACAAAAAGCAAAAAAGTGTTCCCAGACAAACAGGACCAGCATTCCCAGGGACTCTGGACAGATGTGAGTTATCAGGCTTCTACCCTAAACCTACTAAGGCTGATACTCTGGGGGTGGAGCCCAGGAATCTGTTTTAACAAGCTTTTGGGTCATGATGACGATGAGGCAGCTTCTAGTTGAAGAACAGCTGCCCTCAATCCATGCCTAAGGGCCCACGCAAAGTCTCAAGGAAAGCACGTCTTCCAGGACTGCTAAGATTGAAGTTTCCCGTTTCTCATTGTGTCTCCTGATGATAGCTACTAGGTATCCAGTGCAAACTATGTCTCGGATACTCTAGTACATGAAAATAATAGTGTTTAGGGCTTATTGAGTACTTAATATATTCCAGACTCTGTCCTTAATGCTTTGTTTTATTATCTCATTTAATTTTGGGAACACATTTTTCAGTGGGAACTAAGTGACGAGAACACAGGAACACAGACAGGGGAACAGCAGACACTAAGGCCTACCGGAGGGTGGTGGGGAGGACGAGGGAGAGGAGCAGGAGAAATAACTAACGGGTATAGGCTTGATACCTGGGTGACGAAATGATCTGTAAAACAAACCCCTGTGACACAACTTTACCTATATAGCAAATCTACACATGTACCCCTGAACTTAAAAATTAAAGTTAAGGCTGGGTGTGGTGGTTCACGCCTGTAATCCCAGCACTTTGGGAGGCCGAGGTGGGCAGATCACCTGAGGTCAGGAGATTGAGACCAGCCTGGCCAAGAAGGTGAAACCCCATCTCTCCCAAAAACTACAAAAATTAGCTGGGCGTGGTGGCGCGCACCTGTAATCCCAGCTACTTGGAGTCTGAGGCAGGAGAATCGCTTGAACCCAGGAGGCGAAGGTTAGAGTGTGATGAGATCGCACCACTGCACTCCAGCCTGGGTGAAAGAGCAAGACTCTACCTCAAAAATAACTAAATAACTAAATATATAAAATGAAAGTTAAGAAAAAGATAGTAAATGTAATATAAAGTATGCAAAGTTTTCACCAGTATACCTAATCAGAGTTGGCATTAGTACATACAAATGTAAAATTATTCTTAATAATAATTTTGAGAACAATCTAACGTGGTAGGTGCTTTCATTAACTCTGTAATACAAATGAGAAAACCGAGGTCCAGAGAAGTTATGTCATTGGTGACGGGTCATTAAGGTAGCAAAGAGAAGACCCCAGCCTGACCCCAATAGTCTTGACTTATCCCTTATGCTCTGTCACTGGCGTTCTGAGATGCATGAACTCAGTGGTACCCAGCTTTTCTGACCCCAGGGAACAGTTTCATGGAAGACAGTTTTTCCATGGACCGGCGTTAGGGGTGCGGGATGTTTTGGGGCTGAAACTGTTCCACATTAGATTCCTATGAGGAGTGTGCAACCTAGGTTCCTCGCATGCGCAGTTCACGACAGGGTTTACGCTTCTGTGAGAATCTAATATTCTCTGATCTGATAGGAGGTAAAGCCCAAGTGGTGATGCTGGCTCGCCCACAGCTTACCTCCTGCTGTGTGGCTCCGTTCCCAACCCTCGGTCCCAGGGACTGCGGAGCCCTGCATCAACTCATTTAATCCCCCTCAACATTACTAAGAAAGTGAAATTAATTAGTGAAATTTTACAGCTGAGGAGAGGGAGGCTCTGAGAGGTCCACTAACTTGCCCCAAATCACATAGCTTGTTAAAAGCTCAGCTGCATTTAGAACCTGAGCCATTATTGCTGGGTCTCTTCTTGTGCTTGTCCTAGTGCCTGGCACCTACTGTGTCTTCAGATATTGAGTGATGCCAGCTGCTGACTCAGAGACCATCCCCTGATCCTGTTTAGGGGCAACCTGACCCGTTCTTTAGGGAGCACAAGGAAAGGGTCTTACATCCAACCCTAAACTGAGCATTCTCAGAAAGAACATTCCCCAGGAGCCTCCTTGAGGCTTGCTGCAAAATGCGATGAAGGCAAAACTGAATCAAGTGTGATTCATCTGAACAAAGTTTTAATTAGTAAATAAATTAGTTGGGGGGCAGGGGAAAAGATATCAATTAGAACAGGTGGTTAAATAGGCAGAAATATGTAGAGAGTTTTTGTGCCTGGAGGAAATTCATGTGTTCCATTAGCACTAATTAAGAAGCACAGGCTATCCTTTCTAGGCTACATGAGGCCTGAGCTTCAAGAACAAAGAGGTGGTATCTTGCTAGACAGAGAGTCTGGCTGCTTTAGGCTGAGTGCAGTGGCTCACACCGGTAATCTGAGTACTTTGGGAGGCTGAGGTGTGTCGATCACCTGAAGTCAGGAGTTGGAGAACAGCTTGGCCAACATAGTCAAACTCCATCTCTAGTAAAAATACAAAAAGTTAGCTGGGCGTGGTGGCGGGCACCTGTAATCCCAGCTCCTGGGGGAGGCTGAGGCATGAGAATTGCTTGAACCTGGGAGGCGGAGGTTACAGTGAGCTGAGATCTACTCCAGCCTGGGTGAGGAGAGGAGAGTGAAACTCCTCTCTCTCTCTCCCTCTCTCTTCTCTCTCTCTCTCTCTCTCTCTCTGACTCTGACACACACACACACACACACACACACACACACACATGCACACACACACAGGAAAGTCTGTCTGCTTTCAAGTTGGGGCAAGCTGGTCACTTCATGGCATTAAGAATAAAGCTTCCGAACTGTGTGAGCTCAGCCTCCAAAGCCTTAACTTCAGCTTTGCTAAAAAGGGTGATAATGATATTGACCATATAGGATTATCAGAAGGATCTGTATGTCTGATATCGGGAAGGCAGTGATATTTGAGGAGGTCCACATTTTTGGTCTTGTTTTCCCCTCAACATAGCCTTGTGACTAGGTAGAGCAGAAATTACAAACCCATTTTTTCAGGTGGAAAAACAGTAGAGTGGATCTAGTGACTTGTCCCTTTTAACATTGGATCAACTTTTCTTTTTCTAGGACATCTCTCTTACTGTGGAGACTGGAAAGTGAAAATCTGCAACACATTTCCCAGCCTCCCTTGCAGCTAGAGCTCCCAATCTGATTCATCAATCATGTGGACTCACCAAAGACTTGAGTTTACAATGAAGTTTGTGGGGAGACGAGGCATCCAATTTGCTGATAGAGCTCATAGCAGATGACAAGTGACTCTACAACAGCAGAAGAAGGGATTGGTTCCTGCATCTGGACCATGGCTAATGTGGTGTGATCCTGAAGCCAGACATCAGAAGGTGGCTTTCTAACGGCCCCTCTTCCTCTTTCTCTGATGGGCCAGTTCTGAGATGCTGCTCTGGAAGTCATACCTAGAGGATACTCTAGATCCTGCTCCTTCAGCCCTCATAACAATTTCGTTTTGAAGTAATTTTTTTTTTTTTTTCGAGATGGAGTCTCACTCTGTCACCCTGGCTGGAGGACAGTGGTGTGATCTTGGCTCCCTGCAATCTCTGCCTCCCAGGTTCAAGCAACCCTCCTGCCTCAGCCTCCTGCGTAGTTGGGATTATAGGCACCCACCACCATGCCCAGCTAATTTTTGTATTTTTAGTAGAGATGGGGTTTCACCATGTTGGCCAGGCTGGTCTCGAACTCGTGACCTTCAATGATCTGCCTGTCTTGGGCTCCCAAAGAGCTTGGATTATAGGCGTGAGCCCTTATGCCCAGCCTGAACTTAATTCTTTATATTAAATTATTTTTTGCCTTATGTAGTGGGAGCGATTTTGCAGCTGAATTCCAGATGATACAATGGGCCACAGAGAAGTTTTGCCACTTGTCCCAATAAAAGTTAAGTGTTTGATATTGCTGGCACTTAAAAAAAAATCCCTACAGATATGAATTTCATTTCCTGTGGATTTTACACTTTAATTTACTTCTCTGAGCCCCTGTTTCCTCATCTGTCAAATAGAAATAATAATATTTACCTTGCAGGAGATGTTGTGAGAATTCAACGAGATCATAGATAACAAATTATTAGAGTCATGTAGATACGCCACAAATGGTACCTATTAATAATAAAAAACTGGCTTTAGAAGAAATTCTATCAGGATATGCTAGTTTGCATCAAGATAACAAATATCCCCCAAATCATTTCAATATTTCTTTTTTTTTTTTTTTTTTGAGACGAAGTTTTTACTCTTGTTGCCCAGGTTGGAGTGCAATGGCACAATCTTAGCTCACTGCAACCTCCACCTCCCAGGTTTAAGTGATTCTCCTGCCTCAGCCTCCCAAGTAGCTGGGATTACAGGTGTCTGCCACCACGCCCGGCTAATTTTTTTTGTATTTCACTATGTTGGCCAGGCTGGTCTTGAACTTCTGGCGTCAGGCCATCCACCCGCCTTGGCCTCCCAAAGTGCTGGGATTACAGGCATGAGCCACCGCGCCGGCCCATTTCAGTATCTTAAAAACAGAAAAGGTTTATTTTTCATTCACGCTCGTAGATATGTCTTGAGTTGGCAAGGGGTGTTCTGCTCCTCTTGGTTACTCAGGGGTCCAGGCTAATGGAGCAGCCACCATCTCATATGCACACTCATGAAAGAAGACCCTTCGGAGGGTCTTCAGTGGGCAATACAATGCCCTGGCTTGCAGCAATGCAGGGTACGTGCCCTCACAGTTCATTTTCCAAAACCAGCCGCAAGATCCCAGCCGATCACAAGGGAACTAGGGAATGCAGTGCTGTCATGGGATAAGCTCGATAAAATATGTGGTGACCACACAGAGAGTGGAAGTGGAGTGACAACCAGACAGGAAGCTCTGCAGTGCTTCCAACATTTCTAGACTTCAGAACTCGTTCCGTCTCCGATTAGGAACCGCAAGACTGCGATGGGATGGTTGGAAAGACATTAAAGGGCATTTTCAGACAGCTGGAAGGAAGTCTGGAAATAGGAATCCTTCCAACACCTTGGTTTCTCTTGCTTTCCTACATCCCATTCCCCTCCCAGAATCTGGAGTGCTCCATGTGAACATGAATCAGATCACGTCATCTTCCCACTTACAATCCTCAAATGGTGCTAAAAAGAAAACCCAGGCTTCTCACCATAGCGCTTCATGACGTATTAGTTATTGATGGCTGCACAAGAAATAATTCCTAAAATATAGGGACTTAAGAGAACAAAAAATCTTTATTATCTCATGCAGTTTCTTTATTTGGTTTTGTTTTGCCTTTTTTGAGACAGTGTCTTGCTCTGTTGCCCAGGCTGTCGTGCAGTGGTGTGATCATAGCTCACTACAACCTTGATCTCCTGGGCTCAAGAGATCCTTCTGTTTCAGTCTCCCAAGTAGCTGGAACTTCAGGCATGAGTCACCACACCTGGCTAGTTTTTAAAATTTTTTGTAGAGACGGTGTCTTGCTATGTTGCCCGAGCTTGTGTTGAACTCCTAGCCTCAAGTGATCCTCCTCCTTTAGCCTCCCAAAGTTCTGGGATTGCACATGTGAGCCACTGTGCTCGGACTAACGCAGTTTCTCTTGGTCGGGCATTTGGGAGCGTGTCAGCTGAGTGTCTTGGCTTATGCTCTTTCAGAGGTTGCCATGATGACATTGGTCGGGATTGCTGTTGTCTGAAGGCTATATTGGGCTAAAGGATCTGAGATAATGCACTCATATGGCTAGCAGGTTGATGCTGGCTATTGGCAGGAGGCTTCGTTCCTGATAACACAGACCTTCCCATAGGACTGCCAGACTGTGCTCATGACATGGTGGTGGCTTTGTCCAGAGTGAGTGGTCTGAGAAAGAGAGCACAAGTCAGAAGCTGCAATGTTCTTCTATAAACCAGTCTTAGAACCCACACCCTGTCATATCCCCCACGTCCTGCTGGTTCCCCAGGTCAGCCCTATTCATTGTTTACACGAGTGTGAATTCCAGGAGGCAGAGACCATGGGGCATGCGGGAGGCAGTGACTTACCTGTCTGTTTTTATCTCCTGTTGATTCACTAAGCACTCATCACATCGACCTTCTGTCTGTTCGAAACATGCTAAGCTGAGCCAAACCCAAGGCCTTTGCTTGCTCTTCCCTCCTCATGAGATACTTGTTCCTCCAATTCATCACCACATTCGGGTTTCAGCTCAAGTGTTGTTTTCTTAGAGAGGCTTCCCCTGACCACCCTGTCCAACATTGCTCTTCCCGCTGGTCCCTACTCCGGGCTAATTGCTAGCACATCATTCTGTTTCTTCCCTTCACTCTTTGAAATCACTGCATTTATTTATTTATTTACAGACAGGGTCTCACTCTTTTGCCCAGGCTGGAGTGCAGTGGCGTGATCATGGCTCACTGCAGCCCTGACCTCCTGGTCTCAAGCCATCCTCCTGCCTCAGCCTCCTGACTAGCTGGTACTACAGGTGCATGCCACCATGCCTGGCTGGTTCTTTTTTTTTTTTTTTTTTTAATTTTTTGGAGAGATGTGGGGGGTCTCACTATGTTGCCTATGCTGGTCTTGAACTCCTATACTCAAGTGATCCTCCTGCCTTGGCCTCTCAAAGTGCTGGGATTACAGGCATGAGCCACCATGCTCAGCCTTAGTCTGAAATCACTGTAATTACTGATAGTTTATTAGGCCTCTGTCTCCTTTCTTAAGACTTCAGTTCCCTGAGAGTGGGCCGGGCCCATTATGTTCATCTGAACATCTCCAGCACCTGGCATCCCCCCTACTCCATAGTAAGTGAACCATACCTATGTGCCTAGTAAAGCAACAGCCTCCAGCCTCCCCACCTCCCATGGGGAAGATTACAGATCCCTCCAATTTTCTCAAGACCTCTTGCTGTTATGAACCTGATCTGAAATCTGACCCTAGGTTTGTCCTAAGCTCCCTGCTCCTATGTGATCATTATTCACAGTGCAACCCATGAGTCTGCAAAGCCCCACAATCTTCCTGGAGAGGAGAGGGTGAGAGAAATCCGGTTGGCAGACTGAGAGGCTGCCTCACTGCAAGCTCACCTGAACCCACAGCCAGAGCTCAACCTTCCAGCCCAGAAGGCTTTCTGGTTCAGTTTGTGATTATCTGAATAAGGCACTTTTAACTGCACAGTTTGACAAGGGCTTCTTGGCAGGTGACCTATTAATGCTGGCCTAAATGGGAGTCACCTAGAGGGAGGAAAGCCCCGGGGGGACCACTCTGAAAGCTTTAGCAGAATTCGTGGATTTCTCAATCGCTGTGGCTTCCCCAGGCAATTAAATGGGCAGCAGACAAGACTGCTCACTTAGCATCTCGAGCCTCTGGTCTCAGAGGCTGCAGGTGACTGAGAGGGACCATTTGAGCAGATCAACCATCTACCTGCTAAGCTTCCTTTCATCTTTTCTCCATCTTTCCTTCCTCCCTCTCTCCCTTCCTCTTTCCCTCCTTCCTTTCCTTTGTCCCTCCCATCCTCCTTTCCCTGCCTAGGGAAGTTGCAAAAGGTTTATGAATTCCCCAGCCATCCACCTCTCACCTCTGGCTATTGGCTTCATCTACTCCATCCTTCTCCTGTATCTTCCCTGACTCTAACATTTGAAGTATTGAGATGACCTACTTTCACTGTGTAAGTAGAGGCACTGGAGCTGTGGGCTAGACGTATGAGAGAAATGGGCAGAGGCATCCAGCTGCTGAGAATCATGAGACCCCCACTGACTATCTGGCTGGACTGCTGGTGGCTTCTTTCAGGTCTAGATTTTCAAAGCCTGGCACCTTGAACAGCATTTGTGCACCTGGAGTTTTTGACATGGGGCATTTTATTGCAGCTCTTTTAGTACATTTCTATAGCCAGAGTGTCATGTGGGGTCCAGCATTTGCTGAGTGTTACCGGGCACTGTGCTAGGCAATGTGATTTCATTAGTAATAATTGTGAGTACTTTATAAAGCAAGAATTTTGCACATGCCATCTCATTTCATCCTCCCCCAAACCTTGTAAGATGGGGGTGATTTGTGCCCATTTTTCAGATGAGAGAAGCTGATGTGTAGAGAGGTTATGCAGCTCAGGAAATTCTAAAGGCTTCATGTTGTGTATGGATTCTCACATTTATTTTTATTTTTAGACAGAGTCTCCACTCTTGTCGCCCAAGCTGGATTGCAATGGCACAGTCTCGGCTCACTGCAACCTCTGCCTCCTGGGTTCAAGAGATTCTCCTGCCTCAGCCTCCTGAGTAATTGGGATTACAGGCAGCTGCCACTACGTCTAGCTAATTTTTGTATTTTTTTTTTAGTAGAGATGGAGTTTCACCATGTTGGCCAGGCTGGTCTCGAATGCCTGACCTCAGGTGATCCGCCCACCTTGGCCTCCTAAAGTGCTGGGATTACAGGTGTGAACCAATGAGCCCAGCTGGGATTCTCAAATTTGATCCTTACCACAACTCTGTGAGATGAAAATCATCATCCTCATTTTATACGTGAGAGCACTGAAGCCTGAGGGTGAAGACCACACAGCCATCAAGTGGGAAATCTACTATTCATCAACAGTTCCCTGTGCATGTGATACTAGCTATGTGCAAATGATTTACTATCATTTGCAAAATTTGAAAGTTGAGTTGTTAGGAGAATCCCTTACTCATTCCACAAGTACTTCCTGTGTCCCAGTTAGGTACTAGGATCAACAGTGGTGTGGTAGAGTACACACATGGCCACAGACTGCTCCCTTCACTTTAACCACACCCCTGTGTAAAGTGGCTTTGCAGCTTCTCCCATCAGGAGGTAGAGTCTGTGTCCTCACCTCTTAAGTCTGGACTGGTCTTGTGATAAGCTTTGAACATTAGAATATGACAAAAGTGGCAGTGTGCCAGTCTAGACCTCTAGCTGTTTCTACTCTCTCTTGGTATCCTGTGAGCTCAATGTGAGCAACCTTTATCTGATCAGCCAAGCACTGAGAGACATATGTCCCAGTCACACATGCTATCTTAGCCAACCCCTAGAAACAGCTGTGGGGTAGACTGGCAACTGACCACAGATACATGAGTGAGCCCAGCCAAGACCAGAAGAACAGCCCAGCTGAGCACAGCCCACATTGCCAGACCACATGTTCAGGAGCGAAATCAGTGATTCTCAAAATGTATTTCCTAGTCCAATAGCATCAGCCTCACTAGGGAACCTAACAGAAATGCAACTATTTGAGGTGAGTTTTATTTTTTTTTAATTTTTTATTTCTGTATGTTTTTGGGGAACAAGTGGTATTTGGTTACCTGAGTAAGTTCTTTAGTGATGATTTGTGAGATTTTGGTGCACCCATCACCTGAGCAGTATACACGAACCCATTTTGTAGTCTTTTATTCCTCACCCCATTCCCACCCTTTCCCTTAAGTCCCCAAAGTCCATTGTGTCATTCTTATTCCTTTGCATCCTCATAGCTTAGCTTCCACTTAAGAGTGAGAACATATGATGTTTGGTTTTCCATTCCTGAGTTACTTCACTTAGAATAATAGTCTCCAGTCCCATCCAGGTTGCTGCAAATGCCATTAATTCATTCCTTTTTATGGCTGAGGAGTATTCCATCATATACACACAAACACACACACACACCCCCCACACAGTTTCTTTATTCACTCATTGATTGATGGGCATTTGGGCTGGTTTCACTTTTTATTTTATTTTTTTATTTTTAAGACAGACTCTTGCTCTGTTGCCTAGGCTGGAGTACAGTGGTACCATCTCAGCTCACTGCAACCTCCGCCTCCCATGTTCAAGTGATTCTCCTGCCTCAGCCTCCCGAGTAGCTGGGACTACAGGCACACACCACCACGCCTGGCTAATTTTTGTATTTTTTTGTAGAGACGGGGTTTCACCATGTTGGCCAGGCTGGTCTCAAACTCCTGACCTCAGGTGATCTGCCTGCCTCATCCTTCCAAAGTGCTGGGATTACAGGCATGAGCTACTGTGCCAGCCTGGTTCCACAGTTTTGCACTTGAGAATTGTGCTGCTATAAACGTGTGTGGAAGTATCTGTTTCATATAATGACTCATCCTCTGCGTAGATATTCAGTAGTGGGATTACTGGATCAAATGGGAAACGTACCTTTGGATATTTAAGGAATCTCCATACTGTTTTCCATAGGGGTTGTACTAGTTTACATTCTGTGGGTTCCATTTTTTATGTCCATTTTACAGATGAGGAAGCCTAAGGCCTAAAGAAGATAAAAGCTTTGCTTGAGGCCACTCAAACAGCCAGAATTCTGACTCAGGTGTCTGGCAGACTCTCAGGTTTATGCTCTTACATGTTGTGGGATCCAAACTCCTAGTTTGATGCAGACAATGTGTGGTGGACACCCAGAGTGGCCAGAATGGGAGCGTTACAGTTCCGTAAGTCAAAAGAGGTTTTATGGGACAGGGATTCCCTCAGTTGAGTATGTGGGCCAGGCAAGATTGGATCAGGTGGAGAGAGAGAGAGAAAAGGGAATTTCAGATGGAGGAAGCCACTTGAGCAAAGATGAGTGAACCAGCAAACCTTAGTAAGAGCAAGTCATTTTATTGGCAGAAGGGAGTGTTCCAGGGTAAGACGGCAGCAGAATTTTAAATTCAGAGCATTACAAAGATTCAGCATTAATGAGTTTGTTAGAACATGAGGTGTGGAAAGGTTCCCTGAAATATTAAATTAGTAACCCCAGTGAATGTTTTTTGACTTTTGAGTAGTGTGGTCTCTAAATTGACTTCCCTCCACCATTGGACTATAAACATTTGAAGATGTTAGATTTGAAAGGGTAGGGAGAATATTTTGCTGTTGCTTTAGTTTATTCTCTCACCTACACTTTTTCTTTCAACATTTTTTTCCTTAAAGTGTGTTGAGAAGGTGAGATGCCTCTCTTTCTGCTGCCTTCTTTTTCTATATCACCAATAAAAAGAGGGAATAGTCAGTGAGCATCTGTTATGTGCTCAGCATCTGCCATGTTCACCACAAGTTAACAGTGACCCTACAATCAAGAAACTTAGCAGTCTAACTGGACACTAACCCATCTGGCATGCATGCCGAAGACCATTAACAATCAGAGAAGAGAAAAGTCAGTGTAGGCTGGAGAAACCAGGAATATCTTCAGGGGGAAACTCAGTGCTCACATGGGAGGAAACATTTCAGGTTTTTTTCTGCTTCTTCTTTCCTCCTTCCTTCTCCTCCCTTCTTCATTCTTCCCTCCTCCCTCCTCCTCCTCCTTCTTTGTTCTTCTCCCCCACTCCTCCTCCTTTCTTCTTCTCTACCTCCTCCCTCCACCTTTTTTCCTCCTCTTCCTCCTCCTCCTCTTTCTCTCCTCCTTCTCCTTTCCTCCTCCTCTTCCCCCCTCCTCGACATCCTCTTCCTTCTTCTTCCTCTTCTTCTTCCTTTCCCCCTCCTCCTCCTTCATCCTTTCCCCCTTCTCCTCCTTCTTTCCTCCTTCTCCCCCTCCTCCTCCTTCCCATCCTTCTCCTTCTCCACATTGTCCTCCTTCTCCTCCTCTCCCCCTCCTCCTGCCCTCTCCTCCTTCTTTTCTTCTACTTCCTCTTCTTCCTTCTTCCCTCTCTCCTCCTCCTCCTTCTCCTCCTCTCCCCCTTCCTCCTGCCCCCTCCTCCTCCTTCTTCCTCTTCCTCTCTTCTACTTCCCCTTCCTCTTCCACTTCTTCCTTTGCCCCTCTTTCTCCTCCTCCTTCTCCTCCTCCACCTTCTTCTTTTCTTCTTCTTCCTCTCCTTCTTCTTCTCTCTCTTCATCTTACTCTTTCTCCTCCTCTCTCTCTCTCTTTTTTTTACAACCACTGAACAGAAACATTTCAGTTTCATATTGACATTCAGTACATTAGGACCAACCTTAGTAGCACCTAGAATATATTCTCATCCAATTTAGGAAAACAAGAGATGATCCTTTGCCTAACAACTTCTTGGCAGATTTTCAATCTGAAACGGCAAACGTGCTTTACCTCTCAGATCAGTACTGCTTGGAGCGATATCTCGAATTTCGAGAATTTGGAGGCTTTCCAGCTTCGGAGAAAATGAGTGCTGTAAGCAATTGATGATGTCTGCTACAGTATGGGAAGTATGAGAGGAGTTGGGGGAGAATATCCTACGTATATAACTTCTCTCTTCTACACTTTCCTCTGCGAATTATTACAAAATTTATATTTTCATGTGCTCAAGTAGCTAAAATCTTTAACTAATTGGACTGCATGACCTGCTTCTGACTTTTTTTTTTTTTTTTTTTTTTTTGAGATGAGGTCTCACTCTGTTGCCCAGGCTGGAGTGCAGTGACACAATCTCAGCTCACTGCAATCTCTACCTCCCAGGTTCAAGTGATTCTCTTGCTTCAGCCTCCGAAGTAGTGTGGGCACCTGCCACCATGCTTGGCTAAGTTTTTTTTTACTTTTAGTAGAGATGGGGTTTTACCATGTTAGCCAGGCTAGTTTTGAATTTCTGACTGGAAGTGATCCACACACCTTGGCCTCCCAAAGTGCTAGGATTACAGGTGTGAGCCACTGCACCTGGCCCTTGCTTTTAAGACAGAGGCACACAGAAAGAAAATTAAACATATCAAATATCTGAAAAGAGAATGACCTGGTACATTTCTGTTCAGCTAGTTAAATTGTAACCTAACATCCTATACTTTATTTGGAGTACTTCAAGTTGTTTCCTTTATATCCTGAAAGATGACACTGAGGTACAGTAAAATACTAAATGATTAATGGATATATTTATATAAATACCAAGCTGTTCTGTTGAAAATATATGTTATCTACATTAAGAAGGTCTATCTGCATTAAGAAGGAAATAGTCATTTGAGGATGTAGTGAGTTACCTGAGTGATATTAGGAGGTTCTAAAATGTTTGATCCTAATTAATACCAACTCTAGATTTCCGAGGACAGAGATTAGGGGAAGAAGTGGGCCACATGGAGAAAAATTTTTCTTTTCTTTTCTTTTCTTTTCTTTCCTTCTTTTTTTTTTTTTTTTTTTTTGAGATGGAGTCTCACTTTGTTTCCCAGGCTGGAGTGCAGTGGTGCGATCTCTGCTCACTGCAACCTCCACCTCCTGGGTTCAAGTGATTCCCTTGTCTCAGCCTCCCAAGTAGGTGGGATTATAGGTGTGCACCACCACACCTGGCTAATTTTTGTATTTTTAGTAGAGACAGGGTTTTGCCATGTTGGGCAGGCTGGTCTCGAACTCCTGACCTCAGGTGATCCATCTGCCTTGGCCTCCCAAAGTGTTGGGATTACAGGTGTGAGCCACCGCATCTGGCCAAGAACAATTTTTCTTGATTAGACAACAATAGCATGAATGGGAGTGGAGGTTAGTAGTCTTCCATAACCACAACTCTAGGAGACGCTGTTTGTGACACAGTCATTTGTAGCATAGTGTGTAACACCTTCTAGCATTGTGTCGTGAGGCTCTTTCAGTCTAGGCAAGTTCAAACTTCAATTTCACCTCAGCTCAACAAATATCTATTTCTCACTTACCCAAGTGTTTTAGTCAAGGTTTTCCAGGGAAATTGAACCAACGGACTCTATGTATGGATTTGTTATAATGAATTGGTCTATGAGATGATGGAGGTTGAGAAGTTCTATGACCAGCTGTCTACAAGCTAGAGAACCAGAAAAGCCAGTGGTGTAGTTCTACTCAGAGTGAAGGAGAAGAGCATTGTTCTAGGTCAAACAGGCAGAGAGCAAAGGTGAATTCTTACTCTGACCTTTTGTTTTATTCAGGCCCTCTATGAATTGTGTCCAGTTACTCTGGGAAAGGCCATCTGCTTTACTCAGTCTCGATATTTAAATGTTAATCTCAAACAGAAAAACCTCCACAGAAACACCCAAAAATAAGGTTTAGCCCAATATCTAGGCACCTTACCATCCAGTCAAGTTGACACATACAATTAAGCATCACACCATGTGTCTGCTTCTGTGTTTAACACTAAAGAAACAGATAAATAAGAATGAATCCCCCATCTTAGGGAGCGGAGGAAGTCTGACAGCTATAATATAGCATCATTAGGACATTAGAACAGCATTTCTTGGAATAGAGGATGTTTGGGTTGACCCTTGATGGATGGGTGGGAGTTTACGCAGAAAACGAGATTTGGGAAGAGGCAGAGTAGCACAGCATGGTAGAAGGCATGGGGTATGAAGAACCATGGAGTATAGGGGGGGACTCTTAAGCTCTTTGGTATTGCCAAAAAAGGGGAAGTGTAGAGCTGTGTGTGGCTGGCAAGCAAACTGGGGAGTTGACAGAATCTCTGATGCTTAAGGTTTTGGGACTTTATCCTGAAGGTAATGGTGATTCCATGAAGGGCTGCAAACATGAGTCAGATTTCCTTTTAGCTAAATCACTGGTGAGCAATGCAAAAGAAATGCAAGGACATGCATGTATCAGTCTCTCTCCTCCTTTACGCAATGAGACAGGAGAGAAGGAAATAGTTAAGGAGACAGTCTCTAGGGCTTTGATCTCAAACAGCACTACATGCTAAAAACTTGGAGTGAGAATGGAGTTTTAAGTGCAGTCTGGAAGCTTTATGACTGTAATAAGAGATTTAGATGAGTTGATTTTATTCAATCTCACATGCAGATGCATAGTTAAATTCTACAGATATTTTTGAATTAAAATTTGGTGAGAACCAACCCTAGAGAAACCTGTGCCCATGAGCTCAACATTCATGTCCTAGAATGTTCATAGGTACATTGTTCAAGATAGCCCTAAAATGGAAACAGCCTAAATGTGCCTCTGCTGTAGACCTGATAAGTACATTGCATACTCACAGGATAAAATACTGTACAGCATTGAGAATAAGTTTGGTAGAGCTACATGCACTTATCAGAGTGAAACTGTCAGGTACAGTAAGTTTCTCTTCAAAAGTTTAACCTGTTCAACTTCCTTGTTCTCTGTTTTTGAGGTCAACTTCCTTGTACTTTCCTGTCCCTAGTTACCCACTCTGTAAAAAACCTCTTCTTCCAGTCCCAATCTGTAACCTTATTTGAAAAGAGTCCCTTTCGCTCCTAGTTACCCGTTCTGTGAACAGCTCTTCCTGCTAAAACTCCCCTTCCTGCTGCTGTAACCCACACCCCCTGCTCTATTTGAAACAGCCAACTGACATCAGCTTAGAGTGTGCGGTCTGGCACCAGCTGTTGGGAACAAGACACAGAAGCAGGGACTGACTGCATTAGGGATAAAAATTCTTTCCCACCTTTGGTCAGTGTGCTCTTGCAGTGACTAGAAGTATGAGCGGCACCCTTCTGCAGAAGTAAATTTGCCTTGCTGAGAGATCTTTTGCTTGAGTCCTCATTTCCTTTGCAACTCTGAGCTCTTATTTTCAACAAAACTAAATACATAATACAGAGCAAAAGAAGCAAAATTAGAAAGAATACATACTGTATAATTAAATTTATATAGGGTTCAAAAATAGTCAAAATGATACTATATTGTTTAGGGGTGCATCTATAGGTTGTAAAATTAAAAAGGAAGCCAAGAAAAAGTTATCTTTAAAGTCTGAGGGAGGTAGAGCGTTATGATGGGGAAATGACCCTGGGGTTCCTGGGGTGTTGAGAGTGCTCTGTTCATGACCTAGGTGGCAGGTGCCTGGATATTTGCTTACTATTTAGTAAGTAGTATATTTACACTTTTGCTCTTTTCTTCTGTATTTATATTTTATAATAAAATATTTTTAAAGTTAGAAAAAAACCTTTATCATATTAAATGAAAAAAGTTGTCATAGGGGTAAAGCTGAAGGGAGAGAGGGAAATTCCACAATATGCCAAGGCAGTTTTTTTTATTTTTTTTGAGATGGAGTCTCACTCTGTCACCCAGGCTGGAGTGTAATGGCACAGTCTCAGCTCACTGCAACCTCCATCTCCCAGGTTCAAGCAATTCTCCTGTCTCAGCCTCCTGAGTAGCTAGGATTACAGGCACCTGCCACCACATCTGGCTACTTTTTGAATTTTTAGTAGAGATGGGGTTTTGCCATGTTGGCCAGGCTGGTCTCTAACTCCTGACCTCAGGTGACCCACTCTCTTCGGCTTCCCAAAGTGCTGGGATTACAGGTGTGAGCCACCATAGCCAGCCACCGAGGCATTTCAATATGTTTAAATCTTGCTCAAAAGTATGTATCACATTTGTTTATCATAAGTGACTTATTTTGCTGCTACATGTTCTTTCTTAAGATTTGTTCAAAACATGCACATATACACCCCAAGCAGAACTGTGGGGTCCTTAAAAATGACCCAAGCCCAAAGAAGTCTAGACACCATCTGGGGGACAGCTCTGTGAATGCCAGGCATAGCATCTAGGAACTTCTTAAAGATTGGTTCTAAAAGTTTGAGTTTCCAGAGATGAGAGATATCAAGGCTACCAAAAAAGAAAACGTTTATGTTTGCCCACTGTCCTCCCCAGAGGAAGGGCAAGATTCACCCCACCCGATAACTGCTGTCCTAGAACAGTGCTGTTTAATTGAAGTAAAATGTAAGCCACATACACAGCTTTTAATTTTCTAAAAATTAAAAGCTTCACTGAAAAAAGTAAAAAAAAAAATAGGTGAAATTAGCTTTATTTTTATTTTTATTTTTCAGATGGAGTCTCACTCTGTTGCCCAGGCTGGAGTGCAGTGGCACAATCTTGGCTCACTGCAACCTCTGCCTCCTGGGTTCAAGTGGTTCTCTGCCTCAGTCTCCTGAGTAGCTGAAATTACAGGCGCCCGCCACCATGCCCGGCTAATTTTTGTATTTTTAGTAGAGATGGAGTTTCACCATGTTGGCCAGGCTGGTCTTGAACTCCTGACCTCAAGTGATCCTCCTGCCTGGGCCTCCCAAACTGTTGGGATTACAGGCGTGAGCCACCGCTCCCAGTCAAAATGAACTTTAATAACATATTTTACTTGACTCAGTAATGTCCAAAATATTATCCTTTCAATATGTAATCAATCTTAAAAAATTGGCATGCTTTGCCATTCTTTTCTGGTAATAGGCCTTTGAAATCCTGTGTGTTTCTTACATTGACAGCACATTTTAATTTGGACCAGCCACTTTTCAAGTTCTCAGTAGCTCATGTGACTCATGGGTACCATCTTGGGCAGTCAAGTTCTAGAACATAAGCTCTGTGGGAATAGGATTTTTTGTCTTTTTTTTTTTTTTTTTTTTACACTGCTGTATTTTTAGGGCTTAATATAGTGCATAGAACATAGCAGACTCCGTGATAGATACTTTAAAAATAAATGATTAAATGAATATCTAATTCTATTTCTAAGAGAGAAGAACATTCTTATACAGACTAGGCCACTTTAAAAGCAACAAGGGCAAACAAAATGAGTCAGAGAAATAATCCCATCTGGTGAATGTTGCACAAGATGAAATTCACAAAACCACCACTAAATAGTCCAGTTTGCTGCCAGGTGGATGAAGTGTGGGGAGGAGCACTTTCCAATAAATTGCTGAGTTGTTGTGTTTGAAATGTCTTTCTCTGTCACACTCCCTCCCCCAAATGTGGTTTTGATACCCACATCATTGTGTTTTGTTTGCTTGCTTGCTTTTTGAGACAGGGTCTTCCTCTGTCACCCAGGCTGGAGTACAGTGGTGCAATCGTGGTTCACTGCAACCTTCGTCTCCACCTTAGCCTTTCAAGTAGCTGTGACCTACAGGCATGACCCACCACACCTGACAAAGTTTTGTATTTTTTGTAGAGACGGGATTTCTCCATGTTTCTCAGACTGGTCTCGAACTCCTGGACTCAAGCAATCCTTCTGCTTTGTCCTCCCAAAGAGGTGGGATTACAGGCATGAGTCACTGCACCTGGACCATTGTGATCCTTATTTTGACACTTTTTTTTTTTTTTTTTTTTTTTTTTGAGACAGAGTCTCACTCAGTCACCAGGCGCCAGGCTGGAGTGCAGTGGCACGACCTTGGCTCACTGCAACCTCCGCTGCCCGGTTTCAAGCATTCTCCTGCCTCAGCCTCCCGAGTAGCTGGGACTACAGGCGCGCGCCACCACGCCCAGCTAATTTTTTTGTATTTTTAGTAGAGACGGGGTTTCACCATGTTGACCAGGACGGTCTCGATCTCTTGACCTCGTGATCCGCCCGCCTCGGCCTCCCAAAGTGCTGGGATTACAGGCGTGAGCCACTTGACACTTTTTTTTTTTTAAGGTGGAGTCTCGCTCTCTTGCCCAGGCTGGAGTGCAGTGGAGCCATCTCAGCTCACCACAACCTCTGGCTCCCAGGTTCAAGTGATTCTCCTGCCTCAGCCTCCCAAGTAACTGGAACTACAGGTATGCACCACCACACTCAGCTAATTTTTGTTTTTAGTAGAGACAGGGTTTCAATATGTTGGCCAGGCTGGTCTCGAACTCCTGACCTTGTGATCTCACCTGCCTCAGCCTCCCAAAATGCTGGGATTATAGGTGTGAGCCACCGCACCCAGCCTCTATACTCTTTTACTGCTTCAGATACTGTTTAAGAGAACCACAGGTTTCTTCTAGCTGCCTTGTCTAAAAAAACATTGGCTTGCTCTACCTGCACTTGAGATTCAGTTTTTTAATTGGCAAACATCACAATCTCCTGTGTATACATAGGCAGTTAAGTGTGCTATTAAAATGAGATGATGTTTTTTCCTTTACATATGACATGCTGATACGAGAAAACTGGCCACAAAAGACACAACCAGGACCTTCTGTCAGCAAGTTTTCCCACATCTTCTCCCAACATCTTGATGTACTTTTAAAATTAGACTCCAAGTCCTTATGGGTCTTGCCTTAATTTTTTTTTTTTCCAGCAGTAGGAGCAATACCATTCTGGGCAAGCTAGTTGTTCAGGAAGACACTGGACTCATTTCATGAGCTTTGCTTCTTCCTCATGCTTCTAGTGTTGATATAAATAAGTACTTATAGATGGACTAGAGTTTTCTTTCCTGCAGTTCAAGAAAAAGATTCTCCTCCATTGACAAACATCAAGTGGAAAATGCAATCATACTAACTGAAGTACAATACCTTTTCATCAAGAAATCATCTGTGGCCGGGCGCAGTGGCTCATGCCTGTAATCTCAGCACTTTGGGAGGCTGAGGTGGGTGGATCACCTAAGGTCAGGAGTTCGAGACCAGTCTGGCCAACATGGTGAAACCCCATTTCTACTAAAAATACAAAAAAATCGGGGAGGGACAGCGGGA
The DNA here is from genome assembly GCA_036589455.1 of Ateles fusciceps. Taxonomy (NCBI): domain Eukaryota; kingdom Metazoa; phylum Chordata; class Mammalia; order Primates; family Atelidae; genus Ateles; species Ateles fusciceps. The sequence goes on along the minus strand of JAZHEH010002991.1, from coordinate 2,978,792 downwards.
GGTGGGGGAGTTGGGGGAGAGATAGCATGTGGAGAAATGCCAGATATAGGTGATGAGGAGGAAGGCAGCAAATCACACTGCCATGTGTGTACCTATGCAACAATCTTGCATGTTCTTCACATGTACCCCAAAACCTAAAATGCAATAAAAAAAATTAGTCAGACATGGTGGCATACACCTGTAATCCCAGCTACTTGGGAGGCTGAGGCAGGAAAATCACTTGAACCTGGGAGGCAGAGGTTGCAGTGAGATGAGATTGCGCCACTGCACTCCAGCCTGGGTGACAGAAAGAGACTCAGTCTCAAACAACAACAACAAAAAGAAATCACCTGTATTACAATTGGTTGTTCCCTTTTCAATAAGTCTGCCATTTGACCCCTGGCCCTGTCAGCACAACTGCTTGGTGGATGTTACACTAACCTGATGTCTCCCTGTAGGATAAGCAGACACATTTTTCCAAAGTTCCTTCTAAGGCCAACCTTTTTGCTATCTGTTAAGTGGTGACAATAGAGGCTTGCATTCTGTGGCTAAAATGGTTTGCAGAAGGTTAAACCTCAGCTGAACTAGAGGTACCCAGCCTCTCATTCTAGTCTGTCATTTTTACTTCTCCCTAGACAGAAGAGGCGAGACTTGAACTCTCCAGTGAGGACAAATCAGTGGTTATGAGACTTTCTGAGTCACTTTAGGACAAATGCATCCCCTGGGGCTTACCACAACCACTCTTGTTCGCTGCCAGGGAGAAAAGGCTACCACCTTAAAATTAGACAGTCACATAGGCACATATTCACAGGCTTGGCTATCTTAGCACTGAATGACAAACAGACATACATGACATTCTCTCATTACATATGGGTAAGAGGTTCTTCCTCTCTCCCTCCCTTCCTTTCTTCCTTCCCTCCCTCTCTCCCTCCCTCCCTCCCTCTCTCTCTCTCTTCTTTCCTTCTTTCTTTCACCTTTCTTTGAGACAGAGTCTTACTCTGTCGCTCAGGCTGAAGTGCAGTGGTGCAATCTTGGTTCACTGCAACCTCTGCCTCCTGGGTTTAAGGGATTCTCCTGCCTTAGCCTCCTGAGTAGCTGGAACTACAGTTACCCACCACCATGTCTGGCTAATTTTTGTATTTTTAGTAGAGACAGAGTTCACCATGTTCGCCAGGCTGGTCTTGAACTCCTGACTGCAGGTGCTCTGCCTGCCTCGGCCTCCCAAAGTGCCGGGATTACAGAGAGGTAACTCTTGCTCACCCAGGAGACTCACCAGAATCTGGTCCTCTCAATGTGATGATCAGCAGAATCACTTATAGGGCTTTTAAAAAAGAGCATTCCGGTTCTCCTGAACATCATGTTCTCTTACCTACTTGGCATGTGTTTAAAAACAGTTTTCCCTTCTGCTGGCAATGGGATACTTATTTTGTGGGGAAACTCATTTTTCTGATTTAGGTGGAGTCAGCACCGATTTCTCAACCACAGGCATGAACACACGGTTCAGGTCTTACCTATCAGAGAGCTATATCCTTCTGCCTACTGATTGGCTCAAAGATGGGCATGTGACCCAACCTGGACCAATCATATATCTCTCAGAGACTTCTGCTGAAACTACCCCGGAAGAAGATATGTCCAATCTTCAAAGATAATGAGTGTAAACACAAGGCAGTAACAGAGCTGCTGGGGACTATTATTTCATCATGTGGAGAGCCCATGGATGGAACCAACTGGGCTTCATCATGATAAGAGAGCCAGGAGAGGGAGGGAGAGACAGAATCCTCAAGGCCACATTTGATTCCCTGGATCTAGCCAAGTCTACACCTGACCTTGAGCTTTCAGTTTTATGAACTAATAAATCTTCCTGCCTTTTTCTTTTTTTAGCTTAAGTTAATTTCACTTGAGTTTCTGTCGTCTTAAAACAAAATGGCTTATATTAACACACTACTCTCATGAACACCCAACACCCTGTTTCACTGGATCAGATATGGTGATTTTAAAACTTGACATTCTACACATTTTTCAAGCCCATCTTCAGGGTCACTTCCTTTATGAAATCTTCCCTAATACTTGGTCTCCTCTTCTCACTTAACACCCATCATGCATTGTCTAAACCTCTTTCTCAGATGATATGCTGTGTTATCAGAATGACTTCACTGTGTCTGTCTTTCTCTATCTAAACGTGGGCTTCCTGATGGCAGGGACATTGTCTTGTTCCTCTTTCAACTCTCCCATTGCTCAATAAGCATTTCCTGAATTGAACTGAATCATAGAATGTGTTAAAATGAATTTTGATAATATTTAATTAAAATATCTCCAGTAGTCTCATGGGAAAAAATTGATTAATATTTCTAGAAAAATATACGTGTCTTAGGGCTTTTCTGGATGAAAGAAATGCAAATCTATTCAAATTATCTTAGGTATAAATTGATTTCTTAAGGAAGATAAAAATCTCACAAAATCCGAAGCCAAGCTGGAGATCTAGTTTTCTGAAAGGAAAGGAGCTGAGGTCATCCCAGGAATCGGTAGTAGAGCCCATGGGCCTTCCCTGAGGTGATTATTTTTTCTTTCAGCTAACATTTATTGTTCACCTACTATGTGTCAGCAATAGTGGCAGGCACTGGGCATACAGCAGTCACCCAAGGATACTAAAATCTCCGCTCACATGTGCCTTTCATTCTGGTTCCTAATATTAATATAAATTGATTCTTCATCTCCACACTCCCTCAGACTCAGTATTTCCTAGTTCAAGTTCCTGAAAAGAATCTTTTTAATTTATTTTTAATTTTTTACTTCCATAGCTTTTGGGGAACAGGTGGTATTTGGTTACATGAGTAACCAAATCTCACTTTAGTGGTGATTTGTGAGATTTCGATGTACCCATCACCTGAGCAGTATACAGTAAACCCAATTTGTAGTCTTTTATTTGGTTGGGGGGGGACAGACTCTCCCTCTATCACCCAGGCTGGAGTGCAATGGCACGATCTTGGCTCACTGCAACCTCCGCCTCCCGGGCTCAAACAATTCTCCTGCCTCAGCCTCCCAACTAGCTGGGATTACAGGTGCCTGCTACCACGCCCAGCCAACTTTTTGTATTTTTAGTACAGACAGGGTTTCACAATGTTGGCCAGGTTGGTCTCGAACTCCTGACCTCAGCTGATCTGCCCGCCTTGACCTCCCAAAGTCCAGGATTAGAGGCATGAACCACCAGGCCCGGTCAATTTGTAGTCTTTTATCCCTTGCCCCCTTCCCATCCCTTCCCCCTGAATTCCCAAACTCCATTGTGTCATTCTCATGCCTTTGCATCCTCATAGCTTAGTTCCCACTTATGAATAACACCACATGATGTTTGGTTTTCCATTGCTGAGTTACTTTGCTTAGAATAATGGTCTCCAGTCTCACCAAATTGCTGTGAATAACATTAACTCATTCTTTTTGTCGCTGAGTAGTATTCCATCTCAAATATATATATATATATTCCAGTTTCTTTTTTGTTTTATTTTAAGTTCTGAGGTACAGAACTTAAAATAAAGAGATTTATCCCAGGCTTAAGAGAGGATTGCTTGAGCCTGGGATGTGCAGGTTTGTTACATAGGTAAATGTGTGCCATGGTGCACATATTTCAACCCATCAACCCATCACCTAGGTATTAAGCCTGGCATGCCTTATTATTCTTCTTAAAGCTCTCCTCACCCCTAACCCTGCTGCCCTCCCTTATGGTCCCCAGTGTGGGTTGTTTATATACCACAGGTTCTTTATCTGCTAGTTGACTGATGGACATTTGCGCTGCTTTCATATTTTTGCAATTGTGAATTGTGCTGCTATAAACTTGTGCGTGCAAGTATCTTTTTCGTGTAATGACTTCTCATCCTCTGGGTAGATATTCAGTAGTGAGACTGCTGGATCAAACAGCAGTTCTACCTGAGGGGAATCTAATTGGCTGTTGGGCAGCATTATGATCAATTGGCTCCTTCTGGGTCAGGTATTTGTCATCTCTGGTCATGGGGGCTACAGGAGGTGAGAGCTGGGCGAGGGGAGGGCAAAGACTTTTCTCAGAGAGGAGATCAAGAGCTAGGTCAGGCACTCAACTATGCTTCATTAAAAAAATCATCTTTGTTGTACATGATTTGTAAACATTTATGATTCATTTTATGTCCTATAAGGCACCAGATTCCAAAGGCAATGCTAATAAAAGAAAAGCCATTTCATATTATGATAGTAACAACACATGCTGCTGTGAGAAGCCAGGACAATTGCTGCTTTAATTTGAAAGAAAGTTCTGCCCAAGCAGTTAGCTCTGTCAGTGAATATTTTTGGAGATGGGACCTTAAAGGTCATCTAGTTCTGCTGACCTGTTTTCTTTTCTTTTCTTTCTTTCTTTCTTTATTTTTTTTGTTTTTGAGTTGGAGTCTTGCTCTGTCACCCAGGCCAGAGTGCACTGGCACAATTTTGGTTCACTGCAACCTCTATCTCCTAGGTTCAAGAAATACTCCTGCCTCAGCCTTTCAAGTAGCTAGGACTATAGGCACCTGCCACCATGCCTGGCTAATTTTTGCGCTTTTAGTAGAGATGGGGTTTTACCATGTTGGCCCGGCTGGTTTTGAACTCCTGACCTCAAGTGATCTGCCCACCTAGATCTCCCCAAGTGCTCGGGTTACAGGTGTGAGCCACTGGGACAGGCCTTTGACCTGTTTTCCAGATGAAAAAAATCACAACCGGGCGGTGGTGGCTCACACCTGTAATTCTGGCACTTTAAGAGGCCGAGGCAGGAGAATCGCTTGAGCCTAGGGTTTTGAGACCAGCTTGGGCAACATAGTGAAAACCTGTCCCTACCAAAAATACGAATAATTAGCCAGGTACAGTGATGAGTGCCTGTGGTCCCAGCTACTTGGGAGGCTAAGGCGAGAGGATTACTTGAGCCTGGGAGGTAGAGGTTGTAGTGAGCTGAGATTGCGGCGCTACATTCCAGCTTGCGTGACACAGCCAGACCCTGTCTCCAAAAAAAAAAAAAAAAAAAAAAAAGAAGAAGAAGAAAAAGAAAGAAGAAAAAAGTTTTTCTTGGGTCAAGGTCAAAGTCAAGGATCTGTCGACCGGATCCAAGATGGCCGATTAGGAGCAGCTGAGGATTGCAGCTCCCAGTGAAAGCGCGGAGGGTGAGTGGACGCCGCGTTGCCAGACAGATTTTTATTGCCCACAGACCAGGAGATTCCCAGGGGGAGGAGCCCCCGGGGTCGCCAGCGCGGCTGGTTTGGCCGGAGCAGCAGTTTTTGCCCGGCGCTACTGTTTTCGCCGGCGCTGCTGTTTTGGGCAGCGTCCCCGGCGCAGCGGTTCCCCATACAAAAATACCTGGGTCCGGGGTGCCGTTTTAGCTGGCAATTGGATCTCCGGGGAAGGCAGAGCCGCCCATTCATCTGATTGAAAAAGGGGACTGAAACAGGTAGCCAGGCCGGGAGATTTGCCGGGGCAAAAAAACGCCACGAATCTCCGCGCCCCGCGGTTTCAGCCGGCGCAGTGGGGTCGCCCGCACGGGAAATCACACAGATCCCCGGCGCCTTTTCAACAGGCGGCTGGAAACACCTGGGAGACTCTGAGGCAGGGAGCCAGGTGATCAGGCTCGGCTGGTCCCACCCCCCACAAAAAAACAGCCATCGGAAACGCTCTGGATGGAGAGTTTCACAGCAAGCACAGCTGAGCCCGGGGACGGCCCAGCTCTGTGGGGGAGGGGCGTCCGCCATTACTGAGGCAGTCTGCCCGCTACAGAGGGAGTTTGCCATTGCCGAGGTAGTTCTCACTACACCGGTATAAACAGGACTACAGGGAAGTTCATACGGCAGCTGGGTGGAGCCCCACAGCAGCTCAGCAAAGCCTCTGTACGCAAACAGTGACTAGGCTGCCTCATCGCTGGGCAAGGCAGCCCTAGAAAAAGGTAGCAGCACCAGGGAAACTCATAAATAAAGCCCCTAACTCCCCCGGGACAGAGCACCTGGGGAAAAAAGGGGTTTATGAGTTCTGCTGCAGCAGACTTAAACGTACCTGCCCAGCAACTCTGAATGAACAACGGAGCTCACAGCTCAGCACTTGAGCTCCTATAAAGGACACTCTGTCTCCTCAAGCAGCTCCCCTGATCCCCCGTATATCCAACGAGTCACCTCACAAAGGAGTGCTCAGACGGACATCTGGCGGGTATTCTTCTGGGACAAAGATAGCAGAAGAAGAGACTGGCAGCAACCTTTACTGTTCTGCAACTGCTGCAGGTGATCCCCCCAGGCAAGCAGGGCCGGGAGTGGACCTCAGCAGCCCTACAGCAGAGGGGTCAGACTGGTAGAAGGAAAACTAAGAAACAGAAATAAATAACTTCATCGTCAACAAACAAGACGTCCACTGAGAGACCCCATCTGAAAATCACCAACCACAAAGACCACACATAGATAAATCCACAAAGATGGGAAGAAACCAGCGCAAAAAGGAGGTAAACACCCGAAACCAGAACGCCTCTCCTCCTACAAGGGATCACAACTCCTCACCAGCAAGGGAACAAGGCTGGATGGACAATGAGTGTGATGAAATGACTGAATCAAGCTTCAGAAGGTGGGTAGTAAGAAACTTCTGTGAGCTAAAAGAACATGTTCTAACCCAATGCAAACAAACTAACAACCTTGAAAAAAGATTTGACGAAATGCTAATGAGAATAACCAACTTAGAGAAGGAATGTAAGTGAATTGATGGAGCTGAAAAACACAACACAAGAACTTTGCGAAGCATGCACAAGTTTCAACAGCCGAATTGACCAAGCAGAAGAAAGGATATCAGAGGTCGAAGATCAACTCAATGAAATAAAACGAGAAGGAAAGAGTAGAGAAAAAAGGGTAAAAAGGAATGAACAAAGTGTCCAAGAAATATGGGACTATGTGAAAAGACCTAATCTACGTTTGATAGGTGTACCTGAATGTGAAGGAGAGAATGAATCCAAGCTGGAAAATACTCTTCAGGATATTATCCAGGAGAACTTCCCCCAACATAGGAAGGCAGGCCAATATTCAAGTCCAGGAAATACAGAGAACACCACAAAGATATTCCTCAAGAAGAGCAACCCCAAGGCACATAATTGTCAGATTCACCAGGGTTGAAATGAAGGAGAAAATGCTAAGGGCAGCCAGAGAGAAAGGTTGGGTTACCCACAAAGGGAAGCCCATCAGACTCACAGCAGATCTCTCAGCAGAAACCCTACAAGCCAGAAGAGAGTGGGGGCCAATATTCAACATCCTTAAAGAAAAAGAACTTCCAACCCAGAATTTCATATCCAGCCAAACTGAGCTTCATAAGTGAAGGAAAAATAAAATCCTTTGCCAACAAGCAAGTACTCAGAGATTTCATCACCACCAGGCCTGCTTTACAAGAGCTCCTGAAAGAGGCACTAAACATAGAAAGGAACAACCAGTACCAGCCACTCCAAAAACATACCAAACAGTAAAGACCATCAACACAATGAAGAAACTGCATCAACTAACGGGGCAAAACAGCCACCTAGCATCAAAATGGCAGGATCAAATTCACACATAAGAATATTAACCCTAAATGTAAATGGGCTAAATGCCCCAATTAAAAGACATAGACTGGCAAACTGGATAAAAAGCCAAAACCCGTCTGTGTGCTGTATCCAGGAAACCCATCTCACATGCAGAGATACACAAAGGCTCAAAATAAAGGGATGGGGGAAGATTTACCAAGCAAATGGAGAGCAAAAAAAGCAGGAGTTGCAATTCTCATCTCTGATAAAATAGACTTTAAACCAACAAAGATCAAAAGAGACAAAGAAGGACATTACATAATGGTAAAAGGATCAATGCAACAAGAAGAGCTAACGATCCTAAATATATACGCACCCCAATACAGGGGCACCCAGATACATAAGGCAAGTTCTCAATGACTTACAAAGAGACTTAGATTCCCCACACAATAATAGTGGGAGACTTGAACACCCCGTTGTCAATGTTAGACAGATCAACAAGACAGAAAATTAACAAGGATATCCAGGACTTGAACTCACACCTGGATCAAGCAAACCTAATAAACATTTACAAGAACTCTCCACCCCAAATCCACAGAATATACATTCTTCTCAGCACCACATCGCACCTACTCTAAAATTGACCACATAATTGGAAGTAAATCACTCCTCAGCAAATGCAAAAGAACAGAAATCATAACAAACAGTCTCTCAGACCACAGTGCAATCAAGTTAGAACTCAGAATTCAGAAACTACTCAGAACCACACAGCTTCATGGAAACTGAACAACTGGCTCTTGAATGTTGACTGGATAAACAATGAAATGAAGGCAGAAATAAAGATGTTCTTTGAAACCAACGAGAATGAAGACACAACATACCAGAATCTCTGGGACACATTTAAAGCAGTCTCTAGAGGAAAGTATATAGCAATAAATGCCCCACATGAGAAGCAAGGAGAGATCTAAAATTGACAACCTATCATCAAAATTGAAAGAGCTAGAGGAGCAAGATCAAAAAAACTCAAAACCTAGCAGAAGACAGGAAATAACTAAGATCAGAGCAGAACTGAAGGAGATAGAGACACGAAAAACTCTTCAAAAAATCAACAAATCCAGGAGCTGGTTTTTTGAAAAGGTCAACAAAATAGACAGACCACTAGCCAGATTAATAAAAAAAGAAAAGAGAAAATAATCAAATAAATGCAATAAAAAACGATAAAGGGGATATCACCACAGATTCCACAGAAATTCAAACCATCATCAGAGATTATTACAAACAACTCTATGCACATAAACTAGTAAACCTGGAAGAAATGGATAAATTCCTGGACACATGCATCCTCCCAAGCCTAAAGCAGGAAGAAGTCGAAACCCTGAATAGACCAATAACAAGGTCTGAAGTTGAGGCAGCAATTAAGAGCCTACCACCCAAAAAACGTCCAGGTCCAGATGGGTTCACAGCCGAATTCTACCAGACATACAAAGAGGAGCTGGTAACATTCCTTCTGAAACTATTCCAAACAATCCAAAGAGAGGGAATCCTTCCTAAATCATTTTATGAGACCAACATCATCCTGATACCAAAACCTGGCAGAGACTCAGCAAGAAAAGAAAACTTCAGGCCAATATCCATGATGAACATAGATGCAAAAATCTTCAATAAAATACTGGCAAACCGATTGCAACAGCACATCAAAAAGCTTATCCACCATGATCAAGTAGGCTTCATCCCGGGGGATGCAAGGCTGGTTCAACATACGCAAATCTATAAACATAATCCACCACATAAACAGAACCAAAGACAAAAACCACATGATAATCTCAATTGATGCAGAGAAGGCCTTTGACAAAATTCAACAGCCCTTTATGCTAAAAACTCTCAATAAACTAGGTATTGATGGAACGTATCTCAAAATGATAAAAGCTATTTACGACAAACCAACAGCCAATATCATACTGAATGGGCAAAAACTAGAAGCATTCCCTTTGAAATCTGGCACTAGACAAGGATGTCCTCTCTCACCACTCCTATTCAATATAGTACTGGAAGTTCTAGCCAGAGCAATCAGGCAAGAAAAAGAAATAAAGGGTATTCAAATAGGAAAGGAGGAAGTCAAATTGTCTTTATTTGCAGACGATATGATTGTATATCTAGAAGACCCCATCGTCTCAGCCCAAAATCTCCTGAAACTGATAAGCAACTTCAGCAAAGTCTCAGGATATAAAATCAATGTGCAAAAATCACAAGCATTCCTATACACCAATAACAGACTTAAAGACAGCCAAATCAAGAACCAACTGCCATTCACAATTGCTACAAAGAGAATAAAATACCTAGGAATACAACTAACAAGGAACGTAAAGGACCTCTTCAAGGAGAACTACAAACCACTGCTCAATGAAATAAGAGAGGACATAAACAGATGGAGAAATATTCCATGTTCATGGCTAGGAAGAATCAATATTGTCAAAATGGCCATACTGCCCAAAGTAATTTACAGATTCAACGCTATCCCCTGTCAAGCTACCAATGACCTTCTTTGAAGAACTGGAAAAAACCACCTTAAACTTCATATGGAACCAAAAGAGAGCCCGCATAGCCAAGTCAATTCTAAGCAAAAAGAACAAAGCTGGAGGCATCACACTCCCGGACTTCAAATTATACTACAAAGCTACAGTAATCAAAACAGCATGGTACTGGTACCAAAACAGAGATATAGACCAGTGGAACAGGACAGAGACCTCCGACACAACACAACACATCTACAACCACCTGATCTTTGACAAACGTGACAAAAACAAACAATGTGGAAGCGAGTCCCCTGTTTAATAAATGGTGTTGGGAAAACTGGCTAGTCATGTGCAGAAAGCAGAAGCTGGACCCCCTTCCTGACACCTTACACTAAAATTAACTCCAGATGGATTAAAGACTTAAACATAAGACCTAACACCATAAAAACCCTAGAAGAAAATCTAGGCAAAACCATCAGGGACATAGGCGTAGGCAAGGACTTCATGACCAAAACACCAAAAGCAGTGGCAACAAAAGCCAAAATAGACAAATGGGACCTAATCAAACTCCACAGCTTCTGCACAGCAAAAGAAACAGTCATTAGAGTGAATCGGCAACCAACAGAATGGGAAAAAATTTTTGCAGTCTACCCATCTGACAAAGGGCTGATAACCAGAATCTACAAAGAACTGAAACACATTTACAAGAAAAAAACAAACAAGCCCATTCAAAAGTGGGCGAAGGATATGAACAGACACTTTACAAAAGAAGACATACGTGAAGCCAACAAACATATGAAAAAATGCTCATCATCACTGGTCATTAGAGAAATGCAAATCAAAACTACATTGAGATACCATCTCACACCAGTTAGAATGGCGATCATTAAAAAATCTGGAGACAACAGATGCTGGAGAGGATGTGGAGAAATAGGAACGCTTTTACACTGTTGGTGGGAGTGTAAATTAGTTCAACCATTGTGGAAGACGGTGTGGCGATTCCTCAAGGACCTAGAAATAGAAATTCCATTTGATCCAGCAATCCCATTACTGGGTATATATCCAAAAGACTATAAATCTTTCTACTATAAGGACACATGCACATGAATGTTCATTGCAGCACAATTTACAATAGCAAAGACCTGGAACCAACCCAAATGCCCATCGATGATAGACTGGACAGGGAAAATGTGGCACATATACACCATGGAATATTATGCAGCCATCAAAAACGATGAGTTCGTGTCCTTTGTAGGGACATGGATGAACCTGGAAACCATCATTCTCAGCAAACTACACAAGAAACAGAAAATCAAACACCGCATGTTCTCTACTCATAGGCGGGTGTTGAACAATGGGAACACATGGACACAGGGAGGGGGAGTATCACACACTGGGGTCTGTCGGGGGAAAAAGGGGAGGGATAGTGGGGGGGTGGGGGAGTTGGGGAGGGGATAGCATGGGGAGAAATGCCAGATATAGGTGATGGGGGAGGAAGGCAGCAAATCACACTGCCATGTGTGTACCTATGCAACAATCTTCCATGTTCTTCACATGTACCCCCAAACCTAAAATGCAATAAAAAAAAATAAAAGTAAAAATAAAAAAAATAAAAAAATAAAAAAGAAAATTAATAAAAAAAAAAAGGATCTGTCAAAGATGGAGCTGGGAATGGAACTCGGGTTGTTGCTGTCTTTATTAATCCATGAGAATTGAAACTGGCTTTTTTCTTTTCATTTACCCTTCTTCCATTCCTTCTTCTCTTTTCTTTCCTTTTAAAAACTCTTTAATCAGTTTCTTTCCTTAAATCATTTAAAGCATACAGATGGTTTAAATAAAAGCAGTATATAAAAGTATACAGGGAAAAGTATTTCTCCCTCCCACCCCAGTTCCTATCCTTAGAGGCTACCACTGCTTCTAGTATGTCTTTATGAAGATAGTCTGTGGGGTCTAAAAATGTGTGTGTGTGTGTGTGTGTGTGTTATTTTTACGTTTATAACTATATCTTGAAAATCTTATCTATTATATATGTAACATCCTGGGGATCAGGGGCAGTCATACCTAAATTGAATTTCAGATCTTTAAAAACTCTTTTTTTTTATCCGCTGTATAGTATTCCATTATTCCATGATATGAAAACACCGTAATTTGTTTAGCCAAGTTCTCACTGATGGACATTTAGGTTGTCTTCAAACCTCTGCTATTACAAACAATGCCTTAAAGAGCATTCTTCATGCCCATCAGTGACAGACTCAATACAGAAAATGTGGTTCCTACACACCATGGAATACTAAGCAGCCATGAAAAGGAATGAGATAGTGTCCTTTGCAGAGACATGGATGAAGCTGCAAGCCATTATCAGCAAACTAACTCAGGAACAGAAAGCCAAACATCGCATTTTCTCACTTATAAGTGGGAGCTGGACAATGAGAACACATGGACACAGGGAGGGGGAACAACACATACTGGGGCCTGTTGGGGGTGGGGTTGAGGGAGGAAGAACATTAGGAAAAATAGCTAATTCATACTGGGCTTAATACCTAGTTGATGGGTTGATAGCTGGAGCAAACCACCATGGCACACGTTTACCTATGTAACAAACCTGCACGTCCTGCACGTGTACCCCGGAACTTAAAACAAAAATCAAAATCAATTTAAAAAAGCACTCTTCTAAATATGTCTTTGTGTATGTTTGCATACATCCCTGCCCCCTCTTCTATCTTCTCCACCAAGCTAATTCATGGAATCAGGAAAGACAGAAACAAGGCCGGGCATGGTGGTCACACCTGTAATCCGAGCACTTTGGGAGGCCAAGCAGGCGGATCACCTGAGGTCAGGAGTTCGAGACCAGCCTAGCCAACATGGTGAAACCCTGTCTCTACTAAAAGCACAAAAATTAGCCAGGTGTGGTGTCACACACCTGTTGTCCCAGCTACTTGGAAGGCTGAGGCAGGAGAATTGCTTGAACCTGGGAGGCAGAGGCTGTACTGAGCCGAGATCACGCCACTGCATTCTAGCCTGGGCGACAGAGTGAGACTCCGTCTCAAAAAACAAAGCAAATCTTCGTCAGGTCACATCTGCTTTGGTACTACTCCTGTGCCCTAAGGTTAAAATTGAAATCTGCTACAAAACTCTACTTATCTGGACGTTGGCTACCTCTCAGCCTTAACCTTCATCTCCTCTCCACCCTCCTAACTCATTCAGAGTTTTACCTAGCTCATTAACAGTCACCCTTATTGGTAACTTAGTTTAAGTATTACTTGCTATACTAACTTTCTCTTTCTTTTGTAGCAAGTTACCACAAAAGTGTCTTAAAACAAGCAAAATTTATTCCCTTACAATGCTGGAGATTAGAAGTCCCAACTGAGGCTTAAGGGATTAAAAGCAAAGTATCAGCAGAGCTGGCCGATTCCTTCTGGAGTCTCCAAGGGAGCATCTATTCCTTAACCTGTTCTTTAGCTTTTCATGTCCTTTTCCAGCTTTTGTGATTTGTGGACCCTTCCTCCCTCTTCAAGAAACATCATTCCAATCTGCTCCTATCATCACCTTTCCTTTTCCTGTTCTGTGGTCAAGTCAAATCTTCCCCAATCTTTTTTTTTTTTTTTTTTTTTTGAGACACAGTCTCACTCTGTCACCCAGGCTGCAGTGCAGTGATGTGATCTCGTCTCACTGCAACCTCTGTCCCCTGGGTTCAAGCAGTTCTCCTGCCTCAGCTGAGTAGCTGGGATTACAGGTGCACGCCACCACGCCCCCGCTAATTTTTTTTTTATTTTTAGTAGAGGCGGTGTTTCATCATGTTGGCCAGGCTGGTCTTGAACTGCTGACCTCAGGTGATCCCCCTTGCCTCGGCCTCCCACAATGATGGGATTATAGGTGTGAGCCACTGTGCCTGCCCTCAACCTCCTTTTGATAAGAACATTTGTGATTACATTTAGGGCCAACTTGGATGATCCAGGATATTTTTCTCATCTCCAGATCTTTAGTGTAATCATGTCTGCAAAGTTGCTTTTACTAGATAATAGGTTTCAGGTTCCAAGTTCCAGGGATTAGAACCTGAATATCTTGGGTTAATGCTGCTCCAGCCAACTACTACCTTCCTGATGTCCAGGTTGTATTACACATATTAAACTCTCCCCCCTGGTTCCAACAGAATGCTATCCTCCGATCATAGCATCTATTACGTGTCTTACGATTGTCTCAAGGCAAGGGCTGTTTACAGACTCGCCAATCCTCTGTCCTTCTCTGAGTACACAGGAAAACTGTAAGTCAGCCAGGCACGGTGGCTCATGCCTGTAATCCCAGCACTTTGGACAGAGGTGGGCAGATCATGTGGTCAGGAGTTAAAGGTAGCCTGGCCAATATGGTGAAACCCTGTCTCTACTAAAAATACAAAAATTAGCTCGGTGTGGTGGAATGTGCCTGTAATCACAGCTACTTGGGAGGCTGAGGCAGGAGAATGGCTTGAACCCAAGAGTTGGATGTTGCAGTGAGCTGAGATCATGCCACTGCACTCCCATCTGGGTGACAGGGCAAGACTCTGTCTCAAAACAAACAAAACCCCCAAACCAAAACACACACAACAAAACTACATGTCCCAGCTGCCTTTGCCCAGCTCTATATAACTGTTCATTGTTTGGTTGCAGTAGAATTCATGTGTACCAGCTTCTGAATCTGCAGAGTCCCTTTGCCAGGTAATAGGTTTCAGGTTCTAGGGATTAGGGCCTGGATATCTTGGGAAGGGGAGACTATTATCCAGCACACCACTCTACCATCCTGACCCCCAGGTTGTACTGAATGTATTAAACTCTCCCCTGATTCCAATAGGATGCTATTTTCCAATCATAGCATCTATTACATGTTGCCTCTTGAGGCAAAGGCTTGTTGTATACTCATCAAACCTCTGAATATTGTTGGTTGGGCAGCCTTGGTGATATGGAGACTTTCATTTGACTGTGGTTGGTAGTGTTGGAAACAGATGCTCCGTGCCGCAAAGAAAAATCAGCACTGAGACAAAGTATCTCTCAGCAAAGCAATTTTTACTTCCTGCACTGCAGGAGGGTACCCCCCGCTAGCCATCTTGCCACGAGAGTACAATGAACAAAGGAAAAGCAGACATATTTATTCCTTGCACATTTGGGATTGTCCTTACTGCTGTGTCTGATCTCCATTGTTTGGAGCGAGATCTCACAATCTAAACTAAAACCCGATTGGCTAATAATTTAAAACTTTTTTAAACAGGTAAGGGGCATAGGCTGTGAGCTGGGACATGCTTGTGTGAGCGAGTTCAGCACAGATATTTTGGTTAAAGTACAAGGACATAAAATATACTACGTGCCTGTAAGGATGGCATGTTTAACAGCTACATAGGATAGGGCTTAATAAAAAGTTATTAGCAAATTTATTCTTTAACAAGAAAGGAAACTTTGAAGAGGAACTTTTTTTACTTCTCACAGCAGTAATGAGATTTAAGCTGTATGGTAAACATATAAAAATTAGGCTGCAGTCATTCACACATCACACATATGCATGCCCAATTTTTAGTATAACTTTGTGACTTTATCAAGAGAAGTCTGCTTCTCTACCCCCTGCATCTGAACTGGCTGTATGGCTTGATTTGGCAAATAAAATGTAGCAGAAGTGATGGGGTGTGTGTTCTGACATCAAGTCTCAATGGGACTTGTGTGTTTCTTCCTGCTTTCTTAGGACCTGCCAAGCCACTAAGCAAAAAAGGTTGGGCTAGCCTGAGGGAGGGTGAGACCTCACGGAGTGGAGAAGAGCTGTCCCAGCTGAAGTCTATTCCAGGTGAACCAGGACACAGCTGACCTGCTATAACAGCAAATGCATGAGTGAGCCCATCCAAGATCAGGATCACCCAGCTGAGACCAACCTTAGCTGCCAGCGCACAGAACTATTAATTAAATAAAAATGGTTGTTGTGATCCAGTAAGCTTTGGGATGATTTGTCACATGGTCAAAACTAACTGAGGCATTCTGTATTTACAGGAGTTTGAGCGGAAAGACTGGGGATCTGGGGAGTAAACAACTGTGGGGTTTTCATCTAGTCTCCACTGATTCCTGGGGATACACTAAGTTATTTTAATCAATGTAGTTAGCTGGAAAATGCATGATCCCAAAACCTATTTTGGTTTCACAGCACAGTTGGAAAGGATTAAATTATTTAGATAATTGCTTCAACTTACTACTTTATTTGTAAACAAACACTACTGTGAAGCTCTTAAATTGGTGGTCACAGACTTGAATTTCACCTTTAATAAAATGACCAAAAATTGGTGTCATTTAACCCCAATTAATAGGTTTGCTAATTTTTCCCTGGTAAGAATTTTGTTTTTAAATACCACACACAGATCCCTCATAAACACAAAACGAACATTTACTAACCCCAACATTATTTCAGAAGGTAAATTGTGACACTAATACAATGTCCAACAAATTTAAAAGCTGTTTACTCAGCAGATTTTATCAGCCTTGTTTTTTCTTAATTTTCTATGAACCATAGAAACCTTCAACTCATATTGGTATTGTTCTAGCATTTGAGAACTGCTTTTTTTTTTTTTTTTTTTTTTTAAATCTCAGCTCACTGCAACCTCTGCCTTCCAAGTTCAAGCAATTCGCCTGCTTCAGCCTCCCAACTAGCTGAAATTACAGGCGCCCGCCACCATGCCTGGCTAATTTTTGAATTTTTAGTAGAGATGAAGTTTCACCATGTTAGCCAGGATGGTCTCTAGCTCCTGAACTCAGGTGACCCTCCAGCCTCAGCCTTTCAAAGTGCTGGCATTATAGGCGTGAGGCACTGCGCCCGGCCTAAGAACTGCCTTTGAAGTGTTGACCAAAATTCTTCCTGCTGCTTCTGGAAATGCTTATCTGTATTTAACTACGACTTCTCAAATGTGTAAGTGGAGCTAAACATCCTCTTGTAAGTTTCTGTAACTTTAACCCCTATTTCTGATGGAGGCGCATCACCTATTTACCAGACCAGCTACAATACTGGTGGTGCTAAGTACAGAAGTCAAAATGATTTATCCCAGTGCAGATCATTGAACCAAGCATGGGGCTCTTTAGAGCATGGAGAACTGTGGGACTGCACAGGTCCTGTGCCCATAAAGCCTTTTCTGCCTCTATAGTTTGTCTTCCCCTAAAGATTTTGAGACCATGGAGAGCAAAACCCTTGTCTCAGTCATCTGTCTTCCTGGACATCAGTGCATTGCCTGGCATCTTGTCATCCTTCAGATTTACTGTAGTAAGAGTGACCATTTATTAAGCATTCCTGAAGTCCTATTCACTGGCCACACTTTATACAAAGTATCAACCATCTGTAACATTCCTGGGTAGAGGTACCCTTCTTATTCCCATTTTTCAGATGAGAAAACTAAGGCTTGGAGAGATGATTTATTCAAATTCATAGATATCCTATGAGAAACAGCCAGAACTTAAACACAGCCATGACTCGGTGGGTTTCAATCAATGTGGCCCTCAGGGAACATTTGGCAATGTCCATCAACATTTTTGGTTGTCACAACCAGGGGGGTGCTTCTGGCATCTAGTGGGTAGAGTCCACAGATGCTGTTAAATGTCCTACAATGAACAAGACAGCACAAGACTTTCTCACTCACATGTTTCATACAGGGGCATGTTCCCAATAACCACCTACCTATGGCAGTGACTGTATTATCAACTTGACGTGTTCAATCAACTTTTTTCTTTGCAGAGCAAAATGAACCCAGATGATTCTTCTCCCCTTTTAATATTTTTCAAAGGCTTAGGAATATTTTTCAACAGGCTGGGGCCATTTTCCAGGGAGTAGCGCTTCACTACCCACCACCCCAACCCAGAATTAGCCGCTCCAAAATGTCTACAGTCCTGAGATTGAGAAACTCTGCATGGAGAAAAGACCAAAGCCTGTGCTTCCTAAGCTTCAGTTTTTAGTACCAGATACTTCACATTGTTTTACTTTTATTTATTTGTAAATACTGTCTTTTTCTGAATTTGACTTTACTTTGATATACTTAAAATAGTTAACTATACACCTTAGACATTTATGCCAGTCAGCCCATGTTTGAAGCATTATTATTTTCTAATAACACATTGAAATATCTGTAAAACTATTAATATAACACAGATCTTTGCTGGCGTGCCAGCAAAAATCATCTTACCTGCCACCACCAGACCTGTGGAACCATACTTCAGAACTACTTTTTTTTTTGAGATGGAGTCTCACTCTGTCGCCCAGGCTGGAGTGCAGTGGCGCGATCTTGGCTCACTGCAACTTCCACTTCTCCGTTGAAGCGATTCTTCTGTCTCAGCCTACGGAGCAGCTGGGACTATAGGCGTGAACCACCACGCCCGGCTAATTGTTGTATTTTTAGTAGAGACGGGGTTTCACCAGATTGGCCAGGCTACTTTTGAACTTCTGACCTCATGATCCACCCACCGAGGCCTCCCAAAGAGCTGGGATTACAGGCGTGAGCACCTCACCCACTGGGCCCAGATCTAGTTCACTTCTACAAGGCTTCCCTCATCTCTTCAGGAGAGATTAAAATACATCGAATCAGTTTGTTGCTTGAAACTGGCCAAGTGCTAGCTACATTTCACTTCTGTTTCACCTGTTTTTTTTTTTTTTTTTCTCCTCAAGGCTAATAGTTGCTTAAAAACCTCTTTGAAACCCTAAAAGCCACCTGATGAGGGCAATTAACAAACCACTCATTCCGGTGAGGACCAGAGCACATATAATGCAATTTGTTGAGTTGCTTAAGGACAGCGGTTGCAAGGTCCTGGTAAGCTAACATCCTTTGTTATTCATACATGGTTCCCTTCTCTAATTGTTAGGGAGTACAACTGCACTCTTGTTGCTGTGTGTGCTGCAGTCTGACATAATTAAGGCTAGAGCAAATGAGATTCTTCTTTATATAAGAAAAGTGCCTGTGTTGTAAATAATAATGTCATCCTCTCTTTCATAGAAAGTATTCATTAAGAGCTGCATTTTAATATCAGTTCATCTGCATGAATTCATTTGGGTCATGGTGGGGGGGACATTGATGATTATTGTTAATCTTCCGTGAGTTTGCCAGGTGTTCCAATTAGGTCATTTATAACTCCCACCCCTACCCTCCAGAATCCCTGAAAGAAATGCTTTCTCACTCACATGTTCCCAATTAGTACCCACCCATGGTAGTAACTGTATTTACTGACTTGATGTGCTGGGAGGAAATTGACATTTTTCTTTGCAGAGTAAAACGAACCCAGAGGATTCTTCTCTCTTTTAATATTTTTTAAAGGCTTGGGAAACAGGCTGGGGCAATATTCCAGGAAGTGGCGGCCGCTACAGCAGACAGGAGAGACAGGAGCAGGAAGGGAATCTGGTTTGGGGACAGCTCATGGGGGGATAGAAGGTTTAAGGTTTAGAATCATTGGCACGTAAGCCACGCAGGGTGGCTCTCTGCTTCTTTCCCAAGCACAAGCTTTGCACTCTTCTTGACACAAACAGGGGGCAGTCTCTGTTAATTAAAGCAAGGAGCAGCAGCCACAGTGAGTCTCCTCTGAGGACCGGAGTCAAACGTCCAGGTGACAGGCAATATTTTACAGAGGTTGGAAGCAGATTCTGAAACGGACTTTCTGTCCAGATTTTGTCTCTTTTTTCTGAATTATTTTTTAAATCAAATTTACACTTCCTTAAAACTCCCAACTCTTGCAGAAAGATGTCTGTGACCTACTGTTCTCCCCTGTCCTGGTTAAACTCTGTCCTGATGCCTGCTGAGGTGGACTAGGGCAAAGAGTGGAGGAAGAGCCCTGGGTTAGGAGTCAGGCATCTAAATCCAGCCCTGGTGGGACCATTTCTGGCCATGTAATCTCCCACAAAGGTCTTAACCTCTGAGTCACAGCTTCCTGGACCATGGGAAGCCTGCTGGAGGGTCCCTTTCCATTTCTGATTTAGTATATAAAAAACTCTCACCCTTTATATACATAATGACAGAAGAAACTCCATCACCCGTGCCCTAAGTGTTCCTTTCCTCTCTTGGTTTAAGACAGAGTCTTGCATAAAATATTCTAATTAATTAATACAGCCCATGCATATTTTTGAGTGTTTACCATGCCTAGCACTGTACCCCTGGGCTGTGCCCTCCAGCCCTGCGTGCAACAAAAAAGGCTCACATCCCTGGAGTTGCCTGAAGGGCTGGAGGGCACAGCTGTGGCTCGGTATGCTTGGGTTCTAGGTGCTGGGGGACATGTTATGGGAGTCAAGATCCTCTCCGTTACACAGTTTACATCTCAGTGCAGGTAGACAGATGAAAACATAAACACATTATAGGAGGCAGACAGAGTTTGGAGGCCTATTTTATGTGGTAGCTGGAGGGCAGTTTCTGGACTCAAATTTCATGGGTCAAATGCCAGTTCTGGCACTCATTTTCTGGAGCTACTTGGACAACTGGTTTAATTGCTCTGGGGCTCATCTCTCCCTCTGTTGTGTGGGCCTGGTACTATTCCCTAAGGGAAAGAGAGTTACAGGAGACCAGTCAGTCACCCGATGGTTCAGCAAACATTTCCAGACTGTCTGCTATATGCTGGGCACTGCTCTAAGCTTCCTTGAGGAGCTGCTTTTAGAAAAAGCAAGCTTAGTGGGTATGTTGCAGGCACCGAATAAATGTCAGCTCTCATTAGCTCTCACACACCAATGCTTGTGTTTGTAGCACTCACAAGGTGGTGGTGGGCGTGGGTTGCCAGTCATGACAGACAGACTTTCCATACTGTCCTATTTTGGGGATCCTATTATAATGAATCTGGTGGCTCCGGATTAAACATGTTCATACCGTCCCCAGGTGGGTTTGGAATATAATACTCCTGGGTTGAGCCAGAGCGGCATGTCAGTGTCCTGCTGTGTGTTTGCAAATCTTTTTTGAAACATCAAAAGGTTAATTTTTTTTTAAAGCGAAGGGGCGATTAGCCAAACTTCCTCTCATTTGGAGAGAATTTGCAACAGAGTCCCAATAAATCCTCCCACGCGTTCTGAATTCAGGGGACCCTGGTAAATAATTTTACATGTGGTCCAACTTTTCGTTTTCTGAAGATGCCCTGAGAAGCCCTTGACTGCAGCCAAGTGGAGAGGAGGGTTGTGGAAACATTACCTCCTTGCAAATCGCCTAGCAGCCTGAAAAGTGTATACTTAGTTAATGCAATTAAAAAACAAAACGCCGGGGCGTGGGGGAGATCTAAATTTGGTGTAGCAGCTTTGGTGCAAATCCTGTTTTGGGGCTACTGGAGTCAAATTCAAGCAGAGGAGAGAAAGAGGTGGGAGAAATGAGGGCCTACGGGGGAGCTGGAATTCGCTAGGAGAGAGAGGGCAGATTTGGAAACACACAGGAGACGGGAGGCTGGAAGCTGAGGAAGCAAGGCAGAGCTCCGCAGCCCCCGGTGAGGATTTCCGGGGGGATTCGTGGGGACAGCCAGCTCCGGAGACCGATGCGCGGGCTCCAGGTCCGGGAGGGTGGCTGAGGCTGGGTGCCCAGGCCTTGCGCTGCGCCAGATCCGGGAGCGCAGAGGCGGCGCCGCGGTGTGCCCTCCTGTGGAGCGCAGAGAACGCTGCGGGGGCGAAGAGGACAGAAAGCTGCAGGTCCGAGGGGCTGGGGGACTTCCAAGGAGAGACCTTCCAGGACACGCCGTAGCCTCGGCCTTGTTTTGCTGTCTCCTCCTACTCCCGACCTTCTTCAATTAGTTCATCCCAAACCCCTCTCCCCGGTGAGTGCTTACCCCCGGCCCAGGGGCTTGCCACCTGTCCTTCCCAGCTCAGCCCGGGTCCTTGCCTCGCCCCAGGGAGTTGAGCCACGCGGGCTGCGCGCAGGGCTGGAGGGCGCAGCCGGGAAGGGCGAGACGGCCCCGCACGCCTGGGAGGGGCGATCCTGATCAGACTGCACCCAGTCTGTCTTGGAGTGAAAGCCATCTAGTCTGTCCCCATCTTCTCGGAGTCATCCTTTCCCTCATGGGCAGATTTCGGCCGCCGCTCCTGCACACGGACCCAAGAAAAAGCCACTAGTTCAGCCGCCTCTCCGCTCTGGACAGGTCTGAGCCGCGCCTCCCACCCAGAGAGGGCGCGGGAGGTCCCGCCGCGGTTCTCCACCTGCCGGGAAATCCGAGCGGCTCCTCCAGCCTCGGTGGCTGCCGAGCTCGCTCCTCCCCGCCCGCCCGCCTTGCTCAGCTCTGCACGCCCCCCAGCTAGCTCCGCTCGAGTCACCTCTCCCCCGCGCCCCCGCCCCTCTAGAGCTCGCGCCCGCCCCCCCCCCCACCCGCGCCTCCTCTGCCCGCCCTCCTCCCCCTCCCCCTTCCCTCCTGCCCTCCCTTCATTCCACAAGTGTCGCTTCGCTTTCACCAGCGCACTTGGCGAGCTGGAGAGGTGAGAGGGATACTGCGAGCGGGCTCGGGGCGGCCAGTCCGGGGCCGCCGGCCAAGGATAGGCGCTGCTAGCCCGATTCTCCCCCGCTCTCCGCCCCCGCCTCCCCTGGTGGCCGGCCGGACCTGCACCCCGCGCTTGCCCCCGCTCATCCTCCCCCCGCCCGGCCGGGCGCGCTCCTCCCCGGCCGGCCCCTCGGCGCGCGGCGCGCTGGAGGCGAACGCGGGCTGAGCCGAGCGCAGTGGCCGCCGACCACCGAGCGCCCCGCGCCGCTCCCTGCATGTGCGGCCCGCGGCGGCTCGCAGCCCCGGCAGCAGCCTCGGCAGCTTCGGCCGCTCCTCGAGAGGCGGCCGCAGCGGCTTCAGCGGCAGCCGAGCGGCCGAGCCCGGGCTGGGAGACACGATGCGCCGCGTCCTCCGGCTGCTCCTCGGCTGCTTCCTCACCGAGCTGTGCGCCCGCGTGTGCCGGGCGCAGGAGCGAGCGGGGCACGGGCAGCTGGCGCAACTGGGCGGCGTGTTGCTGCTGGCGGGGGGCAACCGCTCCGGGGCCGCCTCGGGAGAGGCCAGCGAGGGCGCCGAGGCATCGGACGCGCCTCCGACCCGGGCGCCCACACCGGACTTCTGCCGGGGTTACTTCGATGTCATGGGCCAGTGGGACCCGCCATTCAACTGCAGCTCGGGCGACTTCATCTTCTGCTGCGGGACTTGTGGCTTCCGGTTCTGCTGCACATTTAAGAAGCGGCGACTGAACCAAAGCACCTGCACCAACTACGACACGCCGCTCTGGCTCAACACCGGCAAGCCCCCCGCCCGCAAGGACGACCCCTTGCACGACCCCACCAAGGACAAGACCAACCTGATCGTCTACATCATCTGCGGGGTGGTGGCCGTCATGGTGCTCGTGGGTATCTTCACCAAGCTGGGGCTGGAGAAAGCGCACCGGCCCCAAAGGGAGCACATGTCCAGGTGGGCTGCCTCCCCTTCGCCCTCCCCCTCCGAGCTTCGCTCTCCCGGCTCTCTCCTCGCTACCTTCCCCTAGGCAATGGCGCTCCCCCAGGTCCCCGCTCCCTGCATATCAGCCTCTCCGCTGGGGGATGTCATCGGGAAGCCAACTTCAGCTTCGAGCGCGGAGAAGGGGCTCTGGGCTCAGCACAGGTGTGGGTATGAGCGTGTGCGTGAGAGAGAGTGTGTGTGTGTGTGTGTGTGTATAGGACCCTGCCCCCTCGCCCTCTGGCCGCCTTCGGCTGGTGATTGAGGCGGACTTGAGACACACAGCCTGGGAGCCCGTGGCCCCGAAGTCTTGGGTTTTGGGGAGAGGGTCCATGGCACCCCTTGGATTCCAGTTGCTAGCTTCTTGGTAAACAGGGCAGGCGAGCCCAAAGGGAAGGGGGCGCGTGTGAGCCCGCGCGCGCGTGTGTGTGAAGGAGGGAGGATCAGAGTGAGTTCCGCCTGCAACTCGTACGACTCGCGAAAAGGAGGCGAGGGAGGTGGAGTGAGGGGAGGGCGAGAACAAAAGCCTTGCTTGAGGCGGCCGCCTGGCTTTCTCAGAGCTTCGCGGTCAGGGGATTTCGGACCTCAGCTGCCCCCCGCCCCTTTACACACCTCATCCCTTTCTCCGACCTCCGTCTCTCCAAGCCCTGGGCCGAGGTCATCGCTGCAGATTGCGCCCCTTGCCCTGGTTGGCTTGGACTGCGGGGCCCGAGACCCCTCCTCGCGCGCCCTACTTCCATGCACCCTGATTTCATCAACTTTCGGGTTTGCCTTGTTCATTATGCAAGCCCCAGCGCTGGCTAGTTGCAGCAGATGGGAAAAGGCATTGGGGGATTAATAGAGCTATTTGCCTTTTTCTTTCTTTTTTTTTTTAAGTGTCGAAATCGATTCGCAAACTCCGTAACTTTGGAGGCGGAGGACGCAGCCACGAGGAGCACTAAGCCCCGGCCGCGGGAGAGGCGTGGGGTTGGCGTGAGATCCAGGCGGGCGGGGTGGAAGGAGCGACTAGCTGCCTGCGAACAGCTGGAGGGCAGGGGCACCAGCTTTAACTGTCCCCTTGCCGTCCGAGTCTGGGTAACGAAGTCGCTGTGTTTTCCTCTCCCCCTCTACCCACCCCTTCTCCCGCGCCCCCTCCGCCGGGGGCCTGTGTGTGTGCGCGCGCGCGTGTGTGCACGCGCTCCGTCTAATGCCTTAAAAAATGTGAACAAAGAGACCAACCAAAAATAGGCAAAGGAACATCACCACCTCACTAGTAATTATTTTCTACTTATACGCAGAATATTCGATGAGATTTTTTTTTTTATATCCAGAGAAAAGGGATTTGGGGGGGAAGAGGTCAGGAAGTTCTCGGTTTGGGTCAGCAGGGAGCTGTGGGTGGATGGTGGGGCTTGCCGCACAGAAGTGATCTCCAAGGGGCTTCAAGAAACCCTGACCTACTAAAGGAGTAAAGCTCTGGCCCCGCCCACCTTCCGCAGCCACAGAGTGTCCTGTCCCCAGCCCCACCGGCCAGGCCAGTCCCTGTTAATTCCCGGGGTCTGTGTTAAGATGTGGGGAGAAGTGGTCTCAGGACTGCGGCAGCGGGTGTCGCCTTGGTAGGGAAAGATTAACTTCGTGACAGGTAGGCTGCCTTGCAGATTCGGTTAACTACTGCTGAAATCTCCACCAAGCCCTGTCTTCGCGAATCAGCTCTTAAAGGAGCCCTCCTTGTTGGTTGGCCTGACGGGAGGTGGGCAGGTGGGGAGAGGAGCTAACCTTTGGACATCTGTGGGAGAAAGTGATGCTAGATCAGCCCTCTTTGATGTGGGTGTTCCGGTGACAGCTTTCTGCCGGTTACCTAAGGGCCCAGCAGGGACCCAACTTCCTGATCCTGCGGCCCCTCGACCCCGTGCAGCTCTGCTGGGGGAAAAATGATCACAGCTGAGCGGATTGCAGCTACTTTCTTCTGCAGGTATAGAGAGGGTCTGCCTGGAGCCAGAATCTAGAGGACCCAGTCTTGGGTACCAGAGCCTCAACACAGGTTGTCCCAGCATACATTTTTGAGAATTCCAGAATGGAGTGGAAGTGCATACTCCTGAAAAGACAGTTGTTGATTTTTTACTGGCAGCTTCTAAGGTGTGAGTTTCAACTGTAACTGCTGTTTAGTATCACCTGAAATGCTTTATAAAAAAAGTCCTTGACCTCACCCTAGGTTACGGAAATCGAAATCTCTAAGGTGGGACCTAGGCATCTGTACTTTTTATTTTTATTTTTAGTAGAGATGGGTTTTCACCATGTTGGCCAGGCTGGTTTCAAATTCCTTACCTCAAGT
This sequence comes from Ateles fusciceps, assembly GCA_036589455.1. Taxonomy (NCBI): domain Eukaryota; kingdom Metazoa; phylum Chordata; class Mammalia; order Primates; family Atelidae; genus Ateles; species Ateles fusciceps. The sequence goes on along the minus strand of JAZHEH010002991.1, from coordinate 2,953,103 downwards.
GATTCGCCCACCTTGGCCTCCCAAAGTGCTAGGATTACAGGTGTGAACCATTGCGCCTGGTTGCCTCTGCACTTTGAAAAGCTCTCCAGGTGATGCTAATGTTCCCCCAATCACTGTTAAGGAAAAGGAACTAACACCTGCCGAGCAATGTACGTGGAGGCAGGCACTGTGCTGGGGGTTGTGTATGTGTGTAAAACGCCCTCTCATTTAGTTCTCACAGGAGATAGGTGCTATTTTAGTAGCCATATACATACAAGAAAATCATGGCTCAGGTAAGATGCTGTGTCCAAGGTCACACAGTTAGGAAATTGTGCATTACCAGTCTCTCGGTTTTGAGTCTGAGACAGATGTTTTCAGATTGAATAAACATCAGGATCTGGAGTAGTGTCCTAAAATGCAGATTCTTGAGTTTGACTCACAGAGATTCTGAATCAGTAGGTTCTGAGTGGGTCAGAGAAATCTTCATTTAACAATCCCCCCTCCCCTAATGGCTCTGAGGTAAAGTGGTCCACACTTGGGAAAACACTAGTCTTGTATTTGGGAATATTTCATAGGATTGGAGAGTGGATAAATTAATCCAGGAGAAAGGAGAGGAGCCACTGTGACTCTCTTATTTGCATTTTTTTTTTTTTTTTTTTTTTTGAGACAGAGTCTCGCTCTGTCATACAGGCTGGAGTGCAGTGGCAGGATCTCGTCTCATTGCAATGTCTGCCTTCCAGGTTCAAGCAATTCTCCTGCCTTAGCTTTCACAGTAGCTGGGACTACAGGTGTGCACCTCCATGCTCGGCTAATTGTTTTGTATTTTTAATAGAGACAGTGTTTCACCTGGCCTGGGGTTGGCCAGGCTGGTCTCGAACTCCTGAACTCATGCAGTCCACCCACCTCTAGCTCCCAAAGTGCTGGGATTACAGGCATGAGCCACTGTGCTCAGGCTTACTTCCGTTCTGTTGCTTGTTTCTGTGATGTTGGGGCTGCCCCAGGTACCTGCCAAATGTGTCCTGGGCTGCTTACGCAGTTAATTATCTGGAATTCCGGCTATGGCAATTGACTCAGTAGCCTTTGCTGGATGGTGCTAAGGGATGCTCCAGTGGGTGCCAACATGCCAAGCTTGGCATCCAAGAGGCTGCTATGACGAAAAGGAGCTTCCAGGTGAAATTAACCTGCCAGCCACAGCCTCTTAATTTTTCTCTGGAGCTGCAAGGGACCCTGAATGGGGATTTGTTCTTATCCGGACTGAAAGCATATTCTCTTGAAAGACAACCATGTTGCTGCGCCCCCCATTATAAATTTTGCCCCTGGTGGCCAGTAAACTTGGGTTTTCCTGCAGAGGTCTCCAAGATACCAATTTGAAGGTTCAGAGTCCTGGGCCTGTGGCCTACTTCCTTCTGGGCTAATTAGGGCTGAGAAAAGGAGAAAGACAGCAATTCCAGGAAGCGGTGGGGCGGCGGGGGTGGGGGGGGGGGGGGCGTGCACGGGATCTAGTAAGAACTGAACAAATGCCCATTCAGCAGCTGCAAGAGCAGCCACAGCCAACCACTATTAATTAGAATAAATGACTGTGAGTGGTAACCAGCTATGGTTACCAAACCGTGTAGACATGTTCTGTGTGATCGGCAAGGTATTTCTATTTAGGTGTTTTTATTTGTAAGTTTTCCTCAACTTTGTGTTGTGAAAAATTGTAGACATACAAAAAAACCTTGAAAAATCATAAAATAACTTCAGTATATCCTTTATTTAGATGAGAGTTTCTCAACCTTGGCAGTATTGACTGGAGAATCCTTTATTGTGCGGGGCTGCGGTGCGGCGTGTTGCCGGCATCTCTGGTCTCTGCCCACTAGATGCTGGTAGCACATACTCCACACCCCAGTTGTGACGGTGAAAACTGTCTCTGGACGTGGCCAAATATCGTCTAAGGGCAAAATTGGCCCTAGTTGGGAACGACTAATCTAGAACAATTGTTAGTATTTTATCATAGTTGCTTTATTGGTCACACACTCTCTCCGTGTTTTTTGTTTCCCCTTCTCCCCTCTCTCCCCTCTTCCCTCTTGCCCTTTCTCCCTCCCTTCCTCCTGTCCATCTGTCTATCCTTCCTTCCTTCCATCCTTCTTTCCTCTCCTTTCCTTCCTCTCCTCCTTCCTTCCTTTCCTGCCTTCTTCCCCTGCCTTTCTTCCTTCCTTCCTCTCTTCCTCCATTTTCCTCTCTCCCTCCCTCTCTCCCTCCCTTCCTTCCTTCTTCCCTTCCTCCTTTTTCCTTCCTCCCCCTCCTTCTTTCCTTATTCCCTTCTCTCTTCCCGTTCTTCCCCTTCTCTTTCCTTCCTTCCTCTCTTCTCATCTTCTTCCCCTTCCTCCTTTTCTTCCTTTCCTTTCCCCTTCCTCCCTTTCTTCTTTCTTTCTTTGCTGAAACGTGAAAATAAGTTGCAGACATGACACTTAGTCCCTAGTATCTCAGCATGGGGCTTTCCTGAGAGCAAGGACATTCTCCTACACAGCACAATTTCATTAGCACACCCAGGAAAAAGAACACAGATCCCATAATATCATCAGACATCCAGTCATTTAAAAATTTCTCACTCATACAAAAAATGTCTTTTAGAGCCTGGTTTTGCACATCAGGACCCGGCTTATTGTATTTGGCTGTGAAATCTCTTGAGTCTCCATTATGCATGGTGTTTTAAAACCAAGTGAGACTCAGTTGCCAGCATTTAAAAACTGGGAGATTTTATGCAGGAACCCAGAGTCCCGATTTCTCATGAGAACTTAGTGGGTCTGCTGACATTGGATCTGCATTTTCACACAGCAGCTTTTAGTTGCCACTGAGTGGTGACTGCCCCCTTCAGGAAGCTCTTGGGTTCCTCTCAGCCACCACCTCCACCCGATTCACTCTGTTACATTTACTGCAGCCCCTAGAGAGTCAGTCGGTTGGTCTGAATAGCGCAGGCTCTAGTCAGATGGCCTGAGATTGAATCCCAGCTCAGCCACTTAATAGCTGTGTGACCTTGGGAAGGTTGCTTCACCTCTCTTAGTCTCAGGCTCTTGTCTGCAGGTGGAGGATTCGCTGAGACAGGGCTTGGAAAACAATGAACACAGGACCTGTCACATGGTTACTGCTCAGCAACTGTTACCCTTTTATCACCATCCTTATTATTGAAGAATTCTATGTCTTGTCTACTGAAGAGAATTATGTTGTCATTTGGATCTTGGTGACTGACCCTTGCTCTGTTGTATTTATTTAGCTGGGTGACATTGACCAAGTCTCCTAACCTCTCTGGACTTGCATTTGAATCTGAGCAGGAGGGGCTAGCAGGTGCAGAATAGGAGGGAGTGTCTGTGTGTGACTACATGAAATACATTGCAAAGTGTTGGCCGAAGTGGTGTTGAAGAATCCCTGTTGGTTTTGCAATTTTGCCATAAGCTTATGTGTAAATTCTCATTTAATTTCACACCCTTCCCCCATGAGGTAGGCTCTATGACAATCTGCTGTTTACGGAGGCACAGATTTCTTTCCAAGAGGATGAACCTGCCCCTGGTGAGTGGAGTGTCGGCCTTCAAACCCGGATGGTCTGAGTGCACGGATCCTTGACTGCTAGGCCACACTGCGTGTGAGTGCACACCTGCAGGAATTCCAGTCTCCTCAGATCACAAAGAAGTATGTGATGCCCTGCAAACAACAGCACATGCATCGAGGCCAGTTCAAGAAGCCAGCGTAAGATGAAGACTAGGAATATTTTCTACATCTGCCCCTACAGGCCCAGACATGGTGGTGGAGGCGTTGGTGAGAAATGACCTTGGGGGACAGAGCACATGTTTGAAGCTCTCTACACTTGAAGCCAGTAGGGAACACATGTCATTATTTTGTCCACCTTCAAACAGAATTGGAAATCCAAGTGGCAGATTGCAGAGCAGGGTCCTGTGTGTTTTAAAACACGCTTCAGAAGAACTGGCATCCCTTGCAAAAAAGTAGCAACAAATAGTGATAAATGCACCTCCTTCTCTTGCCTTTTCCCTTCTAGTATCTCTCCTGCCTTCCATCTTTATGTGCATTTGTGGTTATCCTAAGGCTTTGACCAGCTTCCCAGGCTGGAGAAGTCCATGTTTGCGTGCATATACTGTTGGTCACGGAAAAGTATTATTTTTCTTTGCAGGATATGGTGGCTTCTCTTTAGGCACTGAGTTCTTGCATTTTAAAAATCAACTTCATTGAGGTCTAACTGACCCAGTAAAATTCACACATTTTAAGTGTATAGTTTGATGAGCTTGGACAAATGTCTACACTTGTGTATCCATTACTCTAGAAAGCCCACTCATGCCCGTTGCCCTTGGATTCTTGAAAAATAAATGATGCTTCTTGTGCAAGAGGAAATGCTCAGGAGCTCTATTAAAGGGTTTAAAAGTCAACACATATATTGGACATTGGGATACCTGGAGGCTCTTAAGCAAGATACTGGGACTCTGAGTTCTGTTTGGAAATATTGGGATCATGTGTTTTTCATTGTAGTTGGAAAGAAAAGAGATACACATTTTCTTCTTGTTCCTCAGATAAATTAAGCTCATTCCCACCTTGGAGCTGTTGCGCTGGCCCTTGTGTGGCTGGTCCCTCCTCATCACACGGGTCCCAGCCCCAATGTCACCTTCTCCGAGAAGCCGTCCCTGACCAGGCTTAGTTGCTTCCCACCCCTGCCTGACACTCCAGCCCATCACCCAGTCAGTATTATTTGCTTCATTTTACATTATGGTCTAAAATGAACTTACTAATTAACTAATTAACTGGTTTACTAGTTTATATTATCTGTCTCCTTCCATCATCCTATCATCCTTTTCCTTTCTGTTTTCTTTTTCTTTTCTTTTTTTTTTTTTTTTTTTTGAGACAGTCTCACTCTGCTGTCCAGGCTGGAGTGCAGTGGTGCAATCTTGGCTCACTGCAACCTTGCCTCCCCAGTTCAAGTGATTCGCCTGCCTCAGTCTCCCAAGTAGCTGAGACTACAAGCACCCACCACTATGCTAGGCTAATTTTTATATTTTTCTTAGAGATGGGGTTTCACCATGTTGGCCAGGCTGGTCTCAAACTCTTGCCCTCAAGTGATCCACAGCCTCCCAAACTACTGGGATTACAGGCATGAGCCACCATCCCTGGCCTTTTCATTGTCATTCACAGTAAGACACGCAGGGACCACAATTGTCTCTTCTACTCCATAGTTGGATTCTGAGTGCCTAGTTCAGTACTTGGCAAGTAGAAGTTCTACATTTGATATCCTGGTTTACCTGGCATAAAAAGTACCTCCAAATTCACTCATTCATTCATTCATTCAATAAATAGGTATTCGCTGAACATCTAACTTATGCCCTGCACTGTGCTGAGAGCTACGAGAGAACCATGAATAGCACAAAAGCAATCCTTGCCCTTGCAGAGCCAACAGTCAAATATCAGGAGACAGGTAACACACAAGGAAATGTACAAGAAAGTTGAACCAGCACTAGCTTTCAGTACTCTCATGAAATTGCCAATATTCAGTCATTTTCTCCCTCAAAAATGGCAACATAATTATGTTTCAACATAATTGTTGTTTCAAACAATCATGTTTCAGTATAATTCTGAACTGAGTGGAGGACTATGAAGAAAAAGTGTAGCTGCTGCTTTAGGTACCTGCTAGAGACAGGGTTCTCTAGAGAAACAGAACAAATACACAAAGAGATTTCTTATAAGGAATTGGCAAGTCCACAATCTCCAGAGCCTTTGTTCTTGTACAAGTCTGAAGGCTGACATGCAGGAGAATTCTCTCTTTCTGGGGAAAGGTCAGCGTTTTGCTCTAGGCATTCAGATGGTTGGATGAGGCCCACCCACTTTCCTTAGAAGGGCAATCTGTTTTTACTCAGTTTACTAATTTAAATGTTAATCTAATCTAAGAGCACCCTCCCAGAACACCTAGAATAATGGTTGATCAAATATCTGGGCACCCGTGGCCCAGTCAAGTTGACACATGACACTAACCATCACAGTACCCTTAGGGTCTTGTCACTCAGAGTGTGGCCTGTGAACCAGCAGCATTTTTATCACCTGGGAGCTTGGGCAGGCTCTTAGGCCCCACCTCCCGCTCATTGAATCAGAATCTGTATTTTAACAAGATCCCCCAGGTGATCTGGATGCATCTTAACATCTGAGAAGCACTGAAACTATGTGCCACAAAGAAATGCCAAATTCATAGGCATTTGTGAGGCTTGGGACACATAGTAGGTTCTTTCTACTGTCTAATTCATTAAAAATTTTCAGCACATCCCCTGTCTATAAAATGTTTTTTGTATGCAACCCAATATCTGCACATTTGTTTTACTAAGTATATGCATGTGCATGGACCCATGAACAATGATTAGGTACGTTATGAAGCATACATAAGGACAAATTTCAAACTAAGCTTGAAGGTGAAATATTATTTGAAAATCTGCTGCTAATTGTGGTGACTTCATACTATCCTTACTGTCTCAATGTATGATGTACACTGAAGGGGGAAGTTCATCATTAATAAAAATATCTTTAACCCTTCCTCCTGACCATTTTCATTATTTTAATCTGACTTTGTTTTGATCTCAATAAACCGTCACTGTTTTACCCTTGCGAGAAGCTTTTGAAGAGAAGGGTAGGGGGAGTCCAGTTTATTGTTTTCTTGTGCTTGCATGATCAGTGCTGTCTTTAGGCTGTGGTTTTGTTAAGAATGGGGCATTTTGAAACCACATGTCTACTTTGTGATGGTTAGCTGAGTCAAAAGTTTTAGGTTGGTGCAAAAGTAATTGCGGTTTTGCCATTATTTTCAATGGCAAAAACCACAATTACTTTTGCCCCAAGCTAATGTGCATCCCCTTTAGGGGCACATATAATTGTCATATAGGCAGCACATCCCAGCGACGGTACTGCTGGCGGTTACCTTCCTTGGTCCAAGGTTCCTGATTCCTGCCATCTTACATGGGCCTTCCTAGAGTGGGCGCCAGCATCAATACAGGTAAAAGCATACAAAGAGGTTCTGACATTTCCTTTCCCCGTATCAAATCGGTTTATGCAGTCCCTGGAGAGAGCGAGTCTTGTCCAGGAAATGATGGTCCCTAAGACTCTGCATGCTCTAGGAGGGCTGCCCTGGGGAAAAGTGTCCTTGGGCTTTTGGGCTGAAATTTCACAAATGTTGGTACTCAGAAGCCCAGGGGATCTGCGGATGGCAGAACTGACCAAGTTCACAGTAGCCCACCTGATTATGTACTTTGAATAGTTTGGAGTTTGCTGGCGGGGGGGCGGGAGCAGGAGAAGGGGGGGACTCCTTAGAAAATCTGATAGTGATGGCTTCTTGCTCGAGAAAAATGCACAAACAGAATTTCCATCCAGTTTCAGAGGATTCAGCTATCTCCTGAAGCTCAGTATGAAGAGCTTGTTTAAAAGTGAAAATGGCAAGTTAGCTTTGGAAGGCCTCTGTCTTTTGTCTCAAAACTTTGTTTCCCCTGAAGCCCCTTTGAGTTTCAGACCCTGCTTATTGCACGGAGGTCGGAAGGGGCCCAAACTTTGATTTCAGAGATGTTCAGGTTTGCATCTCCTCTTCATCCTGCACTGCTTAGTGAGTTCACGTGGGCATAGTCTTGCTCTATGAAATGGATTATGCTGATTGACACCTTGTCACCCCGCCCCTCCTCGTCTGCCCTATTCCAGTCTCATTGGCCGTCGTGTTTATTCTCCAAATAACTCAGCTCTTTTCCACCTCAGGGCCTTTGCACTTTCTTTTCTCTCAGCCTGAAATGCTCTTCCCATCCTCCTCACGTCACCAGCTCCTCACTGTTCAAGGCCCATCTCCAGTGTCACCCCCCTCACACAGGCGTTTCCTGATTTACACTGCATCTCTGCCTTCTCTGTTTGTGACTTAAAAGTATTCATTTAGTGGTTTTTAGTATATTTAGAAAGTATACTTTAAGAAAGTATAGTTTGCGATTCAATGCTTTTCATACATAGGTTGGTGCAAGAGTAATTGTGGTTTTTGTCATTACTTTTTTTTTTTTTTTTTTTGAGACTGAGTTTCGCTCTTGTTGCCCAGCCTGGAGTGCAGTGATGTGATCTCACTGCAACCTCCACCTCCCAGGTTCAAGCAATTCTCCTGCCTCAGCCTCCTGAGTAGCTGGGATTATAGGTGCCCACCCCCACGCCCAGCTAATTATTGTATTTTTAGTGGAGATGGGGCTTCCCCATATTGGTCAGGCTGGTCTCAAATCCCGACCTCAGGTGATCCTCCTGCCTCATCCTCCCAAAGTGCTGGGATTACAGGTGTCAGCCACTGCAACAAGCTGGTTTTTGCTGTTGTGTCTAATAGCAAAAGTCGCAATTCCTTTTGCACCAACCTAATACTTAACAAAGTTGTGCAACTATCATCACTGCTTACTCTCAGTCCAGTATCTAATTCAGATAAGGTTTTTATCACCCTAAAAAAAATCCATGTCCATTAGCAGTTACCTTCCTCTCCCCTCCCCGTGTCCTCTGGCAACCACAAATCTACTTTCTATCTTTATGGATTTGCCTATTCTGGACATTGGATAACAATGGAATCATACAATGTGTGGCCTTTTGTGTCTCGCCTGTTTCACTGGGAGTAATGTTTTCAAGATTCATTCATGTTGTAGCAGGTACCAGTGCTTCATTCCTGTGTATGGCTGGAGAATATTCCATTTGCTATAATACATTTCACATGTCCATTCATCAGCTGATGGCCATTCGGGGTTGTTTCCATTTGTTGGCTGTTGTGGAAATTGCTGCCATGCCCCCAGGCTCTCTGGATCTCATTACTCTTATTTATTTGATTTGCAGCCCTTGTTTATTTACCTAACATGTTTATTAAAAAAAAAAATATTCTCCCATAGAATATAAGCTTCAGGAAGGCAGTAACGTTCATCCTGGGCACTGCTGTATCCTCAGGGCCTTATATAGTGCGTGGCACATAGTAGATGATAAATATTTGTGGAAACAAAGAAAGAATGAGAGCTGTTTTTCTCTTAGTAGACTCAATCTTTTCCTCTAATTCATGTGGGGCTCTTGCTGTGCTGGCTTCTCACAACACGGTTGTTCTGAGTAGTATGTGCACTAGCCTGCATAAAGTCCCTGTGTTACCTCTCTCACATCCCAGATGTCTCCTCATCAGCTGTAGTTCTTACCCCATGACTCCATTGCCCCATGATCAACAATTCCCCCATGCATGCTCGGGGCCTCTGTGGCCTTAGCACAGTCTCACATTTGAATGTGTACCAGATTCTTGCAGACCGCTGGGTGAACTCCAGCCTTGGAGTTTCTGACTCAGGAGGGCTGCATGGATCTGAACATTTGCATCTTAACAAGTTCCCAGGCGACACTGCCAGGACACTGACACTGTTGATAGGCAGACTGTTGTTTGAGAACCACTGCTGTAGTGTGGTAAATTTCAGCAGACAGGCCCCAGCCTGTCTGTGTGGGTCTCCTGCAAACAGTTCCTCCTCCTCCTCTGTCTCCCAGTATGTGGGCTCAGAGGGCTCTGGCCAGCTAACAGCTTGGGGGTATATCCCAAACATGGCAATACAACTTGTGGGTTTGTGTCCTGGAGGACTTCTCCCTGGTACAGAGGAGGCCTGTATGAAGATGTTTATTGGCCAGCTGCAGTGGCTCATGCTTGTAATCCCGACACTTTGGGAGGTGGAGGTGGGAGGATCACTTGATGCCGGGTTTTTGAAACCAGCCTGGTCAACATAGTAAGACCCTCAGATCGAGTCACTACAAAAGAAAACAAATTAACTGGGCATGGTGGCATGTGCCTGTGGTCCCAGCTATGCAGGAGGCTGAGGTGGGAGGATCACTTGCATCCAGGAATTTGAGGCTGCAGTGAGCCATGATCACACCTCTGCATTCCAGCCTGGGTGACAGAGCAAGACCCTATCTGAAGAAAAAATAAAAAAGATGTTTATTGCAGTGTTGTTTATCGGGGCCGGGGGGATTGGTGACCATCTAGATTGCCCATAACTATGGAAATGACAAATAGGGCTGATAGTCTGCTGGTTTGCAATGAAACAGTTGGTTTCTTGTAGCTGCCATCCATTCTGATGGGTTTCTGATGGGTCAGTTCCTCCACCAAACTAACTGTTGCATTCCGGCAGGTAAGTGAAAAGTGGAGATTGCATATGACGGAATACTATGCAGCAGTTGCAAGGGCTGGAAGTGATTCACATTCAGCAATACGGCTGATGCTCACTTGTGAACAAAGGAAGAAACGGAATGAGGTTTATGATAAAAACACTTTATGTAAAACACACATATACAACAATACCTATAAAATATATATCTTGCAATAATATTATATAATCTGAATAAACACATGATGGAGAGTAAAGAGAAAAAAAATTGTTGGTAGGTCTGATCTTGGGTGCAATATCTGTTTGACAGTTCTCGGGTCTATTCTATGTGTGAACGCTGAGTTTTGTTTTTTTTTTTTTTGCTAAGTTTACATCTAACCGTGAAGGTCACTGTCATAGGTTGAATTGTGTCTCCATCCCCCTACACAGTCTAAAATTACTGAGGCTCAAATTCCTGTGCCACAACTTACTGGCTCTGTGACCTTGAGCAGGTCGATTCACCTCTCTGAGCCTTTGTTTACTTATCTGCAAGGAGCAGTAATCCTCATAATGTGTTTTGTGCTGCTTTGTTTAGTTAAGACATGTAATGCGGTTAGCGTGGTGCCTGGCTATGGCAAATGATAACTGTTATCTAGTGTTACTAATACAGGGCCATTGCTGTACATGAAGGGTTCTCTCTTGATAGCTAACACTAGATATCGAGAGAACTAAATCTATGGAGTGCAGACACATTACCTGTATTCATCATTTAATCCTCTTAAAAACTCGGTGGGGTAGATATTCCTGTTATTACACGGCTGTTATGAGAAGTGCATTACTCTATATAAAGTCCCTATGTAACCTCTAATGACAGTGATTGCATTTACTTACGTTTTTCTGTATCCCCACCCCTAGCTAGAATGGTGGCTCCATGGAGCGATCTGCCTTGCCTTTTGTTCACCAGCTCGGTACTCAGTGCATCGCAGCTGCCAATTATTGGGTTCTGAATGAACAGATTTCAATTCATTCTTCTTCCAGGGCCCTTGCAGATGTCATGAGGCCACAGGGCCACTGCAACACTGATCACATGGAGAGAGACCTGAACATTGTTGTCCACGTCCAGCATTACGAGAACATGGACACCAGAACCCCCATAAATAATCTTCGTAAGTACAGCTGCATGAACCCTTTCCAGTCCCATGTGGTGACCTGAGCGGTGGTCACATTGCCGGATTTCATGGAGTATGTGTGAGTGAGTTAAGAGCTTCTCTTTGTGGGCAGATTAGAAGCTTTCTTTCACCTCTTTTGGATGAAGCTGAATTTGGCATCATCAGATGTCACTTGGTTGGTTTCTTTGTTAAATAGCAATCCACTTCGTTGGTTGGATCACATGATTGGTTCTTCTTTTAACTAGTAGACCGCTCCATTGGTTCATCTTGATTGATCTGTTAACTAGATTAGTGACCCTCTTGGTTGTTTCATTTTGGTTGGGTACTTAGTTAACCAATGGATTATTGGGTTGGTTCATTTTAGGTAGTAAGTCTATTAGCCAGTGGTCGGTTTGCTTATACGTCTGCCTCCTGAGGTAGACCAGTTGTGACTTCTAGGTTTCCTGCTGTTTTCGGTTATGAAATACTAGTTCAGAAGAATTATGTCTATAATTTATAAAGCTAGAGTTTCATAAAAATTATCCACAAAATACTCTATGTGTAGGGGGTTCAGGGAGTGGGTATTGAATTTGGGTCCTGTTGATTTGAGGTTCCTATGTGTGATTCAGCAGCAGCAAATTCGTTTCCATTGTTCTGCAAGGCGAAAAAAAAACTGTGTTTGCTGTTGTGTTTCAATAGGTATTTTTCACAGAGCATGATTGGGATCTTGGTATACTCCCAAGCCTTTTCTTCCCTTTCAAAGGTCTGTATACACAATATACATCACGGAGCTGATGCTCTGACTAATGAGACTGGATGAAAAATAAGATTGTTTGTTTTTTGACAATAGTGTACTACTGCGGTTACCCCAGTAATTATGTTTTCAAGTAACCCCACAAAGTAATGTGAAAGGCTTGGTTTAAAATAAGGAAAGCCAGACAATTTAAAGGATGCATTTAGTTGTGGCTGGAGCTTCCTAAAAACAGAAACAATTCTACTGCTGCACATTTTAACAGACTGGGTCGCCTTTGCTGAGGCTCCACTAGGAGTTGCCTGGGTGTTTTATATGCTGAATCATAGTTTTGGACTGTTAGGTTGCAAATTCTCATGCGCATTGGGTAGAGGAAGAAGCCTGTAGAATTCGACCAAGGTGATGAGAATTCTCCGATTCTGCATAGTGATAATTCTTCATGGTTTGGAAATTGTTGCAGTGTGTTAGTAAAGTCAATGTTTGCATGGTTTGAAAAACGGGCCACCAAATAGAATGTCTTAGGTTTCAATATATTAAATAATTTAACATTATTAGCGAACGGGATCACAAAATGGTATAAGAAATAGCCACATTTTAGAGCAAAATACACCAGTAAATGGAAGTTTTATGACCAAATCCGATAGCCCCCAAAGATATGGTAAATGGCATCAGTTGTGACATGGCAATCGCTGTGTCCGTTTCTGGCTTTAATGGAAATGAGCACATTTTCTTTCAGTTGGCTCTGGGAAATAAGTTGAACCTAGTCATATGCTTGGGTCGTAAACATCATATATGAATGAACATGATCACGGAGCAGAGAAATTGAAATGTTTCGAGTCCCTGGCTATAAAAGGCGATTGCTAACAGGTTCTTCACTGGAGGTTCCAATCTCTAGAATGATTTTGAATCAGCACCCAGATGAAATAACAAACGCATTGAAGTCACCCAACTTTCATCGTTCCGTCAGGCGGCAGGAAACCTTAATGAATGTTGCTTACATAAGGCGTTTTCATTGAAAGTTGTACTGAAAATGGATTACTGTTCAGAGATGGACGTCCAGGCTCTAAATAATTCAGAAGTCTCTTGCGCCAGGCTACTTTGGTTTATTTATGATTCTTGCATTTGGTCTATATTTGTGACTAAGTAATCAGTGATCTTTTACAACAAGAGAGAAAGTGTCTTGTAATAGTCTATTGGGTAGCAGTAGACTAGATAATTCCTGGGAAGCTACAAAGGAGAATTCCAAGAATTGTGCTACAAACACTGCATTCTTACAATAATTGCCGCCGATGTTAATTTTATATAATTCTTCTAGGTTGATCCAATTCTTCTTCCTAACAGTCTTGGGAATATCTGAATAACAAAAATAAGAAGCATGTGACCTTTTCACCAGTTTATATTAATAAGCTTAACACGTTAATTCAGTAGCTGACAGAAATAATAGATTTCCTTATCTTTTATTGATTTATAGGAGTTATTTACATATTATAGACACAGAAAAATATTTGTATGTTTGGATGAACAAATGATTTGAGGAGTTCATTGAAAGAATAGGACGAGATGACTCATATTAATCAGTTAAGGGTTTAAGAAGCCACGCAGTCATCAGAGAACATTTTGATTGATAGCGAAGTAGAAGGGATAGTATCCGGTCTGATAAATGGAAAATTAGACCAGCCCTTTGTGCCTGAACCAGAATGCATCCATTTAATATAAAACCCTTTCCTGGACATTATGGAATCTGCAATGATTTGCCATTACACATTTGGAAAGAATGATGCATCTATTTGTGATATACCAAGAAGGTCACATCATGCCATTTTCAGTTTGTTTTTCACTGAACATCCAACTTGCTAGGTTTAACTGGGGGATTCACTAGTCTCAAGTTAAATGTCATTTTCATGTCTATTCAATCACCCACTCGACATTGCTTTAAGAGAATGCTAATCTCCATCTATTTATCTCTTCTTAATACTAACTTTAGGTCTCTTTCTATTCTTTCCCTTAAGCTTTAGTCAAATGGTGAGTTAATCAATAGCCAGTGTAGAAATCTGGATATTTGGAAGAAGGTCAGTGGAGAGGGACTTGGGAGAAGGTGCACGGGGGAGGAAGAGAAAATTTTTGTCAACCTATCTACATTAATTTTCTGGGGTTGATTTTTCCTGTGATATGTTGGACTTGCCTTTTTATCTAAAGGCGGATTTTTCTTCAGCGGATGCTGTTCATGTTCTTTCCAGGCATTCAGTGATATTGCCTAAAAATATTTAGTCTGATAATCAAAAGGGCCTCAACCTCTTTGATTAACAGGATGTAGTTTCCGTGAGACGATGATTTTCTGCAAATGTTCCTCAGATTCTATATAATTATCGTTTTTTTTTTTTTGAAGGCACATTTTGTCCTTAAGTGCTATCAACATACTCTGCCTCCCCCCCACCCCGACTTTCCTGGCTGCCAGTGACACCCATCTCCTGCTTTGGGAGTGCAGGCTGCATGTAGGCTCCATTTGGTCTTTTTTTTGAGACAGACTGTCACTCTGTTGCCCAGGCTGGAGTGCAGTGATGCGATCTCAGCTCACCGCAACCTCCGCCTCCCAGGTTCAAGTGATTCTCCTGCCTCAGCCTCCCGAGTAACTGGGATTACAGGTGTGCACCACCATACCTGGCTAATACTTGTATTTTTAGTAGAGGTAGAGTTTCACCATGTTGGTCAGGCTGGTCTTGGACTCCTGACCTCATGATCCACCCCCGTGCCTCCCAGAGTGCTGGGATTACAGACATGAGCCACTGTACCCGGCCCCATTTGGTCTTCTTAAGGATGGGAGACGTGAGTGAGGGGCTATGACCACAGCCTGGATCAACATATCTCAACTCATTTGTGTTCACAACGCATTTTTTGAAATATGTTTTTTGTTTTGGAGTACATTTTAAAATTTACAGCAGAAAGGTTACAAAAGGTAGTACCCAGAAAAATGAATAAGACCTACTGTTTGATAGCACAACAGGGTGACTACAGTCAATAGTAACTTAATTGTACGTTTTAAAATAACTTAAAGAGTGTCATTGGATTGTTTGTAACCAAAGGATAAATGCTTGAGAGGGTGGACGCCCCATTCTCCATGATGTGCTTATTTCACATTGCATGCCTGTATCCAAACATCTCATGTACCCTGTAAATATATACATCTACTATGTATCAGCAAGCATAAAACAGCAACAGCAGCAGCAACAACGGCAAAGAGAGTGCACAGGGTTCTGTATACTCCTCACCCGCTTTCCCCGATATCAACATTTGACATCACCAAGGCACATTTGTCAAAACTAAGAAATCAACATGAGTGCATTCCTTTTAGCTAAACTGCAGACGTCGTTTGGATTTTGCTAGTTTCTTCACTGATGCTCCTTTTCTGTTTTAGGTCCCATCCAGGATACCACATTGTCTTTAGCAGAGCACGCTTTGATTATAGTATGATATGGTAAAGACAGATAACATTACACAAGCCAGAAGCAGTTACAGATCCCTGACTGCCACAGTGCAGAACGTGTCACCTAGTGTCTATAAAGACATCTATGTAAAATTACTGTCTTTGGGTCAGTGTTGAAATGGAACCAGTTGCTTGTCTGACTGTGCTCTTGTATATATTCACGGGACAAAGACTTTCATGTCCCACCCACCCTTACCACCCCTCTTTGAATCTGGATTATGCTGTAAAATAAATCATGATGTTACATAATTTATTTTACAGCATAACCTGAGCAAGTGAGAAGAAGTGATGACTTGCTGTTTTAGAACACAAAATCCATCAGAAAGAGCAGGCTCCTATTCCAGCCCATCACACTTTGACTCTCCTAATTCCCAAATGGATTTACAAGGAACCCCAAAGCTGACCTATGGCTTAGTTTCTGAAGACACTGTATACCTCATATCTAGGACCATTTATGAGTCCATGTTTACCGAGGCACCTGAGAGGTCCTACACTTAACTTTTGAAAGTATTACCAAATATTTAACATATGTGGGAGGTCAAGCATGGCTCAGACCTGTAGTCTCGGTGCTTTAGGAGGCAGAAGCAGGAGGATCATTTGAGATCAGGAGTTGGAGGCCAGCCTGGGAAATAAGGCAAGACCCTGTCTCTAAAAAAATAGAAATAATAAAAAAAGTAACTGAACATGGTGGCTCACACCTGTAGTGCCAGCTAGTTGGGAGGCTGAAGTGGGAGATTGAACCCAGGAGGTCAAGGCTGCAGTGAGCTGTGATCACACCACTGCACTCCAGCCTGAGTGACGGAGTGAGACTCTGTCTCTATAAAAAATAAAAATAAACAATTTGGGGGGGAGTTTCCTAGCCAGGGCAGGCAAAATGATAAGTATAGAAAGGCACATAGAACAGTAAAAATATATATAAGATAGCATAATATCAGCGGTGATTTATACAGTTAACATTGTAAAACTCTAAAACATGAATTCCTCCAAACCTTATTAGGTTGATACTATTGTTTCCACCATCATAAGGATGGGGAAACTGAGGCTCAGAGTGGTTAGGTGGCTTGTCTAAAGTTTGTATAGCTGCTTAGTGGTGACATCGGGATTTAAACTGAGCCAGTCAGGGCCCCGAGGTCTGTGATTATAACCACTACACTCTATTGCCTTTTCTTGTGGTGCAGGTGTTTGCAGTGTGGGTAGGTCTTCCCCTGGGAGTAGAAACTGTTGAAAGATATGCTAAGTCAATGGAAAGGTTCATTGGCATTTTAGGAAAGAGAGCTGTTTCCAAAATATATATCCAATTTACGGTCTTACTAATAACTAACATTTATTGAGCATGGTACTACATGCTTGGAATGTATTAGCTCATTTAGTTCTCAATCAACCCTCAAAGAGCCCAGATCTATTCTGCCCCAGGGGCTTTGCACCTGTTGTGCTTCATGCCTATAGCACACTGTGCCAGGCCTCTGTGTGTCTGATCTTTCCTCTTTCATCTCATACCCCAATGGCTACCTCATTAGAGAGGACTTCACTGTCTATCACTGCCCCCGAGGTCACCCACTGCTTCTCTTTCCCCCATTATTTTCTCTCTTTTCCTTTTGAGACGGAGTCTCTCTCTGTTGCCCAGGCTGAAGTGCAGTGATGTGATGTCAGCTTACTGCAACCTCCGCCTCCCAGGTTCAAGCTATTTTCCTTCCTCAGCCTTCTGAGTAGCTGGGATTACAGGTGCATGCAAACCTGGTTGATTTGGTTGATTTTTGTGTTTTTAATAGAGACTGGATTTCACCATGTTGGCCAGGCTAGTCTTGAACTCCTGACCTCAGGTGATTCACGTGCCTCAACCTCCCAAAGTGCTGGGATTACAGGAGTGAGCCACCGCGCCCGGCCCCCCATTTTCTTTATAGTATTTCGTTCTCTCTGAAGTTGTCTCACTCATTATTTTATTTTTATGCCTCTTCTACTACAATGTAAGCTGCAGGGGAGAAAATGCTTTGTATTGTCACAACTGTACTGCCCCTGCCCCACCAGGAACTACACTGACTCATAGCAGCAGCTCTATAGATTTTATTTTTTATTTTTGTAGAAATGGGTCTCACTATGGTGCCCAGGCTGGTCTTGAACTCCTGACCTCAGGTGATCCTCCTGCCTCAGCTTCCCCAGTAACTCTATACATTTCTGTTCTAGGAATAAAAAAGCCTATGGAAGATATTCCCATTTGATGAATGAGAAAATTGAGATTGGTGGAAATTAAAGAACTAATGTACCATGATGACTGAAATTTGCTTCAAACATACTCCATATAAAATTGTGGGAGATGGGGCCGGGTACAGTGGTTTACACATGTAATCTCAGCACTTTGGGAGGCTGAGGCAGGCAGAACACTTGAGGCCAAGAGTTCGAGACCAGTCTGGCCAACATGGTGAAACCCCATCCCTACAAAAATACAAAAATTAGCTGGGCGTGGTGGCGTGTCCCTGTAGTCGCAGCCACTTGAGAAGCTAAGGCATGAGAATCACTTGAACCTAAGAGGCAGAGGCTGCAGTGAGCTGAGATCATGCTGCTGTACTCCAGCCTGTGTGACAGAGCAAGACTCTGTCGGGAAAAAAAAAAAGAAAAAAGAAATTGTGGGAGATGGTAATGAAACAGAGTTGGAAAAATATTGAGAGTTATTGTAGCCGGTTGACCAAATACATGGGAGTTCATTATTCTATTCCATGTTTGTGGATATTTGAAAATATATGCAATAAAACATTAGAAATTAAAGAAGTTGTCAAGTACATCACAGTTAATAAAGAGAGGATCCAGGATTCAAACCAAGGTTTGTCTGATTCCGTAGCCTGCAATTTATTAGATGCACATGCTTTATCTCACGGTGAATATTTGAATCTCAGGAGGGGTAGAGATCAGGACCGTCTTGGGAACTTCAGGAGGTACAGTGGGAAAAACATCTTCTCTGTCCTTAATGTGCTCAGTCACTGTGATTACTTAGTACAGATTATTCAGAGAGAGAGAATATGAATGGTTTCCAGCAGTCAATGGTCTGGTTTCCCCCTGGATCAGTGGTCTGATCTTGGTTCCATCACTTCGGTGGGGGTGGCGTGCATTTTAGGATTATTCTTTAGAATTGTAGTGGAGCAGATACTCCAAGAAAGGTGTGCATGAGGAGGCAAAGGGGAGGTAGATGGCTACTGGAATCTTCCTTGGGGCTGGGCAGGGATGCATTTGTTTATTCACCCCTGTATCTCCAATGCCTAGACAATGTGCTGTATTCAATAGATAGTTCTATTGAATGAGTGAATGCATGAATGACTCTTTAGCACAAGCTTAATAAGAAGCCCAGTGGAACTCTGGGACTCCTACGATTTTGAATTTTGAGAGAACTTGACTAATTCAAACTCAAGTGAAACTTTGATTCTCTTCTATCTAGTCATAGCCCCCAACATTCTTATTCGCAAAAACTTAGTTCTTTTTCACAGTTGGGCAGACTAGTGGTTCTATCTGAAGATCTGTGATTCTAATGGATTTGGCATATGGGTTAGTAAGTTAAGTAGTTAATAAGAGTGAGGACATGCTCTATACTGGATCAGCTAAAATATGCTCATAGGTTTAGCACAGTAGCCTGAAATGAGTTTGACTGTTTTAATTTGTTTTTCTCTTGAGGTATGGTATTCAGTGGTGTAGATGGATCTCTGACATTGAACATGGCTTTGAGGGTGTGCAATGAGGAAATGGGGGATATGGACTTTGGAGTAGGCAACCAAGATGGGGTATTTTCTGTGTCACTTATTCACTGTTCAGTCTTGGAAAAATTAATCGAATTCTCTGAACTTCAGTTTCCCATTCTATAAAAGGAGTAAAACAATATCTACTTCACAAGGTTGTTGTGAGGATTAAATTAATCAACACATGTAAAGAACTTAGCACAGTGCCTGGTAACATAAATATTAGTTGTTACTAATATTGTGTGTAGAACGAGTGACTCTTGGTGCTAAAGTTGGCTGTGTATTAGGGGACAATGATACAAATTGGCATGAATTCATGGTGCAGTTGCCTTCACAGTGAAAATGTTTTCACTCTGCGTGCCAGTTGATAACGCCGTGTGTGTGTGTGTGTGTGTGTGTGTGTGTGTGTGTGTGTCATGGGTGTGTTTGTTATTACTAATGTTTGGATGCAGATGAGAAATGAAGAAACTGTCAATTCCTTCCCAAGGAGATAGCTTGGATGGAGCAGCTGTCCTGTTCTTCGCCATTTGTTCCTGTCTTATGTTTTTCTTCTCTTCCCATTTAAAACACATGAGCTTTTATTCTATTAGGAATATTGACTATTTTATTTACACTGGCAGACCAGGCCAGTAAGAATCTGTATGGCCCCAAACATGTCTTATATTTGTACCCAGAAAATGAGATTGTGTGTGTGTTTGTGTGTGTGTGTGTGTGTGTACAAGCAACACAGAGAGAGAGCCCTTAAGGGGAAAAAAAATCACTTTCTGTAAGTTGTCTCCTGGGCTCTTTTCAAAAATTGCTACTAATGCTGGCCACATGGCATTACCTAATTAGATTTGCATTGCCTTTCCCAAGTGCTTCCAACCAGCTGTAGGACTATTTGTAAAGAAAGCCTAAGTGCTCCACACAGTGTCTGGTTTAGTTTAAAAGTTGCCAAGTTCTGTTCCTTCCATACCAGGGAAAGCCTATCCTTGCACATATTTCCTTTGTTGAAGCACTTCTATTTATATATCTGGGTTAAGTGATAGGATATGCCTACTATAGCATTGATACTTAGTGTGGATTGAAAGGAGTAATAAATAAAACAATGGCTTTTTTCTGCACTTACCACATGCGTACTTTTTTTTTTTTAATTGCATTTTAGGTTTTGGGGTACATGTGAAGAACATGCAAGATTGTTGCATAGGTACACACATGGCAGTGTGATTTGCTGCCTTCCTCCCCCATCACCTATATCTGGCATTTCTCCCCATGCTATCTTTCCCCAGCTCCCCCAGCCCCCGCTATCCCTCCCCTATTTCCCCCCACACACCCCAGTGTGTGATGCTCCCCTCCCTGTGTCCATGTGTTCTCATTGTTCAACACTGGCCTATGAGTGAGAACAAGCAGTGATTGATTTTCTGTTCTTGTGTCAGTTTGCTGAGAATGATGGTTTCCAGGTTCATCCATGTCCCTACAAAGGACATGAACTCATCGTTTTTGATGGCTGCATAGTATTCCATGGTGTATATGTGCCACATTTCCCCTGTCTAGTCTATCATGGATGGACATTTGGGTTGGTTCCAGGTCTTTGCTATTGTAAACTGTGCTGCAATGAACATTCGTGTGCATATGTCCTTATAGTAGAAGGATTTATAATCCTTGGATACATACCCAGTAATGGGATTGCTGGCTCAAATGGAATTTCTATTTCTAGGTCCTTGGAGGAATTGCCACACTGTCTTCCACAATGGTTGAACTAATTTACACTCCCACCAACAGTGTAAAAGCATTCCTATTTCTCCACATCCTCTCCAGCATCTATTGTCTTCAGATTTTTTAATGATCGCCATTCTAACTGGCGTGAGATGATATCTCAATGTAGTTTTGATGTGCATTTCTCTAATGACCAGTGATGATGAGCATTTTTTATATGTTTGTTGGCCTCATGTATGTCTTCTTTTGTAAAGTGTCTGTTCATATCCTTCGCCCACTTTTGAATGGGGTTGTTTGTTTTTTTCTGGTAAATCTGTTTTAGTTCTTTGTAGATTCTGGATATCAGCCCTTTGTCAGATGGGTAGACTGCAAAAATTTTTTCCCATTCTGTTGGTTGCCGATTCACTCTAAGGACTGTTCTTTTGCTGTGCAGAAGCTGTGGAGTTTGATTAGGTCCCATTTGTCTATTTTGGCTTTTGTTGCCACTGCTTTTGGTGTTTTGGTCATGAAGTCCTTGCCTATGGCTATGTCCTGAATGGTTTTGCCTAGGTTTTCTTCTAGGGTTTTTATGGTGTTAGGTCTTATGTTTAAGTCTTTAATCCATCTGGAGTTAATTTTAGTGTAAGGTGTCAGGAAGGGGTCCAGTTTCTGCTTTCTGCACATGGCTAGCCAGTTTTCTCAACACCATCTATTAAACAGGGGAATCCTTTCCCCACTGCTTGTTTTTGTCTGATTTGTTAAAGATCAGATGGTTGTAGATGTGTGGTGTTGCCTCTGAGGCCTCTGTTCTGTTCCATTGGTCTATATCTCTGTTTTGGTACCAGTACCATGTTGTTTTGATTACTGTAGCCTTGTAGTGTAGTTTGAGGTTTGGTAGTGTGATGCCTCCAGCTTTGTTCTTTTTGCTTAGAATTGACTTGGTTATGCCAGCTCTCTTTTGGTTCCATACGAAGTTTAAGGTGGTTTTTCCAGTTCTGTGAAGAAGGTCATTGGTAGCTTGATGGGGATAGCGTTGAATCTGTAAATTACTTTGGGCAGTATGGCCATTTTTACGATATTGATTCTTCCTAACCATGAACATGGAATGTTTCTCCATCTGTTTGTGTCCTCTCTTATTTCGTTGAGCAGTGGTTTGTAGTTCTTCTTGAAGAGGTTCTTTACATTCCTTGTTAGTTATATTCCTAGATATTTTATTCTCTTTGTAGCAATTGTGAATGGCAATTCGTTCTTGATTTGGCTCTCTTTAAGTCTGTTATTGGTGTATAGCAATGCTTGTGATTTTTGTACATTGATTTTGTATCCTGAGACTTTGCTGAAGTTGCTTATCAGTTTCAGGAGATTTTGGGCTGAGACGATGGGGTCTTCTAGATATACAATCATGTTGTCTGCAAATAGAAACAATTTGACTTCCTCCTTTCCTATTTGAATACCTTTTATTTCTTTTTCTTGCCAGATTACTCTGGCTAGAAATTCCAATACTATATTGAATAGGAGTGGTGAGAGAGGGCATCCTTGTCTAGTGCCAGATTTCAAAGGGAATGCTTCCAGTTTTTGCCCATTCAGTATGATATTGGCTGTTGGTTTGTCATTAATAGCTTTTATTATTTTGAGATACGTTCCGTCAATATCTAGTTTATTGAGGGTTTTTAGCATAAAGCGCTGTTCAATTTTGTCAAAGGCCTTCTCTGCATCAATTGAGATAATCATATGGTTTTTGTCTTTGGTTCTGTTTGTGTGGTGGATTATATTTATTGACTTGTGTATGTTGAACCAGCCTTGCATCCCCAGGATGAATCCTACTTGATCATGGTGGATAAGCTTTTTGATGTGCTGTTGCAATCAGTTTGCCAGTATTTTATTGAACATTTTTGCATCTATGTTCATCATGGATATTGACCTGAAGTTTTCTTTTCTTATTGAGTCTCTGCCGGGTTTTGGTATCAGGATGATGTTGGTCTCATAAAATGATTTGGGAAGGATTCCCTCTTTCTGGATTGTTTGGAATAGTTTCAGAAGGAATGTTACCAGGTCCTCTTTGTATGTCTGGTAGAATTCGGCTGTGAACCCATCTGGACCTGGGCTTTTTTTGGGTGGTAGGCTCTTAATTGCTGCCTCAACTTCAGACCTTGTTATTGGTCTATTCAGGGTTCCGACTTCTTCCTGGTTTAGCCTTGGGAGGATGCAAGTGTCCAGGAATTTGTCTATTTCTTCCAGGTTTGCTAGTTTATGTGCATAGAGTTGTTTGTAATAATCTCTGATGATGGTTTGAATTTCTGTGGAATCTGTGGTGATATCCCCTTTATCATTTTTTATTCCATCTATTTGATTATTCTCTCTTTTCTTTTTTATTAATCTGGCTAGTGGTCTGTCTATTTTGTTGATCTTTTTGAAAAACCAGCTCCTGGAGTTGTTGATTTTTTTGAAGGGTTTTTTGTGTCTCTATCTCCTTCAGTTCTGCTCTGATCTTAGTTATTTCTTGTCTTCTGCTAGGTTTTGAGTTTTTTTGATCTTGCTTCTCTAACTCTTTCAATTTTGACGATAGGGTGTCAATTTTAGATCTCTCCTTGCTTCTCATGTGGGCATTTATTGCTATATATTTTCCTCTAGAGACTGCTTTAAATGTGTCCCAGAGATTCTGGTATGTTGTGTCTTCATTCTCGCTGGTTTTGAAGAACATCTTTATTTCTGCCTTCATTTCATTGTTTATCCAGTCAACATTCAAGAGCTAGCTGTTCAGTTTCCATGAAGCTGTGCGGTTCTGAGTTAGTTTCTGAATTCTGAGTTCTAACTTGATTGCACTGTGGTCCGAGAGACTGTTTGTTATGATTTCCGTTCTTTTGCATTTGCTGAGGAGTGATATACTTGCAATTATGTGGTCAATTTTAGAGTAGGTGTGATGTGGTGCTGAGAAGAATGTATATTCTGTGGATTTGGGGTGGAGAGTTCTGTAAGTGTCTATTAGGTTTGCTTGGTCCAGGTCTGAATTCAAGTCCTGGATATACTTCTTAATTTTCTGTCTCATTGATCTGTCTAATATTGACAATGGTGTGTTAAAGTCTCCCACTATTATTGTGTGGGAGTCTAAGTCTCTTTGTAAGTCATAAAGGACTTGCCTTATGTATCTGGGTGCTCCTGCATTGGGTGCTTATATATTTAGGATCATTAGCTCTTCTTGTTGCATTGATCCTTTTACCATTATGTAATGTCCTTCTTTGCCTCTTTTGATCTTTGTTGGTTTAAAGTCTATTTTATCAGAGATGAGAATTGCAACTCCTGCTTTTTTTTGCTCTCCATTTGCTTGGTAAATCTTCCTCCAACCCTTTATTTTGAGACTTTGTGTATCCTTGCATGTGAGATGGGTTTCCTGGACACAGCACACCGATGAGTTTTGGCTTTTTATCCAATTTGCCAGTCTGTGTCTTTTGATTGGGACATTTAGCCCATTTACATTTAGGGTTAATATTGTTATGTGTGAAATTGATCCTGCCATTTTGATGTTAGCTGGCTGTTTTGCCCGTTAGTTGATGCAGTTTCTTCATTGTGTTGATGCTCTTTACCATTTGGTATGTTTTTGGAGAGGCTGGTACTGGTTGTTCCTTTCTATGTTTAGTGCCTCTTTCAGGAGCTCTTGTAAAGCAGGCCTGGTGGTGCTGAAATCTCTGAGTACTTGCTTGTTCACAAAGGATTTTATTTTTCCTTCACTTATGAAGCTTCGTTTGGCTGGATATGAAATTCTGGGTTGAAAGTTCTCTTCTTAAGGATGTTGAATATTGGCCCCCACTGTATTTTGGCTTGTAGGATTTCTGCTGAGAGATCTGCTGTGAGCCTGATGGGCTTCACTTTGTGGGTAACCCGACCTTTCTTTCTGGCTGCCCTTAGCATTTTCTCATTCATTTCAACCCTGGTGAATCTGACGATTATGTGCCTTGGGGTTGCTCTCTTGAGGAATATCTTTGTGGTGGTCTCTGTATTTCCTGGACTTGAATATTGGCCTGCCTTGCTAGGTTGGGGAAGTTTTCCTGGGTAATATCCTGAAGAGTATTTTCCAGCTTGGATTCATTCCGTCACATTGAGGTACACCTGTCAAACGTAGATTAGGTCTTTTCACATAGTCCCATATTTCTTGGAGACTTTGTTCATTCCTTTTTACCCTTTTTTCTCTAATCTTGCCTTCTCGTTTTATTTCATTGAGTTGATCTTCGACCTCTGATATCCTTTCTTCTGCTTGGTCAATTCGGCTATTGAAACTCGTGTATGCTTTGCGAAGTTCTCGTGTTGTGTTTTTCAGCTCCATCAATTCACTTATATTCCTCTCTAAGTTGGTTATTCTCATTAGCATTTCATCAGATCTTTTTTCAAGGTTCTTAGTTTCTTTGCATTGGGTTAGAACATGGTCTTTTAGGTCACAAAAGTTTTTATTACCCACCTTCTGAAGCCTGATTCTGTCAATTCATCTCACCCATTCTCCATCCAGCCTTATTCCCTTGCTGGTGAGGAGTTGTGAACCCTTGTAGGAGGAGAGGCGTTTTGGTTTCAGGTGTTTTCATCCTTTTTGCACTGGTTTCTTCCCATCTTTGTGTATTTGTCCAACTGTTGTCTTTGTAGTTGTTGACTTTCAGATGGGGTCTCCAAATGGACGTCCAGTTTGTTGATGATGAAGTTATTTCTTTCTGTTTCTTAGTTTTCCTTCTAACAGTCTGGCCCCTCTGCTGTAGGACTGCTGAGGTCCACTGCAGGCCCTGCTTGCCTGGGGATCACCTCCAGTGGCTGCAGAACAGTGAGGGTTACTGCCAGTTTCTTCTTCTGCTATCTTTGTCCCAGAGGGATCCCACCAAATGTCAGTCTGAGCTCTCCTTTATGAGGTGACTCTTTGGATATATGGGGGTCAGGGAGCTGCTTGAGGAGACAGTCTGTCCTTTATAGGAGCTCAAATGCTGAGCTGTGAGCTCCGTTGTTCATTTAGAGCTGCTGGGCAGGTACGTTTAAGTCTGCTGCAGCAGAACTCATAAACCCCTTTTTTTCCCAGGTGCTCTGTCCCGGGAGTTAGGGCTTTATTTATGAGTTTCTGTTGTGCTATTACCTTTTTTCAGGGCTGCCCTGCCCAGTTAGGAGGCAGCCTAGTCACTGTCTGCCTGCAGAGGCTTTGCTGAGCTGCTGTGGGCCCCGCCCAGCTGCCGTGTGAACTTCCCTGCAGTCCTGTTTATACGAGTGTAGTTAGAACTGCCTCAGCAATGGTGGCCCACCTC
The DNA here is from genome assembly GCA_036589455.1 of Ateles fusciceps. Taxonomy (NCBI): domain Eukaryota; kingdom Metazoa; phylum Chordata; class Mammalia; order Primates; family Atelidae; genus Ateles; species Ateles fusciceps. Next base: position 2,926,972 of record JAZHEH010002991.1, on the reverse strand, counting down.
TGTAATGGCGGACTCTCTCTGTAATGGCAGGCTGCCTCAGCAATGGCGGACTACCTCAGCAATGGCAGACTACCTCTGTAGTGGTGGACTGCCTTGGTAATGGCGGACACCCCTCTCCCACAGAGCTGGACCATGCTGGGTTCAGCTGTGCTTGCTGTGAAACTCTCAATCCAGAGCGTTTCCGATTGCTGTTTTTTGTGGGGGTGAGACCAGCCGAACCTGATCACCTGGCTCCCTGCCTCAGAGCCTTTTTTTAGTTGAACAGTCAACTGTCTCCCAGGTGTTCCAGTCGCCTGTTGAAAAGGTGCCGGGATCTGTGTGATTTCCTGTGCAGTGACCCACTGCCCCGGCTGAAACAGTGGCACTGAGATTCGTGGTGCTTTTTTGCCCAGGAATCTCCTGGCCTGGCTCCCTGTTTCAGTCCCCTTTTTAATCAGATGAATGGGCGACTCTGTCTTCCTGGAGCTCCAATCGCTAGCTAAAATGGTGCCCGGACCCGTGTATTTTGTACGGAGAACTGCCGCACCGGGGCGCCGGTGAAAACAGCCGCGCCGACCAAAACAGCCACGCCGGACAAACCAGCCGCGCTGGCAACCTGTGGGGCTCCTCCGCTTGGGAATCTCCTGGTCTGTGGGCAATAAAAATCCATCTGGAAATTTGGCATCCACTCCCCCTCCACGATTTCATTGGGAGCTGCAATCCTGGGCTGCTCCTAATCGGCCATCTTGGATCCCTCCCCCATGCATACTTTTTAAAATATTATTATTATTATTTTTAGTAGAGAGGGTGTCTCGCCATGTTGGCCAGGCTGGTTTCGAACTCCTGACCTCAGGTGATCCACCTGCCTCGGCCTCCCAGAGTGCTGGGATTACAGGCATGGGCCACATCGCCTGACCTGAATTTTGCTTGTCGCAACATCTTTATAAAATAATTGAAATGTGTATTGCACTCACATATTGTAGATGAAGAACTGTGACTCAGAGTTTAAGTAACCTGCCCAAGGTCATGGAGATATTTGCTGAGTAATTCAAACTATGGACATGGACTCATGTCTACCTGGCCTTAAACCTTGTGCTCTATTTATGACCTTTCTCATGCCTTTCTAAAGGACTTATACTGGGTAAATATACCAGATTATGCCTCTTTTTCTTTTTCTTTTTTTTTTTTTTTTTTTGAGGTGGAGTTTCGCTCTTGTTGCCCAGGCTGGAGTGCAATGGCAGGATCTTGGCTCGCTGCAACCTCCGCTTCCCTGGTTCAAGTGATTCTCCTGTCTTAGCTTTCCGAGTAGCTGGGATTACAGGTGTGTGCCACCATGCTTGACTAATTTTTTGTATTTTTAGTACAGACAGGGTTTCACCATGTTGGCCAGGTTGGTGTTGAATGCCTGACCTCAGGTAATCTGCCAACCTCAGCCTCCCAAAGTGCTGGGATTACAGGCGTGAGCTACCGTGTCTGACCTTTGCCTCTTTTTCTCTTTGTTTTTCTTATTTATTGATTGATGCTAAGAATTGCACCATTAGACGACACTCACCTTTGAAAATGGACCAACCAAGATAAAGTCACCATTTCTGTCCTGAGGACTCAGATTTTCGCTAATTGTTTGGTTTCCTGTTATTAATATTTCCGTTTAATCAACATTCAGCTGGTATGTGTTAAGATCCTGCTTTGTGTAAGTCGATGTGTTAGGATTTGGAGGTACAAGGATGAATTAGGCGTAAATAGGACATATCCTCTTGGAGCTTATAGTACAGTGGAAAAAATGGACGAGTAAACAGGAAATTGCAAAGTAGGATGGTAGGAGTAAGTTCAGAGTGCTGTGGAGCCAGGAGGCCTCCACAAAGGATCTGCCTAGTAACACAAGTAGTACCTGGTAACACTGGAGCTAGAAGTGAGGGAAGAGATACCAGGTCAGCCTTTCCTGAGAAACAGATATTTTGCTCTGAAAGAAAAGTACTCCCCATCAGCTTGCTAAGAATCAGAGTGAAGAAAAGCAGAATATTTTCATGGGCTGACTTTGCCCACCTTTGAGTGAGGGGGATAACTATTTGTCTTAGACGATAGATCTTTCTTGCAGGTGTGGTGAATTTTGTATAAATTACATCAAGGGAGAAGAGGAGTTTGTTCAGCAAGGATCATACTGCTTTTGGTTGGAAAATAAGAATGCCAAGTCGGCCATGGGAAGATCGAAATTTCAGGATCAGCTGTTAGTAGCCAAATACAGATTCTTTTCAGAGTGCACTCTGTTCAGTCAGCCTGCTGTTCATTGAATAGATTAGGGTTGAATTTTTTCTTCTTTTAATAATGACCAACATAAAATTAAGTAACATTACTAATATCATAATACATATATTAAAATAATTTATAATAAGGTTTTAGGAAACTGCAAAAAAAAAAAATCCCAATAAGCATTCTCAATAAAGTTAATTACAAGGTGCAAAGGAGGTCCCATTACATTAGTCTCAGAATGCAGTTAATGAAACTAAGTGTAATCATAATCTGAATATTTCATTAAATGGAGACTTAAACTCATTAATTTAGGTATTAGGTCTGGAATTGTGTGCTCACACCAAGACCGCCAATCTCAAAGCACAGTCTGTTTTTTTACCTATTTATTTAGTTAGAGACAGGGTCTTGCTCTGCTGCCTAGGCTGGAGTGCAGTGGTGAGATCACAGCTCACTGCAGCGTCGTCCTCCCGGGTTCATGTGATCCTACCACCTCAGCTTCTCAAGTGGTTGGAATCACAGGCACATGCCATCATGCTCAGCTAATTTTTTTGATTTTATTTTTTTGGTAGAGACGTGGTCTTGCTATGTTGTCTCAGCTGATCTTGAGCTTTTGGGCTCAAGCAATCCTCTTGTCTTGACCTCCCAAAGTGTTGGGATTACAGTTGTGAACCACCATGACTGCCTGTTTTTTACCTATTTACATCTCACATCTTTGCCCACAAAGCGTCGTGGGTTCCCACCCCATAGATCTGTCCACGGTGCTGAATCACACCATGAAGGGTGTTACCCAGTTCAAACCACCCAGCTGGAAAAGTCTATCTCATCACATTTGGACCTGGAGAGAGCTTTCTTTTATATATATATATATATATATTTTATTACATTTTAGGTTTTGGGGTACATGTGAAGAACATGCAAGATTGTTGCATAGGTACACACATGGCAGTGTGATTTGCTGCCTTCCTCCCCCATCACCTATATCTGGCATTTCCTCCCCATGCTATCTCTCCCCCAATTCCCCACCCCCCGCTGTCCCTCCCCTTTCCCCCCCCACAGACCCCAGTGTGTGATGCTCCTGGAGGGAGCTTTAGGTACCATCTTGCCTTTGGTATGCCACACTTCTGGTATCAAAGATAATTAAAAATTTAAAAAAATTAGAAGAATTGGAGACCAGCGTAGTGTGCTGACTTTTTGATTTTGCCAAAAAAGAAAATTAAATAAAAAGAAACTACTTAAAAACAATTGCCTTCATTTCACAAAAGATAAGGGCATTTTAACATGAAACAATTTAAGTTAGAAGTAGTTCTCAAAATAAAAGACAATGAACTAAATTAAATGAAGTTAGCTTCATGGAAAACGAATTCCATTGTCCTTACTTTTTCTTTTTTGCCCCCCAATCTGTTGGAAATTAGAACATAGATTTGCATTTCTGGTTCTTTTCTTAATGAATGAGTATTTATTGAGTACCTACTAAATACTAGAGACTGGGGCTAGTTGGGGATACAGAGATTGGCAGTGTGTGTGTATTTGTGTGTGTGTATGTGTATTTTGTGTGTGTGTGTGTGTGTGTGTGTGTGTGTGTGTGTGATGTATGACTTTATAGACCTTATAATCAGATCATTCGCTGCATTTTACAAATAATGACACTGAGTTCCAGGAAAAAGCATGAGTTTTCCTTAAGGTACACAACCATGAAACTTGTCTGGTTAATACTGTTTTACAAAGTATTATTGAATATTTAGGGCACAATGACTGATTATAAATACATGTTAACTTTTCAGTTATCCAAGATGGACATCAGGATGTGAACAAAAGGGATGGACTTTATTGCTATTGGTGTAGAACTTCCCTGGTTTTGATGCATTACCTATTATCCAAAGGAAGCCTTTTGAACTATTCAGATATTCTTGACATTTTAACGAAATATTGAATTGCCTACAGCCCATGAATTGGAAGTTGTGCAAGGGCAGCATGTGGTATTTACTTTCCTTTATTGAATAGCAACAAGAAATGGAGGAAGCTCCTCATTCTGCAGAGGCATTATTTTTAAAAAGTCAGTGTGTATATCAAAGTCAAAGAAGGTCATCAAACAATTCTTTGATAATAACTGACAAAGAAGTTGTACAAGCATATTTAAAAGAAAACTGTTCCCCCCCCCAAAAAACCAAAACTGTTCCTTATGAACATTTTGGTCTGCTAATCAGCTTATAAGTGGCTAAGTTCAGATAGTGGTACTAGTCTTTAAAAACGTGTTTTAATGAACAGATACTTCTCAAAAGAAGACATACATGTGGCCAACAAACATATAGAAAAAGTGCAACATCACTGATCTTTAGAGAAATACAAATCAAAACCACAATGACATACCATCTTACTCCAACAGAATGGCTATTACTAAAAAGTCAAAACAACAGATGCTGGCGAGGTTGCAGAGAAAAAAGAGTGCTTTTACACTGTTGGTGGGAGTGTAAATTAGTTCAGCCATTGTGGAAGATAGTGTGGTGAGTCCTCAAAGACCTAGAGGCAGAAATACCATTTGACCCAGCAATCTCATTACTGGGTATACACCCAAAGGGATATAAATCATTCTGTTATAAAGATATACGCACATATATGTTCATTGCAGCAATATTCACAACAGTAAAGACTTGGAATCAATCTAAATGCCCATCAGTGACAGACTGGATGAAGAAAATGTGGTACATGGCTGAGTGCAGTGGCTCACGCCTGTATCCCAGCACTTTGGGAGGCTGAGACAGGTAGATCACCTGAGGTCAGGAGTTCGAGACCAGCCTGACCAATGTGGAGAAACCTTGTCTGTACTAAAAATACTAAATTATCCTAGTGTAGTGGTGCACGCCTGTCATCTCAACTATTCAGGAGGCTGAGGCAGGAGAACTGCTTGAACCCAGCAGGCGGAGGTTGCGGTGAGCTGAGATTGTGCCATTGCACTCCAGCCTGGGCAGCAGGAGCGAAACTCCGTCTCAAAAAAAATTAAAAAAAAGAAGAAAGAAAGAAAGGAAAGAAAAGAAAATGTGGTATGTATACACCATGGAATACTATGTAGCCATAAAAAGGAATGGTATCATGTCCTTTGCAAGGACATGGATGGAGTTGGAAGTCATTATCCTCAGCAAACTAATGCGGTAACAGAAAAGCAAACACTGCATGTTCTCACTTATAAGTGGGAGCTGAATGATGAGAACATATGGACACAGGGAGGGGAACAACACACACTGGGGCCTGTCGGGGATTTGGAGGAGGAAGAGCATTAGAGGAATAGCTAATGGATGCTGGTCTTAATACCCAGGTGATGGGACGATCTGTGCAGCAAACCACCACGGCACATGTTTACCTATGTAACAAACCTGTGCATCCTGCACATGTACCCCTACACTTAAAATAGAAGTTGAAGGAAAAAAACGTGTTTTAAATTACCAGAATTGCTTGCACTTCAGGGGTTTTACATACATTCTTTTCTCTGCCTGCAACAAGCTTCCCCCATATCTTTGCAATGCTGACTCCTTCTCATTGTTTAGGTCTTGGGTAACACATTATCTTTTTGGGGGCCTTCTCTATAGAAAATAGCCCCAGCCCATGTAAAGATCTCACCATCATCCCTCTCTACTAGGTCACTGTTTTATTTTCATCATAGTTCATACACTACCTAAAGTCATCTTGTTTACCTGGTCTTTTCAAATTTTCCTCCCAACATGTTAGCTCCAGGAGACCAGGAACCTTCCTCCCGCTGACAGCTGTATTCCCAGTGCCAAGTACTGTGCCTGGCACACAGGAAGTGCTCTATAAATGTTTTTCAGTTGGAATAAATGCTGTCAGAATACAATACTGAGCACATTTTATCAGGTAAAGCTGCTATTATTTTTTCTTTGTCAGTTTGTTTGGGTCTTATTTCTTGTGGACTAAACTTTCAGTGCTGTTTTCAGAGTCTAGGAAATGGCAAGCTGAGTACCAAGAGATGTTGCATACATTTAAAGCTCATGAATACATATTCCAGCATTACCTGACGATTATGAAATGTCACACAAAGGCAGTGTTTTCAAAGTTCAGCCCACCAATTCAATCACAATTGATTTTTGTCAAAAGCATTTCCCTCCTTTTCATTTCTTTTGGCTTCTCTGTATCATAGTTTGCCTCCTAATGTCCTGATCCACGCTGACTCTCAATTTCATTAGCATGAAAGCAAGTAAGGAGGGAATTGGGTGTGTTTAATATTTATGACATGACCATGTCATGTTGATGTGGATAATAATGAAAAAAAACCTTAACATGGGTGATACAAAGTAACCTTAACAATCCCCTGCTTAGGGTCACAGTGTTTACTTTAGTGCATTGCCAAACAGACTATTAAATCTCCAACAGTTATGTTTCACGTGTAACTATTATTTTTAAAAGAAAGTCTTAAAACACAGAGAGGGGAAGTGATAGATGCAAAGGCAGGGGGAAAACCCCTACCAACTCCACAGATCAATTTCATATCCTATAATAAGGCAATCCTCCAATGGCAAGCCCCAAGCCCTGGCTTATTTGTGGTTAAAATTAAGCACTTACCTACTCTTTGACTCTGAATCCAAAAATACCCTAAATGTGCCACCAGATCTTATAATCCTCACCCCTGGAGCAAAACCAGGTCAAGCTAAGAAAAACACTTAAGAACAAAAGATGCAGTCTCTGAGTGTTCCATCAGGAATGCTGCGAGCATCCCCTGTGCTTCCAGGATGCTTTTTAGTAAAAGTATGGGAGGAAACTGAGATGTATTATGTTGTGGATACAGAGGATGGAGGGAGGATGTTCTTCTTGCTTATCTTTTCCTGTTTTTCGGTCTTTGTGTGCCACTGAAGTTTCCCATTTCATTTCACTTTTAAAATAGTTACAGCTTTCATTTTACATTCGGAGGGACCCTGTGCAGGTTTGTTACATGAGTATATTGTGTGATGCTAAGGTCTGGGGTACAAGTGATCCCATCACCCAGGTGATAAGCATAGCACCCAGTAGATAGTTTTCCAGTCCTTGTCCTCCCTCCCTCCCTCCCTCTCTAGCAGTCCCCCAGTGTCTATTGTTCCCGTCTTTATGTCCATGTCTACCCAATATTTAGGTCCCACTTATAAGTGAGAACATGAAGTATTTGGTTTTCTGTTCCTGTGTTAATTTGCTTAGGATAATGGCCTCCAGGTGTATCCATGTTGCCATAAAGGACAATATTTCACTCCTTTTTATGGTTCTGTAGTATTCCACAGTGTATATGTACCACAGTTTTTTTTTTTTTTTGAGATGGAGTCTCACTCTGTCACCCAGGCTGGAGTGCAGTGGTGTGATCTTGGCTCACTGCAATCTCTGCCTCCCAGGTTTAAGCAGTTCTCTGCCTCAGCCTCCTGAGTAGCTGGGATTACAGGTGCCCACCACCACACCTGGCTAATTTGTGTATTTTTGGTAGGGATGAGGTTTCACCATCTTGGCCAGGCTGGTCTTGAACTCCTGACCTCGTGATCCACCTGCCTTGGCCTTCCAAAGTGCTGGGATTACAGGCGTGAGCCACTATGCCCAGCCACCACATTTTCTTTATCCAGTCCATGGTTTTTGGGCACCCAGGTTGATTCCATGTGTTTGCTATTGTGAACCGTGCTGCGATGAACATATGAGTGGGTATTTACCCTGTCATGGGATTGCTAGATCAAATGAAGTTGCCCTTTTTTTTTTTTAAGCAATTACTGTATGTGAAACACCATGTGAGGCATACTCAGGGTAAAAGTAATGATATGGTTTGGCTGTGTCCCCACCAAAATCTCATCTTGAATTGTGCTTCCCATAATTCTGTGTCATGGGAGGGATCTGGTGGGAGGTAATTTAATCATGGGGCAAGTTTTTCTCTTGCTGTTCTTGTGATAGTGAATAAGTCTTATGAGGTCTGATGGTTTTTTAAAAATAAAGGACAGTGCCCTTGTACATGCTCTCTTGCCTGCCACCATGTAAGATGTGCCTTTGCTCCTCGTTTATATTCTGTCATGATTGTGAGGCTTCCCCAGCCATGTGGAGCTGTGAGTGTATTAAATCTCTTTTTCTTTATAAATTACCAGTCTGAGGTATGTCTTCATTAGCAGTGTGAGAACAGACTAATACAAGTAATAACATTAATAGTTAGCATTTATTGGATATTTGCTGCATGATAGGTATTTCAAATATATCTTATTTAATTTACTTCACAACCCTGCAAAGTGAGTAGGATTGTCTAGATTATTATTATTATTATTTTTTGAGATGGAGTCTCATTGTGTCACGCAGGCTGGAGTGCAGTGGTGCGATCTGGGCTCACTGCAACCTCCACCTCTTAGGTTCAAGAGATTCTCCTGCCTCAGCCTCCCAAGTAGCTGGGATTACAGGTGAGCACCACCATGCCTGGCTAATTTTTGTATTTTTAGTAGAGATGGGGTTTCACCATGTTGGCCAGGCAGGTCTCCAGAACTCCTGACCTTAGGTGATCTGCCATCTTGGCCTCCTGAAGTGCTGGGATTACAAATGTGAGCCACTGTGCCTGCCTGGACTATCTAGATCTTAAAGAGTAAAAAGACCCAGACTCTCTCCATCAAATGTACAACAGGGTCAGGACTGGAATACAGTTTAGTCTTACTCTGAATACTGGGCTTTCTTCCATCCAGAGTAGGCAAGTAGGTTTCATTTTGGGTGCTGTCACTGATGACATGTTGTGGCTGCCTGCAGTGGAATTTTGAAGATGATTTGAAGGCCATATTCTAGCTCAGTGGGCATGAGTGCTGAGATTGATTAGCCATGTCTGCTATGAGAAAAGAATAGGAGAATGATGCTTGTGTGCCATCTATTTACTCTCCTATTTCTGCTACAGATATAATAAAAGTCTCTCAAAGGACTTATGATTTTGCAAATAAGGGGAGGTAAATATGATATAAAATGAGGGAGTGTAGACCAAATTGATGGACTAGGAAGGCCTCAAGTGCGTAGTGCTTAACATATGGTGTTTGGATGTATAGTAGGCGATTAGCATATCTTTGTTTAACAAATGAACGAATATATGAATGAATAATTTGAAACATATAATAATCTCCTATTCTTCTGTATTCTCTAAACTATTTCCCTGCATCAAGTCAGACCACCAAAAAACTACATATCAGAACTGCATTCCTTTAGTTTTCTATAGGAATGCCAATCCAGAGTTGTCTTTTTTTCTTTCTTTCTTTCTTTCTTTTTTTTTTTTTAATGAGGTGGAGACTTGCTCTGGTTCTGTCACCCAGGCTAGAGGGCAGTGGCTTGATCTTGGCTCACTACAACTTCCACCTCCCAGGTTCAAGTGATTCTCCTGCTTCACCCTCAGTCCTTGTATAGCTGGGACTACAGGCGCATGTCACTGTGCCTGGCTAATTTTTATATTTTTAGTAGAGATGAGGTTTCTCCATGTTGGCCAGGTTGGTCTCGATTTCTGATCTCAGGCGATCTGCCCACCTTGGCCTCCCAAAGTGCTGAGATTACAGATTTGAGTCACTATGCCTGGCCCAGAATTGTCCTTTAATAGTATATCTTTGATTTAAAAAACATAGTTGATATAACAAAGGGAAACATAAAGAATACATCTGTCTTTTTGCAAATCTGCTATTGAAAATGGGGCATGTTATGTTCTGCCATATCCTTTATCTAGAGAATGACTTCCGTATTACACGTTCATTCAACAAATCTTTTTCTTGTGTTATCTAGTCAGGCACTGTGCTAATGAACCAAAAAACAAGCCAGGGTTCTGACCTCAGGAGCCTATGTTATAGCTGGGGGAAGACTTCACACAGCTAATAGATAAAACATGTAAGAGGGTGAGAAGTATGGAAGGAAATGAGGAAGGTGATGGGCGAAAGAATAACAAGGCTGGTTTCACTGAGAAAGTGATGATTAAGATGAGACCCAGGGATGGGAAGAACCAATCCAGTGAAGAGTGGGGGAAGGGCATTCTGGGCAAAAAAACCCAGAATGTGCAAAGGCCCTGAGACTGGAAAGAAATTCATCATGCTTGTGGAAGTCCAGTGGGGCTGGAGTCTGGTGAGGGAGGGGGTTTAGGTTATACAAATAAATGTAGAGAAATGCTATTCAGAAAAGAGAACAAAGTAAGATACTGATAATAGACTATAGCTAGAATTCTTGAGCAACTACTATGCGCTGGACACTATGTTAGGTGTTTTATACATATTCTACTGTGTGTCAGTGCTTGATCTGGCCATCCAATAATGTTTCCAAGTGGATACTCCATTGAACACTAACTAGTCCTTTGAAATGTTCTGCAAAATTAGAGTTCCTTGGCCACATTAAAGACTCCTGGACTATATGCAATGAAGTCATTTACAATTATGTTCATCCCAGTGTTTTTCAAACTGATATTTCCATTAAACATCTTTTTATGTAACAACTATTGATATATAGGGGAAATAATATTCAGGAGAGAAGACTTTAAAGAAAGATACTGGATTAAGGTTTACCTGGCCCTCCTTAATCACTTTCTATGGTGGCAAACTCATTATGTCTCAAGGCAACACATTCTATTTTGAGGCTTCATTCATAGTGAGTTTGCCCTTAGGCCATTTCAAAGTTATCAGCCAAGCCCCTTTAAAATAGCCTACTGCTTCTCAGCCTTTTGGCTAAGATCAAGTGTAAAATAGCCTACCAAAGGAAATGGAATCCAAAGCCATCAGTAATTTTCTTTCTTCTCTCTTCTCTTTACCCTTGTCTCTCTCATCCTTCAAGGCTTAGGGTAAATAGTCTGTGTCATGAAGTTTTGGTTACAAGCAACAAGTCAATTCTTCTTCAGACTTAAGCAAAAAGGGAAATCTTTTGAAGAATATGGGTTGGCTCACGGAACTGAAGGAACATCTGATGGTCCAAGTTGGGGATGTCAGAACCAAGGCAACTCCAACCATGGTCTTATCAGAGCTCTCCTGCTGATATGAATTATTGTAACCATTTTGTCTCTCTTTGTGTCCATTCCAGTTTAAGATTCTAAACTTGACAGTCTGATTGGTCCATATTGAGTCACATGCTCACCCCCTGGCTGGGAAGGACAGGGGTTTTGAGTGACAGTCTCACCAAGACTGCACATAGTGAGGAATAGGAAAGTCTCCACAATGACATTGAGATGGTGGTCAGAAGACGTAAGAAATGGAAGATGAATATTCAAAAGGGAAACAAACAAACCTCTAAAGACCCAAGCAAACTCTGTCTCCTGTCTGATCTCTCTCTCGCATCTGTGTATGCCTTGATATCTGTCCAAGTCATTTCCATCCCTTACAATTCGACCAACATCTGGATGCTGCCTGATGATATTTACTGTGTTGTTTTTTTACCCTGTGGCTTAGCTCCTGTGGTGCTCCTTAGCTGTGGGAGTGTGTTTGCTTTTTGTCTCTAACTAGGCATAATAATAAACCTATGAAATGTTTCCAGCAAAAATGGACATATGTGATCATGGGAAAATCATTCATGGGGAAGGAAAATCGAGTAATTAGAAGGGACAGGGCAGGCACAGTGGCTGTTGCCTGTAATCCCAGCACTTTGGAGGCCAAAGCAGGTGGATCGCTTGAGTCCGGGGGGTTTGAGATCAGCCTGGGTAACATAGTGAAGCCCCATCATCTGTACAAAAAATAGAAAAAGTAGCTGGGCATAGTGGCACGTGCCTGTGGTCCCAACTACTTGGGAGGCTGAGATGGGAGGACTGCTTGAGCCTGGGGAGGTTGAGGTTGCAGTAAGGAGAGATTGTGCCACTGTACTCCATCCTGGGAAACAGAGTAAGACCCTGTCTCAAAAAAAAAGAAGGGACGTATGAGATGGAGGATGTGTTGAGGGGGAGGGAGATGTGAGTGGACATGCAGGCCAGGGTGGAACATGTTCTCAGAAGGCTGCTGGGGCAGGTGGAAAGGAACTAGCCTTACTTGGGCAGACGGGCTGCTGTCCAGAGTGAGGAATGATGGAGCTGACTGATCAATGGAAGGTCTAGAAGTCCAGGTAAAGGAGTTTAGAATGGAGTCTCTGGAGTTCTGGAGCAGATGCACCACCTCATGTCCCTTTGCTAGCAGGTGTTTTGTTGGGTTCTTGGGATGATGGATGAGAAAGGCCTTTAAGACAATCTGGGGAAGCTCTCCAGAAATCTCAAACACAGCTGCCACCACCTTACCCAGGAAGTCTTTGTTCCCACCCTTCCCCAAAGCCTTTTGAGGGTTGCTAGGAAACTGGGGATGCTTGAGCAGTTGGGATCTGATTATAATAGTTCTCTAGGTTTCCACGGTTGGAGGAGGAGCCAGGTTGGTCCGATGTCATATTCTCTTACCTTACTGTGGAGCACAGCGAGGCATAAGTGTCTTTAAGTAATGTGAACTCAACTCCGTGATCTCAGTTCAGGGATGGGAGAAGGGATGGAGGAGGGGAAGAAAGAGAGAGAGAGAGAGAGAGAGAGAAAGTAACATAAATAATGTGAGTATTTCTGTTCCCCATTCCACACAATGAGCATATGCTGAAAGTGAGATGGGAGACATGAGTCTGCTTTTGCTTCAGACAGACTCACTTCCCACGAGCTTCTCCAGAGTGTGATTCTAGCATTTAAAGATATGCATTTTTCATATAACTTGGCCCCTAAACACAAGCCAGTTACTTCATCTGGTACTGAACCAGAGAAACAGCCATTGTGGATAATTTTGGCTGAATATGATTTCACCTGCTCCCTCTGGCCTCAGGTCTCTGCACAAGACAAGACTCTAGTGTTATTCTGTAAACCCCCTACTCGGTGCCTATGAATGATGCCATGCGGCTCCTGCCTGTTTGCAAACTTGTCTAAGCCCTTGACACAGCACGGCTGGCTACAGGGCATTGGGGCTCATGTATTTGTTCCTTACTGTCTTTTTATATCACTATTGTAACCTGGAGCACAGGATACCCTCCAGGTACCTTCACATACTTAGCTGGTCCTCTCATGAACCACACAGCCCCTTCCCCTGTGTTGTACAAGCCCACCTATGTGCATATTTGTTGGAATTTTAGGAATTGAGTTTTAGATGATTTGTGGAGCTTAGAACTTCCCAGAAGGATGGCTTGCTCAGGCCTCCAGGCAGTGTTGTATGTCTAGCAGTCTATCTGTTTACATATAGTACATTAAAAAAACTAATGTATTTATCTATTTGAGTGGGTCGATATGTACAGGGTAGAAAGAAAGTGAAGCAATATTCAAGGACGAGAAGCAAACACTAAGTGCCCTCTGTCCTCCAACACCCTAATTCTCCTCTTCAGAGTCAACCACTATAATACGTTTACTGTCTGTTCTGTCAAAGACATTCTATGTATTTCCTAACATTTCTGAACACTTCTGTACCTTGCTGATTTCACTTCATAGTGGATGCATTTGTCTGCTTGGGTTGTTCTAATAAAATAACACAGACTGGGTGGTTTAAACAACAGGAATTTGTTTTCTCACTTCTGGAGGTTAGACATACCAGACCAAGTCCATCAGGGACCAAGTCCATCTGGAGAGGGCTCCCTTCTTGCCTTGCAGACACCCACCTTCTTGCTGTGTCCTCACATGGTGGAAAGAGAGAGCGCTCTGGTGTTTCTTCCTCTTCTGATAAGAGGACCCACCCTGTAAGATTAGGGCCCCATCCTTATGACTGCATTTGATGTTTGTCATCTTCTCACAGACTCCATCTCCAAAGACAGAATGATTGGAGGTTACGGCTTCAACATATAAATTTTGAGGGCACACAAACATTCAGGCCATAACAGAGGATACTGGAGATTTTTTGGCTTTTGGTCTGTTTAGACATAGATATATCTTTTGCCCTTTTGCTGTGAGCTGAGCCTGGAGGATCGGTACCAGCTGTGATTTTATAAGATGAGGCATCTGGGATCCAGAGAGGTAAATGGAATCCAGCCATTGACACGCATGAAGTGCAGACAGAGATCTTGGCCAGTGGCCACCAATCTCTCTTTGATGAACTGATGCCTTACTTGTAGAATAGAATGTGATTCTTACAAGGCCATGTAAGAATGGCCTTCCTAACTCAACACTTAGTGCGAGAGGGAAAGCCTGGGTTAGGTCTTGGGGCCTATCCCAAGAAGGGGAAGAATAAAGCTATGCTTGTTCCGGTCTGCATATTTTCAGATGGGTCAGTTCTTTGTCTTCCAGAAACTCAGCAGCCTGGGGAACTGAGACCACTGAATGACTTCCTGCAACGCTCCCTGCACTATCTCTCTCCTTTCTTCCTAGACAAATCTTACACATTTTGAGAACTCAAGGCAAAACTCAGCTCCTTATAATCAATCTTTCTTTTTCTTCCACTCCCATGACTCTTTCTTAGTGATGTGCTCAATTCTGTTCTCTTCAAATCAGCTTACTTTTTTTTTGAGATGGAGTTTTACTCTTGTCACCCAGGCTGGATTGTAGTGACGTCATCTTGGCTCAGTGCAACCTCTACCTCCCTGGTTCAAGTGATCCTCCTGCCTCAGCCTCCTGAGTAGCTGGGATTACATGCACCTGCTACCACTCCCAGCTATTTTTCTTTTTTTGGATTTTTAGTAGAGAGGGGATTTCACCGTGTTGGGTCGGCTGGTCTTGAACTCCTGACCTCAGGTGATCCACCCACCTCAGCCTCCCACAGTGCTGGGTTTACAGGGATGAGCCACCATGCCTGGCCTCTAGGGGCTAATTCTCATTCTGCCTTTTGACTTTCCATGCCATGTTGCCTTTGACTTCGATTTTTGTGGTGTATCTTAATTTTCCTAGGAGTCTGTAGTTTTCTCTCTTACTAGATTGAAAACACATTGAGGGCAGCAAACACTTCTAAGTGCTCCCTTCCATGTCGAGTATGTGCCATGTTCCAAGTAAGCATTGAGGGTGGATATTCATTGAGTTAATACATTCAGATGATGTTTTGGGGGAGTAATTAAGAAAAAGCTCCATTAGGAAGTTGTTTGTTTGTTTTTCTTTTCTATTTTTTTTTTTTTTTTTTTTGATATGGAATCTCCCTCTGTCACCCAGGCTGGAGTGCAGTGGCATGATCTTGGCTCACTGCAGCCTCTGCCTCCCGGGTTCAAGCGATTCTCCTGCCTCAGCCTCCCGAGTAGCTGGGATCACAGGCTCCCACTACCATGCCTGGCTAGGTTTTGTATTTTTAGTAGAGACGAGGTTTCACCACTTTGGCCAGTCTGGTCTTGAACTCCTGACCTCAGGTGATCTGCCTGTCTTGGCCTCCCAAAGTGCTGGGATTACAGGTGTGAGTCAACTGCGCTCAGCCAGGAAGTTGTTTCTTTTGAATATCGCTGATTGGCCCATAATTTTCCTCCTAGAGGTTTGTTGTTGATGAAATACACCCCTTGTTTGCAATAGTCACAAGCCCTTTTCCTTATACTTTGAATGGAATCCTGCAGTTGTCTATGAGTGTGGATCAAGCTTCTCATTTGCAATTTAAGTCAACCCCATGGGAAATTGATACTCAGGGAGGTTGTCCCTTGTCCATGTGGCTGTGTTGGGAGTTGAATACCTAGATCTGACTGACTTGTGTCTTTTCCACTCCATCAACTTTTCTCAACCTTCCTCCTTCCCCATCACCTGCCTCTCCCTGTCTATTGTGCTATTCAGTGAAACATCACGGAGAGCATAGATGTGATTCAGCACCTGGCATATACGTGCTGCAGAACAGATTCTCTGCACGTTCTTGTTAATGTAAGTTCTCTCCGCTCAACCTCATTCTCTGGAGAGAGCAATGCTGAGAAAGCAAATCTGGGACTGGGGCTGTGATACATTCAAATTTAACAGCCTTACCCTCCTCCTAGGTGATTCTGATGTCAGTGGTCCTGAGGCCAGATTTTGAGAAATACTGCCTTAAAAGTCATTGCTATCCAGCCAACAAATTCTTACTCTGTGGTAAGTGGTAGATACGCAACTGAAGGTTGAACCTTCCCAAGTGTCATATTTTAATGGTGTGTTTCACTTGTAACCCTGCTGGGGAGGAGAGAATTTTTGATTGGATGATCTTCAGGGACAGAGGGTTCTTCTGCCTGCTTGTGATTCCATCAGGGTCACTTTCCAAGGTCTGAGGCAGACGCCAGCATGGGCTTGGGGGCGGCCCATGCTTTCAAATCCATGGCTTCTGTCTCTTTCTAATGGTGCGAACTTGGGGGAGGTGCATTACTCCTCCTTCCTCTCCTGGAAAATGGTAGTGTTACTATCCAGTTACTTAGATCACTGTGTAGATGAAATAGAATAATGCATGTAAAATCCTTGGCACAGTTCCTAAGACAGCCTAAAGAAACAAGCAAAGCAAGAAGAAACAAACAAAACCAAACCCTGTCTTCCCCACAGTCACCAGTTATCATGATTTGCTACCAGCCTGCCTTCATATGTGGCATTTGAGTGAGGTGCACAGTTGGAATGAACCTTTAGAAAAATTTAAAAACATTTTTGGCTGGGCACAGTGGCTCATGCCTGTAATCCCAGCACTTCGAGAGACTCAGGCGGCTGGATCACTTGAGGTCAGGAGCTAGAGACCAGCCTGACCAACATGGTAAAACACTGTCTCCACTAAGAATACAAGAAAACTGGCTAGGTGTGGTAGTGTATTCCTCTAATCCTAGCTACCTGGGAGGTTGAGGCAGGAGAATCGCTTGAACTGGGGAGGTGAAGGCTGCAGTGAGCTGAGATTGTGCCACTGCACTCCATCCTGGGCAACAGAGCAAGACTCCATCTCAAAAACAAATTTAATTAAATTGTTATATTTTAATTTTTTGGTATATAATATGTGCATATATCTGTGTGGCACATGAGCTATTTTGACACAGTTTGATACAGGCATGCAATGTGCAATAATCACATCATGGAAAATGGGGGTATCCATCTCCTCAAGCATTTATCCTTTGTGTTACAAACAATCCAATTATACTCCTTTAGTTATTTTAAAATGTATACTTAAAAATGTACTATTAACTTATTCTGTCATGCCTGTAATCCTGGCAGTCTGGGAGGCCGAGGTGGGCAAATCACCTGAGGTCAGGAGTTTGAGACCGACCTGGCCAACATGGTGAAACACTGTCTCTACCTAAAATACAAAAATTAGCCAGGCGTGATGGCACATGCCTGTAATCTCAGCTACTTAGGAGGCTGAGACAGAAGAATCACTTGAACCCGGGAGGAAGAGGTTGCAGTGAGTTAAGATTGTGCAGCTGCACTTCAGCCTGGGTGACAGAGCAAGACTCTGTCAAAAAAAATTAAATAAATAAATAAACAATTAATTAATTTTGATTATAGTCACCCTGTTGTACTATCAAATACTATGTCTTATTTAAACCTTATCAAAACATCACCAGTCCAATGCAGGTTTTGGTAGACAGTCGCTGGTTTTGTTTTTGATTTGCTTTGGGAAGTACAGGTTACCTGGAAGGATCTGTTACTTGAGTTGGAGCCATTTGGGACCCTCAGTGCAGTGGCAGCCGGATGGTCACGTGAGATCCCAACAGCTTGATTTAATTATGGAGACAGGAAGTGAAGAACAGGGATGCTGTGGAGAACAGCTGTCAACATCTGCAGGCACTTCCATGAAACCCTACTCAGGGATGAAGGGCAGGAGGTTTCAATTCTCTTGTATTTCCCTCCTCGGGAAGGGAGAGTGGAACCCTGAGAAGTCGGTACAAATGAGCTTGCATCTGAGAGGCAAAGGGCAGAAATGGGCTGAGAGTTAGTCGTGGCTAAAATGTTTTGGGACCAGTTTCTGGAACATTCACACATGCTGAGAGTCTCTGGATCCATGCACACTCACACCGCGTTGCCTTTCTCCCAACCCCACAGAATCAAGTTGACCAACCATGGAAGAATGAGTCCCTCAGCATTCGTAACAGATGCTCTGAACAGCAGCCTTATAAATCCCATTACTGAATTTGCTGCAAGGTGTCAATTAAGGAAGACAGCATCCTCCTTATCTCTCAGTAGTTCCTTCTAGAAAGCCTACTGTGCTTTGAGAAATTAGTGCTAGAAAAGCTTTGCCTCTCCTAAGGAACTTGAGCATTCTCACTTCATGCTTAATGAGAACAATGGAATTCACCAACTTTCCCTTTTCACTTTGTGTACCCAGAAGCGCACAGCCACATTTAAAACTGCATCCACCCTCATCTCCTGCTTTCTGTTTTCCATTTTGCTCTCATCTTGGCATATGCCCTGCACTATGCTATGGTCTTTTAGGCTCAAGAGTCAGAAATCTAAAGCAAAGAAAAAGAGGAATTTATTGGGACATGTCTCTGACCTTTAGGCACAAGTAGGTCTCAAAAATGTTCTCAGGGCTTTGACTTTATGGCTCTATCTCTAGATTCTATGTACCTCTCTTGGCTTAGTTTTCAGACAGGCCGTTTCTCTGTGGTGGCGGGGTGGTCACCAGCAGCCCAAACCAGAATTGTCCTTAGGGCTCCAGGCTCCAGAGAAGGAGAGAGCACTTTTCCCTATAGCTGTGGAAAACCCTTGGAGAAGTCCCTGATTGGTCTGTGATAGGTCACATGGCCATTCCTGGACCAATCACTTTGGATGAGGGGAGGTGGTGCTCTGATTGGTCAGTCCAGGGTTCAGGTATCCACTGTTGGATTGGGTGGGATCAACTCCATCCAAATCTCACAGGTTGAACAGGATTATAATGGAACAGTGTGTGGTGTGTGTGTGTGTATGTGTGTGTGTGTGTGTGTGTGTATGTGAGAGGGAGAGAGAGGGAGAGAGAGAGAGAGAGGGTGGGGGTGGAGAGGGAGAGAGGGAGATATCCTCAGGAGAGATCTTCAGAGAACAGATTCTAAACAGAAAACAATGACAAAACCTCTACCCACCCCTTATTCTAATTTATGTTTTCCCTGTTTTGAATGTATGATTGTTTATTTATATTTTAATTTGCTGCCTCAAATCCTTTGTGAAATTAGGTGGAATAAATAAATGATAAGATGTGTAAACTGACTGAATAAACAAATCAATGCATCTCTCCTTATAGGAGGAGGGTAAGGTTGATTAGCGGTAACAGCAAACTGAACATCAGCTTGAGCTCTGGAATGTGCTGGACGTAGAAACTTTGTCTCTTGTTGGCCAGGGTGCACAGTCGACCTCCATTTGTTCTGGGCATGCCTGTTAGAAAACATCTGGCCTCCGTTTGTGACGAGGGGCTCATCTAATGTAGATCCTATTTTATGGATTAATAAAAAGCTAAGATAAAGACACTAGCTCAGGGTTCACATCTTGAAATTCTTGACCTACTTGTTTATGGTCATTCTGCCTTTCCCCCTCCATTTTTACATTATTTTACAGCTTTAAGAATTAATTTCTCAACCTCAACACTATTTATATCTTGGGTCAGACAATTCTTTATTGTGGGGATGCCTTGTGCATTGCAAGATGTTTAATAGTGTTTCTGGCCTCTACCCACTAGATGCCAGTAGTCCCCCCTTCTCACTTAGTTGTGACAACCAACTATATCTCTAGTCATTGTCGAGGGGTGAAATTGCCCTGGTTGAAAACCACTGTTCTATTAGACTATGACTTCTGAGAGAAGAGGAACCTGTATGACCTGGTCACTGTTTAATCCCTCAACCTAGTACAATGTCTGGCACTTAGTAGATGCTCAATAAATCTTCATTGTCTAAGGGAATTAGTTTGCTTCGAACTCTTATTTCTAGGCTGTCTTGACCTGCAAGCAGCTACATTTCTTTGTAGAAGAGCTAAAATTCACTGTTGATGTCCTCACCCTCTCTCAGGTACATGAGTCAGTCAATACGTGCTAGTATCTGGTGTTATTATGATGATGATTCTTTCTTTATAATAACAGAAGAAGATTGCTAAACCCAAAGCCATGGGTTATTTTGCTTTTCTTGTTGAGCTTGCACGTTTGAACTAGAACTTACTGGTGTATCTTCAACCTGCACGGAGAGATTGGATTGAAATAGCTGTAGACTGGGATATCGGCAACAGGCACAGAGGTTTGAAAGACTTTGGGAAGGTCGTACTCTGAGAAATGACTCTGACATTGGGTTCTTGGAGCCTAAGGTCTCTAGCTAGAAAGCAGCTGTGGAACTTAAATGTTCCTAATGCAGGAATGGTACTGTACCCTGCACGCCTCCCTTAGACTGTTTTTTAAAAATGTAGCAAGTTTTTTCACTATCAGCATCCTATGGAGCTGCCTTGGTTTGCTTTTCCCACAAGCAGATGCTCAGACAAGGATGTGAGGACAAAAAGTTATTTGAGAGGTGATCCCAGGAAACACTGTTAGGTGAGCATAAGTGCGATAGGGAAGCCCATCAGGGTGTATCATCCAGTTAGAACCATGGACAACTGGAGCCCAGTCCTGCTGGAGAACTCTCGGGGAGCAAGAAGAACGTGCCTCGGAGTCATTGCAACTGAAGGGCAAGGAAGCTGGCGGGCTGCTCCACCAGATTCTAGCTCAACTCTGCTTGTGGGCTGCTTCCGGAGGCATTCACTCTCTAGTACTTCTGGTTGCCTTGGGTGAGAACCAAGTGTGTTTTTCAGCCAGAGCAAAGTTACCAGGCAGAGAGCCCCAGGTGTTTGCAGCTGTCACTCTTGAGTGTGGAGGTGAGTGTTGAAGGATCGCTATAGGGAACTGACAGTGTCTGATACAGGACATCTGGTGGGCAGGGGCTGAACATCTCACAGCACATGAGGCAGCCCCTCACAGGTAAGAATGGTCCACTCATAATGCTAACAGACATGCCTTTGAGAAACATGATGAATGGGAATGGAGATTTCCTTTGGATTCCTGGAAGAGAGAAGTCTGTTTTATTTTTATTTATAAATCAATAAGTGTTATTTTTCCTAGTTATAAACGTAATAGGTACTCCTTGAAGAAGATGTGAAAAGTACAGGAAAAAAATCCTTAAAGGAGACACATTTTGGTGCATTTTTTCTTATTCTATGCAAAGTCTATAGAAATAATGGTTACAAAACAAGTTCTGGGTTTAAATTTAAACTCCACTTCTTACTAGCTATGTGGCTTTGAACAAGTTAGTTCACCTCCCTGGGCCTTAGTTTTCCCAACTGAAATGATAATATTTTATGTTATTTTGGGATTTAAATGAGATAATATATGTAGAGTACTTGGCTTATAATAAGCACTCATTAAATATGGTATATACAAATGCATCTCCTTTTAAGAGTGAGATTATGGCCAGGTGTGATGGCTCACACCTGTAATCCCAACACTTCGGGAGGCTGAGACTAGCTTGGCCAATATAGCGAAAGCCTACTAAAAGTACAAAAATTAGCCAGGTGTGGTGGTGCACACCTGTAATCCCAGCTACTCGAGAGGCTGAGGCACGAGAACTGCTTAAACCTGGGAGTTGGAGGTTGTTACATGACTTGGCTAGCCTGTTTTCCCAGCAACATTTATTGAATAGTACATCCTTTCCCCATTGATTGTTTTTGTCAGGTTTGTTGAAGATCAGATGGTTGTAGATTTGTGATGTTATTTCTGAGGTCTCTGTTCTGTTCCATTGATATATATGTTTTGCTACCAGTGCCATGTTGTTTTGGTTACTGTAGCTCTGTAGTATAGTTTGAAGTCAGGTAGCATGATGCCTCCAGCTTTGTTCTTTTTGCTTAGGATTGTCTTGGCTATAGAATCTCAGAGTTTTATTGGGAAAGATACAACTTGAAAGCATAAGGGAACCAAGGAAAAAGACAATACCAGCATGGAGCTAGATTGGGTTTCCTAGAAGCAAAGTCTGAGTCAGGGGCTTAGGGGCACTTAATTTATTGAGGAAATGCTCTGGAAGGAGGGGAGCAAGGAAGGAGGGTAGGGCAGGGGAACAGGGCCAAGCAAGGTGATAGTCTTGGTTGGAGAGAAGCTGCAACTTGATAACAGAGGAAGTTCTGGAGCATGAATTGTAACACCAAGTTGGTCCTGACTCAAGGCAAGTGGCTGGCCATTTGAACCTTCGTGTCAGTCAATCCCTGGCTCTGGCTATCCCCCTGGCTGAGTGTTAGGGGCAGAGTCATTTCCTAGAAGAGACGTTCTTGATAGCCATGTTGCAGAAGGGGGCAGGTGTGAGCCATTAGCTGCTAACATTCTCAATAGCTGGTGAAAGGGATTTGATCAGGGCACCACACGGCCATTGCAGTTCTCTGGGACAAGAAGCAGCAACTATAGCCCATGGGGTAATTACTGCTTGCCCGCTGTTATTGTAAATAAAGTTTTATTAGCATACAGACACGCTTATTGTTTCACGTATTGTTTGTGGCTTTTTGTGCTGCAACAGCAGAGTTGAGTAGTTGTGACAGTGACTGTTTGGCGTTCAAAGCCTAACATATTCACGCTCTGGCCTTTTAAGAAAAGTTTCCCAGCATTTGGTCTAGGGGGAATCCCAAGAGAAATAAGAGGGGTTCACTGTAATCTGGGTGGTCCCAAGTTGGGGATTACTCTTACTCTGGGATGTGGGGGAAATGGTGAGATTTGGGTTAGAGGTGAGAAATCTGGAAGACCTTCAAGGACTAGTGAGTTAATGCAGGTACAAGAGAAGTGAATCTGCCTGGAAAAAGGTATATGACTGTAGCAAGCAAGCATGATATGGTACAGATCTTTTTCTCCAAGGACCACGTAGATATCTGGGACAGTAGCTTGTTTAAGTGAAGAAATCCACTTAAGGCTCATTTCTAGGGAAGAATTCAGTTTAGAAACCCTTAATCAGAGGAGTGCATGGTCTGGGGTGTGCTAAATGCAAATGCTTTCAAACGTAATTATTTGGAGCAGCTATAAACAAGTCTGGTCACTTAAGATAAAGATGTAAAGCACACACTTTGCCTTCATCAAAGCAGCAAAAGGAGAAAAGGGTATCTCAGTCCTCAGTGTTGGTGAATACTTAACAGGAATTCATTCAGCATGGGGGAGACATCACATGCTGGCTAACAGGGACATCGGGACAGCAGCTCTTGAAATCCACGGGCTATTTTTGTCAAAGGAGAATTCAGTTTTAAATATTCAATGCCTTTAGGATAACTCATCTATCAGCGGGCCAATTTAAGTCTCATTAATCACATGAAGGAAAGAACTCCCTGCCCCTTGAAGCCATCAGTGTACAGCTGTGAAATGGAGGCCTGGTTCCCCTGAGAAATGAGGTGCAAGTGGTATAATTTTGCAAAGATGGGAGCAAGAGTGATCCCCCTGAGTAGAGACCGTTCCTTGACTCAAAATTACCAGTTGTGGGTTCTGTTGCCAAACGTGGGGCCACCTGAATGGAGAGGGTTTAGAAGATCATGATGGGAATCTGTGGATCGCATTTGAGAAAGCATACAGTTGCATAAACACTGTGGCCTTTGGAGCTAGGTAGTCGTTTATTGTTCTACCTACTAAGAACAGATTGTGCACCAGGCAGTGTGTGCCAAACCAATTGTGTGCTAAACCAATTGTGTGCCAGGATTTGTGTTTAAAGTGCTAGTTTAATCTTTATAATGCCTCTATGATATGTTATTAGCCCTTTTACATATCTGAAAATTGAAGTTTAGAGATGCTAACTCATTTGCTGAGGGTCATAGAACTTGAAAGTGGCAGAGCTGGGATTTGACCCCCTGGTTTGACTATTTCTAAACAAAACCAAGCTCTTGAGCTATTATTATATGACCCTGCACTCAAGGAGAGCCCCTCTCATCAGGAAAGGAGCCCTTACTCATCCTGGAAAAAAACAGAAAATACAGAATGGTAAAAAGTAGAAGAAAAATCAACAACCGTTAATTTTAATTGCCCCAAGTAAGTTATTGACAACATTGTGGTGTATTTCCATCTTAGTTCGTTTGAGCAGCTATAAAAAAATACCATGACTGAGTAGCTCATACACAAAAGAAGTTTATTTCTCAGAGTTTGGAGGCTGGGAAGTCCAAGATCAAGGTGCCAGCAAATTCAGTGTCTGGTGAGGGCCCGTTTCTCATAGACGGTACCTTCTTTCTGTGTCCTCGTGTGGTGGAAAGGAGAAGCAAGCTCCCTCGAATCTCTCTCATATAGGCATTAATACTGTTTACAGGGGCTCCACCCTTATGAGCTAATCACATCCTGAAGGCCCTACCTCTTAATACCATCACTTTGGGGCCTGCAATTTTAATGTATGAACCTGGGGTGGGACACAGACATTTAGACCATAGCAATATCCTTTAAGGATTTAAAAAAAAATGTTCATATCTGAAAAAACAGTATTCTCACAGTGCATTTTTGTCTTATTTTTCCCAATAAACCAACATTATGCCGTAAGTATTTAAATGTTATTATATACCTTTGTAATATAATTTTAAATAACCTCATAATATTTCACCATGTGGCTGGATATACTCAATCTGTGTTCGTTTCCTTATCTTTAAAATATTGGTAATATTTCCCACCGCATGGCTGGGTAGCAGGATGAGATAATGGCTATCAAGTGTCTTACGCATGAAAGGTGCTCAGTAGGTATTTGTATCCTTCTCTCCCCTGTATTAAGAAAGTTCCCTGGGAGCAGAGCCTGAGATGGGAATTCTTGTGCAAAGCATGTATTATGGGAACACTTTCAGGAAAGGTCTGGAAGGGAGTGATAGCAGTGGGAGTGGGCAAGGAAGTACGTGAGTTGAGAACGTGGTCTCCACTGGAGCCCAGACACAACCTGATTCCACGAGTGGCTCTGGAGCGTGAACTGCACTACAGTCAGCCTCACTTTGAGGCGATGGGGTTGGCCTTTTATTTCTCCATGTCAATAGTAGACTGCTCATTGAGGAGAGGGGCGTAAAACATTTGGGTGAGGCACCTGCTATTCAGCCAAAGAGTATGCTTTAGAGCAGCCCTTTCCAAAATGGCAGCCCTTAGCCACATGTGGCTACAAAGCATGTGACATGTGGTTAGTCTGAATCAAGCTGCATTGCAAGTGGAAAATACACACCAGATTTTGAAGGCTCAGTTGAAAAAATAGAGGTCAACATCCTTAATAATTTTAGAAAATTGATTACATGTTTATACTTTGAATATAATACTTTGAATACTTTGATAATACTTTATTGAATAATAAAACATATTATTGGCTGGGCACGATGGCTCACACCTGTAATCCCAGCACTTCGGGAGGCTGAGGCAGGTGAATCATGAGTTTGGGACACGCTTGGCCAAAATGGTGAAACCTCATCTCTACTAAAAATACAAATATTAGCTGGGGCATGGTGGTGGGCCCCTTTAATCTCAGCTACTTGGGGGGCTGAGGCAGGAGAATTGTTTGAACCTGGGAGGTGGAGGTTACAGTGAGCTGAGATTATATCATTGCACTCCAGCCTGGGCAACAGGCAAGACTCTGTCTCAAAAAAAAAAAAATTATTATGACATATTATTAAAATTAGTTTTACTTATTTCTTTTTATTTTATCTTTTTAATTGATGCATAATTGTACATATTTATGGGGTACTTATGATACTTTGATACATGCATACAAATTGTAATAATCAAATAAGAGCAATCAGGACATCCATCACCTGAAACATTTATTATTTCTTTGTATTGGGACCGTTCCAAATGATCTCTTCTAGCTATTTTGATATGTGCAATAAATTGTTACTAATTATAGTTACCCTACTGTGCTATTGAACAGTAGAACTTGCTCCTTCAATCTAGCTGTAGTTTTGTACCCATTAACCTTGTCTTCATTTCCACCTCCCCTCTACTTGTCACAGCCTCTGGTAAACACCATTCTACTCTCTCGCTCCTTGAGATAAACTTTTTTAGTTCTCACATATGAGTGAGAACATGCAATAATTTGACTTTTTGTGCCTGACTTATTTCACTTAACATAATGCCTTCCAGTTCCATCCATGTTCCTGCAAATGACAGGATTTCATTCTTTTTAATGGCTGAGTAATATTCCTCTGTGTTTATATGCCACATTTTATCTATCTGTTCATTCTTTGATAGACATTTACATCGATTCCATATCTTGGCTATTGTGAATAGTGCCACGATAAACAAGAGACTGCATATGTCTCTTTGATATACTGATAACTTTTCTTTTGCATATATATCCAGCAGTGGGATTCCCCCTGGGAAATGCATCTCAAAAATCACAATGTGAAATCATTTCACCCCAGTTAAAACAGCTGTTATCAAAAGGGCAAAAAAGTAGCAGATGCTGGTGAGGATGTGGAGAAAAAAAGGAACTCCAGTACATGGTTAGTGGGAATGTCAGTTAGTACAGCTACTATGGAAGTTTGTATGGAGGGTCCTGAAAAAACAAAAAATAGATCTACTATATGACCTTTTAATTTTTTTTTAAGTGTGACTGCTTGAAAAGTTGAAATGACACCTGTAATCCCAGCACTTTGGGAGGCTGAAGTGGGCAGATCACTTGAGATCAGGAGTTTGAGACCAGCCTGGCCAACATGGTGAAACCCCATCTCTAAAATATAAAAATAAACCGGGCATGGTGGCGGGCACCTGTAACCCCAGCTACTCCGGAGACCGAGGCAGGAGAATTGCTTGAACCTTCCAGCCTGGGCGACTGAGCAAGACTCCCTCTCAAAAAAAAAAAAAAAAAAAAAAAAAAAAAGGTGAACTTACATACGTGGCTCACACTTGTGGCTCTCATTACGTTTCCCTTGGGCAACATCACTGGAGAGTAGAAGTCAACACAGTTTTTCTGTAAAAGACCAGACAGTAAATATTGTCAACTTTGCAGGGTGTACAGTCTCTGTTGTAGTGACTCCACTCTGTAGAGGTGAAGCAGCCACAGATATAATAGGTACAACAAGCGTGGCTGTGTTCCAATGAAGCATTATTGGCAAAACCACATGGCGGGCTGGACTGGTCCATGGACTATCCTTCACTGACCTCTGCTCTAGAAAAAAAAATCAGCTGTGAACTCTTAGCAGCCAGTACTCATTGTCTGGGGATAGCGGTGGTGGAGGGGTGCACCTGCCTGGTGAAAGGATCTGGAGGAGGAACCAACTGTGTGTCCTCTATAGTTCAATTTCTCTCCTGGTTAGAGATGAATTCTTTTTCCAGTGATTTTCCCGTGCCTATATCACCGACCTCTAGATACTTTGTCTTGAAAGAGAGAAGCTTTATTAGGGGTTGGGGTGGAGGAGGGAACTTCATTTCAGGGAGCTTGGACTATGAAACACCCCCTGCATCAGAGGCTAAAGATGGAGAAATATGCAGAAGGAGGAAAAACAAAAGCAAACATTTATTTCCGTGTTTCAATTGAAGGAGAGGAACATATGCATGTCAATATGGCATTAGAAGATGCTACTTGGTATTCTGCAGGTCTGTGCAACTGGTCTACCCTGGAAGGCAGAGGCAGCGAGCGTCTTAGGGACTTAAGTGATTTTTTTAAAAAATAAGACACCCCCCAGCTTTTGCTACCGCAGACATAAACATGGAATTTTTCAGTTGAGAGCAATTAACATATAATGCCTTAGGCCAGGAGATAATTAATACGAAATCCCGGGGAAACAGCAGCGGCGCAGCTCATGCTTTCCCAAGGTGGAATTGCTTCATTGAAATGATTCTTGGTCTCCAGAGAACTTCCGTGACCTGTTTAGGATGGACTCGAATCTCTCCACTGGGCCTGTGTGTCTTCTCTGGCAGCCCTGTGGCACTGTCCCTCCTCATAAATGTGGAGACTCTCCCAGAGGGCCCTTTAGCTGATGTGCAGTTGAGTCTTTCCCAGTTTTTACCCACTGGTATGCTGGGATAATCTCCTCTGTCTTCACTGGCCTCCTGTTAGAACTCATTAGTTCCTTCAAGTCAGAACTGACATTATCTGATGTGCTTTGGCTCTGTGTCCCCATCCAAATCTTATATTGAATTGTAATTCGAATTGTAATCCCCATGTGTCTGGGGGAGGGACCTAGTGGGAGGTGATTGGATCATGGGGGTTGGTTTCTTCCATGGTATTTTCATAATATGAATGAATTCTCATGAGATATGATAGTTTTAAAAGCGGCACCTCCTCCTTCACTCTCTCTCTCTTCTGCAACCATCTAATACATGCCTTGCTTTCCTTTGACTTCTGCCATGATTGTAAGTTTCCCAAGGCTTCCCCAGCCATGCAGAACTGTGAGTCAATCGACCCTCTTTTCTTCATAAATTACCCAGTCTCAGGTAGTAGCTTTATAGCAGTGTAAGAACAGACTAATACATTGTCCTCCTTTCTGCCCTCTCCTCTTTGCAAATGTTTATTGAACACCTACTATGTGCTGAGTCTGTTTTAGGCACTGTGTATGAGGCAGGCACAGACCCTGACTTACATGCTAATTGGAAAGACTAATAACTAATATATAAATAAATGGTAAAGTATGCAACTTCAGGAAGAGAAGGGCAGTGAAAAAATAAGGAAGGGCAAAAGAATAGAAGGTGAAGTTGTGTGTGGGATGTCTCTTTTAGATAGAGTGGGCAGGGGAATTCTGTTTGAGGAGGTGGCCCTTGAAAGGAAGGCTAAAAAAAGTAAAACAAACAAACCAGCCAAAGCTTATATAGGCCAAAGCTCAGATAGTGCCTACTCTGTGCTAGGCACTGTTTGGAGTGCTTTGCAGACATTGACCGATTATTCTTCATGACAACGCAATGTGTAACTATGATGAGCCCATTTGGTGGGTGAGAACCTGAGGCACAGAAAGATGAAGGTATTGGCTAAAGGATACCTACTTCATCAGTGATGGGATGAACTTTGAACCCAGAAACCTGACTCCAAGTGCTCTTAACCAACAGAATACATAAGGACATTGATTGATTGAATATTTGATTCATTAATTTATTGTAATCTCTCGTTCCTAGAGGGCCTAATGAGCATCAGGTAGGCATAAATAAGACCTATTACTCTCTTACCGCCTGCAGGTATAGACAGCCTTGCGGCTCAGGCTTGCTGAGAAGTGTTAGATAAGATATTGTGTCAGCCTAGGACAATGGGGGAATGTATTAATTCGTTCTCACTGCGTGAGACTGGGTAATTTATAAAGAAAGGAGGTTTAATTGACTCACAGTTTCACATGGCTGGGGAGGCCTCAGGAAACCTACAATCATGGTGGAAGGCAAAAGGGAAGCAAGCACCTTCTTCACAAAGCAGCAGGAAAGAAAGAAAGAGTGAGGAAGTGCCACATTTTAAAACCATCAGCTCCTGTGAGAACTCACTCACTGTCATGAGAACAGCATGGGGTGGGGGAGACAGAACTGCCCCCATGATCCAGTGACCTCTAACCAGGTCCCTCCCTTGACATGTGGGGATTACAGTTCGGGATGAGATTTGGGTGGAGACACAGAGCCAAACCATATTAAGGGAATAAACAGGGAAGTCCACTCAGAAGGAGTGGTGAGATGATTTAAGACTTGAAGAATGAGTTTTCAGGAAGACAATGTTGGACAGAAGATGAGGAAAATGAGGAAATAAGGAAGGGCATGCCAAGCAGAAGGAACAGCCTGTGCAAAGGAGGAGAGATGAGCTATGCCCGGGGAAGTAGAAGTGTCTAAACATGGCATAGGGAGCATGTAGGCAAAATAACAGTTTATGAAACAGCAAATGCAGGCAGAATTTAGACAGAAACATGGGCATACAGAACTCAGATTTTTATCTTGAGGGCAATGGGGAGGCAGTGGATGACTTTAAGTAAAGGGTGATATGTTTGGATTTGTGTAGTTCGAAGATTACATGGGGAATAATGTACATGTGGTTGGAAGATTACATGGAGAACAATGTGTGTGAGGAAGGTTTGATGGAGGACAGGTTATTCCCTCAGTTCCTCTTCACACCTTCCACATAGCCTAGTAGAAATAGAACTTTCTCCTTGATTCTTAGATATTTTAATGAATAATAATAGCAGCTAATTTTAGGAACATATTAAGGGCTGAATAGATTTTATGCTATTTTATATTTTTATCTTATTTAGTCCTAAAATACACTCTGTGGAATAGATCTGACTACCGTTTTTGTTTTACAGATGAGGAAACAGTTGTAGAGGGTATGTGGCACATTTTGAGTTACACAGACAAATTGGTGAAACGGGGGATTACAGCCCGGGGATCCTAATTCCAATTTTAGTATATGTGCTGCTGAAGTGAGCACAAGGGGATCCTAATTCCAAAGGCCACAATATTAAGCACTATGCTCTTGTCACTCATCTTTTCATGTGCACAAGTATTATCTCCATACCCAGGGGCAGGGAATGCATAAGTGCATTTGTTGGGCATCTACTGTGCACTCGGTACGTGACAGACAGCTCCACACAATGTTATTTGTGTTTTCCTCACAATAGCCTGGTGCAGGATTATCTCCTTTTAATAGATGATAAAACTGAAGCCAGGAGGTGTGCATTGCTGTGTTTTTTTTCTCCTGCCCAGTGTTTCCATTGGTTTCTCCCTGAGAGTTTTGTAAGCCTCCTTCTAGATCTTTAACTACTTCCATTTCCTGTGAGATTGCCTCTGCTGTTCCTGACAAAGGCTTTAGACAATGGGCATGTCAGGATTGGCTGGGTTCCACCCATTCTCAGATGCAAGTGTTTTTTCTTCTCCTTAGTTTGCTTCACTTAATGGCCATTGCTTTCTCATTTTCTTGCCAAGTGACCCCTCCACCAATGGCCTTCTCTGCAGGCTGGTAGATGATCAACAGTCTCCGTCGTAGTTACTCCACTCTGCAGTTGTAGAGGTGAAGCAGCCCACAGGTAAAATATATATAAATATGCACGACTGTGTTCCAATAAAACATGATTTGCAAAACCAGGTGGTGGGCTGGACTTGGCCCATGGACTATACGTCGCTGACCTGCGCATTTAGGCTTTGGGCTGATGTGTGCCTGGTGTGTCTCCCCACTGGGGTACTAGGGTAGAGTGGAAGGGTTGCATTCCTAGAGACAAACTCATGTCTCAAAGACCTTGAGTTTGCTTTTTTTCTCAAGATGCCATGACTTGTTTATTTATTATAGGCAAAAAAAAAAAAAAAAAAAAATGTGAGCATGGTACTGGTACAAAATAGATACACAGATCAATGGAACAAATAGAGAACCCAGAAATAAAGCCACATATCTACAGTCAGCTTATCTTCAACAAAGTTTTAAAAAACAACAGCGGGGGAAAGGACACCCTGTTAAATCAATGGTTCTTGGAGAATTAGCTAGCCATATGCAGAATAATAAAACTGGACCTCTAAACTCTCACCATATACAAAAAATAAATCAAAATGAATTAAAGACTTAAATTTAAGACCTGTTACTATAAATCCTAGAAGAAAACCTAGGGAAAATGCTTCTGGACATTAGCCTAAGTGAATAATTTATGACGAAGACCCAAAAAGCCAATGCAACAAAACCAAAAATAGACAAAGGAGACTTAATTTAACTAAAAAGCTTCTGTGCAGCAAAATAAATAATCAACAGAGCACACAGGCAACCTACAGAATGGGAGAAAATATTTGTAAAATTATGCCTCCACTAAAAGAGTAATATCAAGAATCTACAAGTAATGGAAACAATTCAACAAGAAACAAACAACTCCATTAAAAACTGGGCAAAGGACATAACAGACATTTCTCAAAAGACTGAATATGAGTGGCCAACAAGCACATGAAAACATGCTCAATATTTAGATAAATGTGAATTAAAACCACACTGTGGTAAGTCTTAAACCTGTCGGAATGACTTATTAAAAAATCAGAAAACAGAAGATGTTGACATGGATGTGAAGAAAAGAGAGTGCTTATACACTGTTGGTGGAAATGTAAATTAGTTTAATCCTTATGAGAAACAGTATAGAGATATCTCAAAGAACTAAAAATAGAACTACCATTTGGTCCAGCAATGACACTGCTCTGTATTTGCCCAAAGGAAAGAAATCACTATATAAAAAAGACATCTGCACTCATGTTTATTTCAGCACTACTCATAATGGCAATTATGGAACCGACCTAAGTGTCCATTAATGGTTGATTGGATAAAGAAAATGTGATATGTATACACTGTGGACTGCTATGCAGCCATAAAAAAAAAATGAAATCATGTTTTTTTTGCAGCTGGATGCAGCTGGAGGCCATTATCCTAAGTGAACTAACTCAGAAACAGAAAATCAAATATCATGTTCTCACTTATAAGCGGGAGGTAAACAATGGGTAGACATGGTCTTAAAGATGGCAATAATAGACACTGGGGACTCCACAAGTGGGGGAAGAATGAGAGGGAGTTGAGCTTTGAAAAATTACGTATTGGGTTAAGTGTTCAATATTTGGGTGATGGGTACACTTGAAGCCCAATCCCCACCATTACACAATATACCTATGTACCCCCCAAATCTAAAATTTAAAAAATGTGTATTGATGCATTATTTTTAATAAAGTTATAGATATATATCTAGATAAAGTTATACATATATAACTTTATTAAAAATAAACAATATATATTCATCACCAAATGAATGTTTAGATAAGCTGAAAGAAGGAATGAAAAAAATAACCTTTACTCTTAATACCTACAGATAAACACAGGTAACATTTTGGAGAGTATTCATCTATTCCCTTCTCCCTCCCTCCCCTTCTCCCTTCCTCCCTACCTTCCTCTTTCTCTCTCCCTCTCTCTCTCCCTCTCCTTCCCTCTCTCTCATTACAAAGTGAAATCACATTGTATCAATCAATACTGTTTTGTCATTAGTGACTCCCTTTCACAGCTCAGCAGAGGCACCTTGACATCTTCTTTAGCAATATCTTTCAAACTTCTTTTAGCAGCTTTTGAACCCTTTCTACAAGCATAGGACTTGGATATATAATTTATAACTGATTTTCTTGGTCTGATTGGGTGTGTCTTCATCAGTTCAGGCTGCCATAATAAAATACCATAGACCGGGTGGCTTATAAATAACATACATTTGTTTCTCTTGATTCTGGAGGCTACAATCTGAGATCAGGGTGCCAGCGTGGTTGGGGTCAGGTGAGGGTTCTCTTCTGGGCTGCAGACTGCTATTTCTTTCTGTGTCCTCACATGACAGGGAGTAGAGAGGGAAGCAACCTTTACCAGCACTCTTTTAAGGACACTAATCCCATTCACAGAGGCTTCACACCTTTATGACCTCATCTAATCCTAATTACCTCCTAAAGGCACCATGTCTTAATAGGATCACATTGAAGGGTAGGATTTCAACATAGGAATTTGGGGAGAGGTACATAAACATTCAGTCTATAAGAGGCTGCTATAACAAAATACTATAGAGTAAGAGGGTTAAACAACAAACATATTGTTTTTTCTTCTCACAGTCGTGGAGACTGGAAGTCTAAGATCCAGGTGCCAGGTGATTGAATTTCCTAGTGAGGGCTCTCTTCCTGGCTTGCAGATGGCTACCTTCTTGCTGTGTCCTTATATGATCGAGAGACAGAGAGAGTTCTGGTCTCTTCCTCTTCCTGTAAAGACACTAACACCAGCAAGGGGGCTCGACTCTCAAGGCCTTTTCTTAAGCCTAATTATGTCCCCAAGGCTCCACTTCCAAATACCATCTCAATGGGGATTAGGGCTTCAATATGTGAATTTGGTGGTACACATTCAGTTCATAACACAGATAAGAGCAGTTTAATTAGTGGAAGCAGAAGTAGAGGAAACAAAATTCTGTCTAGTTTCTACTTTATTTTGCCAAAATGGGCCCTGAAATCACTTCTGTGGATCTCCTCTAGGCTTCCAAGGAGCATTGTTTGCAAAACTATTCTCATCTGACAATATCTTAAATGTAGTGTGGTATTCCTTTGAATGGATACATGCCATGGATTTATCTAGTTTCCTATTGTTGGACATCTAGGTTGCTTTCCATTTTTCACCATTATAAACAAAATTCTAATGGACATCCTTGTACTTCCAACCTTGTGTGCACCTGTGATTGTTTCTCTCAGTTGAAGTCTTAGAAGTGGAAATGTCCTTTGATTCCTGGCTTGTGGAAATTTCCCCCGAAGCCCAAATATCTGCTTTGGCAGGCCAGGAGGAAGTTTGCCCAGAGTGTGGGCCTCGGTTCAGACTGGGTATGTGCTGGACACAATATGTCTTCATAATAGATGGCCTGGTGTTGGATTGCTGAGTCATGCTCTGTTGTCAGGACAGCAACAGACTTTCCCCTGGGTCTGGGCTGACAAGACTAGTGCGTATGATGCTGCCTTATATTTGCAATAGGCTTTTACAATTTTCAAAGCTCTTTTCATCTGTTTTTCCCACAGTCACTACATGAGGTCAGTTGGGAAGAGATTAATGTATCTTTGAAAGCATATTGAAGTTCAAAGAGGTCAGATGACATCCCTGAAATTATGCATCTAGTAAATGGCAGTACTCTGTAGTAGTCAGCTATTATGGCAATAATGCTGCATAACAAATACTCCCCCACCCCCAAGTCTCAGCATATTACATTAACAAATGGTATTTTTCTTTTTCCCATGAGAGTTGGATCTCAGTGTTGGCCATAGTTTAGCTGATCTTAGCTGAGTGTGTCTATCATAGGGGACAACGGATATGATGACAAGACAATGTCAGAAAGGAAACCTTGGGCAAGACCTTAAAGGCCATGGTGCAGAGTTGGAATCATATTGCAATGGGAAGCCATTGGAGAATTTTCCATAGAGGAATGACATGACCTGATTTGTGTTTTAAGAGTCTGTTTGGATTTGTTTGTTCAGTCCTGTATTTTCTGTGCCCTTGGTTCATCATAGATGTTCCATAAATATTATTGGATTAATAATGAGCCTGATTCCAAAAAAACCAATGGAGTGCAAAACTGGAGGAATTAGATATACTTCCATCCTGTGCAGAGTGCTTGTTAAGCTAGTTAGCTTCAATGGTCAAGATCCATTAGTTAATTTATTTATTCATTTCACTTGCTGAGAAAACATTTGCTAGGTGCTTCCTCTAGGGTGTCCACATCAGCAGAGGAAAGGCTAGGAAAGGCTATGACTTTGCAACTCTGTACAGACTTCCAGATAACCCCCCCCTCTCACTGTCCACTGTAGTCCTCTTTCAAGGAAAAGAAAAACCTTGGGACAGCTGGAGAAAAAACAGAGCTGAGACTCGAGACACAGCCTTCCCTCCATAGAGGTCAAACAACCAGGGCAGAGGGAGATAATCATTGTTACAACTCAAACCTCCTGAACTCATTATTTCATTCAGCTCCATTGTGTAGAAGCAGAAACAGGCCTCTAGGATGGTGTTGAACTGCCTTGCTGGAGATGACCCAGCAAATGAATGCCAGAGCCAGGTAGACCCAGACCTCCAACCTTCCATTCCTGGGCTCTTTGCACAAATCTGCCCTGCTGCCCTCACCTTTCAGCCGACAGTTTCTACACTCTACATACAAGTTTGGGGGAGGAAAATAATGCTGTTTATTTTGAAGTTAAATGCTTTTTTAAAAGATTAATAACCAACCACACAAAGATAGTTTACGTTAAAAATTAAATGTTAAAGTGCAAAGGTTTCCTTCAGGAATAGGACTTACGTCTTCTAATTATATGATATTTGGAACTACACATTTCCTTTGAAGAAATGCCTTATAAATAGGTCAAAACAGGCTTCTCAGATCTTACGTATTTATTTGCCTTGTGTGCTCATTTGGCGTTTGGCCCTGATATCATCCAGCCTTGAACGCTGGCTACATTTTCTTGCGTAAAGGAATTATCTCCAGTTAAATTGCAGACAATATTTTCTTTTCCTACTTGTCGTTCTTTTTCCCTTCGTCACAATGTCTAGCATAGTGCCAGATATAGGCAGTTGCTAAAATCCTTTTTAAAAAATCATTTTTTTTTAAGTTCCAGGGTACATGTGCAGGATGGGCAGGTTTGTTACATAGGTAAATGTGTGCCATTGTCAAAGATTTAGAACCAGAAATACCATTTGACCCAGCAATCCCATTACTGGGTATTTACTCAAAGGAATATAAATCATTCTGTTATAAAGAGACATACATGCGTATGTTCATTGCTGCACTATTCATAATAGCAAAGACATAGAATCAACCCAAATGCCCATCAATGATAGACTGGATAAGAAAATGTTGTATCTGTATACCATGGAATACTATGTAGCTATAAAAGGGAATGAGATCATGTCCTTTGCAGAGACATGGATGGATCTGGAAGCCATTATCCTCAGCAAAGTAACATAGGAACAGAAAACCAAACATCACGTGTTCTCACTTATAAATGGGAGCTAATATCCATTTTAATTTCCTTTTCCTCTCCTCCTCTCACCTGTCCTCCCTTCTCTTCCAGTTCTGTTCTGTCCCCCTCCTCTCCAACCCTCACTCCCTCCCATCCTTCCTGCTTCCTTCTCTCACCCCCTCTCCTCCTTTCCTTCCAGGAACATTTCTTTCTCTTTTTTTTTTGAAACAGGGTCTCACTGTGTTGCCCAGGCGGGAGTGCAGTGGTATGATCTCGGCTCATTGCAACCTCTGCCTCCTGGGTTCAAGCAGTTCTCCTACCTCAGCCTCCCGAGTAGCTGAGACTACAGGCGTATGCCACCATGCCAAGCTAATTTTTGTATTTTCAGTAGAGACGGGGTTTCACTATATTGGCCAGACTGGTCTCAAACTCCTGACCTCAGGTGATCCACCCACCTTGGCCTCCCAAAGTGCTGGGATTACAGGCATTCTATAATGTGCCAAGCACTTTACAGGGTTTAGGGACTCAGTGATGAATTAAAGTGAATGTGTTTCCTGCTCTCACAAAGCTTTGAGTCTATTTTTGGGGGTGGGAGACAGACACTAAACAGCTAGCAGTGCACCCATTTGTGTAATTACATCTGTAACATGTGGAGGGGGATGGCGACAGGAGAGGGTGGAATGGGGGGAGTTTGGTCAGGGGTCAGGGGGATGTTTTCCTGAGGAATCAATGCTTTAGCTGACACCTGGAGGATGAGTGGAAATGATAAGCTGAAGGAAGGGAGACAGTGGAATAGCAGCCCAGGCAGAGGAAACTGCAAGGTGCAGGGACAGCCTTGAGTGGGGGAGTGGCCAGGGGCTTTGGAGGGATGGACAGGAGGCCAGAATGGTGGGAGCAGAGGCAGTGGAGCGGTGCGTGGAGAGGTAAACACACACATCACACAAGGTCTCGATGCCACGAGGAAGATTCTGGTGTTTTCTTGAGAGCAGTGGAGATCTGTGGAAGGAATTTGAGCCAGAGAATAACAAAGTCAGAATTCCATTTCTGGAAGGCCACTTGAGGCCAGAAGTGGAGGTGGCTTCATCAACAGGGAGTGGATTAAATAAACCATGTTACCTCCTCACAATGGCATGCTCTGTAGATGTAATGAAGAAAAAGTTCATCTCTGTATCCTGGCGTGGAAAGGTCCCCAGAGCACCCCTGCCGAAACTGAGGAAGAGAACAGTGTTTTTCAGCTGAAGAGAGAAGGAGGATGGAGGAGAAAGAAGGAGAACAGTGGCCACATCATATATTCCAAAATGTTAGTGAACACAGAGCCTATACTCCCTGCCAAAAGCAACCTGTAAATCAGCCCCAGAAGGCACAGGAGTTCATTGCACTAGACATTTCCCTCCAATCAACTCTCTCCTGTGAACAGCGAGTTCTTCACAAGTCAGGTTTTAGCTGAGCCTTGCAGATTGGGTGGCTGTCAGGTGTGATCACACACACCTGCTAGAGCTGGCCTTTCTCTGCCAGGGAGTCACACCTTCCTGCCTTCCAGCATGACTGAGACTGAGAATCAAGTGGCCAGAACCTCGGGCCTGGTAAGAATAATTAAAATGGGATCAGTGGTCTGTCCCTGTGGCGATGTCAGCATCAGAGCTCCCAGCATGGAGGTCTCCGGCATGGATGTACTTACTTGCTAAAAACTGGCGCTTGGCCTGTCTTGCCTGCACTGGCCTGGCTTACTCCAGTTGATTGGAAGGCACTGCTGTCCACTGCCTGGCCGTCATGTGCTGGCACTGTCTGTTGTCATTTCATACACACGATCTCAAATTCTCAAGACAATAGCCCTAGGAGGCAGGAAGAGGAAACTGGGGCTCAGAGAGGCTCAAGGACTTGCACACAGACAGTGAGAGAGCCAGAGTCAGGGTTGACCCCAGGCATTTGGGGCTGCCACTCTGGGTTTTCTGAGCTTCCTCACCAGTATTTCCCAGTTCCCCAGTTGCATGAATGATGGTTGCCAGGTTCACCTGTGTTATGGACTGAATGTTTGAGTCTTCCTGCAAATTCATATGTCGGAACTCTAACCCCCAATATGCTGATGTTTAGAGAGGTCCTGGGAGGTAATTAAAGTTAGATTAGAATGTCATGAGGGTGGCGCTCCCATGAAGGGATTAGTGCCCCTATAAGAAGAAGAAGAGAGCAGAGTTTTCTCCCTGTCTGCTCCACTGGGACAGAGTAAGAAGGCGGCATCTGCACGACAGGAAGGGAGCCCTCACCAGGAGCTGAATCTTGCTGCTGCCTCAATTTGGACTTCCCAGCCTCCAGAATTGTGAGAAATAAATGTCTGTTGTTTAAGCCATCTGGACTGTGGTATTGTGTTATGGTGGCCCAAATGGACTAAGACAGCATTCATTCCCCCTCACCACTTTAAAGCACCCTGATTTTCATTGAAAAGTTACATCCTTCTTCCTAGGTGCATCTTGTTGCGCTTGACCAGGGGTAGCTGTGTGACCACTCAGAGCTCTTCTCCCAGGGCCTGGCCTCTTCAGTAGATTCTTCTAGTCTAATACCCTCCTTCTGTGGGGGTGCTCAGGAAATACAGGGAGGGAGCACAATTTCTGTTGCCCCATCTGGATCCTACTGCCAAGTTCAGTCCTCCAGCCTTCTGGTCCACTCTGTAAGCAACCTGGGTCCACACAATGACATCCCTTTCTGCTTAGGTTCGCCACAGTTGTTTCTGTTGCTTGCAGTTAGAGGTGCCCGAGGGAAGCAGGACCCTGGGTGTAGGCACTCACTTTATGTGGCATTTGTTCTTAGTTGTCAACTGAAAGTGTGTTGTGAGAGAATGTGTGCCTGTTGTGAGTGAGATGAGTGGGAACGGTGAGGACATGGAGAGCGTCTCTGCAGGACCCAGTATAGCGGGTGAAAGGAGATGAAAACAAGGTCATAGTCTCTATCTCTTCCTCCAGGAAGAACTGGGGGCTGGGGACCAAATGGGCATGCAACATGGCCTTGGCCTTCAGGAGCTCCCAGTGTAGCAGGAGAGATGTAGTGTGTGGGATAATTAATAATAGTTGACATTCATCAGATCCTTATTATTTGCCAAGTGCCTTCCCAAATGTTTAATATACTTATGTCATTTAATTTTCATCAGAGCCCTTGGAGGTAGCTAGTATTAGTTCTCCCATTTTGTAGACGTGGAGACTGAAGCACAGAGAGGTTATACAATTGGCTTATGCTTATAAGGCTAGACAGGTGCCAGCTGGGGTTTAAATACTTCCATTTCTGGCTCTCCAGCCTAGAGAAATTGCTGCTGACGTTGGGCCAGGCCCTGGGTCTGTTCTGAAGGTTTCACAGGGTATCATAGGGGTAGAAGCTTTTGAGTAGAGTTGTGAAGGGCAGAAAATTTAGCCCCGAGTTAGCTTATGCTCACCTCAGGCAGAGGGCATCAAAGCAAGCATTTTGACATGTTTTGGATGTCATGGCGGAAGGAAAAACCATTCATGTAATCCCTTCCCTCTTGTCCTCACTGAGGGGGCTTCAGAAGCCCTTCAAGTCATAGCCTCATAATTAAGTAAATGAAAACCTTCCTGCAAACAAAGAAGCTTCAAAGGGCTACTGCTTGCATGTTAAAAACGCTGACAGATCATGGTTTTCATTAGAACAAATTGCTGCTGAAGTTGGGCCAGGCCCTAGGTCTGTTCTGAATATGTTGAGAATCAGTCCATTGCCAGATCTGGTCTAAGGTGCTAAATTTGAAAAGGATTTAGAACCAAGATACAGATGGAACTGATCTTGAAGGAAGCAAGAATGTATCCACTGTTTTCACACCTAGGGCTTTACCACACAGCAGGCACTCAATAAATTATCCATTGCCTGACCAAATAAAAAAGGTCCCAAATTAATTCCATGGAGCACCACAGGTGTACCGACTACAGGGGTGATGGAGTATCTGTCAAAACATTGGGCTTTCTGGTTTTTTTGTTTTTTTGCAACAGAAACTCAAACTGACTTAAATAGAATTTATTAGCTACCTAACTAAGAAGTTCAGAGGTACAGTGGCCATCAGGAAAGGTTTTATCCAGCAGTGTCAATGTCAGCAAGTTTTTTTGCTTTTGTCTTGAGAGTTCAGCCCCTAGGAAATTTCAGACAGGATGTGTTTATACCACAGCCCTGTCTGAAGTCTGATGTTGTGGCTTGGTCAAGGGTGATATTTTACAGACACACAATCTGGCCTGAGACAGAAAGAACTCACCAGATTGCCAAGATTTTTGTGGAGTACAGAGGAACAGATCAACACAATTCAAGATCATGACAGGGAATGTAGGGAATTCCTAGCTGTGTTAAATCTCAAAGAAGTTGCTTAAGCCCTGGGAGTCTTGTCTCCCCTCCACAATAAGCATGAGAAAAACATAATTTCTGTCCTGTTTATTTCTTGGGGTTGTCAAAGGCTCAACTGAGAACATGCTTCTATTATGATTCTGCATAAAAGAGCAGTATAATTAGCAATCATGGGAATTAACTGATTATTGATGATGATTTCTTCTAGTAGGTGTTTAGGCTGATGCATTTGTGTATCCTTATATATATTTCCACACACATGAATAAATGAATATCTATGAAGAATATATATGTATCCTTCAGGAAAGCTTTGATCTAGCAATGTCAAACAGTGTCACCAAGTTATTGTTTTTGTGTTGATCTCTCAGGCTCCATGAAATTCAAGAGATGGCTGTGTTACACAATGTATTACATCAGTGTTGCAGCCCTGTTTGAAGTCTGTTTGAAACATGTATGTTTGACATATATATGAGGTATAATTAATACGCCATAAACTTTCAGCCTTGTAAGGTGTATACAATTCAGTGGTTTTCCTTATATCCATAAAATTGTTCCACCATCACCACTACCTTATTCCAGAGCACTTGCACCACCTCAGAAAGAAACACTGTATTTGTTGGCAGTCATTCCTCCTTCCTCCAGCCCTTGGCAATGACCAGTCTCCTTTCTGTCTCTTTTATTGGGCACATATCGTGTGGGAGGCACTGTACCAGTTCTGGAGATACAACTGTGAGACAATTCTCCCAACTCATTTGGAATCCAATGAACAAACCCTGAATTACTCAGGCAAAAAATTAATGGGCCTGGCTGGCCTCCAACGTCACTTAGGAGGTGGCTGCTTTTTCAGGGAGAGACAATACAGAATGGAGTGTACAGGGTCTGGGGTTGAGTCCCCCCTGCCACACCGTGGCAGCCACATGGTCATGGTGTTGTTGAGCTCGAGTTCTGTGCTCTGTAAAATGGTATCTCCCCTCTAGGGTTTTATGAAGATAAAATGAGATGATATATGTAAAACATCAGCACCCAGCACACAGTCAGTGCTCAGTTAATAGGAACACTATTGTATTTGACATGAAGGACACAAACTGTTTTCCACTGAAAAAATAGCAAAGGGTGATGAGTGCTTATCTTAGGAATTGAAGAATAGGGGACTTTTTCTTATCAACCTCATACTTTACCACGTTGAAACTGAGGTTTATTGACCTCGGCTTTAGTATCATCTCGGACTGGATAATTCTCTGTGGTAGAAAGCTTCTTGTCTGTCGTAGGATGGCACCTATCTAGGCTCTATCCCCAGGATACCATTAGCATTTCCCAAGTTGTCACAATCAAAATTGCCTCTAAACATTGCTAAATGTCCCCTAGAGGGCAAAATAGTCCCTGGTTGGGCACCACTGGCTCAAACGGAATGTGTTCTGTGCTGGATACTCCACTTTCCTACTTCTATGGTTTTGCTCACCTAGGGGACTTCTGCTTCCCCAGTCCTACCCTTGGCCTTTAAGACCAAGCCCCAGTGCTACCTCCTTCCTGGATCTTCCCTGATGAAAGAGTTTCTTCCCTTCTCAAATCCCTAAAGCACTTTATCTCTGCATCTTGTATGACAAGAAGGAGTGCCAACTATGTACCAGATACGTGTTTTTGTTCTTTTTCTTTTTTGTAGAGACACAGTCTAACCATGTTGCCCAGGCTGGTCTCAAACTCCTGGGTTCAAGCAATCCTCCCGCCTCAGCCTCCCAAAGTATGATTACAGGTGTGAGCCACCATGCCCAGCAGTGCTTTATAACCTTTATAACAATTCCACAAGGAAGGCATTTGTTATCCCCCATTTGCAGATTAGGAAGCTGAGGTACAAAATATCCCTTTCTCTGGAGTGATCTGTGCACAAAACTCAGTCCCTTCAAAGACTGAGAAGTCCCTGTCTCATTCATTTCCAGCACAGTGCCCAGCACAGTGTAAGTGCTAAGAAAATTTATTGAGTGAATGAATAAAAAGAAAAAGAAACCTTGGAGGAGGATACTAAGCATAGTTATCAAGCCTTTGAACGTGAGAAGACTCAGATCTTTCCTGGGTAGTTAAATATTCACCTTCCTGAAGGATAATCAGCTGTCCAGACCATCTCTTGAAATCTTGCCTGATTCTAGCCATTCTAGGTTTTCGGGGTGCCTCCTGGGTGCCAGGACTTGTGATGATCTCTGTGGAGGTCCAGAAATGGATAAGACATGGTCCTGTTGGTAGAAATACTCTGGAGATTGAAGATACCTATAAGCTCCAAACCAGCAATTCCTCTCCTAAGTGTAGCTCCTAAAGAAATTGTTGATCCTGGGCACAGAGAGACATGCAAATAACAGTTATTGCAATGTTGCTGGTAATAGTGGAAAAACTGGAAGCAACCTAAATCAGTGCTTCCCAAACTCGTCTGCATGTTAGAATCACCAGGAGATCTTTAACAAATTCCAGAGCTAAGCTGGGCATGGTGGCTCATGCCTGTAATCCCAGCACTTTGGGAGGCCGAGGCAGATGGATCACTTAAGGTCAGGAGTTCAATACCAGCCTGGCCAACATGGCGAAACCTCATCGCTACTAAAAATACAAAAATTATACAGACATGGTGGCACACACTTGTAATCCCAGGTACTTGGGGGTCTGAGGCGGGAGGATCACTTGAACCCCAGAGGCAAAGGTTGCAGTGAGCTGAGGTGGTGACAGTGCACTCCAGCCTGGGCAACAGAGCGAGACTCCATCTCAATAAAAAAAAAAAAATTCCAGAGCTCAGGCTACATGTAACGCATATCCCATATCAGATAAATCACAGTTTCTAGGCTGGGACATAGCTGTCACTAAGTTTTGAAGATCCTGGGTAATTCCAATGTGTGGACTAATATGGGAACTACTGACCTCAATATCCATGATAAGGTGAGTGAATAAATTATGGTCTACTTATATGATGGGTTACCTTGCAGTCAGCCCCAAACTGGAAACAACTCAAACATCCATCAGCAGCTGAATGGGTCAATAAATTGCATTGTGATCATAAAATGAAATATCATATATTTCGAGAATGAACAGCTGCAATTATATGTGTGAATCTCACAAATAAGCTGTTGAGTGAAAGAAGCCAGGCACCCCGGTATACAGACTATGTGGTTCTGTTTATGCAAAGTTCTGGAAAAGGTCATCTGCAAACTTTCCTGTAAAGAGCTCAACAGTAAATATTTTAGGCTTGTGAATGATGTGGGGTGTCTGTTACTACCGAACTCTGCCACTATGGTGCAAAACCAGCCATAGATGATAAATGTAAATGAGTGAGTGTGGCTGTGTTCCAGTAGAGTTTGATTATTTAGAAAATGGGAGGTGCAGGCTGGGGTGCGGTGGCTCACGCCTGTAATCCCAGCACTTTGGGAGGCCGAGGTGGGTGGATCACCTGAGATCAGGACATTGAGACCAGCCCGGTCAACATGGTGAAACCCCATCTCTACTAAAAATACAAAAAAAATTAGCCAAATGCAGTAGTGCCTGCCTGTAGTCCCAGCTACTTGGGAGGCTGTGGCTGGAGAATCGGTTGAACCTGCGAGGCAGAGGTTGCAGGGAGGCAGAGGTTGCAGTGAGCTGAGATCGCAGTGAGCCGAGATCTCGCCACTGCATTCTAGCCTGGGCAACACAGCAAAACTCCGTCTCAAAAAAAAAAAAAAGAGGGGGGGGAGGTGCATAGGATTCGGCCCACAGTTTGTAGTTTGCTAATTTCTATTCTGTAGCAAACACCATTCACCTACGGTGAACCTGCCATGGAATTTGTCACCCTGGGTGGAGGATGTAAAAAAAGTGCAAGAGACCTCCTGGGATTCAGGAGATGATTTTTTTCTCCTTTTCCTGTCTGGGTGCTGATTATGCTACAGTGCTTATTTGGTAGAAAGTCATCACTCCTTGCACTTATAAAGTGTACCCTTTTCTGTACAATGTTGTTCTTCAGGCAGGGTGCGGTGACTCACACCTGTAATGCACCACTTTGGAAGGCCTAGGTGGGTGGATCATCTGAGGCCAGGAGTTGGAGACCAGCTGCGGCCGACGTGGCGAAACTCCGTCTCTACTAAAAGTACAAAAACATTAGCCTGGTATAGTGGCACACACCTGTGGTAACAGCTACTCAGGAGGCTGAGGTGGGAGACTCGCTTGAACCCGGGAGGTGGGGGCTGCAGTGAGCCGAGATCCTGCCACTGCACTCCAGCTTGGGTGACAGAGTGACACTCTATCCCCAGCCCCCCCCAAAAACCCCCCCAAAACAAAAAAAAGTTCTTTAATGTGAAGT
This sequence comes from Ateles fusciceps, assembly GCA_036589455.1. Classification (NCBI taxonomy): domain Eukaryota; kingdom Metazoa; phylum Chordata; class Mammalia; order Primates; family Atelidae; genus Ateles; species Ateles fusciceps. The sequence goes on along the minus strand of JAZHEH010002991.1, from coordinate 2,882,002 downwards.
GTACACTGGAAATAGCACTCCAGCCTGGGCGACAGAGCCAGACTCTGCGCTACCCCCCACACCCCAAAAAATGTTATTCTTCGATGTGAGTGTACGCTGGAAACAGCAAACAAATAAATGAATGAGCTGGAATGATATGCATTAAATCAATGTGCAAAAAAGTTTTGGAAGCTGTATACAAAATGTAGAACGTGCAAAAACAGTATAGTAAACTGTTTCGGGACCATGCAAGAGATTTAAAAGATAAGCAGGGAAAAAATAATCACTACATTCAGAATGGTGAATACCTTGGGACAAATGGGATAGGGAGAGGCATACAGGGGCTTCACGGATAGTCCTAATTTTTTTATTTCTTGAGCTGAATAGTGAATAAATGGACTTTATTATGTTTGCTATCCTTTATTTCCCTTTATGTGTTTAAATATTACATAATAGTAAAAAGAATAACAGATACTATTCTTATTTTTCAGGAGTATATATATATATTTTCAATGCCAGATTTAGGGTGTACAAGTGTTGATTTGTTACATGGATATATTGTGTAGTGGTAAAGTCTGGTCTGGAAAAATTGGATTACCATGTGCAGAATGAAAGTGGACCTCTGTCTCTTGCCAGGGTGTGTGTGTATGGAGATGGGGTCTCACTCTGTTGCCCAGGCTGGAGTGCAGAGGTGTGATCTCGGCTCACTGCAACCTCTGCCTCCCAGGTTCAAGCGATTCTCCCACCTCAACCTCCCAGATAGCTGGAACTACAGGCTTGTGCCACCATGTCTGGCTAATTTTTTTTGTATTTTTAGTACAGACAAAGTTTCACCATGTTGGCCAGGCTGGTCTCAAACTCCTGACCTCAGGGGATCTGCCTGCCTCAGTCTCCCAAAGTGCTGGGATTACAGGCATGAGCCACCTTGCCTGGCCGGGGTGTATTTTTTTAAAGTGAGTTCAGAAGAATGTGAGCCCATGAGGCAGGGACTTTTATTGATTTCATTCACTTACTATATTTGTCTGCAGTGCCTCTAACAGAGTCTAATACATAGGAGGCACCTGCGAAGTATTTGTTGAATGAATGAATGAAACATCTCATGGACAGTTAGAGATTGATTGAGGAATACAGTTTAGTAGTGCTGAGGGAATTTGAAGAGAAGGAGGACCAGGAGGTCTCTAAGACACCCCACCTGGGATCTTGACATTGCTTGCCTAGCTTGGAAGCTAGGCATTGATATACGTCTCCCTTTTAGCTGTCTGCAAAGGTACTAATTTTCCAGCCTAAATGGCAAGACTAAAACTTTGGGGCAAAGATTTAAAAGGTGACACCTGCTGCCCTTGTCCCCCCCTCCAAATCAAGACTCCATGCAGAGAAGGCTGTTGAGGACTTCTCAGCTTGCCCTGCTTCCTAAGGCTGTCTAGTAAATCCTGAAGCCTTTGCCAGTAGCCAGAAAGCTGAGATCACCTCCGATCACAGATGGGGAAGGAGGTTATGGGGGAGACAGAGACTGAGCCCAGCTGGGTTGGAGAGGCAGGCATAAACCCTCTTTGTCTCTTGGCTGGCTGCCTGGTCTTGAATGGGAGAAGGTCTTCCCGTGAAGCATGAGTGAGCCACTGAAGCTTGGGAGAGGATTGGGGGTGGGGAACAGTGGCCTAATTTGGTGCATAACCGGGGAGGCACTGCTTTTCCCCTGTGCTCTGGGGATGCTGTTGTTTAAACACTTTATATGTCTCCGTACTCACCCCGAGGTGTTGCGTGGATCATCTGTCTTTAGGAGCAGAGACTGTAGGAACCACACATCATGCCAGATTAATTTTTATGACTGCCATTATTATGAATGCCATCATCATTGTTGTAGGGGAGTACTTTGATGCAATCATCACAGCAGCCAAAGTAAGGAAAATCCTGCAGAAATAAGGAAAGCTAATGTAATAAAGACCTTCCTAGCTCCTTTCCAGATCGGTGCTGCTCAAATTTAGTGTTCCCCAGGGTTATTCCTCTTAGCTTTCTCTTTGGAGAACTGTCCTGGAGATTCCGGTCTGTCTTTGCACTGTAGTCTATTTAGTTCACAAAAATTTCTCCTGCATGCTCAATCTATGCCAGACACCATTCTAGACATTGGGGGGATGGTTGTAAGTAAATTAGGCAAAATCCCCCGTTCTCATGGAGTTTGTGTGTGTGTGTGTGTGTGTGTGTGTGTGTGTTGAGAGGGGCAAATGGAAGAGAAAGGTAAATAAGTAAATAATTATGATCATTTCCAGTGATTGTAAGCACTAATATATAACGGGTAATGGAATATGTTAGCTAGGGTGATCAGGGAAGGCTCTCTGGAAAGACAATATTTTAATTTGGAACAGAAAGATAGGAAGAAACAAAAGGGCAGAATGAAAGAGTATTCCAGCCAAGAAGCACTGCAGGTGCAGAGGTCCCAAGGTAGAAACAAAGTCTGGCAAGACCTAAGACCAAATGAGAGACCAGTGTGGGTCATCTTCCCACCTATACCTCGTATGCCACTGAGTGTGCGGCGATGAGAGTGATACGTAATGAGGTGAGGGATGCTGGAGGGGATGAATCATACAGAATCTTTTTGACTCCAGCAAGGGGTTTAGACTTCCTTCTAAGTCAGCACTGTCCAAATCAGCTTCTCATGAAGGTGGAAATACTCCACGTTGATTCAGTTCAATATGGCAGGCACTGATCTTATGTGACTATCGGACCATTGACATCTGGGTAATGCAACTGAGAAATGGAATTCTTAATTTTATTTAATTTTAACTAATTCAGAGTTAAATTTGAATAGCTGCATGTAGCTATCAACTACCATATTGGATGCTGCAATTAGAAGTGGCCCAGAAAGCAGTGAGGGTGTTAGTGCAGTGGATGGTAAGATTGGGTAATGCTTTTTTAAATAATGGATTTTGCAGCTGGGTGCAGTGGCTCACGCCTGTAATCCCAGCACTTTGGGAGGCTGAGGCAGGAGGATCATTTGAGGTCAGGAGTCCAAGACCAGCCTGGCCAACATGGTGAAACCGTGTCTCTACTAAAAATATAAAAATTAGCCCGGTGTGGTGGCACATGCCTGTAATCCCAGTTACTTGGGAGGCTGAGACAGGAGAACTGCTTGAACCCGGGAGGCAAACGTTGCAGTGAGCTGAGATTGCACCTCTGCACTCCAGCCTGGGTGACAGAGCAAGATTCCATATAAAAAAAAAAAAAAAAAAAAAAAAGATTTTGTTAGCAAGAGCAAAAGCGGGAACTCATGAAGGATCCTGTTCACTTTCCCTGAAGAGCCTGGCAGCTGAATCCCATATTCACAGAAAGTTTTCCTTTTGCCCTTCTTTTTCTTTTAAAATGCTAACAGTTTTCCTGGAATGATATGGGATCAGGAGGGCCCTCTGGATGGAGCTGATTCTTCAGGGAAATAGAAAGTCAAGAAACATGTACCTGTTGTTTCACTGGAGAGTTCAATTCTGGTGGTGCTTGGGAAGTGATTCTTAACTCCTATAAAGATAGAGGCTACAGACCACGCTAGTTTATTCTATTTGAGCAATTACTGGGCGAGTTTAACATTTTGATTTCAGAGCAGAGATTTGGCAGACAACTGGGAAGGATCAGACTAATTCACCCCATCACTTTCCTTCCCCTCCTGCGACAAAAATGAACTTAAAATCTGCAGATGCTAGTGATAGTCACCTTATTTTTCTTTTAGAAGAAGTTTCACCCTTGTTTCTCAGGCTGGAGTGCGATGGCGTGATCTCGGCTCACGGCAACCTCCATCTCCTGGGTTCAAGTGATTCTCCTGCCTCAGCCACTTGCGTATCTGGGATTACAGACATGCGCCACCATGCCAGGCTAATTTTGTATTTTTAGTAGAGACAGGGTTTCTCCATGTTGGTCAGGCTGGTCTCGAACTCCTGACCTCAGGTGATCCACCTGCCTTGGCCTCCCAAAGTGCTGGGATTACAGGTGTGAGCCATTGTGCCCGGCATCACATTGAACTTTTACAACCACTCTACCTACTAATGAATGATTCTTAAGAAATTTTGAACTGCAGATATTCATATGAAGACCCCAGAGGTAGAGATAGTATCATTGATTTGGGACAGTGGAAAGAGCACTGAATTTGGACTTCAGAAGCCTGTGTTCTGGTCTCAAGTTTTACCGCTAATTGTCTGCATAGCTTTGCGAAAGGCTCTTCTTTTGTGTGGATATTATCTGGAGGGGATTAGTAAAGTATTCTTGAAGCACCCTTCTGGATTTTGTTGCCTGTGACATAAAAATATGCTTTATTTCCTTATTATGCGTAAGTGGCATCAGGGTATTATTGGAAGCAAAGCCTGGAGTGGGCTGAAAATGCAAGTTGAGGGTCTCCAGCACTGCCTGTCAGGATTCTTTGGTGGTAAGCAAAAGAGACCAATTCTTGCCATCTTATAAAGTGGAAGGCCTAGGAAGAACAGGGACCAGGGAGTTCCGAGGTCCCTAGAGAATGGTAGTGAAGACCTATCTAGTGTCCGTCCTTGTATTCACTGCTCATGATTTACATTATGGGGGAGAAAGCATATGTCTGGGCAAGCTTGGGCCACTCCTTGGACAGGAGAGGGCAGGACATCTTTATTGGTAATTTCTCTCAAATTATAGCCAATAGAAGAGACATAGTTTCCTGAAGGAAAATTGACATGCTCTTACCCAAAGAAGGGGATATGGAAACCAGGTGGGCAAAAATGACCAAGACTATAGTTTTTAAAAATTAAGAATGTGACTTCCGTGTCCACATAAGCCATGCGTAGCAAGTGATTTCTTTTGTTTCTTTTTCTTTGTTTTTTTTTTTTTTTTTGACGGAGTTTCACTCTGTTGCCCAGGCTGGTATGAAGTGGCGTGCTCGGCTCACTGCAACCTCTGAACCCTGGGTTCAAGTGATTCTCCTGTCTCAGCTTCTTGAGTAGCCGGGATTACAGGTGCCTGCCACCATGCCCAGCTAATTTTTGTTTTTACTAGAAATGGGGTTTTGCCGTGTTGGCCAGGCTGGTCTGGAAGTCCTGACCTCAGGTGATCCATTGGCCTCAGCCTTCCAACTAGCAGGTGATTTCTCAGTGTATGTGAAATTGTTATTAATCAGAATCTTCGATTCACTGGGATTTTTAGGTTACTTGTTATGAAAATTATTCTGAACCTGAAACTATCTATGTCTACATCTATAGCATCCATATCTGTATCTATACCTATCTTTCTATATAAACTTTCAGGGTTGCTATGGAGTCAGCTGCAATTCCAGCATTTGTACCTTGTTAACCTACATGCACAATATTGTAATTAATTGATTAATTAATCCATCTGACAAATATTTGTTGAGCACCTGTTGTGACCAGGCACTGTGTTTACTTATCTGAGCAATATTCCCTGCTCTTGAGGGGTTTTTGACTACGTATATGTTATCTTTATTGATAATTCTACTAAAATTGTACCCAGTAGAAGAATCGTAGTTCACACACAGCTATTATGTTCACATAATCGAAGTGTTGGGGAGAGGGTATAAAGAATAGAGTTATTACCTTTGTCAGATAATTGGATTTATGAAAGTTGTGTGTTTAAGGATTAATAGAAATATTTAGGTGAGAATGGCCAGTGAAAGGCATTCAGTCAATGATAAATGGGAGGCAAGGGAATGGCACTGTGAACAGACCTGGCCTAATTAGGAATTGGTGAATGTAAGATGGAAATTGTAGGTGGGGCTGGGAGGGGGGATTGGAAGAAGATGGAAGATGACCCAGATATTTGACAAGATTCGTGGTCATCCTCGAAGAACTTGAAGTCACGCTCAGTGGCCTGAGTGATAAACAAGGATAATAGCTTCATTTATTTGAACAACTATTTATTTATTTATTTTTGCCAGTGAACATTAAACCAACAGAAAATTCTAGTTAAATTTTAATTCGTCAGCAAATCTGATGACCCAGGGCATCCTGACTAATCAGACTTTTACTGTGATTCTCAGTTCGTTTCACTTGTCAACATGTTGGAACCGATCATGGGTTGTCTTCAAATTCATGAGTTGCCTTTCCACTGATTGCTCTAGAAAAATAAACTCATTGTAATAATTATCATTATTATTATTTGAGACAGAGTCTTACTTTGTCACTCAGCTGGAGCGCAGTGGTGAGATCCCAGCTCGCTGTAGCCTTCGCCTCTCAGGTTCAAGAGATTCTTGTGTCTCAGCCTCCTGAGTACCTGGAACCACAGGTGTGCACCACCACAGGCAGCTAATTTTTTGTATTTTTAGTAGAGATGGGGTTTCACCACGTTGGCCAGGTTGATCTTGAACTCCTGACCTCAAGTGATCTGCCTTCCTCAGCCTCCCAAAGTGTTAGGATTATAGGCATGAGCCACCGCACCTCGCCAAACACATTAACTTTTTATGAGTGTGGCTCTCTGGATTTTCGTCTGTTCTTTTGAGCCATTGATCTGGGTGTATCATCTTTAGCTTGAAAGGTTTGGGACTGAGCATCACTTTCTGACTAATCTTTGGTCTGTTCCTGTCTCAGCAGAATCATGGGGCTTTGGAAGATAGTTAAATTCCTCTGAAATTCAGTAACTGTAGATATTCAGGCTGAAGGTACTTTCCCCATTCTCAGAATCTCTCTGAATCATTTCAGGTGTTCTAAGGTGTAGTTGTTGCTTTCCATTTTGAGTGTACCTTGCCGGGGGTAAGTAACAAGCAGGTTTCAAGCAGGTGAGTGTTACAGAAGCAGACAGCAAAACATCGTGCTTGAGTTAGCCTGACCAGATTTCACCTGCAGCTTTGCCTGACTGTCACCCCAAGCAGAGGAAATGAAACAGCATGGTGGAAGAGCGAAGAAATATTTTGGACTTCAGAGAATGGCTGAAGGTGAGCCAGGAGCAGCTTTTAGAAAGTAGTGGCACTTAGCAAATGAATCAAAAGAACATTGCAGGTTGTGTGGTTTCTCTGGAGGAGGAGAATATTGTAAGCTTGAGAGATACGAAAAGGAGCACTGCAAGCAGAGTGTGCCTTGGACACTTTTCTTCCAAACCCCCTGAGGTTTGGCATAGCCATAGGACTTGCTGTTGCCAGTGAAATGTGAATGGATACCTTTAAGAGCCACCGTGTGACTCACTGCATTCTCTTCCCCCGTCTTGCATTCTAGATAATGGAGGCGCAGATGGGCTGGATACCTGGGTGGATAATCCTGTAACAGGCACTAGGGTTGCATAAATGAAAAAATGGCCCCTGCTCTCAGGGAATTCATGATAGACAGAAGCATTGGTGATGCAGAGAGCACAGTTCAACCTAGGGAAAATCAGGTAAGAAGTTCTTGAGGACTGACACCTGATCAATGTTGTAAAGACTTGAGAAGTTAAAACCACTGTGGAAGACAGTGAGGCAGTCCCTGAAAGACCTAGAACCAGAAATACCATTTGACCCAGCAATCCCATTGCTGGGTGTATACCCAAAGGAATATAAATCATTCTATTATGGAGATACATGCACGTGTATCATTGCAGCACTATTCACAATAGCAAAGACATGGAATCAGCCCAAATGCCCATTAACGGTAGACTGGATAAAGAAAATGTGGTACCAGTACACCATGGAGTACTGTGCAGCTATAAGAAGGAATGAGATCATGTCTTTTGCAGGGACGTGGATCAAGCTAAAAGCCATTATCCTCAGGAAACGAATGCGGGAACAGAAAATCAAACACTGCATGGTTTCACTTATAAGTGGGAGCTGAACAGTGAGAACACATGGACACAGGGAGGGGAACAACACTCTGAGGCCTATTGAGGGTGGGGGCAGGGAGAGGGGAGAGCACCAGCAAAAATAGCTAATGCATGTGGGGCTTAATACCTGGGTGATGAGATGATCTGTGCAGCAAACCACCATGACACACGTTTACCTATGTAAGAAACCTGTGCATCCCCGCACATGTGTAACCCGGAACTTAAAAAAAGAATGCATAAGAAAAACAGAATGAGAAGTGAAGTGGGTGAGTAAGGATGGGGGAGAGGTAGGATGTTTGCAGAGGAACTAGTTGGTGCAAAGCCAGGCAAGAGAAGGAGAGAGAGAGGGAGCACTTGAAATGGGCAGATGACACAACAATGGGATGCTTTTCTCCAGATAATGAAATGGAAACCTGAATTTAACCCCTGTATATTCCCTACCATTATCTACCAAAATGGCACCTCTGACGTGGTATAGAATCATCCGACAGCTCCCTGTTTATTCTGGAAGACGTAAGCATGACTTCTATTCTCCCCTGGGAAAGAATTTCGTAAGTGTAGCACTGTTTCATCATATTATGATTGCTGATTTATATAGAGAAGGAAGAGTACTATGTAACCCAAGGAGTGGATTTTGATTGTAACTGACATCTGAATATTATTTGAAGCATGCAGAATTTAATTATTCTCCATGTAGATAGTAAATAATTTGAAATATTAGGCAACGAGTATATTCTGAACTGCAGATCAACTGCCAATGATGCACATTGCCACTTCCATAAAACTCCCATAAACAACAATTAAGGACGTCAATATTTGCTTCCAAAGTAATCCGCTTAATATTAATGTGGGTGATGTGATAAATAGCCTCAAAGGAGTGTTTTGAAGTAGTGTCTCATCACCTTGGATGGGGAGATGGCTTGACATCATTGTAGACCATTTGGTTTCTGTTTAAGGAGGTGAGGTATTTTCTTTGAAATTTGTTTTCTTCTCATTGCAATGTAGCAGAACCTTTTCCTTAAAAATATATGGATGATGAGTGGCTGGAGGGATGGATAGAAGGATAGATGTGTGTGAGAGAAAATACACCCAGGTAGTGATTGCAGAATCTAGGTGGTGAGTTTGTATGTGTTTGCCATACACTTTAAAAAAATTTTCTGTATCTGGAGAAGTTTCCATAATGAAATGTGGGACAAACAAAACAGTATCACGTGGGATGGCTCATGATCTGATTTTGGGATCCCAAAACCTCATTATCCACTTTGACTTACCTTTCTTCCTAATCTCCGCCTGTGATCAGTCATGGAGTCCTGTGGATTCTACCTTGCATTAAATCTTCAGACGCCACACTCTCCTTCATTGTTCCCATCTCTCCTGTCTTCAGCAATTCTTGCATGGCTTACAGACATACTGTCTCTGCTGGTCTTTGCTTGATCTCGCTCTGATAGATCCTTATGTTGTTGTCAAAGTAATGATTAATTCCAGAAACATTTTTCGATTATCTGCTGTATACAAGACACTGTGCCTGGTGCTGAAAATTTTTTTTGACCTTATGGACACAAAACTGGATTGATTATGATTATTGGTTTATGGCATACTCCTATCTTTCCATGCAGGAGTTGCTTTTGTCTAGTTAATTATGTTTAATAGAGTTCATTATTTTTAGTAATGTGATACGTGCCTGTGGGCCCGTGCTCCAAACAAAAGCTAGAATATTGACAATAATATACATCTAACCACATAGTTCTCTACCATCAGTCTTGGTTCATCATTTACTTGCTTCCCTTTTGATGTCTATATTGCACCTCTTATAGTCCTGAATGTGTATATTTTTATGTTCCTTGCTTTTTAATTTTGTAATGTATCATGCTGTATATTATCCTTTGGAATTTCCTTTTTTCCCCCCCACTTATTAAGATTTATCCATAATGTTGTGTATTGCTGTGGTACATTTATTTTGACTGCTGTTTATCCATTTTAATTTATTTCCATCTGTTTAACTTTTTAAATTTGTTGTTCTGGGGTACATGTGCAGATCGTGCAGGATTGTTACATAGGTATACATGTGCCATGGTGGTTTGCTGCCTCCATCCCCCTGTCATCTACATTAGGTATTTCTCCTAATGTTACCCCTCCCCAATCCCCCCCCCACTCCCTGCTATCCCTCGCCTAGCTCCCCCAGCCCCCAGCAGGCCTTGGTGTGTGACCTTCCCCTCCCTGTGTCCATGTGTTCTCACTTTTTAAATTTTTCATCTTTGTTTTCTTTTCAAAAATAGATGCCTCTCTCTCCCCTCTAATAAAATAAGAACTTAGCATGTTCTCCCATCCCCGTTTTTTCCTCTTTCCTCTTTCCTACCATTTCTCTTAGGTGACACTATCTGTTCTCAAACTTCAATGTGCCTTCAAATCTCCTGGGATTCCTACTAAATGCAGAGTCTTTTTCAGTAGGTTGTGAGTGGAGTCCAAGTTCCTGTATTTTTACAAGCTCAGGTAAGGCTGAGGCTGCTGGTCCAAGGAACCACACTTTGAGCAGACTCTTGCGACTTTTACTCTTGTGCTTTTATAGATATAATTTCTCTTTTTTATGGTCTTTAAAAACTTTGGTCTTAGCTACTCTTTAAAGACAGCCTCAAGCTTTACCAGGACATTTGATTACCTGCATCTGTGCATCTGGTACCATCTCCTCCATAAGTCTCTCCTCTTATTTGGGTAATTTATTCAAAAGTAGTTTTAATGTGGGGCTTTCTGTGGTAAATCTTTGAGGTCTCCCATGTCTGAAAATATTTTTATTGTACTTTCGTATTTGAATGACAGCTTAATTGGATACAACATGTTAAGTTCTGTTTTTCTCATTGGATTATTTGAAAATATTATTTCACATATTCTTGCATCTAGTATTGCTGAGGGAAACATGCTGACACCAGTATAATTTTTTCTTCTTAAAAATTTCATTTGCTTTTTCTCCATGGATGCCTTTAGAAGTTCCTTTGTTTTTAATAGTTTCTGAACTTCACTGCAATATATCTAAATGTATTTTTGTCTTATTTCTCATTTGGAACTTTTTTTAAATCTGAGAAATGTATGCCCATTATTTCTTAAATATTTACTCCTTTCACTTTTATTTCTCTCTGTTTCTGGGAGTCTTATTATTTTGATGTTAATATTTCTCTTCTATACTCCATATAATTTACCTTTAAATTTTTTTCTGTTTTTTGGTCAGCACTTCTTCCTCTGGAAGCCTTCCTCAATCTTGTCTTCCAGTTAATTAATTCATTCTTCAGCTGTAGGCATTTTGTGTCTATATACCCATTCATTGTATTTTTTATTTCAACCATTATATTTTTCATGCCTGATATTTCAAATTGGTTCTTTTAAATATTTTCTTATTCCTGCTTTATACTGTTAATATCTTTCCTTCTTTCTTTAATATATTTAATAAAAGGCTAATTAAAAAAACTTAAGTTCATCTGTTCTAATATTTTTGCTTCTGTTGGAATCTGTAACCCAATGTATTGTTTTCCTTTTAAAATGACTGTACTCCTCAAATGTCTTGTTATTGTGGGTTGTGAGCTCACTTTACCCTGGAGGTATTGGGCTACTCTGTTGGGCAATGTGGATGGGCAAAGGCCAGAGCCCTAAGTCAGCTCCAGTGAGCTCAGGGGCTGGCGGTAGGTGAGTCCTAGGATGGGGGAGCCCCAGATCCCAGAAACTCACAGTCAGTCACTCACAAACCCAGGGCTTTTCTTCAGTGCTGATTTTATCCCTGGCAGCATTTGGAGCAGAGTTCTGAGTTTGGACATAGGGGCAGGCACTGTTTGCCCCAGGGTAATGGCAGGGGAGCAGACAGAGCCATAATCCTTCAACCCGACCCCATCCCCCCATTCCAGTTTATCCTTTCACAGCCTTAAAGAGCATCTTCTGTCTCAGATTCCAGACATCCCCTGGATCTCAGTCCAAATCAGCACCCAGCCACTCCAGTAGTTCACCACAGGTCCTCTGCTTTCCTGGAGGTTCCTTCAAGGTTGAATATGAGGGAGGACGCCAGCAGTCTAGCCAGCTCAGCATCATGATCAGAGAACTGGCCATCTCGATTTTTAATCTCCTGGGTCTTTGTTACAGGCTGAATTGTGTCTTCTTGCCCACAGTTCATATGTCAAAGTCCTAACCTCCAGTATCTCAGAATGAGACTATATTTGGAGACGGTATCTTTAATGAGGTAATTAAGGTCAAATGAGGTCATATGAGTGGCCTGTAACCCCATATGACTGGTATCTTTATAAGAAGAAGAGACTAGGACACAGAAATACACACAGGGGAAAAGACTGTGTGAAGACAATGGAGAAAAGGTGGCTATCTGCAAGTCAAGATGAGAGACCTCAGAGGAGACCAACCCTGCTGGTATTTGATCTTGGCCTTCCAGCCTCTGGAATTGTGAGAACATAAATTTCTATTATTTAAGCTTCCCAGTCTGTGGTAGAGCAGAGAGTGGCTTTTGTTTTTAACTACTCAGTTATTCACCCCTTTGAGCTCTGTCCTCTACCAGTGATTCCCAGTTAGAGTCCCCTTTAGGTCAAGCTAGTTTGAGGGGGTTCTGTTTCGTGTCACCAAATGCTGTGTGATTAAGATAACGAGCATTCTTGGTTCTTGGTATTGGCTTCTGTTCATGCCTATGTTATGGCAGCCCAAGCCAGAGCTCCCATCAACTTTCAAACTAGACTTACGCTTGTTGAGTTCGATTACTGGATGCCAGGCATATAGTACAAATGGGGACACTGAGGTACAGAGAGGTTAAGGAACTTCCTGTGAGTCATACAGCCAGTTGAAGATGGAGCCGGTATCACTTCTGCCTCTAGAATTCACAACTGCTGGATTCGACAATCCAATATGGTGGCCATTAGCCACATGTGACCATTTACATTTAAATTGATTAACGTTAAATAAAATTAAAAATTCAGTTCTCAGTCACACTAGCCATATGCCAAGCACACAACTGGTGACTGCCATAGTGGATAGGAAATATTTAGAACATTTTCGTCATCTCAGAAGGTTCTTTTGGACACAACTACACTAGTGTATATTGCCTCTCAAGAAAATGATTACACTTCCTTTGTTTGCACAGAAAGTTATTCACAGACTGGCCTTTGCTTATCTTTTTAATCTCATTTTCTGGCATCCTCCTCTACATTCTCTATCCTCTCATGTTACCCAATTCCCTGAAATTCCCCAGCAAGGCATGCATTGGTACCTTTGTATGATAGGTCATGCCAACTCACCATTCATTCAGACTGGGTTCATGAGACACCATCTTCAGAACATCTCCCCTGACTTGCTAGGCTAGACCAGGTTTACTTCTTTTGCAAGATGGCAGCACTCCTTGTTTCTCTCAGCCACAGCATGGCAATGGTTTACTTATGTGTCTATTCCAGGTATTGTGAATGGGAAGGTATGATAATGTCTTCATCTGTAAAGCCCTGGTACCTGGAAAGAATAAGATACTTAAAACGTGTTGCATAAATAAATGGGATTGTAGGTATTTGTCAGTTTCCTTACTCACACATCCACTTCTAGATGTCCTGATTCTATAAGGTGAAATCTTCCCCATCTCCCTTGTCTTAGATGAAGACATCAGAAGCCAATTAAGTTATTTGAGAATTTGAACCAAAAGAAACAGATACTCTTGTGAGGTGGTATTGGGTGCCATTGAATGTAACTATTGATAAGGGTAGGCTCAACTCTCCCATCCTTGTATTTTTTTCTCTGGGTGCCATTTAGAACCAGATTTAGGGGGACCATTTTTTCATTCTGCAAGCCTACTGAGGCGAGAAAAGCCAGGATGCAGAGAGAAGCATTCAGAATATAATAGGCCCAGAGAGCACAGCCAAGGCAGAGCTCATGTGGCTTGTGGCAGTGGGGGAGTGGCTTGGAGGACAAGTTTTGAATCCTTATTCTGCCACTTTCAAGCTGAGTGAACGTGGGAAATTTCTTTAACCTCTTGGAACCTCAGTTTCTCCATCTGAAAAATGGGAATGTTTGTCCCTCAGGGATATTCTCCATGAGTTAACTGAGGAAATGCAGGAAAAGCATTCACCACTGCACCCAACACATGGTAGGGCCTAATAAACATTATTTTCTCTTATGTGCAGTCAGAGAGCAGAGAGTGGTTTTTGTTTTTAACTCAGTTATTCACCCTTTTGAGCTCTATCCTCTACCCCTGATTCTCAGTTAGAGTCCCCTTTAGCTCAAGCTAGTTTGAGGGGGTTCTGTTTCTTATCACCAAATGCTGTGTGATTAAGATAAGAGTGCTCTTGGTTCTTGGTATTGGCTTCTGTTCATAACTCCCCACATTGGTACCCATTCTACTTGGCTGTTGGTGTTTTTTTTTTTTTTTTTAATGTAAATACTTGGTTCTTAACATTGATTTTGGAGTTCCAGTCCATCTGGGGCTCCTCATATGGGACCTGGCATTCATGTAATCCCAGGTTTTTCAGCCCAGGGCCCCCTGGCTTTCCTCCTGATTTTCCCTTGTCACTCCATTGCCAGTACATTCATCCCCCACCTCTCTAAGCTTCCTTTATCTTGGAGCCTCTAGCATCAAGGAAATGAGCAGAGGAGGTGCCGAGTGCCAGAAAGAAATGAAAGGTACTTTCAGTATCTGCCATGTAAAAATTGAAGCCCCTGTAATGTATTCAATCATCTTCCTTGCGGAGGATTTCACATTAAATTTCAGCTGCCTTTTACTTTGCTCCCCCCCCCAAAATATGAGCTCAATTTGCTGAAGTTCTGTGAAGAGTCAAACTCTCTCTTATTTACTGATATCTGTGTGAATAAAGCTGAAGATTCAGGGACAGGTTACTTAATTATGTCTCTCTCTCTCTGTAGAGGTGGGAAATGGGGCACTTTCCTTAGATTAGAGCTATGTTTAAGTAAGTAATCAGCTCTTGTAAGTGGTCCTTGATGTGATCTTCAGAATATCAGGAAAGGATGCTTTTCTCCCCAGACAGGAGGAAAATTGGTTCTTGGGGTTTAAAACCTAGAGTTTTGGAAAGAGCTGCCGGGCTTTGATAAAAACCATGGGTATCCTGATGGGTCCTGCCTGTGTGTTCTCCACAGAACCTCCAATTCCTTTGGCATCCTCTGATTTCCTTGGCATGCTTCTGTGGGCTTTGCTTCTCTGTGACCCTTTGAAGGATTCTGGTGGGCTGCTGGAGCCACCCTATATGGGAGTGAGTCTGTATGCCCTGGGGTGCCTAAAGGGTGCAGCCATAGGATAGCCCAGTTCTCCTGCTTCCAGTTGGAACAAACTGTGAAGCCTCATGTATGCCCCAGAGCTCCAGATGGGTTTAGGCTGAGGCTGAGACTTGCCCTGAAATTGTCCCTTGTTCAGCTTAGTTCCCTTCCCTGTCCTGCCCCTGAAACAATTCCTTTGTTGGTTTATCCTCTGAGCACTTCTTGAATACTGTGTTATATGTTACATGAACTGTGCATTAATCCTTATCTCAGGATCTGCTTCTGGGCCCTGTTTCCATGAAAAGGAGGTCGTGTCTCGTATATGTCCATCAAAGCGTCATATTGTATACCACAAATATCTACAATTTATATCTGTCAATGAAAATAAATAAAAGGAAGGGATGTTGGATGGGGGAGTATGTTGGAAAGAATATTAGCTCTGCAGATCTGGGATTTTTTGGAATTTCTCTATTACCGCTTATTTCTGGTGAACCCTTCTCCAAGTTTCTGAAACTTGCTGAGCCTCAGTTTGTGCATCTGTGAAAAGGGGAAGACTATGACCGCCTTGAAAACTTGTGAGGTTGGACGTATCATCTGCGTGGTCCCTGGCACACTGTGGGCACTCTATTACATTTTAGCTCTTGTTATTATTTGGCAATGAAGGGGCTGAGACTGGAGGCAAGGAGCTCATCTAGAAGTGAATTACCCAATAAAAGTAATGTTGAGCACCAGAGCAGGGTCCCTGTGCTAAGACGTCATCATTTGTCTGCATTTCTTCCCTAAGGGTTTCGGATGACATTCAGCTGGTGTTGTGACAATGTTGGCCTTCCTCTCAGATCTCCTGGAACCCTTTCACCATTTTTGTGGTCTACAATCTTTTATTTTCCTGTGCTTTCGCTTCCAACAGCCAGCGCCGTGGCTCTTTTTCAGAGAACTTTTCTGGATACTGGAGCCGCTTTTTCTGTATGCAAAGAGCCAGAAATGCCTAAGAGTTTGCATCCTGCTTCCAGGACAACTCTGAGCTCATGGCTACCGGGTGCACAAATATGAGAACTCCACTCTCTCACCAAAGACCAGGCCAGCAGTGGGACTGACTTACACTCTAGAGTGCCTCTGTGGGATAAGATTGATGTTACCATCTCTGAGACTTTGATTAAAGTCTCTGTCCTTCAGGGCTTCCTTCCTTTCTATGTGCTGTGTCACCTGCTTTTTTACGGTATATATATATTTTTTAATGACTGGGAGTAGTTTTTAAATAAATTGCTCATATGCAAATCCTCATTTAAGGGTCTACTTCTACAGAACCCCAAATGAAGACAGCAGGTATGCACAAGTATTTCCATGGTGGGTATTAAAATATTGAAATACTTTCTTTTTTTTTTTTCTTTGGACACAGGGTCTTTCTTGTCACCCAGCCTGGAGTTAAGTGCTGTGATCATAGCTTACTGCAGCCTCAAACTCCTGGGCTCAGGTTATCCTTCCACCTCAGCCTTTCAGCGTGCTGCAATTACAGGAGTGACCACTGTACTTGGCCTGAAATACTTTCCATAAGAAAATAATCAGGTGCTCCAAATGCTGCATGCTACCCTGGTCCTCACCTTGGATTCACTAAACCATTCCATGATTTTTAAACTAAAGGAAGTAATAACAGGGGAATTTGAGAACCTTCTCCAAAGCTATGGTCAAGGGTCCATTCTGATTCATCAGATTGTTAAGTATTTTACCTATCACCCCTTTAGGTAGCTCTACAGGGAGTTACAGAGGAAAGAGAGAGAGAGAGAGAGAGAGAGAGAGTGTGTGTGTGTGTGTGTGTGTGTGTGTGTGTGTGTAAATGTGTGTGTGTCTGGAATCACGAATGGCAGGCTGGCCTAATCTATCATGTAGTGGTGGTGTTTCTCTCTGCCATCACAGTGCTTCCCTTGTTCAAAAAAACCCTCAAACACTTTTGTCTGCCCAAATGTCCAGATTCATGCCAGGGAAAAGAAATAATTGGCTTCTGTTGAACGTCACTAGGAGACCATGAGTCTGTTGAGCCTGAGAATCACCCAAAATGACCTAGGGGAGCTTCTGGGCAAGCAGGTGTTCAGGTGGAAGAGCCACAGAGAAGACATCTGTCACCTGTCACCTGTCTGCTCTGTCATTCCAGGTCAGATGAGAGTGTTCTCAGGTGTTCCAGCCCCTGTTCATCCTCAGAGAATCTTGCCTTGCCCATGGCTCTTTCCTCATCTTTTCCTGCTCTTGTTAAACATCTTCCCTCCCTCCATTCCTTCCTTCCTTCCTTCCTTCCCTTATTTTCTTTTCCTTTCCTCCCCCCTTCTTTCGCCTCCTTTTTCCTTTGTTCTCCCTCTTTCTCTTCTTCTTTCCTTCCTTCCCTTATTGCTTTTTTGCTTGCTATTTGTGTGTGTGTGTGTGTGTGTGTGTGTGTGTGTGTGTGGGGGAAATGAGGGTGAATTATTATTTTTAGAAGGAATTTGGAGTTTCATTTCCAAATGAATTAATTAATTAATGAATTACTCTTTACAGCCACTGGTATTTTGTGTTTTGTGGGGGAGGTAGGTAGAATAATGAAAGTGTCCATCTTGATTCTCAAGAAAATTTCCTCTGGACCTGTGTGGTGATGTTAAAGGGAATTCAGGTGTGGTGAGGTCATGAGCTCAGAGGTCTTCTCAGACTAGATGTTGGTTGGGATGGCTTAATCCCACTGGGAAGATCCCATCCTCTGTAGGGTCAGGGAGTGAGAGTGTCTTTCTAGGATCCATACATGTAGCTTCACAGAATTTAATAGTGGTAACAGCTAACACTTAGGAAACACTAACTGTGTGCCAGGCATGGTTCTGAGGGTTTTCTCTTATTTAGTCCTGGTGACAATTCTATGAGAAGAAGTAGTACAACCATCATCCCCAATTTACAGATGAAATTACTGAGGCTTAGAGAGGCAAAGGAACCTGCCCAGGTTCATGTGGTTTGCAAGATTTGGAGTCAAAACCAGCCAGTTTGGCTCAAGGGCCTGAGGCCTTCACCATGACAGGATGCTTCCTCTTCTCATTAGATGATATCACACCTGAACTATATGTCTCTACCTCTTCCATATCTTTCTTCTCCACTGCAGAGGAGGTCATCTCATTATTCCCAGTATCTATGGAGGACCTAGCACAGGTACATCAATGCTGAAGGAAGGAGAAAATTGTGGTCAGAGTGTTGTACTAAGCCCTGGAACAATGGGGCTAAAGAGCTGTTATCTTTCATCCTTTGTGCCTCTGTCCATAGTTCTATACCACATTTGCCGTTTCAAAGGGACGACTCCACTCTGAGGAAAGTTCAAATTCTATATTCGGAGTAACTTCAAAAAAGCAATTAGTAATCAGCATTCTGACCGGTGTGAGCTGGTATCTTAAAGACGTGGAATCAACCCAAATGCCCATCAATGATAGACTGGATAAAGATAATGTGATACATATACACCATGGAATATTATGCAGCCATAAAAATGAACGAGATCATGTCTTTTGCAAGGACATGGATAAAGCTGGAAGCCATCCTCCTCAGCAAACTAACACAGGAACAGAAAACCAAATACCACATGTTCTCATTCATGAGTGGAAGCTGAACAATGAGAGCACATGGACACAGGGAGGGTAACAGCACACACCAGGGCCTGTTGGGGAAGCCGGGGGCGGTGGTGGTGGCAGGGGAGGGGGTGGGGAGGGAGATCATCAGGATAAATGCCTAATGCATGTGGGGCTTAATACCTAGGTGATGGGCTGATAGGTACAGCAAACCACCATGACACATGTTTACCTATATAACTAACCTGCATGTTGTGCACATATATACCAGAATTTAAAATAAAAAAAAAAAGAAAAAGCAATTAGAGCTGCCATTTTGTTGAGTACTTGCCAGGTGCTACCAGACACGATGCTAAACATTTTGTGTAGTGTAGATTCAGCTGTCCACCTTTGTAGAGGCAGTAATGGAGGCTTCCATCCATGAAATAAGTAACTTACTCAGGGTTACAATAGCTAATATGTAAAGAAACCATAATTTACCCCTAGAGGGCTGGTCTCCAGTGTTCCTATTCTTGAATCCTAAGCTATAATACTTCTTTAAATACATCGATAATCAGATACCCAAAGAGGTAAAAGAATATGCAGGACAAGACAGCAAGACCTGGAAGCCAGGTGTCCAGATTCCTCACCATATCCCAAAGGCAGCAATGCGCTGAGACGCCTGTCTCTCTAGGCTCCAGTCCAGATGGACCACAACAGGTACCGTGTCATTTCCAGTTGAAATTCCCAGTGCCTCTTTGGAAGGTTCTTCGCTGGTAGTTTAAATTGTTAGGCAGTAAAATTCTTCATGGCTGTTGATACGTTAATATTCTTGACTTGAAGCTTACTCCCCAGCCTGTCCAATTCAAATAACATTTTCCCACAGGTCGTCCCCTTCTGCTGGGTGGATTTTTCATCTCTGTCTTCATTCTACCACTAACAGAGTTCTGCCCCACGCCAAACCTCCAAATATCCTCGATCACTCATTCTTAGACAGGGTCTCTCCCCCAGAGAAAATGGACAAGCTCCTTCTGGCTTGGTGTTTTATGTTTGTTTTCTTATATTTTGTTGTTGTTTGTTTTGCTTGAGATAGCGTCTTGCTCTGTCATCAAGGCTGGAGTGCAGTGGTGTGATCTCCACTCACTGCAACCTCCGCCTCCCCGGTTCAAGTGATTCTCCTTCTTTAGCCATCTGAGTAGTCGAGATTATAGGTGCCCAACACCACATCTGACTAATTTTTGTATTTTTAGTAGAGACAGGGTTTCACCATCTTGGCCACGCTGATCTCGAACCCCTGACCTCAAGTGATCCACCTGCCTTGGCCTACCAAAGTGCTGGGATTATTGGTGTGAGCCACTGTGCCCAGCCTGTATTTGTTTTCTAAGAAAAAAATAAATAAATAAAGGAGTGCTTGTTAATGAAACTCACCTGTAACTGAATACTTACAACCTGCCAACACCTTGCTAAGCATTTTATGTGCATAATTCCACTTGCTGTTTACCATTCTTTGCAATAAGCACACGGCTATCCGTGTTTTGTAGATGGAGCCACAGGAACTCAGAAGATGAGGTAAGGGCTAGAAAGTGACATCGCTGGAACTTAAAGTCAGGGTTTTCAGGCTAAAGATCCATTCTCTGAGGTTATAGAACCAGTAGATACTTCGGAACAGAAAATGAAAACTGCTTCTTCTACTGCTATCTAAAGATTATTACAATAGGCACTTGCTTTTTTTCCTTTTAGCCTGTTTTTCTTTGTTTTTGGGGGGGGGTGTGAAAGTCAGGCTGGAGTGCAGTGGCATGATCTAGGCTCACTGCAACCTCCACTTCCCGGGTTCAAGTGATCCTCCTGCCTCAGTCTCCCGAGTAGCTGGGATTGCAAGCGCCCGCCACCATGCCTGATTAATTTTTGTAGTTTTAGTAGAGGTGGGGTTTCACCATGTTGGCCAGGCTGGTTTCAAACTTTTGTCCTCAAGTGAACTGTCTGCCTCAGCCTCTCAAAGTGTTGGGATTCCAGGCGTGAGCCAGTGCTCCTGGCCAAACTCATTAATTTTTTAGGAGTGTGGCTCTTTGGATTTTCTGTTCTTTTGAGCCATTGACATGGGTGCCTCATGTTTAGCTTGAAAGATTTGGGACTAAGCGACCGCTCCCAGCCCAACCTGATTTCTCTAAGAATATACATGTCTACTTAAATAATTTTGTTCTTTGCTTTTTTTCACATACCGTTTTATTATGATTAGGTTTCCATGTCATTAATTACTCATTAAAAGTAACATTTTAGATAAAGACATAATATTCTATCATATGAACACCTCATGAATTATTATTTTTCTTCAACTTTTGTTTTAAGTGCAAGGTTATATGTGCAGGATGTGCATGTTTGTTACATGGGTAAACATGTGCCATGGTGGTTTGCTGCACAGACCATCCGATCATCTGAGGGTGAAGCCCAGCATGCATTAGTTATTCTTCCTGATGCTCTCCCCTTGCTCCCCTCCTGACAGGCCCCAGTGTGTGTTGTTGCCCTCTCTGTGTTCATGTATTCTCATCATTCAACTCCCACTTACAAGTGAGAATATGCAGTGTTTGGTTTTCTGTTCCTGTGTTAGTTTGCTGAGGATGATGGCTTCCAGCTCCATCCATGTCCCTGCAAAGGATGTGATCTCTTTTTTTACGGCTGCATAGTATTCCATTGTGTATATGTATTACATTTTGTTTATCCAGTCTATAATTGATGGGCGTTTGGGTTGATTCCATGTCTTTACTATTGTGAATAGTGCAGCAGTGAACATACATGTACATGTATTTTTTTAATAGAATGATTTACATTCCTTTGGGTGTATACCCAGTAATGGAATTGCTGGGTCAAATGGTATTTCTGCCTCTAGGTCTTTGAGGAATCACCACACTGTCTTTCACAATGGTTGAACAAATTTACATTCCCCACCGACAGTGTAAAAGCATTCTTTTTTTTCAGCAACCTCACCAGCATTGGTTGTTTTTTGACTTTTTAATAATCACCATACTGACATGAGATGGTATCTCACTGTGGTTTTGATTCACTTCATGAATTATTTAACCATTTTGTTATCCTTGGACATTTAGGAAGTTTAAAAATGTTGCTCTTGGATCAGTGATTCTCACTGCAGGTTTTGCCTCCCGGGGAACATGTGGCAGTGTCTGAAGACCATTTTGATTGTCATAACTGGAGGTGGATGGGGGTGGTGCTATTGCTATCTAGTAGGCAGAGGCCAGGGATGCTGATATACACCCCACAATATAGTGGGAAGGCCCCACAACAAAGAATTAATTGTCCAGCCCCAAGTGTCAATGATACTGTGGTTGAGAAATCCCATTCTTAGGTATACCATCATGATGAACATCCCTGCAAATTAAACCAAACGTGTTTCACCAATAGCTTTTCTATGGTTTTCCTAGGATTGATTGCTAGAAGGGGAATTACTGACTCAAAGATTATAACTTCTCTGAAAGATCTTGAAACACATTATCAAATTGCTTTCCAGAAATGTAGAAATATTATTCTTCCAATAACAGAACCTATTTCACCCCACTCTTGCTGGCATGAAAAATTATTATGTTATAAGCCTCTGTTAATTTGGGGAAAAAAAACCTTCTGCTCTCTTGTTGTTTTAATTGGTATTCTCTTTTGATTATTAAGGAGTTTGAATACCTTTTTATATGCTTATTCATTGTTTGTGTTTCTTCTCCTGTACATTATTAGTTCATGCCTCTCACCCTTTTTTCTACTGAAGTTTTAAGGTGTTTTAATTGATTGGTGGGAAAGTTTTCCTTTTCAAATCTTTTTTGTATTTCAAAGGCAACTGAGAACATACATTTTCACTCATTAGGCAAAACTTACTAAACATTGTTTGGTAAGAGCTGTCTAGTAGGATGATTATGGGTTTTTGGTTTTTTTTTTGAGCCTTTCCCCTGTCAGATATAGAGAGGTCATTTAAAGTTGATAACACTCTTTGAAGATGAAAACGCCTTTGCCTGTATGTAGACAAACGTCCCATTTTACTGAAGAGAAGGCGATGAAAGTACCTGAAGTTTGGAGTGTGAATTGAAAACAGAGAACTAAGAAGTTCAAGCATGTTCTTGAACTGACAAGGCCCCAGTCTCAGGCTCAGAAAACAAGTTCTTGCAATTGCTGAATAATTACTCAATTAACGTCACTCTGTTCAGTGCTCTATCAGAGTGGGTTGGAAGAGAGGAAGATGAGCTGAGTCAATCTTTTCTTCAGAGGAATTTAGAATGGCACAATTTTAAGAGTTGCAAGGGATCTTGGATATGACCCAAGCCCGTGTGTTCAAAAGCATCCACCTTGTATAACTTAGGTACCACCAAGATGATAAGTGGACATTGATAGATCCTTTTCCTTTTAATCATTATGCATTTATTTTTATGTTCATTAGAATAAAATATATTCTTAGCTTATCCATCCAATGAGTTCATGGACATTATTGCTTAGAGTGACACTAAAATTGATATTAAGTTTTTAAAAAGTCCTCTGTAACATTCCTCAGTGTCTAGAGGAGTACCCAGCACATAGTAGGTGCTGAACAAATATTTTGTTGAAGAAATGAATATAATTTAAAAATATTGAATAAGTAATAGTGTGGGAGATATGTAGATACTTCCTAATAACAACTGTCAAGGTAGTAGAATAATGGTAAATTTGATGATAAATTTAATGCTGATAAGTTTCAGAAATAGCATTCTTAACACCCTTGTCTTCAGACAAGAAAACCAAGTCTTGCAGAAAGGAAAAACTTACTTCAGGGCTGGGTGCGGTGGCTCACGCCTATAATCCTAGCACTTTGGGAGGCCGAGGTGTGCGGATCACTTGAGGTCAGGAGTTGGAGACCAGCCTGGCCAACATGGTGAAACCCTGTCTCTACTAAAAATACAAATATTAGCTGGATGTGGTGGTAATCCCCGCTACTTGGTCAGCTGAGGCAGGAGAATCACTTGAACCTGGGAGGTGGAGGTTGCAGTAAGCTGAGGTCACACCACTACACTCCAGCCTGAGTGACAGAGTGGGACTCTGTCTCAAACCAAACAAAACAAAACAAAACACCCACACACATAAATACCAAAATTGCCTCAGGTCATAACAGTGAGAATCTGGTCTAGATTCCAGTTTTCTGTCTCAGAGACCAGTGTTCTTTCAGCCACAACAAAAGGTTGTTTTCTGCAATTTTATCATAGAGTTTTCTTCCTTGCTTTTTTTACCTGTAAGGTTGGCATGTGTCACTCTGTCATTTTTGCTTTTGGAAAATGACAAGTGGGTTTGCATGCTTTAAGGGGCATGCCTTTCAGGGATGGTAGCATTTACTGAATGCTTACCATGTCCTAGGCAATGAATGAGTGCTTCACGTGCTTTATCTCTTGGATTCTTTCCCATGTGCTAGGAGGTAGAACTAGTATTATCATCCCATTTTATAACTGGGAAAATTGAGGCACAGGAAGATTACATCAAACTTCTAGTGTGGGATTGTCTGTACAATTCATCTGACACACACTGCCTTGGGATCTTCATACTCTTCATTTCCATCTTGGGTTTTAAAGATATTTGATTTTTTGGTGGGTATTTATACCTCCTTCTCTAAATGAGATGACATGTTTCATGGTAGAGGTTGGGTAGAGAGGAGAATGGGTAGCATCGGCCCCTCCATGAGGCTTCCAGGCACCTACCCTCAGATATAAAAAGTTCAGATTCAAAATAAGGGTTTGATTTTCTCCTTACTAAAAAAAATTTTTTTTTGGAACAGAGTTTCAGTCTTGTTGCCCAGGCTGGAGTGCAATGGCATTATCTTGACTCACTGCATCCTCTGCCTACCAAGCTCAAGTGATTCTCCTCCCTCAGCCTCCCGAGTAGCTGGGATCATAGGTGTGTGCCACTACACAGAGCTGATTTTGTATTTTTAGTAGAGACAGGGTTTCTCCATGTTGGTCAGGCTGGTCTTGAACTCCTGACCTCAGGTGGTCTGCCTGCCTCAGTTTCCCAAAATGCTGGGATTACAGGCATGAGCCACCGCACCTGGCTCTCCTTGTTTTTGAGGCTGGGTTTGGTTGTAAAGGATGGGGCCATAACAGATTTTGTCTTAGGTCCTGAGAAATCACCTTTGAGTTTCCTCTAGAGCCAGCAATATAACACAATAGTTAATTGTGTGGACTCTGAAAGTAGATTCAACTGGAGTTTTATCTGGGTTCAGTTTTTCCTAGTGGTGTGACTTTAGGTGCATTATTCTACCTTCCTGAGCTTTTGTTTCCTTGAATCAATACATTTAGAGCAGGCATATAATAAAATAAAATAACATAAAAAGCCCCTAGGTATCCAGTAAAAGATAGCTTAGCATTTGTTCAACAACCAATTATGGAGTGTCTACCACGTGTGCTGTGTGCAATGCTAGTGACTTGGTGGTGGGCAAAATAGATTTAGCTCCTGCCTGCATAGAGTTTACCCTGTAGCAGGAGGCACACATCGAGCTGATACTTTAGCCACTTACAATTTCAGTTTGTAATAAACATAGGGTAAGAGACTATTAGGAGGAGTTCGTTTAGACTAGGCAATCACAAAAGGCCATTCTGAGCAAGATAATTTTTTTTTTATTGTACTTTAAGTTCTGGGGTACATGTGTAGAACATGCAGGTTTGTTACATAGGTATATACGTGCCATGGTGATTGGCTGTATCGATCACCCCATCATCTACATTAGGTATTTCTCCTAATGCTATCCCTCCCCTAGCTGCGAACCCTCTGACAGTCCCTGATGTGTGATGTTCCCTTCCCTGTGTCCATGTGTTCTCATTGTTCAACTCTCACTTATGAGTAAGAACGTGCAGTTCGTTTCCTGAGAATGGTGGTTTCCAGCTTCATCCATGTTCCTGCTAAGGACATGAACTCACCCATTTTTATGGTTGCATAGTCTTCCATATGGTGTATTTGTGTATATTTTCTTTATCCAGTCTATCATTGGTGGGCATTTGGGTTGGTTCCAAGTCTTTGCTGTTGTGAACAGTGCTGTAATAAACATACATGTGCATATGTCTTTATAATAGAATGATTTATAATTCTTTGGGTATATATTCAGTAATGGGATTGCTGGGTCAAATGGTATTTCTAGTTCTAGATCTTTGAGGAATTGCCAGACTGTCTTCCACAATGGTTGAAGTAATTTACAGTGTCACCAACAGTGTAAAAGTGTTTCTATTCCCCACATCATCTCCAGCATCTGTTGTCTCCCGACTTTTTAATGATCGCCATTCTAACTTGCGTGAGGTGGTACCTCAGTGTGGTTTTGATTTGAATTTTAAGTGGAGATCTGCAAGGTGAATAGGAGGAAGCCCAGGTAACAAGGAGAACGGGAATCGGGTTCCAGGTGGAGGGAATGGCATCCAGGCCAAGGGAATGGCTGGGAGACAGGAAAGAGGGAGGAGAGTTAGGGGGACCTGAAGGCAGGCCAGTGTGGCTGCAGCAGGTAGGAGAGGGGGAAAGGGAAGAAAATGAAGTTAGAGACTCTGTGGAGGGCTATGGATGCCTGGCTAAAAAGCCCGGAGCTAGAGAGATAGGGGGGAAGCTTGTTTAGTGATTTAGAGATCTGGATACGGAATTTCGATCTTTCCTGAGTGGATTGGGAATCCACTGGAAACAGAAGTTGTGAGAAAGTCATGGTTGCTGCTGTGTAAACAGATTGGAAGGGCTGAGGGAGTCAGGGATAGTAGTTGGATGGCTGTTGTAGACATCCAGTTGAGAGATGATGGTGACTTGGACTAGGGTGTGAGCCATGGAAGCAGAGAGAAGCAGATGGACCTGGAATATGTTTTGGAGGTCATTAAGGCTATCATTGTTCAGCAAATATTCTTTCTCCCCTCCATTGAGAGATACTTCCTTATTCCACTGATGCTGGACTTGGCCTGATGACATGCTTTGGTGAGTGTAATATGAGCAGAACTGAGCAGAGGCTTTCAGAGGCCTTGTATATGTCCACTGGCTTCTTGTGTTCCTGTTACTTGCCATGAGAATGACAAGGCAAGATTTATGGTGGTGGTGGTGGTGGGTGCCTCTTCAGCCTGGCTTCTGGAAATAGGAGACGTGGTGTAGACCTGAATTTGACCTGCATTCTACAGTAAGCCCAGCAGAACCGTAGTTGACTCACTGTGGTATTCAACCACTAAGATTTCAGGGTTGTTTGTTACTGCAGTAAAAACTGAGCCCGATGAAAGTAGAACTGGTGTAATCCATGGGTCATGGCCAGGAATATGATATGATGGGGTGAGGAAAATGGAGGTGTCAAGGGTGTCCATATTTTTGGCATAGATAGCTGGGTGCATAGAGGTCCCATTTAGTATGATTACGACGACCAAGAGTTCAGTTTTAGTTTTGTCGATCTGAGATGTCTGTGAGGTGCCCAAGCGGAGGTATCAAGTCCACAGGTGAATGTATGTGTTTTGGGCTCACAAGAGTGTTCTGGGCTAACGGTATGCTTTGTATCGCATGTAAATAATATTCAAAGCCACAGGAGTGGATAAGCTTATTGGGCCAGTATTTCTTTTTTGAAAATAAAAGAAATTATTTTATTTCTAACTTTTACTTTTTGTGGGTACATAGTAGTTGTATATATTTATGGGATACATGAGATGTTTTGAAGCAGGCATGCAAGGTGTAAAAATGACATCAAAGTAAATGGGGTATCCATCCCCCAAGCATTTATCCTTTGCATTACAAACAATTCATTTACACTCTTTAATTATTTTAAAAAGTACAATTTAGTTACCATTGACTGTAGTCACCCCCACTGAGCTGTCAAACAGCAGGTCTTGTTCATTCTTTCTGGCTATTTGGGCTGGTACTTCTTGAACTTTAACGTGTGTTGATGCTTGCTGAGAAAGCAGGTGCCTTGGCCACATTCATGGAGAGGCTGGCTCAATGGGCATCTGATAGGACTCAAGAGTTTACATTTTAAGATTCTTCTTGGTGATTCAGTGGTAGGGGTTCTATAGGACCACACTTTGAGAGACATGGGCCTAAGGAGGGATGTCTGAAATCCAAACAAGAGTGTCTTTTGATTGCTCATCTGGCATTCAGCCCAGCAGAAAGGATGTGCTCGGCTTCTGAATTTCTTTCCCTAAGCCTCAGAGGATTTCTCAAAGCAATCCTGCAGAAGAAAGGTTTTGAGAGAATAAGATCAAAACATGTTTACATTCATTCCTATGGATTTATTTATAAAGACAATTCTGCCTTCAGATGATTTCAATTAGGTGGTTTTATCTCGTTAATCCATTTTAGTGTTGCCTGTGAGAGGCTTGAGGTAGAGATGCATGCAGGAACATCATGAAATTCCTGCTTTCATAATGGTGGTCACCCCAGCACATCATTGGCCAAAGCATGGACGTACCCACGGCTCTGATGATGCTTCTTGAGTTATGGTTTGTGCCCATGTCCCCTGTAATGCTGGTTGCATAATTCCCTGGAAATTGAAGGAGGGTGTAAATGAAATCTCCTTGCTCTCAGAAAGCAGACAGCTCAGTTTCCTGGATCCAGGACACAAAGGGGCGATGTACACGTGCCTCTTTTTAATCCCTTGCCAAGAGCTCAGATGCTTTTTGATGACAGTCTACAACCAAAAGTTGCAAATTGATGGCCTAGAAGGTGGATTTGTCTGGCAGATATGTTTGATTTGAGCTACACAATGTGTTTTTTTCAAATTAAATTAATTTCCAGCATTGAAAAACTGAGAGGCTTTATATAAGATCCAGATTTTTGGCTTCTCTTGAAAAAAAAAAAAAAAGTGAAGATCTGGCAGTGCCAAGCCCATTTTCCCACATAGCAACCATCAGCTGGAGGTGAGTAGCAGCTGTCCCCTTTAAACAGGGCTGTGTTCCTCAGTTTGGCACAGGTCCCCAGCACACCCTCCTGAGCCCGATGCTCTGGCTGAGTGCTCGCTACCACTTACCGTCTTTCCCAGGTAGCTTGACTTGCTGACTTTCTCATTTTACCAGCATGACCCCTAGGGCAACTACATTGTGCGCCTCCACTCCTATGATTCATATCGTAGTCTGGATTTGTGCAGTGTTCAACTGTGCAACTGAACTCAGGAGTCCTGCTGGTTGTGTTGGATCAGTGGTTTTTAACCTGGGATCTGTGGGCACTTAGGGTCTTTGGATGTGTCTCAGGGGTCCCATAGAGTTGAAGAGGACACCTTGACGGTAGAACCTCTAAGGGATCTTTGATTTCTTATCTGTACTTCAAACAGAACAGCTTCCTTTAGGTCTGGTATTTTGGAATGCTGAATAATATTTTAATTTAAAAAAAAAAAAAGTTTCGTCGCTAAGAAAATTTGAAAAAGATGGCTGCCAAAATTAGTTTTATATAAGGCACCCGAGTCCTCTGAAGAATAAAACCACTCAGCTTGCATGAAACTCACTTCTGCAGCACCGAACTGCCAAATCCTTAGGCTAGAACTTGTTTTCATCAGTATAGTTTACATACAGTGAGATGTACGTATCTTAAGTGTACAATTCAATAAGTTTTGAAATATGCATATACTCCTGCAACCAACTCCTCTCTCAAGAGGAAGAGCATTTTCATCACCCCCAGAATTGCCTCGTGCTTCTTCATTCAGGCCCACCCATCTCCCAGATATAACCACTGTTCTGATTACTTTTACCATAGAAAGTTTTGAACATCCCATATATGGAATCACAGCATATATAGCCCTTTGTGTCTGGCTTCTTTTGCTTGGAAGGATGTCTTTGAATTCGTCCATGTTACTGCTTGTCTTGGTAATTCATTCCTTTTATTGCTGAGTAGTATTCCATAGTATACTGCAGTTATCTATCTGTTTTCCTGTTAATGACGTTTGACATGTTTCCAGTTTAGGCTTAACCTAGATTTTTTTTTTTTTTTTTGAGATGGAGTCTCACTCTGTCATTCAGGCTGGAGTGCAATGGTGCAATCTCAGCTCACTGCAACTTCTGCACCCCGGGTTCAAGCAATTCTCCTGCCTCAGCCTCCCCAGTAGCTGAGATTATAGACACCCACCATCATGCCTAGCAAATTTTTGAATTTTCGTAGAAATGAGGTTTCACCATGTTGGCCAGGCTGGTCTCGAATGCCTGACCTCAGGTGATCCATCCACTTCAGCTTCCTAAAATGCTGGGACTTCAGGCATGAGCTACCACACTTGGCCTTAACCTGGAATTTGAGCCCCTTCATCATCTGGACTGTGCTTTCCCATCTGGCCTCACCACATGGCTTTTGCCAAATACCCTTCATGGTGCTCCCTCACTGAGGCCCTTGATATCTGTGTCCACATATTTGTACATAACTTGTTCTGCCTGGTGTATCTCTAGACAATCACCCACCTGACAAACTTGCCATTTTTCAAGACTCAGCTTAAACGGTGCCTTCTTGTCCAGATACCGTGTTATATAGACCTTAGGCTAGAATGCTTTGTGTTTGATTATGTCTCTTCTTTTCTACCAGAAGAGAAAACTATGGACTGGGTCCATATTTTATTCACTCTTGTATCCCCAGTACCTGTACATAAGACAAAGTAATGCTCAGTACATATTTGTTGGGATAATGTATCCTGCTACCCAAATATCATATTTTCTTAGAGCTGAGCATGCCTAGTTGGTGGACTATGCTTCATGTTCTCTCTGATAGTAAGAGGAACATATAGGGAAGCAGGTTTACTTTGTAAAGCCTGGAGGGTCCACGCATTAGTTAAGGTAGGCTATACCACTGTAGAAAAATAGGCACTAACATGTGTAATGTCTCGAAGATAATTGATGTTTGTTTCTTGCTCATGTGGCACTTCAAGGCAGGTGTTCTTGGTTGGTAAACAGCTATTCCCAATGTGGTAATGTATGACCCAGGCTCCTTTTGGTATGTAGCTCTACCATCCCTTGGGGGTAAGGTTCACAAACTTTCTTTAAGCTCACAGTACCCTTAATGTCTTTGTAATGTTTTTCATAGCACTCTATGCTAAAGAAATCACTTATTTTTGAGACAGGGTCTCACTCTGTTGGCCAGGCTGAAGTGCAGTGGTGTGATCATGGCTCACAGCAATCTACTTTCTTTGCTCAAGCAATCCTCCCACCTCAGCCTCCTGAGTAGCTAGGTATACAAGCGTGGGCCGCCATGCTCGACTAATTTTAATTTTTTTTTTTTTTTTTGTAAAGATGAGGTCTCAGTGTATTGCCCAGGCAGAAAATAACTTATTTTCAAGTAGTGGATTTGAACTACTTAATGAGTATTTATGTCTGTAACAACTCAGTGCCTATATTGATCTTCATAAAGTACAGTTGGTCCTCATTATTCGTGGTAGATATGTTTTCTAAGGTCACTAAAAACACTGAATTAGCAAATCCCTAACCATTGCTCTTAGAAGAAATACAGGGTTGGGTTCCTTTGAGCCCTTAGCCACAACATTTTTGACAACCAATCAATACATAGCCTGTATTTTGATGTATTTGATGTGTGTTTCTGTTTAAAGGCACCTTATTTTGTATAGATTATTGGTTCATTAACACTGAACTCACAGCCAGTATCACTATAACTCATGCCTGGAGAAAACTTACCTAACTCGTATTTTCTTTATAAGGCACATTGCAGCCTTCTCATGCTTAGGAACACTAGACTAGACAGCCCTGCAGCACTGCACGTGGGGCTGCTTTAAACAGCAAAGCTACTTTAAACAGCAAAATCACCAACAGAAAGAACAAAAATGGAAAAAACCTGGCACTAAATAGACCATGAAAAAGGACACTTGTTTACAGTTTGAGAGCTGAAACAAGGAGGCAGAGGGACACCTTGTTTGACCTTGGCTGACGATGGGCACGTTGGGTGGTTCAGACTTTTTGCTGCTCTGCACATGTTCATAACTGACTTTGAAAACACGTGAGTATTGATTTGGGGGTTATGAATAAATTTTAGTGAGTAGGTGAATTCATACAGACTCTGTAGATAATGAGAATCTACTATACTTGCTTTTTATCCTAACAACTGCCAAATACTCAGCTTTGCAAAGATATGACATCATCAAAAAGAACATAGTGATTAATGTGAAGCCCTGAATTACCTTGAGCTAGTGGGTTGCATGGGGCCTGAAAGATGTTGCTGTGTATTCCTCAAAAATCTAAAATATCCTATGAACCAAGGTGAGTTTGTGGTGATGCCCTGACAGGATATGTTGACATCTAGTTTGGGAAGTGTGGTATTAGTGCCTTGAGGTTGCCTTCATACAGCCAGCAGGAAGATGAACATGGAGGATGTACTTCTGCTTCCTATGGTGCCCTTTCCCACAAATGTTCAACATCACTTCCTCTCACATTCCATTGGCCAGAACCAGTCACATGGCCACACAGAGTGCAGTAGAAGCTGGGAAATGTAGTTCATCTATGTGCATGGGAAAAGAGAAATGCGTTTTGGTGAACAGCCTAAACAGGCTGCCACTGGTCTTGAATTTCTCATCTATTGGGAATAACAATTTGACTCTCTTATATGTCTCTATCACTAAAATTCTTTATTTGCATGTCATTTAATTCTCATGGGTGTTCTATGAATTAGGGACACTTAACATTCAAGTCAAAGGTTTGGAGTCAGACGTTCCTGAAAGCAAATTCAGGTCCATTGAATTCAAGGTTGGTGAATGGGGACAAGCTGCTTCAGTTCTCTGGGCCTGATTTCCCCATCTCCAAAATGGGATAACAAAGCCTGAGTTGGAGATTCTTATGCAAGTGATTTATTAAGGGAGCTGCCCTTGGGAGAAACTGTGAGGAAATAAGGAAAGCAAAGACAGGGAAAGGTAGATGAACCAAGGATGTGGTTTTAGGTGGAGACTAGCCTCACATTGATCCTGTGAACAGCTCTGGAGTGTAAATTGCATCTCAGAGTTTGTTTTACCTTGAGGAAAGGAACAAAACCTTTATATTTTTGTGTCAGTTGGTCACTGGCTCTGGGCTACTGCAGATTGGGAGGAGTAACTCCCTGGAATGTCTGGACAAGGTGGCTCCTATGGCCCCGAGGATGATCACAGGTGTCAGCCTGTAGCAGGAGCATCCATATCTGCAAGCAGAAGGGCTCCCCATGAGACTGATGGGGCACTGGCAGTGTCTGCTGGGAGGGCTGCAGGGGATGACGCATAGGGATGGCTTCCCAGAGTGCTTGGTGCATGGTAAACATTCAAGAATGAGCAGCTGCCATTATGATTGTTATGACTCTTATTTACCCTCTTGGCATCTAAACTCAGACACTTGGAAC
Organism: Ateles fusciceps; assembly: GCA_036589455.1. Taxonomy (NCBI): domain Eukaryota; kingdom Metazoa; phylum Chordata; class Mammalia; order Primates; family Atelidae; genus Ateles; species Ateles fusciceps. Next base: position 2,849,222 of record JAZHEH010002991.1, on the reverse strand, counting down.
ATGCTGTGTAAGACTGAGAGGCTACAATTTCAAAAATAAAGCTTGTTCCTGGACAGCTGGGAGATGAAAATAGCCAGAGAGGGGTCAGGCAACTGCCCTCATCTTGGGTTGTTTCTTTCTTTCTTTGTTTTTTTGAGATGGAGTCTCACTCTGCCGACCAGGTTGGAGTGCAGTGGTGTGATCTTGACTCACTGGAATCTCTGTCTCCCAGGTTTAAATGATTCTCCTGCCTCACTCTTCTGAGTAGCTGGGACTATAGGCGCCTGCCTCTGTGCCTGGCTAATTTTTGTATTTTTAGTAAAGATGGAGTTTCACCATGTTGGCCAGGCTGGTCTCAAACTCCTGACCTCAGGTGACCTGCCCACCTTGGCCTCCCAAAGTGCTGGGATTACAGGTGTGATCCATTGCTCCCAGCCAGGTTGTTTCTTTTTGAGACACAACTTTCTTGTTGGCTTGTAGCAGAGACTCCAGATGGCCACGATGATTTGGGGGTGGGCAGGGTCCAGGGATCTGCTTCTCCCTCTCCTCCCCCGGCTGGCCTATCCTAAGGTCCCATTGACTAAGGATCGGGGGCCCTTTCTGTTATTCCTGGTGTTTCTTCCCCCTCTCCTGAAACCCCCTGGGATAGATGCATTTACCTAGACCTTTGGTTCTGGATGTTGATTTCACAGAGAAGCTCCTCTAGAGAATTTAAAATTGCAATGCCCCAAACTAATCTATGGTAGAAAAAAATGAAAACATTGGTTGATTCTAGGGAATGGGAATGCAGTTTGACTGAGGAATGGCAGAAGAAAGCCTTCTGGGCTGATGCGAATGTTCTATATCTTGATATGCAATGATATGCAATGTTATACTCATGTATATGCAGTGTTAAACTCATAAAATAGTATTCTTAAGATTTGTTTCTTACATTCTAAATAAATTTTATCTCTGAAGAAAAGAATGTAAACAGGTATTGAACTCTAGTTAATGAAACGATAAGCATGCTGACATACTTAGGGAAAAATATACTGATGTCTGCAATTTACTTTGAAATGAATAAAAAATCAATATGCATTGATGAGTGGGTAGAGGGGTGGGTAGATGAATAAAAAGGTGATAAAGATAAAATGATGCAATGTTAAATGTAGAAGTTGGGTTGTGTGTATTGAGTGTTCACTGTAAAAATCATTCAACTGTTACATATGCTTAAAACATTTCGCAGTAAAAATGTTGGAAAAAATAAATACCGATGCCCAGAAAAATGGATGTAATTGGCCTGGAATAGGGCCTGGCATCCGTGTTTTATAAAATTCCCTGGTGATTGAAAACACTGACCTGACTTACAGCAATAACACTTGTGCCTTATAAAATGCCTATGATATGCCAGGACCTTTACATAAAAGATCTCATTTAGTTCTCATGGAAGTCTGGATGATTAGAGAGGTATCATGTGTTTAATGTCACATGGCTACTAAGTGGCAGAGACAGGCTTGTAAACACCACACTCTAAACCCGTAAACAGTGACCTTTTATGGATCCCCTTCACATGTGCCAGGCATGGTAATAAAAGCCTGTAGAATTTCACTGCTTGTCCCTGCAACCATCCTTGGAGTTAGTCATGATTATCCGTGTTGTCCACAAGCAAGACAGCTCCAGGAAGTAAGTCGCATAATCAGTTATTCATGTAATTAATAAAACTTGATACACCAGACACTGTGCTAGGATCTGGCATTGCAATGTGAGACCAGTTGGTTCCTATCTTTTTTTTTTTTTTTTTGAGACAGTGTCTCACTCTGTTGTCCAGGCTGGAGTGCAGTGGTATGATCTCGGCTCACTGCGACCTCTGCCCCTCAGGCTCAAGCCTTAAGCAGTTCTGCTGCCTCAGCCTCCTGAGTAGCTGGGATTATGGGTGCCCACCACCACACCTGGCTGATTTTTGTATTTTTAATAGAGACAAGATTTCACCATATTGGCCAGACTGGTCTTGAACTTCTGACCCCAGGTGATCCTCCTGCCTTGGCCTCCCAAAGTGCTGGGATTATAGGTGTGAGCCACCGCGCCTGGCTGGTCCCTGTCTTCATGGCACTTGCTGGAGTAGGAAGTTAGGCTCAAACTTGCATTGTCAAGCAAGTATTTAATTACAATAATGACTTATGCTGCAGAAATAGAATTAGAGGGTGCTGTGAATGCATCTAAGAGGGACACTAGGCTGAACATTAGAGATGAGGAGGCCATCGAAAAAAAGCTTCCCTAAGATGATATCCTGAGCTGAAGACCGAAGAAATAGTTGGCATTGGCAAGGGAAGCACGTTCCAGTTGGAAGGAACAACATGTGCAGGAACTTCAGAGTGGGGAAAGATTTCCGGAGAAAGAAGGGCAGTGTGGCTGACACCGCGCGAGAGAGGAGGGCTGGTGCAAAATGATTTAGAGCAGTAGGCAAGGGTCAGACCCTGCAGGGTTTTGTACGCCACGGGAGTGACTTGAGACTTTAGCCCTAAGTCGCTGGGGAACCATGAACGTGTTTCAAGGCAGGGGGAAAGCACGATCTATTTTGCTCCAGGTTATATAAGTTAGAAAATGGCCAAGTCCAGATTTAGACCTGGATCTCTCTGCCCTCAAAGACTTTCTTCTACTCTCCTACACTGTTTTCCTAAGCTTGCTGGGATTCCAAACTTTTCAAATGCTGGTGTATGTATTTCTAAGAAGTAGTAGTTTTGTCCATGTGCAAAAACTCAACCTGCTTGGCAGGCATGAAAAATCCCATTATAGGGCAGAGGACATAAAGCAGCCTGCAACCGCCACTAACAACAGTGAATAATAGTAAGTTACGGACTGGGCATGGTGGCTCACACCTGTAATCCCAGCGCTTTGGGAGGCCGAGGTGGATGTCACCTGAGGTCAGGAGTTTGAGGCCAGCTTGACCTGTATGGTGAAACCCCAACTCTACTAAAAATACAAAAATTAGGCAGGCATGGTGGCACGTGCCCTGTAGTCCCAGCTGCTCGGGAGGCTGAGGCAGGAGAATTGCTTGAACCTGGGAGTCGGAGGTTGCAGTCAACCGAGATTGCACCACTGCACTGTAGCCTGGGCAACAGAGAGAAACTTTGTCTCAATAATAATGATAGTAATTAGAAGTTACAACATCCATAATATTCTGGGTAACAGGACTAATTAGTGAGCCTGGGATGAATTGTTTGTTGGCGGTGCCTCTTCTTTACATCTTCTATTGCAGAGATGTCCTGGATGAATCAATGTGTTGGGTCCAGCAAGCAATGGGCAGGGAGAGGATGTCAGGGTGGAGGCATTTGGTATATTCTTTGCACTCTGCTTTTTAACTCTGGGTGTTTGAGGACTGCAGGGTGGAAAAGTTGGGTCTCTTCTTTAAGCCTGCCTCAAAGGAGATATAGGGAAAAGTCTGACTTTTAACATATCTGGAAAGGTCCCTAGTGACAAACTTGTCCATTTTACAGCGATCCAAGAAAGGGACTTGATGTAGTCAAGCCTCAATAGTGAGTCCGTGGCAGCTGAGGAACTAGAATCCAGGTCACTCGAGGGCTGGATCAGTGTGTTAAATGTCTCCAAAGTCAGAGGCAGAGGCATAGTTAATGGTGAGGCCACAGGAGTGGGCAGGACCGGTTCATGCTCTCTCTTTGAGTGAGGGTAGGAGTTTTGATTTTATTCTGACAGCCCTAGGAAGCCACTGGAAGGCTTTAAGCAGAGGGAACAATTTGATCAGATTTACATTTTACAAAGAGATCTCTTGATGCTTGGTCTAGAGAGTACTGGTGCATTCATCTGGGTGGGAGGTAATGATGACTGAGCCCAGGGTGTGATAAACAAGATGGTAAAAAGGAAACAGGGTCGGCTGGGTGCAGTGGCTCACGCCTGTAATCCCAGCACTTTGAGAGACTGAGGCGGGTGGATCACCTGAGGTCAGGAGTTCAAGACCAGCCTGACCAGTATGGTAAAACCCCATCTCTACTAAAGATACAAAATTAAGCCGGGTGTGGTGGTGGGCTCCTGTAATCCTAGCTGCTTGGGAGGCTGAAGCAGGAGAATCGCTTGAACCTGGGAGGCGGAGGTTGCAATGAACAGAGATCGTGCCACTGTACTTCAGCCTGGGTGACAAGAGTAAGACTCTGTCTCAAAACAAACAAACAAACAAAAACAACAACAACAAAAACCAGGGTCAAGAAATGTGTAGATGCAATCCATAGAACCTGATGATGGTTTAGTTTTGAGGGTGGGAGAGAGAGAGATCAAGGATACACTCTTTGGTTTCTGGGTTGGGCAATTAAGACCCTTGGAGAGGAGATGCCATTCCTCGAGATGAAGGTGACTTGTGTGGAGTTAGTGGAGGGAAGAGTGTATCACGAAGCTCGGTCTGAGGTACTGTGAAATTTGGGGTGCTTGGGAGACGTCCAAACAGAGAAGCCAAGTCAGTATTGGATATTGAGTATGAAGTTCTGGAGAGAGATTACTCCTGGAGATTTAAATTTGAGGCTTTCGGAGGGTGATAAGGCTGATGAGATCAGCTGCTAAGGAAATATAGAAGATGCTGGGGTGTGGGTGAAGGGCAACCAGCATTTATGAAGCACCTACTGTGTGCCAGGTCATCTTGCAAGCACCATATGGATGGATGCTCATTTTAACAATGAGGAAAAGTAATTTACTCAAGGTCTTATAGTCATTAAGTGATGGCAGAGGTGGGATTTACATCCCGATTTTTCTTCCTTTTGCCTATAGAAAGCCAGCTTCTCTTGCTTACTGTTTCCCAGGAGGGTCCTTGGATTGACTCTTACCAGGAAAATCTGGGTACTTTATCATCCCTGCCTCCATCACTCAGGCCAGTGGGACTGTCTGATTGCTCCGGTCTGGGACATGTGCCAACCCACCAGTCCCTGAAACCCGGCTTCAGTGTTGACCTTGCCCAACCACATGGTTGGAGAGTAAGAGAAGGGACGGTGGGGAGGAGACATGGGAGTGAATACTGGTGAGAGCACAGAGAGGTGTTCACAGCAGACAGACACTTTGCTCCTTGGGCATCGACATTCTAGGGACTGCTGCCTGCTTAGAAAGGCATTGCTGCCACATGGCGGTTCTTGGGTGACCTCGGCATGTGAGCAGGGGAAGGTCTGAAGCAGAGGGACGCTCTTATTTCAGAGAGCTGAGCACAGGATGTTGGAGTCCTTTTCGATTGCAAAGTCACCCACAAAGGCATGTGTGTCCCTGCAGCTTGGGCTACAGATGGGCAGTGAAGCATGCGCGCATGCACACACACACGCGCGCACTCTGAGAGACTGACTTCAGACGAGCTTTTATTAGCTAACGTATCATCTGTGCAAAGAAGAGACTCACATGTGAGCATTTGCATGATTTGGAGGAAAGAAAAATATGCCTGCCAGATTCTTTTCTTCCTCCCCAAAGGAAGGAGCCAGAGTGACCTCAGCAACCTAGGGGGCTGCATTTTCTCTAAGCACCTGTTCCTTGGTGTGTCTTCTAAATCTGAAATGAGAGGGGGTCAAATCATGAGCCATGGGCAGCAGGGAAAGAGTCCGTGGGGAGGAGGAGGGTCTCCATCCACTGCCACCCATCAACATACCAGCCAACCTGTGACAGTATTTCTCAAGCACATTCTCTGTCTCTCCAACTTGTGACTGAGGACAAAGAGGATGCCAGTGAAGCAAGACACAGAGACTCTGTCTCCAAGGACTTTGAGAGTCACCTGGGGACGTCGTTTATTCACTTGTTCATCAGATGTTATCTATCTTGTTCGTTATTGAACTGCCAGAATCTTGCACAATGCCTGGCTCACAATAGATGCTTAGCAAATATTTGTTGGATGGAAAAAATTTGCTAAAAAAGTTGGTGAAGAAATGAGAAAATGAACTGTATTAGACATTGTGATGACAAGACTGTGAATCTGCCTTGAGACCTTAACAGCTGATTAGGGGGAAGCAAACATCCATTACTGATTCTGTCGCACTCTCCTGCAGCTGCCTGGCTACACCCTGTGTTTAACACCATTGTCCACTGTCTGAGCATTGAAGCTCACCCCCCACCCCCTACCCTTGGTTTTCATGCTCTGCTTTCTTTGCTGTTTCTCTTCAACCTCTCTGACCATCTAGCTCAAGTTACTTCTTTCCAGCCTGTCCCTAACTGTGGATGTCTTCAGCTCTCCTTTTGTCACCCTGCACACCTTCTGCCTACCTGCTGCCTCAGCATCCTATCAATGTTGAGCTGTTGAGCCCCCAAATTATTGACTTGTTAAATGAACAGCTATCTATGGGATACTGTTCATGTGCCAGTCTATTCTAGACACTGGAGAGAATGCAACATAAAACACAGTCTAACTCCTTGTTCTCAAGGAACTTCAACCTCCCACTCTAAACTCTCTGGCTTGACCTCTGGACTTGACATTCTGTTAGATGTCCAAAAGGACGTTTCATTGTCTCCCACGCTGGACCATCCCTTTCTCCTGTGTTGTAAGGCTCAGAAGATGGCTCTTCCCAGTATCCAGTTTCCCAAACCAAAGATGGGAAACTTACCCTAGGCTCCTCCCTCTTTCCCAACCTCCCCACCCCCCAACAGGCCCCTAGTCCTGAGGTTTCTGTATCTCACGCATCTCCCACAGCCTCCTTTACCCCACCCTCTCTGCACAAATGCTCTTAATTTGTTCCCCTGCATTAATTCTGTGGCCGCCATATTGGTCTCCTTTCCAGCTTATCTCTCCACCTCAACTTATAAGTTGTAAGACAACTTATGTCTCCCCTGCAGCCAGAGGAATCTAAGATCCCAATCACATCATGTTTTTCCATTGCTGAAAAACCTGAGCGCCTCCCATGACCCTAGGGTGAGAACTCAAGCCTTTTTATACAACCTACAGGGCCCAGCATAATTCATCCCTCTCTAACTCCCCCAGCCTCGGCTCTCACATGGCCAATGCAGATCTGATCACCATTCCTTTAGCATGCCTGCCTATGTCAGCCCAAATTCCTTTGCTTATGCCTTTCTTCTATGAAGCTGGTGGTGTTGTTTTTTTTTTTTTTTGATACAGAGTTTCGCTCTTGTTGCCCAGGCTGGAGTGCAATGGGGTAATCTCAGCTCAGGGAGGCCTCTGCCTCCCAGGTTCAAGCAATTCTCCTGCTTCAGCCTCCTGAGTAGCTGGGATTACAGGTGTATGCCACCATGCCTGATTAATTTCGTATTTTTAGTAGAGACAGGGTTTCCCCATGTTGGTCAGGCTGGTGTTGAACTCCAGACCTCAGGTGATCCACCCACCTTGGCCTCCCAAAGTGCTGGAATTACAGGCGTGAGCCACCGTGCCCAGCCCTATGCAGCTGGGTCTTATCTTCTCTTGTGTAGAACTGGCCTCTTCCTCCCTCACCTCCCCTCTTGTGCCATCTCTGCTCTGGCAATTCTTATTGCACATACGTGTTTACATTCCTTCCTTTTTCCATCCTACAATGGAAGGAGCAGGGTTTTAGTATTCCCAGGGCCTTGCACTGGTAGGTGACTGTAGCAGACATTATTGCGCTCTACCTTATTTCTTCTGCTTTCCTATACCAGCTGCAGGCTTTCTACTGCAAGCCTCTGTGACTCTGGCTGACGGTTTTCTCCAGCTGTAAGAGCTTGCTTGGGATATAACTAGGGGAAGAATGGAAGCACCAGGGAGTTAATACTCTATTAACAGGTGGGTTAATTATTTACCCACCAATGCTTCATAGGAAGCATTGGTGGGTAAATATCAGGTCAAAAAATATGTCAAATAAGAATAGACATTTGGTAGATTAATAGCCTGGCATCCTTACTCCTTGGGTGAGACAGCTCTGAGATTTTTTTTACACCCTTTTCCAGAGGTTCACAATGTGAACGTGTCCAGTTGTGACAGTGGTAAGCTGTTCATTAATATACTCTCCCCCTATGTCACATCCCCATTCCTAAATTGGGGTTTCCTGGGATCATCTCCAAAATAAACCATTGTGCTTGAATCTTTGTCTCAAAGTCTGCTTCCGTGGGAGCTCAACTAAGATAGTACCTGATATGGCTTGGCCCTCTGTCCCCAGCCAAATCTTATTTTGAATTGTAATCCCCACGTGTTGAGGGAGGGACGTGGTAGGAGGTGATTGGATCATGGAGGCAGTTCCCCCAGGTTGTTCTCATGATAGTGAGTGAGTTCTCGTGAGATCTGGTTGTTTGATAAGTGTCTGGTACTTCCTCTTCCTCTCGCTTTCTCTCCTGCCACCTTGTGAGATGTGCCATGCTTCCCTCTTGACTTCCACCACGATTGTAAGTTTCCTGGAGATGCGCCCAGCCGTCCAGAACTGTGAGTCAATTAAACCTTTTTTCTTCTTAAATTAGCCACTCAAGTATGTCTTTATAACAATGTGAAAACGGACTAATACAGTGCCTTAAGAAATGTTTGAAGACTGAGTGCGATACGATGAATATAAAATATCCATAAAACAGTAGGTGGGCAACATAAGATAGCTTACAAACAAGAATCCACAGTTCCAAAGTCTTTGTCAATCAGGGGAGAAGGACTCCATAGGGGATGGAGAGTGACAAAAGCTAGGACTTGAACATTTGTTACGTTCTAGGTTCTGTTCTAAGAGAATGCATGTGTGTATTTTTTTTTTTAAACATCTCAACAACTCATGGTTGGCACTGTTCTAAACCTGATTTACAAACAAGGAAGTAAACTGGGGCACAGAAAGTTTAAGCACAGGTCTTCTTAGCTGTAAGTGGAGGAGCTGGGCGTCGTTGGCTCCAGGCAGTCTGGCTTTGAGCTGTGTTCAGAACCACTGTGGCTTGCAGAGGTGGTGAGATTTGACCCAGGTGTTGAATGACTGAAAGGGATTGGAAAGGACATTCAGGAAGGTGGGTCAGCTGGAACAAAGGCACGGAGATGAGACTGTACGTGCTTTGCTCAGGCTCATAGCCTTGGAGGCGTCTTGTTTTGCAGGAAGGTCTCTATTCTGGAACTATCTCATTTCCTCCTCCATTTTCCCTGCCCTTCCTCACTTACTTTCAACACCCTGGGGATGTGGGGAAGGTGAAAGGGCCAATAGCTGGAATCAGAAGCCGCTGAGGAACCTGGCTGCAGCTATTACAGCAGCAGATTCTCTTCTGTAGCTTTATTGATTTATAGCAAGAGTTTGCAAGAGTCTCAAACACACACTAAATCTTACATGCAAACATAGAAGGATCCCAGAAGCCTCACATCCCAGGTTGCAAACTCAAATGCCTGCAAGGGCCAAGCAGCCAAGGGAAATGGTGAAAAGCCCAGGTATGGGATGATCAATGGCTCTGCAGATGCCCCGCCTAAAGGAAGCTGAGCCCAGCTGTAGCCCATCATGGCCTGGTGGAAGTGGGGGCGTAGCATGGCTTGTTTTTCCTTTTAATAAAAAGGCCAGGCATAGTGGCTCACACCTGTAATCCCAGTACTTTGGGAGCCTGAGGCGGGAGGACAGCTTGAGGTCAGGAGTTCGACACCAGCCTGGGTAATACAGAGAGAGACATCTCTACAAATAAAAAAAAATTTTTTAAAATTAGCTGGTTGTGGTGATACACACCTGTGGTCCCAGCTCTCAGGAGACTGAGGCAGGAGGGTCGCTTGAGCCCAGGAGGTTGAGGCTGCACTGAGTTGTGATTGTGCCACTGTACTCCAGCCTTGGCGATAGAGTGAAATCTTATCTCAAAACAAGAAAAAAAGAGAAGCCAGAACTCCAGTTTTAAAAGACGAAACATTTCTGATTCACATACTGGCAATAAATTAGTTTAAAAATAAAACCTCTTTGCAGGTTGGCATTAAGGACATCAAACAAAATGCATTAATGGTTCAAATTGGTTCCTGAGTGCCCATGTTAAGACCCGCCCTAGACAATAGAATATTATACTTAAACCGACAGTGTCTTAGAGAATCGTAGCTTCGGAATCATTAGCATCATAGACTGTTAGACTTAAAACTGTCTCTTAGGATACTTGGCATGTTGAATCATTAAAATTTAATAGACATAGAATTTTAGCTGAGATCTCAGGTACATGAAATATAAGCAGAAAATCAGCAGCATAATAGGTCTTTTTCTCATTAACATTTACAATCTTAGAGTCAAGCAGTACTGGAATCAGAATTCCTCTACATGGAGTATCTGGTTTTTAAAAAATGCTAGTTAAATAATGTTTGGGGGTGGTGGCTTGTGCCTGTAATCCCAGCAGTTTGGGAGGCTGAGGTGGGCGGATCACCTGAAATCAGGAGTTTGGGACCAGCCTGGCCAACATGGTGAAACCCCATCTCTACTAAATATACAAAAATTAGCCAGGTGTGGTGGCTTATGTCTGTAATCCCAGCTCCTCGGGGGGCTGAGGCACAAGAATCACTTGAACCCAGGAAGTGGAGGTCGTAGTAAGTTGAAATCGTACCACTGCACTCCAGCCTGGGCAACAGAGGGAGACTGTCTTAATGCCAGAAAAAAAAAAGCTATTTAAATAAATATTCTTGTCAATTTTCTGAATGAGATCCTCCTGCTCCAATATTCTTGGTAATTTCTTCCACAATAAAAATATTCCACAACTATTTTTGTTGAGCACCTAATATGGGCAGCAGTGAACCAGAGAGACAGCCTGTTACATTGCAGTTTATCTTCTTGTGCAGGTGAGCTGGTGGTAAACACACACAAAATATGATTTTAGACAGTGAATCTTTTTTTTGGATTTCTTAATTTTTATTGTATATATTTAAGGTACATAACATGATATTATGAGATGTGTGTAGATAGTAAAACAGTTACCATAGTGAAGCAAATTCACGTATTCATCATCTCATATTAGCACTGATTTTTTTTTTGGCAAGAGCAGCTACAATCTACTCATTTAGCACAATCCCCAATATGATACACCGTTGGTAACCACAGTCCTCATGTTTAGATAGTTAGACTAGTTCATCCTACATATCTGCTATTTTGTGTCCTTTAACCACATCTCCTTATTTCCTCCTCACACCCCATCCCTGATAACCTCTATCTCTGTATATTTAACTTTCGTTTCTTTCTTTCTTTTTTTTTTTTTTTTTTTTGAGATGGAGTCTTTCTCTGTTGCCCAGGCTGGTGTGCAGTGGCACGATCTCGACTTAGCTGCAACCTCTCCATCCCGGGTTCAAGCAATTCTAGTGCCTCAGCCTCTTGAGTAGCTGGAACTATAGGTGTGCGCCACCATGCCCGGCTAATTTTTTGTTGTTGTTGTTGAGATGGAGTCTCACTCTGTTGTCCAGGCTGGAGTGCAGTGGCACAATCTCGACACACTGCAGCCTCCACCTCCCAGGTTCAAGGGATTCTCATGCCTCAGCTTCCTGATTACCTGGGACTACAGGTGTGTGCCATCATGCCTGGCTAGTTTTTGTACTTTTAGTAGAGATGGGGTTTTGCCTTGTTGGCCAGACTGGTCTCGAGTCCTGACTTTATGTAATCCACCCGCCTTGGCCTCCCAAAGTGCTGGGATTACAGGTGTGAGCCACCCCACCCAGCTCCCCCTTATTTTTTCTTTTTACAGATTCCACATATAAGTGAGATCCCACAATATTTGTCTTTCGGTGTCTGGCTTATTTCACTTGGAGAGTGAACATTTCCAAAAGAAGATGGGGCTACCTTAGGTGTTCAAGTGGCCCTCTCTGCAGAAGTGACCTTGGAAAATGAGAATGGAATGATGAGGAGGAATCAGGCATGGGAAGATTTGGGGGAAGAGAGTTCCGGACAGAGGGAACAGCGAGTGCAAGGGCCCTGAGCTCAGGCTGAGCTTGTATGATCGAGGTTGAGAAAGATCCCCCATGTGGCGGTAGCCTAGTGACTGGGAGGGAGAGTGTAGGGGTGGGGGTGGGGGTGGGGTGGGATGAGACCAATCAACTGGACGAGGATGCACATGCTTTTCCTTTCAACTAATGAGAAACTTCTGGTATACCTGGATACTGAACCAGCTACCCTCTACACATTGGAGGGAAGTGCTTGCTTATGTTTTAGGTGAAATAATCAGGTCACCGAGAAAGACGTGGGGGCTTAGTGACAGCTGCCCTCGGCCCCAGCGTTATAAAGGGCCTGCAGGGGAATTTCTTCGATGCTGTTTGTAAGCATCCTGCTTGATAAACCGCCTGCCCATCACTGCTGCCTTGCGACAGCCCCTCCTCCCTGGTCCTGTAGTGCTGGGTCCTGTGTCTCCATCAGCCAGCCACGGCCAGACAGGGAGGAGAGACAACTTTCAAAAGGGTGTGTGAGTGCTGTGACAGCCTCTGTGCTTGCTATCTCCATGGTACCCAGGCAGTGGGACAATCTAATTAGGCTATTTTCAGCATCCCGGAGGGAGGGGAGTGGAGGGAGACAGGGAAAAGGGGACCTGCTTCTCCTGCTGCATCTCTCTCTATATATCCCTTTCTGAAGCTATTATTGATTAAGCAGTTAGAGGCCAAGGAAGTAGGACCTTTTCATGATCTGTGCTGGGATCAGAGGAGACTTCCTGGCAACTTGGTGGTGGGCCGTGTGAACAGCATCAGGGACCCTGTGGCTGGAAGGCTTCCCAGTGCTCTGTGCTAATGAGCTCTGGAGCCTGTAGCTTTGACCAGAATCACATCCTCTGCAGGCTGTTTGTCCTCTGCTGGGGCTGGCTGCCACCAACTTCCTCTGAAATGATGGGCCCAGAATCAGGGATGCTGGGAGCCCTTTGTTTCTTAGCCTGGGGCCTGTCTTGGCCTTAGAGGTGTTTGCCTGTGATATTCAGAGCCTGGCAGGGGAAACTGAGCTTTCATCTGCCTGGAGCACGGGTGGCTAGTGGCTCTTGGAAGTTACTCTTGGGTTGTGGACTCAGTGGAAACACACTTCACGTTAAGTTCCTAGTGGCATGTTCAGTTTGCTCAGCTCATGCCCCAGAGTCCAGACTTAATACGTGCTAAACAGCTGTTCATCAAATATCTTGTTACAAGCCTGTAAGAAGGGTGTCTCCTAAAGGGTCTTCTCTTATAACTCCTGAAGCATGACTGTCACAGCCCCTCACTGGCCACTACTTTGCCTAGGTGTGTTAGATCTAGAGGTTAATGTGGTCAAACAAGGCAGGAAAATAATCCCTTTAAAGCCCTTGCTATATTTAGGAACTGTGTCCGGAGGTGCACATGCATCATAAAAACTCAGTGAGACAGGCACATCCTACAAGGCTGTTATTCCCATTTTACAGCTGAAGAAACTGAGGCCGAGGACAGTTAAAGCCACGTGCCCAAGGCAACACCATGGGCCTGAATCCAGAGTTGTCCTTCCAGGTGACACATTTAAATGGGATTCTCAGCTTCAGGACTCATTGGAGTCTTTAATAGGTTAATGTGATTTATAAATCTCAAAGGAAGAGGAGTTCCTAAAATCATTCAACCCTTTTTGTTTTTTGTGGGCACACTTGTTAACATCTTCTGACCGCAGCTTGGGAAGGGCTGCTAGGAGGTAATTAAACAGAGCAAGTGATAATGTCCTTAATCCAATCCACTCTTTCAATTGTGCTTATTTCCTTATGTTAGTGATAGCTCCAATAGGAAGCCTTTAAAGAATCAAACCCCTGGTTATTCCTTCTGACTCCAGAAAGAGCATGAACACTCAAAGCGGCTATTTCAAAGAGAATTTCATCTCGGGTTACTGGTTTGCACCAACCTGATATGCGGTGCTGTCTGTTACAGCGGAGAGCTGGGATGAATTCTGAACCGGGGGGTGGAATTCGGGATGATAACCTGCAGGTAAAGGCTGTTAACCCGTCCTCTTCCCCCCATACAAATGCCTTGATGAATCAGGCCTCACAGTGGGACTTTGTTCTTTTGTTTAAAATATTAAGAACCCACAAGACTTCAAAGACACTCCTCTGCTATTTTCCATTGCCATATTCCTTTTCACCCATTATTTAGTTATTTGGCATGTTCGGATAGGGCCTTGAAGGTGGGGATCTTACCTATATGCCTCTTCCCCGCTCAGTGTCCAGCAGAGGGCTGGACGTAAAGGCGTCCTCCACAAATGCCTGGTTAGTGGATCCTCTCCATTCATCAGCATTGCTATCCACATCATCAAAGCTACCATTTATTGATTGTCTTTGTGTGTAGATATCGGGCTGTATGCTCTGCAGTTAGGAGTCAGCCACACTGCAGCCCATGGGCCAAGTGTGGCCTGCTGCCTGTTTTTTTTATTTTTATTTTTTGGAATGGAGTTTTGCTCTCGTTGCCCAGGCTGTAGTGCAGTGGTGTGATCTCGGCTCACTGCAATCTCCGCCTCCCAGGTTCAAGCGATTCTCCTGCCTCAGCCTCCTGAGTAGCAGGGAGTATAGGCATGCGACACCATGCCCACCTCATTTTGCACTTTTGTAGTAGAAACGGTGCTTCTCCATGTTGGCCAGGCTGGTCTCGAACTCCCGACGTCAGATGATCCACCCGCCTTGGCCTCCCAAAGTGCAGGGATTACAGGCGTGAGCCACTGCGCCTGGCCACCTGTTTTTATTTTTACTGGAACACAGCCATGCTTATTCATTTTATATATTGTCTGTGGCATCTTTTGTGCTGCAATGACATGGTTGAGTAGTTGGGATGGAGATTATATGGCCGCACAAAGCCTAAAATATTAACTGTCTACCCTTTCAGAAAGTTTGCTGACTTCTGCTTTATTCATAATCAGTATGTAATCTTTTAATATTCCTGTGACAACCTTGAAAGGCATTGCTGCCATTTCACAGATGAGAAGGTCAAGGCTCAAAGATGTTAAACAATTTGTCCAACTGGTGAGCGGGAGATCCAGTGTTCGGACCCCAGTGTGCATCTCCAAAGCCAGTGGTCTTTACTCTATGCTCCCCACCAAACTGAGAACAAACTAAATGCATTTTTACCTTTATTTTTTAACCAACTCTTCTGAGCATCTGGGGTTAGTTGTGTTGGGGCTTCAAAGTCCGTGCTAGCATAAAGTTGCCCCTGAAGGTGTGCAGGATGCCTGGGTAGTTGGTAGCTGAAGGGAACCTGTTAACCTACACATAGATACACCAATTTCCTCCTGGAGATCAAAGGTTTCTGGAGCAGCTGATTCATCAACACCCTTGAAGTCTGCTGTCAATTTCACAAAGATGAGTTTCTTTCTTTCTTTCCTTTCCCTTTTTCTTTTCTTTTCTCTGCCTTTCTCTTTCTTCCTCCCTCCCTCCCTTCTTTCCTTCCTTCCCTCCCCCTCCCTCCCATTCTTTCCTCCCATCCCTTCTTTTCATTTCCCTTCCCTTCCCCTCCCCTCCTGTCCCCTTTTCTTTTATTTTTCCCCATTTTATAGCTGAGAGAAACTGAGGTTTAGAGCAGTTAAGTAGTAGGCTCAAGGCCCCTCGACTTGAAAGCACCAAGGGCAGAGCTCAAAGGCTTCCTTGTATGATGCCAGTGCTGCAAGGACGTGAAACCTGCTAACTTGTGATATACTCAGGTCTTACTAGTTCATGCATTCAATCCAGAATGTCTCTGTCTTGAGGCCTATCACATTCAATCCTCTTATCCAATGAAAAAATTAAATGAGCTTTAAGGAAATACCCTCCTACTCATAATGCCTTCTCAAAGGAAATTTTCGGCTACTTAGAAAGTTCTGGACTTAGCTTTCTTCCTTACAACAATTAAGACCATTCACTCTTCCCTAAATCCTATGTTGTCCTCTGCTGAGGAGCTAGATCAGAGCCCTGACCCTTGGCCCAACAGAAGTAGTCACTTCTGGAGCCTTGAGCGGGTCAGCTGTTCTCCATCCTGAGTTCCTTGCTCTGTTTTGGATACATTGTCCATCAGTACAGCTTCATTGTGAGGAGGGTTTATTGGACCACTGCTGGCCAGGCTTCCCTTTGTCATTCGTGCTTTGCCTCCAAATCTCTGATCCCAAATCTGGCAAGAGGGATCTGGCCTCCAGTTTGAACCTAGTCTCAAGCAGATTGGCCCTGCTTCCTTAAGAAGGTATTGCAATGGCAGGTGAAGACCAGTTTTATGATATTGCCTGTTTCTTTTTCTGTTCTTTCTCCTATTCTCAGTCTGTTAACCCCACCTCCTAGTATTTGCCCAGCACCCAAATCCTCCACCTCATGGATTATCTTTTACAAGCTGTAACTTTGAGCAAGATGTGGGAAGAGGTGAAGGTCTAATTGGGATGCAGGCGATTTGCAGCAGGGTGGAGTTGAGAGTCCCAGGCAGGGGAGTGTAGAGACTTCTCAGTGCTCTGCCTCTATCTCAGTCATTTCCAGTCCAGGAGAGGCACTGCAGCTGGTGATATTTCCAAAACATACATCTGCTCAAAATCCTTTATTGATTCCCAGTCGCCTATCAACTTCGGCGGCACAAATTTGAATGTGCATAAATACCAGCTGGTGAGTGTGTGAACATGCAGATTCCTAGGTGCCCACTCTCAGAGATCCTGATTCAGTCGAGGGGGGGTGATCTGTGTGTGCCAGAGCCTCTGCATGATTATGATGCAGGATGGTCCCAGAGCTAAAGAACACTGGGAAGCCTTGACCTACAAAGTCCAAATTCCTTGGCCTGTGCATTAGTCTGCTCAAGCTATAATAGTAGAGTATCATAGACTGAGTGCCTTCAGTAACAGAAATGCTTTTTCTTTTTCCTTTCCTTTCCTTTCCTTTCTCCTCTCCTTTCCTTTCCTTTCTCCTCTCCTTTCCTTTTTCCCCTTTCCCCTTTTCTCCTTTCCCCTTTCTCCTTTCCCCTTTCTCCTTCCCTTTCTCCCCTTTTCCTTTTTCCCCTTTCCCTTTCCCCTTTTCCCCTTTCCCCTTTCCCCTTTCCCCTTTCCCCTTTCCCCTTTCCCCTTTCCCCCTTTTCCCCCTTTTTCCCTTTCCCCTTTTCCCCTTTTTCCCCTTTCCTTTCCCCTTTCCCCTTTTCCCCCTTTCCCCTTTCCCCTTTCCCCCTTTCCCCCTTTCCCCCCTTTCCCCTTTCCCCTTTTCCCCTTTCCCCTTTCCCCCTTTTCCCTTTTTTTCCCCTTTTTCCCCTTTTCCTTCGACAGAGTCTGGCTCTGTCACCCAGGCCACAGTGGAGTGGCACAATCTCTGCTGACTGCAACCTCTGCCTCCCCCGGTTCAAGAGATTCTTGTACCTCGGCCTCCCGAGTAGCTGCAATTACAAGCACTCACTACCATGTGTGGCTAATATTTGTATTTTTAGTAAAGATGGGGTTTCACCCTGTTGGCCAGGCTGGTCTTGAACTCGTAGCCTCAAGTGATGTGCCTGCCTTGGCCTCCCAGAGTGCTGAGATTACAGGCATGAGCCATCGTGCCCTGCCCAGTCATTTATTTTCTCACAGTTCTGGAGGCTAGAAGTCCAAGATCCAGGTTCTGGCAGATCCATTTTCTGGTACAGGGCTGTCTTCCTGGCCTGCCGATGGTGCCAGGAAGCAATGATCTCTTGCTATGTCCTCGCATGATGTTTCCTCGGTGAGAAAGAAAGAGCTCTGTGGTGTCTGTTTTTTTTGTTTTTTTTTTTCCAGATTTAAAAAATTGTGGTTAACTATAATAAAAAAATATCTGATTTTAACTATTTTTAGGTGTACATTTAATGGCGTTAGGTACATTCGCAATGTTGTGCAGTCATCACCACTCGAATTTTTTTTCTTTTTTGGTTTTTAAGTTCAGGGATACAAGTGCAGGTTTGTTACATAGGTAAACTTGGGTCATGGGGGTTTGTTGCATAGATAACTTCATCACCCAGGTATTAAGCCTAGTGCCCCTCCCTCTTTCTTTTCTTTCCTTTTCTCTTTTCTTTTCTTTCTGTCTCTTTTCTTCCCTCCCCTCCCTCCTTTCTCTCTCTTTCCCCTCCCCCTCCCCATTCCTTTCCCTTTCTTTCTCTTTTCTTTTTTTTTTCTTCCTCTCAGAGTCTTGCTGTGTCACTCAGGCTGGAGTACAGAGGCTTAATCTCGCCTCACTGCAACTTCTGCCTCCCGTACTCAAGCAGTTCTCCTGCCTCAGCCTCAGGAGTAGCTGGGATTACAGGCATGTGCCACCAACTCCTGCTAATTTTTGTGTTTTTAATAGAGACCGGGTTTCACTGTGTTGGCCAGGTTTCTCTTGAACTCTTCATCTCAGGTGATCCCTGCCTTGGCCTCCGAAAGTGCTGGGATTACAGATGTGAGCCACCACACCCAGCCTTAATTTTATTTTTAAAAGATAGGAGGATCTCACTCTGTTGCTCAAGTTGGTCTTAAACTCCTGGGCTCAAGTAATCCTTCTGCCTCAGTCCCCTGAGTAGCAGGGCCGGCAGGTGCACATCACCGTGCCTAACAAACTGTTTTATTTTTTGAAGCAGGGTCTCACTATGCTGCCCAGGCTAGCATCCAACTCTGGGGCTCAAGCAGTCCTCCTGCCTCAGCCTCCCAAAGTGCATTCTGCCTTACTTTTATAAGGACATCTGTCATTAGATTTAGGGGCCACCCTGTGATCCAGGATGATCTCATCTCAAGATTAACTTGATCACATCTGCAAAGACTCCTTGTTCTAAATGAAGTCACATTCACAGGTTCTGAAGGTTAGGACATGGTTGTATTTTTCAGAGGGACGTTATTCAACCCACTCCAGATGGGAGTAAAACACAAAGATGGGAAGGGGTGATAAGAACACACTGTAGAATACGATTTACCACCTACAGTGCTGGGAAAGGAGACGTGAGGAAGAGAAGAAAGTAAGAGGAATAGGACACCTTTTATGTGCCAGGAATTGGGCTAAAGCTCTTCATTTCTCATCTCCAATAATCCTCATTAGCACTTAGTGGATTGGTTATCTCCATTTTAAAGGTGGAGAGAGAAGCTCAGAGGAGGTACACCTGTAGCTCAGTCACCTCCAAAACAAATCGAGCCCAGGTCTGCTAGTTCCAGAGCCCGTGCTCTTTCTAGGATGAAGGAAATATTTGCATGGCCTCTTACTGGCAGCTGCAGGGAGAGATGAAGCCCAGAACATCTCATTTGCAACAGAGAAGCTGTCATTGCTCTTCCCCAGCTTCCAGCAGCCTGGTGCTCACCTGCTTTCCTTTGGTAGCTGGAGCCGAGGTGCTGGACAGTCCAGTTGGCCCAGAGCCTCTTGAGGCGGGGGGGATGTGGAGACAGATTTTGGCTGGTTCAGGTGCAACACCCTTTCTGGCACCTTTGGGTATTTGGCACTGTGGAGGAGCTAGTCCCATACATATGTATTAAAGGGTTTGGATTCCTTAATCCCACCAGTGCTGGGATTTGTGCAAGCTGAGCAGGATTTTCTGAGAGGCAGTATAGTGTGATAGAAAAAGAAAATTGAGATGAGAGAGACCTGGGTTCAAATCTTATTTTTGCCACTTATGGGTAGTATGTGACTGCAAGTGAGCTGTTTGACTTCTCTGAGCCTCAGCTTCTTCCACTGTAAAGTACGGGGTGATACCCATTTTCACAGAGCTTGTGCATAAGGCACCTTGAACAATGCCTGCTACACAGTAGACCCTCAAAGTTCTTGTGTTGGCTGATTCTGCGCGTACCTGTGATACTTCTATGCCTGGTTAGTGTCTATTTCTGCATTCATGAAAGTAGCAGCTTTGCAGCCAGGATCTCAATTGCCAGGTAATACCTGTCAAATGCAAGTGTGAACATTGCTGCTAATGAAAGGGGCGGATACTGGGGGAAGGATGTCTTATCTCATGCATGCTCATAGTTACTTGGACATTGATACTAATATGTTAAGAGGATTCTTATAAAACTCAGCATAACATCATTTCCTCTTGGAATTTTTTTTCTGAATCTCTAGATATATTGGATGGCCCCTTTTCTGAGTTTCTAGAATATCTTGTGTTTCATTTATTACAACAGTTATGACACTGTTACCTATTTATTAGACAAGGATACATTTGTAGGCAAGGGCTAATTATTCATTTCCTCTATCTTTCTAGACCAGTAGTTTTCAACATTTGGTTCCTAGACCAGCAACAGCATTACCTGGAAACTTGTTAGACCTGCAGATTCTCAGTACACACTGCAGACCTGCTGAATTAGAGACTGGGTGTGAGGCCTGGCAGTCTGTGTTAACAAAGCTTTTGTGTGATTCTGATGCATGCTTAGGTTGAAACAGTCCCTAGAGGACTGGTCCTTAACTTTGGAGGAACTCCTGGAATCTGAAACCCTTCAGGAGCTTTAGAAAATAGTGATGCCTCTGTCCTACGTCTAGAGGTGCTGACCTAATTGTTGAGGGGTGTGAACTGGGCATTGAAATTCTTTAAAATCTCCAGAGGATCCTAATATTGAGCCAGGGGTGAGAACCACTAACACACAGCTCCACTCCTAATCGGCACTCAATAGTAGAACATCATAGTTGAGTGCCTGCTTGGCAATCACATAGACGTAGGTCATATGCTGACTTCCTTCTTCCTGTGGGTCAGTTCTTTATCTTTTATTTATTTTTATTTTTTAAGCAACTCAAATGCCCATCAGTAATAGTCTGGACAAAGAAAATGTGGTACATACTTTTTATTTTTTACCTTTTTTGTTGTTGTAAGAACACTTAATGTGAGATCAACCCTCTTAACATTTTAAGTGTATAATACAGTATTGTCAACTAGAGGGACGGTGCTATAAGGCAGATTTCTAGAATGTATCCGTCTTCGACCATTGAGATGTTTTTTGCCCGTTGATTAGCAACTTCTAATTCTCCCCCGGCCCAATCCCCCTGGCAACTACCCTGCTACTTACTGTTTCTATGAGTTTGACTACATTAGAGTTCGCATTGAAGTGGAATCAGCAGCATTTGTCCCTTTGTGACCGATTTATTCATTTAGCATAATGTCCTCAAGTCTCATCTATGTGTCGTATGTAGCAGGATTTCCCTCTTTTTAAAGGCTGAATAATACTCCATTGCACAGCTATACCTACTACATTTTCTTTAACCATTCATCTGTTGATGGACGTCTGTCACTTCCGTATCTTGGCTGTTGTGAATAATGCTGCAGTGAACAGGGGAGTGCAGATAGCTCTTTAGGATCCAGATTTCAATTCTATAGATCCAGAAATGGTTTTGCTGCATCATATGGTAGTTCTGTTTTTAATCTTTTGAGAAACCTCTATACTGTGTTTCACAGCGGCTGCACCATTTTACATTCACTGTGGGTCAATTCTAACTTCCTTCAGCCTTACTTTTCCTACCTGTAAATGTGAGTAGTGATGGGAATCTTCTCCTAGCATCATTTTGAAGACTACCTATGTAATACAGATAAAGCATGTGACACAATGGAAGACTACCAGTTCGCTATGATAATTAGTATTATTTCCATTTTATAGGGAAAGGATGTGAAGCTCAGAATTTGGCCATGGGTAGGGAAAGCAAGTGCCCCTCCCTTCCTTGATCAGAGGCAACATTTAGGTTTTAAGGGATTTGAAAGTCATTGTCTTTGTCTTCAAGATACCATAACTACCTGGAGTTTCAAGGCCTGAAAGAGATCTGGGGTTCGTTTGTACCTTCTGCTGTATCTGAGTCTTTTGGAGTATAGCCCATTTACTGAACAGTGAAAACTTTGGGGGATCCCCAAGATTTTGGGGCTCAACATTGAATTGTACTGTTGGTTGACAAATGTTGGGTGAAGAGTCCTCAGCTTTCTTTGGAAATTCTGGCCGACACTTGATGTTCTTACCTGGAGGATGGGCTTCATCAGTATTGTTTCAGTTACAGGGAGCAGTAAAAACCGTCTCAAACTTCCTTAAGCAATTAATAATATGTATTAAGTCATGTGGCAAAATATCCAGAAATCTAGCTAGTTAGAGGTGCCCCTAAGAGGCTGTTCAAAGTCTGCCTTTTGTTTCTTACAAAGTGAAGCATAAAATCAAATATACACTTAGCATGCAACCCAGCAATTTTATTCCTAAGTATCTATCCAAGAGAATTGAAAATTATGTCCACACAAAGAATCTGCACTAGTAGTCATAGAAGCTCTATTCGTAATAGCTAAAAGCTGGAAACAACCCAAACATCTATCAATGGGAGAATGAATAAACAAACTGTGGTACATCCACACAATGGAATAATTCTCGGCAATAAAAAAGAATGAATATTGATTCACAGAAAACATGGCTGAATCTCAAAAGCAGGCACTATAGAGTGTATAGTGTTGGGAGGCTAAGGCAGGCGGATCACCTCAGGTCAGGAGTTCGAGACCAGCCTGGCTGACATGGTGAAATCCTGTCTCCAGTAAAAATAGAAAAATTAGCTGACTGTGGTAGTAGACTCTTATAATCCCAGCTACTCCGGAGGCTGAGACAGGAGAATCACTTGAACCTGGGAAGCGGAGGCTGCAGTGAGCCGAGTTCATGCCACTGTACTCCAGCCTGGGTGACAAGAGTGAAACCCTGTTTAAAAAAAAAAAAAAAAGTGTAAAAAAAAAAAAAGCCAAGCAATAAAAAGTGTATATTATATGATGCTATTTATATGAGATGCTGAAAAGGTAAAACTACAGTGACAAAAGGTAGAATGGTGGCTGTAAACAGGTGTGAAAGAACCTTCTCAGGTAATGAAAACTGTCCATCTCTTGATTGTCATGGTGGTCTTGACTGTGTGTGTCCAAATTGATCAAACTATATACTTAACATGGGTACATTTTAGAGAATATAAGTTATACTTCAATAAAGGTTATTTAAAAGAAATCTGCCTTTATCGTTGGGTTCCATTTATCTCTAAGTGGCTTCATTCTTAGGCAGGCTTTCCCCAGGTAGTGGTATAGAAAGCTGCATTAGTATGTTTTCACACTGGTGATGAAGACATGCTCGAGACTGGATAATTTATAAAGAAAAAGAGGTTTAATGGACTCACAGTTCCACATGGCTGGGGAGGCCTCACAATCATGGCAGAAGGCAAAAGGCATGTTTTAAATGGTGGCAGGCAAGAGAGAATGAGAGCCAAGTGAAAGGGGAAACCCCTTATAAAATCATCAGATCTCATGAGACTGATTCACTACCATGAGAACAGTAGTAGGGAAACTGCCCCTGTGATTCAATTATCTCCCACGGGGTTCTTCCCACAACACATGGGAATTATGGGAGCTGCAGTTCAAGATGAGATTTATGTGGGGTCAGAGCCAAACTGTATCAAAAGCCTTCAGCAGTTTTGCCCCTCCGCTCAGCAATCCCCATGGAAAAGAGTTTCTTTCTATAGACAGGTATGGCACTGAGGGTCATTGAAACAGCGGGGGTCATAAGACCTTCCTTCAGTCAATCCATGTGTCTGCAGATGGTGGTGAAATTCTCTGGTAAGGATTGGATCATGTTCTGGAGCCAGCTGGTGGTGTCAACACATCCATGGAGTGTGAGTGGGGGAAGAGTCCTTCCCCAAAGGAAAGTAAAGGTGCTGTCATTACTAGAAGACTGAGGAATGGATGCAAATGAAATAGAGGTCTTCTTCATGGACTTTCCATAGATACAACCTTCCAGGCTAGTTACCCATGTCTCTCTTTAAATTTTTTTTTTATTTTTAATTTTTGTGGGTACCTAGTAGGTATACAGAGATACCATATGCTCCAGCAATCCCATTGTGGGGTATACACCCCAAAGAAAGAAAATCAGTATATCAAAAAGATCTGCACTCCTGTGTTTGTTGCTGCACTGTTCAAGATAGTCAGATTTGGAAGCAACCTAACTGTGCATTAGATGGTGAATGGATAAAGAAAATGTGGTACATATACACAATGCAGTACTATTCAGCTATAAAAAGAATGAGATAGTGGCTTACATCTGTAATCCTATCATTTTGGGAGGCCAAGGGAGGCTGGATCACTTGAGCTCAGGAGTTTGAGACTGACCTAGGCAACAAGGCAAAACCTGCTCTCTATAAAAAAAAAATTAGCTGGGTGTAGTGGTGCATGCTTGTGGTCCCAGTTATGCAGGAGGCTGAGGTGGGAGGATCACTTGGACCAGGAGGGCGAAGCTGCAGTGAGCTGAGATTGTGCCACTGCATTCCAGCCTGGGTGACAGAGGAGACCCTGTCTAAACAAAAAAAGAGAATGAGATTCTGTCATTTGCAACAACATGGATGGAATTAGAGATGATTATGTTAAGTGAAATAAGCCAGGCACAGAAAGGCAGAGTATGTTCTCACTTGTTTGTGGGATCTAAAAATCAAAACAATTGAACCCATCTCTCTTGTTGACCTCTCACCCTCCCGAATTAGATAGATCCACATGTGTCTCATCACTTTTGTCAGTTACGACAGCATAAAGTAGTAGAAAGATGAAAGCTGCAAGCCAGAGATCTGGAGGTTCAAATCCCAGCTCTGCTTCTTCCTTGCCTCCTGACCCTAGGCAGTTTATTCAAGCTCTCTAAGAATCGGTTTCCGTGTCTATGAACTGAGGATAATTATAGGACCTACCTCATGATGCTGCTGTGAGGACTAAATGAGATCATTCATATCCAGTGTTCAGCTTAGTGCCTGGCACACAGTAAGCATTTCATCAATGTCATTTATAATTACTGTTTTTAGAATTTTGAATGACTTTTAAAAACGGAGTATTTATCTATAACCAGGTGTAGCAGGTGTATTGGCGCCCTGTCCACATCTCGGTACTTCCATTCTCACATGCACTGATGAATACTGTTGCAAGAACTGCCCCTCTCCCCCTGCCTCCGCTGCCCAACTAAGACTATATGGGGCTTTCTCTGACATGCTCCTCTCCTGCAGGTAAGGTGAAGTGCTTCTAGAAGTGCTGGAGAGTTGATGCCCGTGGGAGCAGCCCCACCCAATGGTAGCCACCCATCTTTGATTACTTGGGTGAGTCTACTCTAAGGCACATTTTATAGCCTTCCCAAGGGTCTCACATAGTATTGAATCCAGTTGCCCCCTGCAGTAACATGCTCATTGGCGCTAGACTGGCTTGCCCCTCTTCCCTGTGTAACTTCCCCGTTCTTTTTTTTTTTTTTTTTTTTCTTGAGGCAGAGCCTCACTCTGTCTCTGAGGCTGAAGTGCAATGGCACAATCTCGGCTTACTGCAATCTCCACCTCCCCGGTTCAAGTGATTCTCCTACATCAGCCTCCTAAGTAGCTGGGATTACAGGTGGGTGCCACCAACCTCAGCTAATTTTTGTATTTTTAGTAGAGACGGGGTTTCACCATGTTGGTCAGGCTGATCTCAAACTCCTGACCTCGTGATTTGCCCGCCCCAGCCTCCCAAAGTGTTGGGATTATAGGCGTGAGTCACTGTGCCCAGCCCCCATTCCCGCTTTTGAGATCACCTTCCCAAGAACCTGTCTGTACTCAAAATTGATTTCAGAGCCTGCTTCTTGGGGAACTCAACCTGAGATCCGGACCACATGAGTGAGTTGAAACATCATGTTTTTCTGCTCTTGGCTGGAATTACAGCAACATTGTATAGTGTCACAGTGTAGTACAGTTATCTTTTGTAGACCACAGGCACTAATGGGGAGCTCTTTAAGGCTTTGATGAATAAAATATGGTAGGAAAGAATTATTCTTTAATAAATGCAGCTTTCTGGGTAGGCAAATTGTACAAAAACATTTATAGGAGAGGAGTGCAGTGGGGAAAATGAATCCCAAAGACCCCTTCATGGCCAAAATGGAGTCACTGATGGGGGAGTTCTAAGTATTGATTGAGTAATAGATTATCTTGGTTCTTAGCACAGGGCTATTACTCTGTCAGAATAATGAGCTGTGGGTTTATGTGTGGCCAAGTGACTGCAGAACTGCAAGGCTTGGAAGGCTGACCCAAATCTTCCAGCCATTTCTGTATCTCTGTTGTGTTGATGGTGAGGGGGCTATTGTAAATAAACAATGGCCAAACCAGGTCCCACGGGGCACTGTGACTACCATGGATCTTACTCTAGGTATATTGGGAAATTACTGGGGATCGCCTCTGCCTTCCTGTGCAACCTTGATGAATCCCTTGTTTTCTCTGGCCCTTGGTTTCCTCCTGTGTCAAATGGAATAAGTTGGATAAAAATCCCCAGTTGTTCATGCTTTGGGAGCTGAATGAGCTCTGTTGCCTTGACAATATGTATTCAGCCATTACACCCTGTCCATGGGGTGGGTAAGCAGCAAATGGATACTGTTTCATTTTACAGATGGGGTGCCTGAGGTAGAGTGGGCAATATGATGCAAGCACTAACCACTTACTGTGCCAAGTCTTACATTTCAGTGCAGAACCTTGTGTAATTCCTGAGACTTAACAAGGAGACAGCCAAGGCTAAGGCAATGTATACACATATCACAGGAAACACTGGAGTTAAGATGGCTCATGTCCATATGAAAAGCATGTGAGCACTAGAGTCTGACAGATGTGGGTTTGAATTTTAAGTCTGCTACTCAGTGGCTCTCAGCCTCAATGTCTTCACTCTATAGCCTGAAAAATAAATAGTATTTGTGTCATGAGGTTAAGGCTAGGCTCATGTGAGACAGTTCTGTTACGACATTTGTTCTGAAAACATGAATTTGCACAAGTGAGATTGATATGTCAAGAAACAATTAGAGCATAATGTGAATTTTGCATTTGCTCGTGCAGTTTCGTCAGTGAGAAACAATAGGTGAATGTAGAAAACTGCACTCAAATGAACTGAGTCACATAGGAATACGTAAAATACGCACACCTCAAACATCTGCCTGCTTCCTGAGTTGTGAGCCAGGCCCACCCACATCTGGCATTGCCACTGTCTCTCCAACTTTTAATATATGCCTTTTAAAATTTTACTTCAATTTCTGGGATACATGTGCAGAATGTGCAGGTTTGTTACATAGGTATACATGTGCCATGGTGGTTTGCTGTACCTGTCAACCCATCATCTAGGTTTTAAACCCTGCATGCATTAGGTATTTGTCCTAATGATCTCCCTCCTCTTGCCCCACATCCCCAGAGAGGCTCTGGTGTGTGATGTTCCCCTCCCTATGTTCATGTGTTCTCATTGTTTAACTCCCACTTACGAGTGAGAACAGGAGATGTTTGGTTTTCTATTCCTGTGTCGGTTGCTGATAATGATGGTTTCTAGCTTCACAATGTCCCTGAAAAGGACATGAACTCTTCCTTTTTATGGCTGCATAGTATTCCATGGTGTCTATGTGCCATATTTTCTTTATCCAGGAACCAACCCAAAGGCCCACATTTCAACATTTTTATGTGAGGTTCCTGTCTGAAAAATGTGTCACTGATGAAGATTTTGAATAGTATGCCCCTAACCCCATTTCCCCATAAATGCTGTAACTTTTGTTGTATGATTTTGTAGAGTGCAGTAATTTTTAGAAATGTGTATATTGCATGTTAGCAGTGAAACTATGTGATACAGTGCCTAGTATACAGTAAATATTAGACTGCTCTCATCCACTTCTTTCTGTTATACATTCTATTATATCTTATGTAATAGAAAGCAGAAAGGTCCTGAATTAAGATTCTTGATTGTAGTAAGAGAAGCTACTCAAACTCCATAGCTGGAAGTAGATGGGGATCTCTCACGGACAGGAATGCAACTTCAGAGAAGTCATAGTTTTTACCTTGGTGAGAAAGAGAAAACCTAGTTCATAATAGCTAAGACAAAAAGCTTGTAGCTGCAAAGTTCCCTTGAGATAGTGCTTCAGTCAGAGTCGGATCAAGAAACTCAAGCCATGAGATGTTATCAGGGCTTAGTTTCCATTTCTCAGAGCTGCCTTCTGCTGTGTTGGCCTCATTTACAGGCAGGCTTTATTTGCGTGGTGACCAGATGGTGTCCAGAAGTTCCTGGTTCGCAACCACACAGCTTCAAGTCTAGTTGAAAAGATAGGGTACTTTTTCCTTCTAGTCACATCTGCCTAAATCCTGGGATTAGCTGGCTCTAACTGGATTATGTTCTCATTTCTGAAGTCATAATGCCATGCCCATATTTGGCTAGGCTTAGGTGACATACCCTCCCCTGCAATTAGGGTGAAACTGGACTGATGGCCTGGACTGATTGGAAGGGAGAAGGTGGTTCTCCAAAGGAAGTTCAAAGTATTGATACCTGAACAAGGAAAAATGAACACTGCACAGGCAAAACCAGCACACTTCCACTATAAGAACCCAAACCGGGGGATTTGGAAGCCGTTTAGATTCTATTTCCTATACTGTGCTTCATTTCTTTCTTTCTCAGAAATCTTTCTTTTTCTGCTTCTCTAATCCACATGATATTCATAATCATAGTAGTAGCTGCCAAACCCAAACTTCCCAGAAAGGACTGAATATTCCAATTTTAAATTCAAAAGAAAGGGTTCTGACCCAGCTTGGATTAGGGGCCCACTTGCATTCAAATCAGTAGACTCAAGCATGGGGGATGGTGGTGTCCTGTTGAATAAATAAACTGCCAGGGGCTCACTGTTATGTCCTTAGCTTGGGAGGCCAATAGGAGTCGTTGTTGTGATTGGTCACACCACCCAGTAGATGTCCATAATAAGGGAGTTCTTCTCAATTTGCTCCAATACACCTTCATTGCTTTCAGGATCCAAGTCCAAGGTGGTTTAGCCCATAATTGGTAAAGTAAAAGAAGCTTGTTAAGATACCTCCATCCGGCTGTGCGTGGTGTCTGGGCACGGTGGCTCATGCCTTTAATCCCAGCACTTGGGGAACTGAGATGGGTGGATCACCTGAGGCCAGGAGTTCGAGACCAGCCTGACCAACATTGCAAAACCCTCTCTCTACTAAAAATAATTAGCCGGGTGTGGTGATGCATGCCTGTAATCCCAGCTACTTGGGAGCCTGAGGCAAGAGAATCACTTGAATCCTGGAGGCAGAGGTTTCAGTGAGCCAAGATTGTGCCGTTGTGCTCCAGCTTGGGTGACAGGAGCAAAAACTCCATCTCAAAAAAAAAAAAAAAAAAAAAAAAACCCACCATCTGAGACCAGAGTCTTTACCTCTTCCAAATAGAGAAGTAGTCTGCTTGGCTTCTTGGACTCTAGCTCATTTAGCAGGATAGAGGGAAAGATACAGGATGGCATTGGTGGGGGATAGGGGTGATGAGCACCATTAGCATCTCCTTGTGAATGACCCAACTTCTCAGCTTCTGTTTCACCTTCTGGCCCAGCTAGTCTTGATAATGAGCAGTGGTGCCAACTCAAATCTTACAGAAGTCAGGTCGCTGGGATGTTCTTTGTTCTGGGATCTGGGAGAATTGGACCATAGATATTTGGCCTTAGTCCAGAATAAGTAAAATCTGAGGGCAGGAAAAAACTTAGGTTTATTGCTGGGGGGGCCACTTGGAGATTGCTTTGTGGAGCAGGCTGTAATGACAGACCTAACTCTTCAGACCTCCCTGCATGCACACTCTTTTCCATGTGACTTTGCAATTTCTACCATAAGAGATGTGGAGTCTATTTCCCTACCTCTTGAATTTGGTCTGGCCTTGTGATTTGTTTTGGCCAATAGAATATGGTAGGAGTGACTTTGTGCCAATTCTGAGCCTACAGCTGAAGAGCACTTGTGTGTTCCTTCTTGCTCTCTTGCACGTCTGCCATTGTCAAGAGTACCCTGATGGAGGAGGAGAGAAGTGTGAAACAAACCCAGGTCATTCCCTTCTCCCATCCAAGATCATCCTACATTAGTCAACAGCCAGCCAATACTAGACATATGAGCTGAGCTGAGGCTGAAAGATCTACCCAGCTGATCCCAGACTAAATAACCAGTTACAGATTTGGGAGCTAAATAAATGATTTTTTTTAAGCTATGGTGTTTTGGAGGGTGGTTTTAAAGTCAGCATTATTTGGTGGATTGTCTGTTAAAATCTTTGCCCACTTAAATCTGGTATTAAGACTAACAACAAATCAAAGATATTTGTTATGGTAACAGATAACTGATGTTTGGAATGTAATAGAATTAATAACTCTGTATATTGAGTATCCACTATGGAGCAGGCACCTGTGTACATTGGCTTGGGCTTCTTGATAACACATTTAGGTATGTCACACTAGCTCTATTTCTTGTAGGTAACTATGAGAATGATGGAGATTAAATGACTCACAAGGGGTCAACCAGCTAGGAAAGGGTTGATTTGAGATAGCAAGACAGGTCTTTTTCACTCTACCAATCTTCCTACCTCTCTGCAGTGTATCTACACACAGAATCCCATATTGGTGATAGATGTTTGTCACAGATCTCAATAATTCAGAGTAGCAGGGACTTTCTTGTGAATTGCATTATTCTGAGGTTGATTATGTCTTCCTATAACTTGCAACTTTTTTTTTTTTTTTGAGATGGAGTCTTGCTGTGTCGCCCTGGCTGGAGTGCAGTAGAGTGATCTTGGCTCACTGCAACTTCTACCTCCCAGGTTCAAGTGATTCTCCTGCCTCAGCCTCCAGAGTATCTGGGACTACAGGCACATGCCACCACGCCTGGCTAATTTTCATATTTTTAGTAGAGATGGGGTTTCACCATGTTGACCAGGCTAGTCTCAAACTCCTGACCTCAGGTGATCCACTGGCCAATAACTTCCATCATAAATATCTTGGATTTGTTGACGGTATTAATGCCAGTTTTAAGTGGGCAAAGATTTTAACAGACAGTCCACCAAAGAAGATACACAAATGGTCAATAAGTACTTGAAAAGATGCTCAATGTCTTCAGTCATCAGGGAGCTGCAAATTAAAACCACAATAAGATATCGCCCATTAGAATGGCTAAAATGAAAAAGAGTGATAGTATCAAGTGATGGTGAAAATATGGAGTGACTGGAATTCTCATGCACTGCAGGTGTAAAATAGTACAGCAGAAAAGGGTTTGGCAGTTTTTAAATAAACTTTAACCTACATTTACTATATGACACATCAGTTCCACTTCTAGATGTCTGCTCTAGGTAAACAAACACATGGGCCCACACAAAGTCTTGTACACTAATGTTCATAGTAGCTTTATTCATAATAGCTCTGAGCTAAAAGTAACCCCTAAATCTATTCATAAGTGAGTGGGTAAATTACTTGTGTGATATACTTTAACAACAATAATAAATAAGCTACTGATACATGTAACAGTATGAATGCATTTAAATTATGCAGAAGGCAGATACAAAAGAGTATATATTATATAATTTCATTTATTTGAAATCTAGAAATGACAAATGATATATACTGTGTCAGAAGGCTAATTAGCGTTTGTCTGAAGCCAGCGGTTGGGCGTTCATTAAGATGACATCTAATGGGACTTTCTGGGGTAATGGAAATATTCTGTATTTTGATGGTAGTGCTGTTGATGGTAGTGCTGGTTACATTGGTGTATAAATTTGTAAAAAGTCATCAAAATGTACAATTAAAATGCATGCGCTTGTATATAAGCCACAATTCCATAAAGTTGATTTTCAGAGACCTAAAATTATGTTTTCTGAAAATCACATGGTTATAAGTTTCTGGGGAATGATGTATGGGTTTGTTAGAATACGCTTCCTGAAGTTGAGTAAAAAAGAAAAGCTCCCACCGCGAAAGGCAATTCAGGACCACGGACAGCACCGCCAGTACTAAATGAGGTAAAGCACTTTGCACAAATCTGGCAACAGTAAGCGCTCACTCAAATGCAGCTCAGAAAACCTTTTAATAAATGCCTACTACGTGCCAAATATCACGTAAAGCCCTATTTATATGAATTATTTCATTTTAGTCTCAGCAACCACTTGTAAATTAAGGACTATTATTATCCTTACTTTGCAGTGGAGAAATCAGGCGTTGTTTTCAATGTAATTTTGTAAGTAAAAGGAAAGCAAGGAATGATATTCTCTCTCTCTCTCTCTCTCTCTCTCTCTTTTTCTCATGCGCGCGCACACACACACACACACACACACACACACACAGTGTTGGTCCCAGGTTCTGAAAATGGAAAGGAAATTCTTGCCTCTCTTGTGTAACCGTGTTTTGCTCCCAGGGCATTTGAAGGCAGAGGTAGTCGGCAGGCAAGCAGGTGTAAGCGCCAACGTGTAGGAGAATTACAGGTACATTTCCCCAAGCCTCTGGCAGGTTATTTTTTATGTACAAAATTACTTGTCAGGCAGCCTTTTTTTCCCTCTCTTGGTTCTCATCGTATAGAAGCAAGTGTTACATAACATGCATATCAGTAGCGATGGTTTTGCACAGCATCTAACTAAGGTAGGAGGAAGCAGCAATGAGGGAGAGTGCAACTTATAGCCAAAGACCCTCAATGTCAGAGGTTATGGAAATGATGCTGGATAAGAGAATGGGGCAGAGATGAACTTTCCTTTGCAAGACTGGACAAAATCCTAGGCTGGGAATCAAACCTGGGGCCTTCGCCTGTCAGTACATCCTTCCATTCACACTGTTATCACCATGGTTTCACCCCTCATTTCTTTCCTGGAATAAGCAGCCCTCTGACTGTTCCTCCCACTTCCAGCCTTTTGTTTTTCCAGCCTTTTGTTTTTCCAGCCTTTTGTTATATTCCATATAACCCTAGAATGTTATAGACATGTATATCTTTTTTTTTTTTGAGACGGAGTTTCACTCTTGTTGCCCAAGCTGGAGTGCAATGGAGCAATGTCAGCTCACTGCAACCTCTGCCTCCTAGGTTCAAGTGAGTCTCCTGCCTCAGCTTCCTGATTAAGATTACAGGTGCCCACCCCCATGCCCAGCTAATATTTTGTATTTTAGTAGAGACAACGTTTCACTATGTTGGGCAGGCTGGTCTCGAACTTCTGACCTCAGGTGATCTGTCCACCTTGGCCTCCTAAAGTGCTGGGATTACAGGCATGAGCCACCGCACCAATTCATTTGATACCTTTTCTCAAATGTGCTAAACATCCCCGCAAAATGAACTTCTTAATGTAAAGTTCTTTATAAGCATCAACGGTCACTGAAAAATCAGAGCTCTGACTACTCCATCGGTCTCTTTCCTTGCTTTTGTCCAACCTTGATCCTAACCCAATGATTACTTGAAGATCCCTGAAAGCATCATGCTATGCTGAACTTTGCCTATGTTCCATTTAATTTTTTCCTTTCTCTCCCCTCTCTCCCCCTCCCCCCTCCCCTCTCCCCTCCCCTCTCCCTCCCCCGTCTCCCCTCCCCCGTCTCCCTCCCCGTCTCCCTCCCCGTCTCCCCTCCCCGTCTCCCCTCCCCGTCTCCCCCTCCCCGTCTCCCCTCCCCGTCTCCCCTCCCCGTCTCCCCCTCCCCCGTCTCCCCCTCCCCGTCTCCCCCTCCCCGTCTCCCCCTCCCCGTCTCCCCCTCCCCGTCTCCCCTCCCCCGTCTCCCCCTCCCCCGTCTCCCCTCCCCCCTCTCCCCCCCTCCCCCGTCTCCCCTCCTTCTTATTCTTCTCCCGCCCCCCCTTCCTTCCTTCTTTCTTTTCTCAGGGCCTTATTCTGTCATCCAGGCTAGAGTGCAGTGGCATGATCTGGGCTCACTGCAACCTCCGCCTCCTGGGTTCAAGTGATTCTTGTGCCTCAGCCACCCAAGTGGCTGGGATTACAGGCATGTACCACCATGCCCAGCTAATTTTTATATTTTTAGTAGAGACTGTGTTTCACCATGTTGCCCAGGCTGGTCTTGAACTCCTGGCCTTATGTTATCCACCTGCCTTGGCCTCCCAAAGTGCTGGGATTACAGGCGTAGGATACCATACCCAACATCTGTTTAATTATTCTGCAGTTGGCCTTTTCTTCATCTCTCTGCCTTTCCTCCTCCTTCAGAGCAACTAGGATAACCTTACTGTGGCCCACAAGGTCCTGCACCATCTAGCCCCTTCTCTGGCTCCAGCCTCATCTTGTCTCTCCTTCACTCTACTCTGACCTCTTGCTTTTTTGAAGTCCTCCAACGTGAGCCTTGCTCCTTTCTGCCTCAAGACTTTTGCACGTACTGTTTCTACTGACTAGAATGCTTGCATCCTTCTCCGTAGTTGCTCATCTCACAGTTCATTCTTACATAGTCTCCAGATTTCAGCTCAGTCACTTCCCAGGGAAGCCTTCTCCCATCCTTAACGTCACCCTGCATGTTTCCTTAAAACACATATGCCAAACGTGACAAGTTATGTATTTACCGATGTGACCATTTTTTAAAAAAATATATATTGTGTTTTAGGTTTTGGGGTACGTGTGAAGAACATGCAGGATTGTTGCATAGGTACATACATGGCAATGTGGTTTGCTGCCTTCGTCCCCATCACCTATATCTGGTGTTCTCTCCCCATGTTACCCCCTCCCTAATTCCCCACCCCCTGCTGTCCCTCCCCTAGTTCCCCCCCTACAGACCTCAGTGTGTGATGGCTCCCTTCCCTGTGTCCATGTGTTCTTATTGTTCAACACCTGCCTATGAGTGAGAACGTGAGGTGTTTGAATTTCTGTTCTTGTGTCAGTTTGCTGAGAATGATGGTCTCCAGGTTCATCCATGTCCCTACAAAGGACATGAACTCATCGTTATTGATGGCTGCATAGTATTCCATGGTGTATATGTGCCACATTTTCCCTGTCCAGTCTATAATTGACAGGCATTTGGGTTGGTTCCAGGTCTTTGCTATTGTAAACGGTGCTGCAATGAACATTTGTGTGCGTGTGTCCTTATAATAGAACGATTTATAATCCTTTGGATATATACCCAGTAATGGGATTGCTGGCTCAAATGGAATTTCTATTTCTAGGTCCTTGTGGTGGGAGTGCAAATTAGTTCAACCATTGTGGAAGACCATTTGTAATTCTTTTCCTCACTAGACTTTAAGCTTCGCAGAGGCGAGGACTTCATATCATGTTAATTTTGCCCACTACTGAATTACTAGTGTCTGACACATAGTAGAGGTTCTATAAATATTTGTTGAATGACTCAGTGTCTGTCTCTATTGCTTTATTTAATACTAAAGAATTCCTAATTTTATTAAGACAGAGTCTCACTCTGTTGTCCAGGCTGGAGTGCAGTGCTGCAATCTTTGCTCACTGCACTCTCTGCCTCCTGGATTCAAGTGACTGTCCTGCCTCAGCCTCCTGAGTAGCTGGAACTACCGGTGTGCACCACCACGCCTGGCTGATTTCTGTATTTATGGTAGAGGGGGGGGGTTTCACCAGGTGGGCCAGGCTGCTCTTGAACTCCTGACCTCAGGTGATCTGCCCACCTCGACCTCCCAAACTGTTGGGATTACAGGCGTGAGCTACCACACCCTGCCAAGAATTTCCAATGTTAACTCTAATGTCAAACATTTCACTTCACAAATGATTTTCACATGCAATGTCTTATATGATTTGACTTGAACTCTCAGAATTGTCAGGATAGGGATATTATGCCAGTTTTCACATGAGGAATTTGAGGCAGAGAGAGGCTAAGTGACTTGTACAAGGTCATACAGCTTCAAGAACCTCCGCTTCCAGGTCTTTACATGTTCTCACTGCCAGCTTTATTATTTGCAGGAAGACATGCCTGCCCAATGTGTCAATGTCATGGGTTTTTTGGTTTTTTTTTTTTTTTTTGAAACTTATAGAGGAGGTTGTGAGACTAAGGAGGGTGACATATTGAGAGCCCAGAGAAAGATAGAGTATAATGTGAGCCCTTATTACATTACCCTCTGGAAGATGAATTGCAGCTGCCAAGCATTTGCCTAAATCAATAAACAGTGTGGCATTAACTAGTGTGAGGTTCGTTTTTCCTCTCCAAATGAGGAGTAGTTGGCGTATAGGGAATGCACAAACCCCACACACCTGTTCTTTGTCCATGACTGCCAAGAACAAAAGCTCCAACCAAAGAAAACAGAAAGGAAAGAACATAAGGTCTCTGAAGCCACCCAGACCTGGCTTCAGACCCTGGCCCCGACAGTTTCTAGCTGTGATCTGGACCTCAGTTTCCTAATCTGAAAAGTGGGGATGATAAGCCATACTTCATCATCCACAGTGGTGGCTACTGTGCTTGACTCCCCCTCTCCCCGAGTCCTGTCAACTCCACCCACTTAATATATCCAGGTGTTTTCACTTCCTGGCACCATCTTTGAACAAGTCAAGGTTATCTCCTCTTGGTCCAAGTCAAGGCCTTCTTCCAGATTTACCTGATTCCTCTCTTGCTTCCTCTCTCCAGTCCATTCTCCACACAAGTGCCACAATTGTCCTTCAAAACCAAATCACATCATGTTACCATTCCACTCTCACCATCCACCTGCAAACTCCTCACTGTACCCTGCAAAGTGTGCTCAATCTGATCTCTGCTTCCTCTTCTTGCTCTTCTATCCCTTGGGTCTGCCTTTACTACCCAGTTCTAATCACATTTACCAGCTTTCTACTCCTTAAACACGTGATGCTTGTCTGTACCCCAGGGCCTTTGCACTGGCTGTTACCACTGCCTGGTGTGCTCTGCCCTCTGACATTGGTATGATCCTCTTTTTGTAATTCAGATTTCAAGAAGAATTACAAGAAGCTGAAATGCCATTTATACAAATGGTCTCCCTTTTCTAAAAAGCTTCCTGCCCTGTCAGTCTCTTTCTTTTGCATATCCCTGTTTAATTTTTTATTGATAGCATTGATTACATTCCAAATGATCTCCCTCATTTGCATGGTTTCATGTTTATGGCCTGACTTGCTCATTAGAATATAAACTTTAAGAGAACAGGGATCTCATCTACTTTTCCCCCTTGCTCCATCACCAGTGTTTGATGCAGTGCTAAGTGCACAGAATGCCCCAATAGAATTTTGAAATTGAAAAACATTGAAAAGTCATTTGGTAAAGAAAAGCTTCTTTTCTTTCTTCCTATCCTACTAAGGTCTGAGGACCCTTCAGGGTAGAATTGTGGTGCAAGCAAATAATACACCTGGTTTGTAGAGAGTTCTAAGAAAACGTTGTTTGTTTTAAGCTGCCCTGCTGAGCTTTGCAAGCCTTTTCTAGGGCCAGCCTGACTTTGCTGGCACTTAGAATGGTGAGCAAGTGTGGGGTCCTGAGCCTCATCCAAGTGACCCCCAACCTGGAAATGTGCTTTTGCTTCAGAGGGTTCCTGCAGTAGGTACAAAGCCCTTCATCCGTTCATTCATTTAAGAAGTACTGTGTTGTCGGAGAACCAACCTTGCACATCCTAGGCTAGATACCAGAGCTGCAGCACTGAACAAAATGCATGAACCTTCTCCTCCCAGCAGCTCAGAGCTGGATGTGTTGTTTTCAAAATAGTGTATTACCAGAGAAGCTTAATGGTCCGCAGAGGGGTGCAGGCCCCCACAAAGAAATTTTGTTTTCTCATCATTTCCTCCCTGGCGGAGTGGAGCCTGCTTATTTGACGAACCCAATCTTTGTGCCTTGGGCTCTAATTTTCATAATGGCTGACCAAGACTTAGGACTCCTGCTGTTGACTCTACCCTGGGCTTGGCCTGTCCCTGACTCCCTGCTCTGCCATTCATCAGGGCTTTGTAACAGCCTGCTCTTCCTCCAGTGCAAACCTTTGTCCTCTCTTTGGCTATTCTGTTCCCCGTTGGAGCCACGTAGCACAGGTATGGCTTCTTTAGACTGCTCTCTACTCCTACCAGCCACTCAAGCCTGAACTTGCGAACAAGGGGCTATATGTAGCTGCCCTCTGATTTATTGTGTGTTTTGAAATCCCAAGGAAGAGTTGATTTTAAGAAACCATTTTGGTCAAGTTTGAAAGCCACTCAACAGCTGCGTGCACAAATGAGCTCCCCCTCCATTTAGCAAAATGCCAGAGCCATGCCTAGGCTAGCTAGCTAGTTCTCAAACTGCAGCATACTTGAGGCTCACTGGGGAAGGCTGATAACACACCAATTCCAGGACCTCTCTGCCATGGATTCCAGTTTAGTAGGTCTCTGGTGGGACTCAGGAATCCGCAATTCTAACAAACTCCCTGGGGATTCTGATGCAGCTCCAGGGGTAATAAGAACATTTAGCACATATTATGACCACCATCAGATCGTCAATGTTTTGGGGCTCCCCCTTCTCCCTCTTGCCAAATACCCAGCTTTGATTTTTTGGTTTCTGGATTGTGAGAGGTCTAGGGGATTTTTGAGGAGGGATTGTAGCAGCTGGGTAATCGGGATATTTAGTGTTCTTAGGGAAGTGGCGATTTACCAACAAGTATGGAGGTAGATCTGTATCTTAATAACTGGGATGATTGCCAAGCTGTTCCCTGAGCTGTTGGATAGGCAGTCTGCACAACGCAGTGGCCACAAGGACACTGGGAATCTTGGACCAGTCACCACCTTTTCCTAAGCCAGGAACTGTGTGTTCATGTTGACTAGCTTCCGGAAGGCACTCTTTACCTGCTCCTCAGCAAAGTGCTGAAACCATGCTTGTGGCTTCTTTTTGCTCATTGACAGAATTTGTGCCTTCGGGAGCTGGTGTGTAGGATTATTGGCAAATTTGCTTTGGCTGCAGTGAATGGGAAAAGCAGTAGCATTGGATGGGACAAAAGACAGCTGACCCAGGCTTCCCAAACACAGACACTCTAACTATTTTACCAGGTTCTAAACAAATGATTGCCTCAGTTGTTCTCATCAAAGTCTTCCCAAGCCAAGAACATTTGGTTTCCTCCGAGTTGAGTGTCCACTTTTTAAAATAGAAGTGATCCCAAGAATGCCCCCTTTTCTGATTTTCTGGTCCTTTGGTGTCTAAAATGTTTGTGGGTTCTAAAATGAAGCTTTGTGTTTCAGATAAGAGTCTGAGGGAAATGATTGCCTTAATTAAGATATGTACCCTTCCCCCTATTCTCTAGTCACACCATCTTTTTGTTTCCTTTATAGCTCTATCATTGGCAGAAACAATCTTATTTGTTTACTGGTTTATACTTGGTCTCCTCCCACTAAAGTTACATAAGAGCAGAAATCTTTTCCTTGGCTGCCAGTGTATCACTAATGCCTAGAAGCATCCCTGGCACACGGTAGAGGCTCAAAGAATATTTATAGAATGAACTAATTCAAGGGGTATATTAAGGTAATGCTGGCTTCTGGAAGAGATAAACCCTGGAATTTCAGGGGCTTAATACTAAAGAAATTAATTTTGCATTCACTTAAAGTTCAATTCTGGGTTCCTGGACAGCAGTTGGAAGGTAGAGGTAAGCATGGGTTGCTCTGCTCCATGAACTCACTCAAGGACCCAGGATGATGGAGGAACTTCCAGCTTTATCATGTGGCTTTCAGCATTGACCTGAGCCATCAATATGTAGCCAGTAAGCGGTGGGGGAGTGGTGAGGAAAGAGGAGTGGCAGATCCCATGGGAGGTCTCAACAGGCCTGTCCTGGAAGTGGGTACATCAGTTCCATCCATATTCTGCTGGACAGAACTCGGTTGTATGGCCACACCTAGCTGCAAGGGAGTCTGGGAAATACTGTCTACCTGAACACACGGGAGGAAAGAGAAATGAGCTTAGTAAATAGCCACTTTTCTGCCACGGGAGGGTATTTGTGGTTTATCTATGATTCCTGAATTGGATTTAAAATTCTCCTGTTTCTATGAGGTTGGGGCAAAAGTAATTGTGGCTTTTGCTATTACATTTAATGCCAAACACATTATATTAGTTGCAAAAACCACAATTACTTTTGCATTAACCTAATATGAAGACCCAAAGTTGTCATCTGTACCCTGCAGTGGGAACTCCTTAACCTCCCACAGCTTAAACTCACTGTCTCTACATTCTCAGGGCTGCGCCCCTCCTTGATCTGATGCTCAATAGTCCAGAGACATGCACTTTACACTTCAGGATTTTTGCTTTTCTGTTTGCCAAGAATGCCTTACTACCTTACATTTATTGAAATCTAAGCTGATCCGAAATCCTTCGGAGCTCAGCCTGAAATTCCTCTCTCCTGGATGTCCCCTGCCATCCCTCCCAGTGAAACTGGTCCTTGTCCCTCCTGGATCCTGTGACCATGGCTCACTTCTCTGCTTTACTTTATTATGCTTCCCTGTGTTCTTACTTATCTATATTGCTTCATCCTAGGCTGGAATAATAATTTATTTCTCTTTGTATCACTCTCCAGAACTTAGCCTGGCCAAAGAAACTTAGCCTGTTTGTTGTCCCTCAGTTAGAAAAGAGGGCTCTGGCTAGAGTTTGAAACTGGCTTATGGGATTGTGAAGACTCAACCTGTGGTCTGTTTCAAGAGGTAGAATCTGAAAATCCTCTAGGGAAAGAGTCCTAAAGGAGGTCTAATTAAGTTCCCGCATTTCAGACACGCAAATGTTGAATCCATGTGGCACTTAAAGATATCACGTTGGTGCAAAAGTAATTTTGCCATTACGTGAATGGCAGAAACTGCAGATACTTTTGCACCAAATTCCTGTGTGGTAGGACGGAGTTGGGTCTAGAGAGACGTCAGTCTCAGTTTCAGCCCTACCACTTACTGGCTGGCTGTCTTTGGGCAAGTTATTCAACCTTTCTGAACCTTGGTATCTCATCCATAAAATAATGTTTTTACAAGAGAAATGTTTATTGAGTGCCCAATAGGTGTCGGCCATAGGGGAGTGAATGAAATGTACATGCATCTTAGAGATCAGTGGGCACTGATCCAATGGCTTTAAAATTTAGATCTGTGGTTACCATGCAAGGAGAGACTTCACGGGAAGGTTTGTTTGTGGAAGCATCGTGGGGTTCAGACCTGAAGGTTAGTAAGGGCAGATGAGGAAGTTGCAGAAGGATCCAGGCAGAGGCTACAGAATGTGTGAAGGCTCAGAGGCGAGAGGGCACTGGGCTGCGTTGCTCAGGGGATTCATTGAATGGCTGCAGTTTCCTGGTGTGTGAGAAATGCCACGCTGGTAGTTCTGAGGGTGAATCTTGGTTGGTCGCTAAGTGATCGCTCCAAACCCTTTTATGTCGTCTTGTCTCTACTGTTTGCATGTTTAAAATTTTTCATCATAGTAAGTCAAATAAAAAGTACAATTTATGTTATGCTTACATTTGCTGTTTGAAAATTGATGTGCGCATTCCCGGGCGCAGCCTGGTGCGGATGTGAAGCACACAGATTCTGGAGCGTATTTGCTCTACCGCTTCCCAGCTCTGCAACCTCATGCCTGGGATGGGTGCCTTGGTTTCCTGATCTCTAAGATGGGGACAGTAAGAGTATTTGCCTCATAGGGCAGTTACAGAGATTCAACATGTTTGTTATTATGGGTGGGAATAATTTAAAGTTTTAGAAATGTTAAGCTAATGATGGCCAACTTTGGATACTTACTAAGTGCTGTTCCAAGTCGCTCACACATATTATCTCACTGAATGCCTTCTATGAGGTAGCTGTTACTAACCTGTTTTACAGGTACAGGCAGATGAGTTGTTTGATCAGCATCACACAGTTGCTGGCAGAGCAAGGATTCCAGTGCAGGAATTCTCTCTCCAGAGCTCACACCCCTCCAATAAATATTCCACAAGATAGATATCTTACCACACTGTCTTGGTTAAGTAGTACAGATGAGTTCATGAGTAATGCAGGATTATTCACTCAAGAAATATTTATTGAGCATCTACTACGTGCTTGGCTCTGTTGAAAGTGCTGGAGTTACAAAGGTACATGGTAAATCTTCCACAGAGCTTTCTCTTACAGATGAGGAATCAGTAAACAAAGACATAAACCAGATAATTTCAGACCCAGGTAAGTCCTGCAAAGAAAATAAAACTGGACAATGGAAAAGAAAGTGACTGGGGGAGCTTTTGTGCCATCCCCTGCCCCCAACGTCCCCCCACGGGGAGTCTGCACTGTGCCTGGGAAGGAGGGTTTTTGTTCTTTCCAAGCTGCCGCTTGGCTTTCCTGATAAGCTGGGCTGTGGCGTCACTGCTATGAATTCAATCCAAATTTCAGGACGGTCAGGCCTATTAAGTCAGACCTTCTGACGAGTGTGCAGAGCATGGATTTATTATATGTCAATGTTTGTTTAAATTTGTAACTCTCTCACAGTGGAATTGAGGAGGCGGGCTCCAAATAACCATCAAAGCCCATTAATTTTCTCCAAATGCAATAGCATGTTAATCAGACATCACTGAAGGGCTGTGGTCCGGAGGTGCAAGATAGAATATCTTATCTACCCCACTCCCTGCCTCTCCCAGGGAGAAGCAGGTTTTCCTCTGTGAGTGGGTATTTATTACACAGCCTTGTGGCCAAGATGAATAATGAATGTAGAATCTTAGTTGTGTTTGAGCCAGAAGGGACCTTGTTGAGGGAGGCTGTATTTTCTGAACCTAAATTTAGGTCCTATATAAGCTGACAAGGGATATTTAAGCTGCTTCTAAGTATGAGAGGCATTCTGGATATGGGCTTCAAGCTCTTAGAAAGCTGAATTTTAGATGGTTTGGAGAGTGTGTGACACAAAGGCCTTCTCGGGCCTGCCCTGGGGAAAGCCAGGGAGGATTTATTGTGGCTTTGCAGCATTAGTTCTCTTTTCTCATCTCCTAGAAAATGGGGCTAGAGAAGGTGTGAATTGCCTATAGCACACAGTAAGTTACTGAGAGAACCAATATTCCATACAAAGCAGACAGGGCACGTTTCATAAAAGGAAATTTGATTGCACTGTACCTCCCTCTGCCTAAAGCTATCCATGGCTCCCTATTGCTGTAACAGAGAAAGTTAAATTCCTAACCATAGCCTCCTGTACGATCGGGCCCTGGTCTGCTTTGACTTCTCGCTTCTCTCCTCTCCAATCCAGCCATCACAAACTTCTTTCACTTCCTTAGATATTTTCATACCATTCACCTCCAGGTCTGTGATGATGCTATTCCCCTCTGCCTAAATCACTCTACCTCTGTGTTGGCTGCTGGTTTCTGCTCAGCCTTATGCTTCAGTGCTAGCACCATTCCCCATGTTATGTCATCCTGGGACCTGTGGGTTACAGTGACCTCTCCTGCTC
The DNA here is from genome assembly GCA_036589455.1 of Ateles fusciceps. Lineage (NCBI taxonomy): Eukaryota > Metazoa > Chordata > Mammalia > Primates > Atelidae > Ateles > Ateles fusciceps. Next base: position 2,806,527 of record JAZHEH010002991.1, on the reverse strand, counting down.
TCTGTGGCTCTTACTCCCTCTGTGCCTTGCATGCAGTTCTACTCAGTGCTGGACATAGAGAAGAAGCCTGACTAATCGAATTCGTCTCGGAGATGATGCTTAGTATGTGGTCTCTCTCCAGTGGCGCTGGTTTGGTATTTTCTAGAATGATAAAGAAGGCTAGAAGTTTATTCCTTGAGGATCTCACCAATTCTCAACTCTTTTTACTTGCCTCGATTTAATGCCTCCAGGATCAGTGTTTTGAAAATTTCCAGTCTGGCAGTTTTCTTGGAAGTTTAATAAATTCTTCTCTGCTCCTTCTGCCCATCATGGGAAGAAGGGAGCCAGCTCACTCCCTGCCACTGGCCAGCAGGCTGTCTGTTCCTCCATCAATCAGACCATTAAAAAAAGATCAGGAAAATTCCTGGGATCCTTTAGGGGCAGGCGCAGGGCCTTCAGCTGGGCTTCTGCTAGAATCTATCCAGCCCCAGATGGTGGCAGATTTGCAGTTTTTACTTTGAACAAAGTTTCTTAGGTGATGGAAAGAAGTTAGCAATCTGTCTGTTTGCCTGGTTTTGAGCCAAAGAGCTCTGGGAGTGTCTGATCCAGGACCTGGGGATTAGCTTTTTGATGGTTGCTTTCAGGAGGGTGCCTGGATGTTTACTGCATAATGGCTTTGCCCTGCAGAAGAGCAATAAATACAGAAAATTCCCAATAAGGCCATCTGGAAAAAGTGACAAGAAATAAACATCCATCAAGTACCTCCCGTGTCCCAGGATCTGTGCAAGATTCTGTGCGTCTTTTATCTCACTTGAGGATTACACAACCCTATGGACTTACTGCTACAAATACTATTTAGTAGTAAAATTGCAAAAGTTTACCGGACACTTGCCATGCTCAGACCTTACGTTGAGTGCTTACAATGTATCATCACATGGGATCATGACCACTGTCCTCTAAGGTACAGGTTACAAATGTCCCTTCCTGTAGAGGGACATTGAAACAAGCACAGGTTTATAACATGTGGAAGTAGAATTCAGGCCCTGTCCAGAAGACTCCAAGACTCCTGGTTAATTTCAGCATCCAGCATTCCTGCTTAGTGCCCCCATTGAGACATCCAGGGCGCAGCTTTCTGAAGGATATTATTCCAGGAGACCACCCTCCAAACCAGGATTTTCTTTGGTGGATTTAGGGGACCCAGTTTTCAGGTAGCATGACTTCAACATTTGCACAGCATATAACTAACCTCTTATTTGATTTCCCATATACTCTTGTTTTGCTAAATGGCATATCTCAAAAAGTGTGATGATGAAGTAAAAAATAATTCATCTGATTTTTCCGTAGTAGATGCGTAACTCAAAATCGGATGGGATCATTAGAGCTTCTGACTAGCATGATATGGAGCCAAGCATTTGTGAAAGCTAAAGCAAATCCAGGCATATCTTGAGTGTGCAATTTCTAGTAAGCCTTTTGAGCCACTAAAAATGGTTTATGGGCACAGAAGTTTGACTCTGAATACAAATTGGCGTGCTCAGGCAGGGGGCTAGAAGGCAGGACTTTCATATACCCAAGCCCAACTATGTTCACACACACTTCTTGCAGAGCTCCTTGTCGCCTGGGAACTCTGCCTTCTTCGGAAACTGGGAAGATAGGCCTTCATGCTTGCTCAGTACAGGGAGCCTTACAAAAACCCGTAGTATCACAGGTCTAAAGTCACTACAGATTTCAACCCCATCCTAAAAGTAATGAGATCAAGTTTCACTTTGTCCGAAAGAAAGGGCTTGAAGTCACACACAAAAAAAATGTTGTTTTTTTTTTTCCGAGATGGCATCTAGCTCTATCGCCCAGGCTGGGGTGCAGTGGCACGATCTCTGCTCACTGCAGCCTCCACCTCCCAGTTTCAAGTGATTCTCCTGCCTCAGCCTCCTGAGTAGCTGGGATTACAGGTGTGCACCACCACACCAGGCTAATTTTTGTATTTTTAGTAGGAATGGAGTTTCACCATGTTGGCCAGGCTGGTCTCAAACTCCTGACCTCATGTGATCCGCCTGCCTTGGCCTCTCAAAGTGTTGGGATTACAGGCATGCGCCACCGCACCTGGCTTACTTAGAGCATCTTTAAAGAGCACTTTATGGGTCCAGGAATCTATAAAAGAAGCTCTGTTCTAAGATAAGCTTTGGACCTCAAGAGAACCCCATAGTAGGTGGAGGTTATGAGATATAACTGCTTGAGTATGTGTGGGTTTTACTGAGTAGGTCATTTAGATACAAATTATTCAATTAAATACATGTACACACCACACATTCATTTACTATTTTAATTCTCCTATTATTGGCTGAGTCTGTCATTCAACTCATTAAATCCTTGAGTCATTCAACAAACATTTCTGGTCCAGCGTGTGAGCTGCTGGACTCTGCAGGGAAAAGTAACTTTAAAAATCTGCTTTGTATTCCAGGTTCAGCAGGCACTAGCCAGGAGATTACTGACAGATCCAAAGGCTTGAGCTACCATTCTAAGCTTTGGTTAGGAGCATGTGTGTGAGAGATTTGCAGGCTTTCTCTTGGTATTTTGTCATGTAGATATCTAGGCTTCATTTCTGGCAAGTGGAAGATCATCTCCAAGTCTCCCTTTCCACATCTGTAAAATAATCAGGTTGAACAGATAACGTGGGATTCATTGTATGATTGTCTATCAGGTGCCTGGCCCTGTGTTCTCAGTAGGTGATCGCTCCCTTGGAACTTTCACTGCAGGTTTGAAATGAGGATTCATCAGGAAATGACCTAGTTTGGCTTTGCTCTTTACACCCAAGGGAGGAAAATGTGTCCCTGTGGTTGTCTCCCCCACTGAATTGCTGACAGTGGTGAAGGAGTAGGGGACGCTGGGCCTGGCTGCGTGTGTTGTAACAAAAACAAGAACAGCTCTTGACAGTATGAATTTTTTTTCTCTATCCATAACTTAAATCTTCTCTGTCAAAAGGGGAAAATTAGACAAAGGAAAAATTCCAAGAGGATAATGAGTCCTCATTTCCTCCTGCTGCTTCTCCTCCTTGGGCAGTGCAGTCAAAATGTCCTGGCATCACCCTTCTGCTTCCACCTCGACTTATGCTTCCAGATGATTCTTACCTCCTGAAATGCTTAAACTGGGGAGGGCTGACCTGGGGGTCTGATCCTGCCTCTTGGTGCCTTGGTATAGCATCTGGAACCCCACTCCTGGTACTTTTCCTTTTGTTTTGTTATTTGTCCCATATTTGTCCTTGTAAGTCTTCAAGGATAGAGGATATATGTCTTCCCAAGAAGAGAAACAGCTTCTAGCAATTTTCTAAAAAAAAAAAAAAAAATCATCTAAATGATTTCCAAAAAAATCATCTTGGAGGTGTCAAACTAAATGCCCCCCCAAAGGGGATGCTACATAGAGGAAGTACTATGATGATATAGAATAACTATTGACATGAAGAGGTGTGTAGGATATATTGGTAAGTTTTTAAAATACATGGTTACAAAATCATATGAATAATATGGTCTTTGTGATATTGATTGAGAAATGAATGTAGATAGACATCTATTGATGTAGAACAGAATATTAATAACTAGTATAAATCTCTGAATGGAGATACTATGGATAAATTTTTTTTACTTTTTTTGTTCACAGTTTTATAACATTTTTTTTAAATTTGAGATTAAATTAAGTGGGTCTGGCCCCCCTCATCTAGGCTGGAGTGTAGTGGCATGATCTCAGCTCACTGCAACCTCTGCCTCCCAGACTCAAGCCATCCTCCTACCTCAGCCTCTCAAGTAGCTGGGACTACAGGTGCACACCACCATATCTGGCTAATTTTTGTGTTTTTAGTAGAGACAGGGTTTCGTCATGCTACCCAGGACAATCTCGGACTCCTAGCTCAAGTCTGCTCTCTTCAGCCTCCCAAAATGCTGGGATTACAGGCATGAGCCACTGCATCCAGGCATTTTATAATTGTGTATAGTACACATATGTTATGACTGTAAGAAAATGCAGTAAACATTATCTTAGAATCTAAGCAGGGAAGCCAGGGTATGGAGGAGTTACCTGTCTCTCCTCTGCCCCTTGATCAGCCAGTAACAGATTGGAACCCAGTCATTCTGCTTCTGTGCTCAAGCTGTGTTTATGGGACATCCTAGTCTCCTAAAGATTCGTCAAGAAGGGTCCACCAGGAAAATCCCGATTTTAAATATTCTGCCATGTTGCTGTCATGGGTAAACCCCTGTGCATGGAAGCAGTATAACAGTGTGCTTTGGAGTTCTGTTTTTACCACTTCTTATCTGTGTGACATTGGGCCTCCATTTTGTCATTTGAACAGTGAGATTAATAATAATCCCTATCTCAGCAGGCAGAGGTGAATATTCCTTGCGGTGATGGCATTGCGCAATGCATCATACTGAGTACGTACCTATATTAGTCTGTTCTTACACTGCTAATAAAGACATACCAAAGCTGGGTAATTTATAAAGGAAAGAAGTTGAATGGCCTCACAGTTCCACATGGCTGGGGAGGCCTCACGATCATGGCAGAAGGCAAAGGAGAAGCAAAGGCACATTGTACATGGCGGCAGGCAAGAGAGCCTGTGCAGGAGAACTCCCATTTATAAAAGCATCAGATCTCATGAGACTTATTCATTACCACAAGAATTGTATGGGGGAAAGCACCCCCATGATTCAGTTATCTCTACCTGGCCCTGCCCTTGACTCGGGATTATTAAAATTCAAGGTGAGATTTGGATGAGGACACAGTCAAACAGTTTCAGTACCGAATGCATATTGATGTCAATTTAGGATTCAGAAAGGATGATCACTTTACACACCTTCTCATCACCTGCTTTCATTTTTTATTTTATTTTTTAGTTGATGTAAGTTTAGTGGCATTGAACAACCCTTGTGCTAGGTAGGGGGAGATTAAACAGATGACCAAACAAAAGTGAATGTTGAAAGCCACCCATATTTCCAGAGGCAAAAGATTACCTTGAATCAGCCCAATTTGCCTTCAGTTTCTCCCCCGATACCGTTTTTGGGTTTTTATACTGTTTCAATATTTTAATAACTTCTCATTGCAAGTCTTAAATCCCCAAAGGAGAACTGAATAAATCTAGTTTAAGGTAGAAACCCCCAGTCATTAAAAAATAATAATAATCCAAGAAAAAAACAAGCAACGTGGTGTCAAACAAGTTACGATCCCATCTCTGAAGGGCTTTGTGCTTTTGTTAGTGATTTAGAGATTTTTTTCCCTTCCTTTCTGAATATGCTTCTGAGTGGTGGAAATGAAATAGTTTTTCTGTAATAACTCTTCGGGAACATGTCACCTGAACTATTTGCCTCTAAAGATGATTAAAGATTATGTGTAAGGGAGTGAAGAAATAAGCCAACAAGCCCATTGTCTTGTGAGAGCTCTACCAACAGTCACTATTAGGAGAGATTCCTCCCTTGTCCCACTCCAATTGATGAGTCATGAATCATCCACGATTCTCAACTACTCTCGGCTGCCAATTACCCTGAAATAATTGAGTCTTGAACCCAATCTATGGCAAAAATACAACTGACTTGACGGACACTTTGAAAAACCCTATTCAGATGAGTTCACCCAACCAAGAAACCCATATGGCTCCAAGTTGCTGGGGGAGTTGTTTCTATTTTCTCAGATTAAGTTAAATGTTTTTAACCATATGTTGTTCTTTTCCAGTGGTAGCCAAACCTCAAACATACTAAGGGAAAAATAGACTTTAAAAAAATGCCACCTGGACTGAGCCCTGTGCTAGACAGGTATTTGGTTCCCCCGGGAAACATTCAATGTGGGTGTGATTATTTCCATTTTTGGCTGGGGAAACTGAGGCTCAGAAAAATTTAAGTTACTCAAGTTGGCATAGCTATTAGAAACCAAGAAATCTTTTAGGATCCTCTTTCCTTTCTTTTTTTCTTTTACTTCTTTTTTTGAGATGGACGCATCACATGGTGAGAGAAAGGAGGGAAGAGAGAGGAGGAAGCTGCTAGGCTCTTTTAGAAATCAGATCTTGCAGGAACTAATAGAGCAAGAAGATACTCATTGATGCCAAGATACTTGATGCCATGAAGATGGCATCAAGCCATTTATGAGGGATCTGTCCCCATGATCCAAACACCCTCCACCCAAGCCCCATCTCCAACCCTGGGGATCGCATTTCTTTTTCTTTTTTGAGTTGGTTTCTCACTCTGTAACCCAGGCTGGAGTGCAGTGATATGATCTTGGCTCATTGCAACCTCCACCTCCCAGGTTCAAGCAATTCTCATGCCTCAGCCAGGTAGCTGGGATTACAGGTGTCTGGCACCGCACCCGGCTAATTTTTGTATTTTTAGTAGAGACGAGGTTTCCCCATGTTGGCCAGGCTGGTCTCAAACTTCTGACCTCAGGTGATCTGCCCACCTCGGCCTCCCAAAGTGCTGGGATTACACGCTTGAGCCACTGCATTTGGCCCCTTTTCCTTTCTACTGTCTGCATTCAACCCTTCTTCAAGTGTTGGCATCTCACCTCTGCAATGTAGTTGACAATCTGATCACTTCTTTTTATTTCCGTAACCTCCAACATGGTCCAAGCCTCCATCATTGTTCACCTGAGCTATACCCAATGCCTCTAACAGGTCTCTGTGCAACCATGTTAACTCCTTACTGTCTGTCTTGCTGCAGCAGTCCAACTGTTCACTTAAAAAATGCAAATCAGATTATATCATTCCATTATGGTACCCTTCCAGAGTTTTCCCATCCACATGGATTAAAATCTGGACTCTGCCCCATCAGCTACCACCTCTCTCTGACTTCACCTTGCCTGATTCCCTGTTGCTTTCTTCACTGTGTTGAGACCTCCCTGATCTTTCTTTGCGTATCTTAAGCCCGCCAAACTCATTCCTGCCTCAGTGACTGTGTATTTTCACTTGCTCTTCGTTCTGCCTGGAATGCTCTTCCTCCCATGTTGGACATGGCTTCCTGGTCCAGGTCTCAGGTCCATTGTCACCTCCCCAGAGAGGGTACCCATGATGATTCCAGCCGGAGGAGACTCACCTCTTCTCTTCCAGCTGGAAGTTTGATCTCTCCTCTTTCATCTAACCTGCTTTATTTTCTTTGAAGCCCACATAAGTCCTGAGATTATACTGTTTACATATGAATTTGCTTATTTGGTATGTTTTCCCTATTAGAATGTAACTTCCATGAGGACAGAAACCACAGCTGCCTGTTTCCTGCACCTAGAACCATGCCTGGCACTTCATTCAAACACTGGCCTTAAGCAAACCACCATCTAAAGAGCCTCAGTTTTTTCATCTATAAAAATGAGAATAATGATGATCTTTACCTTACAGGGTGGATGCTAAGATGAAATAAGAAAAACTTGTGGCTCCCACGGTCTGTTCAGCATCTGGTGTACGGTTGGCCTTCCATGACTGTTACCCTCCTTTCCCGTCCATCTTTTGGTGTGGCATTGAAATTTCTTAAGCAGCAAATGATGGCTGTTCTATTTTAAACTCCCTGATATTTCTGGGAACCAGGAAGTCTTGTAAGTCATTTAACTGCACACGTCCATGGAAATTCTTATTGGTGAATCAAAGAAAATGTCTTTAACTTTCCGTTCCAACCTCCCTTTAAAAATAGCAATAAATTTGATTTATTTTCCGGGCAACAAAGGGATTTTGCTAAGGAAGTTAGTTAAACTCCTCTTGAGATGGTTGATAAGAAGGCAAATAATGAATATCTGGTATGCAGAGGATTTAGACTTGCCTGGAGGCCAATGCTTAGAATAGAGAGAAATCTGTAAGACGGCGCCTCTCTCTGGCCTCTGCCTGTACCTCCAGTCCCCTCATGTTCACCTTGCTTTCTGTCTTCCAGCCACACTGACTTCATTTCAGTGCATGGAAATTTCCATGCTCTCTCCTCCCATGGGGACTTTTCACATGCAATCCCCACTGGTTCACTCTTCTTTCTAGTCTAACCCTAGTTTGCTTTTACTTGTCCTTCAAATTTCTACTTACGTGAGTCTTTCTGAGAGCTTCACTGATGTTTGCAAATCACATCCCTTTGTCCTACAATCTCAAGGTGTCCCAAGTTTATATGTGTGCATATCATTTTTAAATTAATAGGCCTTCTCCTAATTTGGCCATCATATAGTATCTCACACTCTTAGAATTTGTTCTGTTCTAAACACTTCAGTTGTATTATTTTATATAATCCACAGAAACCTCATGAGGTAGGGTACTATGATTATGCCCATTTTATAGGTGGGAAAACTGAGTCACAGGGAAAGTAAGTAATTTACCCAAGACCACGCTTCAAGTAGATAGAATTGGAATTAGAACGGGCATCTTTGTTCCAGAGTCTGTGCTCATAACCACTATGTGTCTTGTGTCTCTTTTAGGCTCCTTGGGAGCAATGACTGTGTTAATTTTTGCTTCTCACTGTCTCTCTGGTTTTAGTGCAGGAACTCATGCATAGTAAACTCCACCTAAGTATTTGGGGGATGAATGAATGGCTCCTTCCCTCTATTTCTATACCCCAAAGCCTCTATTTCCTTACAGTCTTGGGGGTGATCATGAGAAAGTGTCTTGGCTCTCACACTTTGAATGCCAATTCCAGGAGCACTGTAATGCAACTTTGTCAGACCCATTGAAGAATGAGCCAGCATCCCACTCCGAATTCCAAGAGCTGAGCAGAATTCTAAATTCTCCCTCCATGCCCACTCACCCTCTTCCCTCATAGCACTCTGGAGGCTGTGTGCCACCCAGGGAAACACAGAAATGTATTCTAGGGCAACAGAGAAGTCACCAGAATTATTGAGGTTGCAGCAAAGTTGATGTCCTCTTATGCATTACTCAACCAAGATGTATTATTTGTTAAGGAATCTTGTGCTTAGGTGAGAGTGGTGGAATAAACCACCAACTTTCCTTGGTAATAGTCAGCAAGTCTAACAAGCCTTTCCTGAGTGATGCCCACAGGTAACTGGCCAGCTAGATGCACAGAAGGTTGCTGATGCCACACACATGGTTTTCATGAAGCTTGGGACACAAGTATGCATAGGGGGTGGCAGATCCGCCTCTGTCATGTAGACTGTGAGCTCTAGGAGGGCAGAGACCCAGCATGGACTTCTTGGGGCACAGCTCAGGGCCTGACTCATAGTAGGTGTTTGGGGTATATTGGCTGGATGAATGTATAGGATATAGGGGCCTTGCACTTAAATGGGCTGAACTTTGAATGCTTTATCCCAGGGCAGCAGGAGAGCAGAAGAAGCATGCATGCATGACACAGCACTAAATGACAGAAGTGTGCTGGGGGTGTATACTTGAATCAAAGAGGCATTGGTAGAAGAGCTGCTTTTTTTCCCCTCCCCCAGACAAAGTCTCACTCTGTTGCCAGGCTAGAGAATTTGCCTCTGTGGGGAAGGGATGATTCTTAGCATTGGTTTAAATTGAGATCCAGGGTACCTACTGCTCTGTGCCTCTTATTACTGAGGGTTTCCCTGGTAATTATAGCAAGGGGGGACTCATGTTGACAAGTACCTGCTGTGGTGGTCATCCCTGAGCCATGAGGCGCTTTACACTTCCTCCTTCATTTACTCCCACAACTACCGTGACTTATCATTGTTGCCATTATATAGATGAGCAAAGTGAGGCCTAGGGAGAAAAGCTGTGATGCTGAGAAGGGGTGGAGCTGAGCATAAAATCCTAGAGGTATAAAAGTTCTCTTCTAGGCTTCCACTCCAAATCCAATGTAGGAGCAAGTGTAATCTTTCGAAGAGAGGTGGTTGAAAGCTTTTGCACAGTGTCAGGGCTGCCATACCCCATGATGCTTTGGTGTCATTGCCCAGTGGTGTGGGGTGTGTGTGTGTGTGTGTGTGTGTGTGTGTGTGTGTGTGTATGTATGATTGGAGGTGTCTCCCACAGCCAGGGATCCAGGCAGGCCCAGTACACATAATGCCATTGCTCACTAACTAACAGCTCTGCAAGGGGGAAGTACATAATTCTAGACCATTTGGCCAAAGCATGTGACGACTGTGGGTTTGGGGAGTGGACATTTGGGAAGGTGTTTCCATATACATATTCTGTATTAATCAATAAGATATTCTTAGAATGATTATGAGTTGAGGCTGGGCTTGGTGGCTCATGCCTGTAATCCCAGCACTTTGGAAGGCTGAGGCAGGCGGATCACGAGGTCAGGAGATAGAGACCATCCCGGCCAACGTGGTGAAACCTCGTCTCTACTAAAAATACAAAAATTAGCCAGATGTGGTGATGGGCACCCGTAGTCCTAGCTACTCGGGAGACTGAGGCAGGAGAATTGATTGAACCGGGGAGGCAGAGGTTGCAGTGAACCGAGATCACGCCACTGCACTCCAGCTTGGAGACAGAGTAAGACTCCAACTCAAAAAAAAAAAAAAAAAAAAGATTATGAGTTGAATGGTTGCTTCCCAACTCCTATGTTAAAGCCTTAGCCCCCAGTACCTCTGAATGTGATATTATCTGATATTATTCCTTACCTCTGTGAAGACTCTCTTGACCTCTATCAGACAGACTACTGACAGAAGTAAAGAGTCTATCTGGACACACATGGGTGGGGACAACACACATGGGGCCTGTTGGAAGGTGCAGGGTGGGAGGGGAGAACATCAGGAAGAATAGCTAATGTATCCAGGGCTCCATACCTAGGCGATGGGTTGATAGGTGCAGCAAACCACCATGGCACACGTTTACCTATGTAACAAACCTGCACATCCTGCAACATGTAAACTTGAAATTATATAAAATAGGAGTCTATCTGCAAATAATATCACATTCTAATACTATGATACAACCACATTCTGACCTCGAGTTAGAATGAGGTCATCAGGGACTCACCCTAATGACCGTATTCTAACCCGAGGTCAGAATGTAACTACTGTTCTTACAAAAGGGGAACTGTGGACAAGAAAAGGTGATGTGAAGAGACACAGGGAGAAGGCAGCCATTGACAAGCCCAGGAGAAAGGCCTCTGAAGGACCTCACCCTACCCACATCTTGATCTTAAACTTCCCGACTCCAGAATCGTGAGACAATACATCTCTGCCCCTTTAAGCCACCCAGTCTGTAGTTCTTTATCATATCAGCCCTAAGAAACAAATAGAAGCAGTAATTCTGATTATTACCCCCATTTGACAGGCTAAGTAGCCAGAATTCAGAGATATCATGACCTTTACCCAGAGGCACATGACAGTTTAAGTGCAGGTGACCCCACTAAATCCCAGATGCGCCTGGCTCCACGGTTCCAGTTTCCTCTACTCTCTGACTGTACCTCACCATTCCATATTATTGAGGCCGACGGACGTCATTCCTGGGAAAGCCATTTAGATTTCATTCCCCTTTCTCTGACAGAAGCTACTGGTTTAATGAAACTGTCCCCAGAATGCATACCTGCCTTTGGAAGGAGCAGACTGGGATGAGATTCTCTACTCTGCGTCTTATCAACCAGACGACATGAGCGGGTTTCTTAACCTCTCTCCAGGCTTCCGTTTCCTTCTCTGAGAAGTGGGGAGATAGGTACTGATCGCAGAGGGTGATGGTGAAGACTGGATGAATCAGTGCCTGAAAACAGCCTAGCACCGTGCCTGGGCATAGCAAGCCTTGGGCAATGGTAGCCACTGCTGTTTCTTGAAATCAGATCATGTCCCCTCTGAGGCAGGGTGCATGGTATGGGGATCAGGGACCTTGTGGTCCCTAATGCTTTTGTTTCCACTGGGACTGAAGGAACTGGTATACAGGAAAAGCAAGGCTTGCTTCTCGCCCTATCGCTTGGAAGCCAATCCTCATTAAACATAGTAAACACAGGGATGCTTTTCAGGCCCTCCACTAGGGGCCTGGTACAGCTACAAGCAAGACCTACTAGAATAGTCTTCTGAAGGCTTTGCATATGTTCTGTGCTACAGCCAGCGATATAAATATGCCTCCTCACACACAGCGTTAAAAGAATCATTCCGCAGCCTACACAGATGTCAAAATAATAACAGGATGATGTTAGGCATGGAAATATTTTTGATGCCTTTTCCCCCATTTAGAGTTATATAATATATTCTTTGGTTGTTATTGTTGTTCGGGAAAGTAGTCTGCAAGTCGCTTTGTCACACAATCTAAGATTGTTATGTATCACATATAACAATCTAAGATTGTTACAAACCTGCCGGCAAAACGTCTGAAGCCGGCAGGTTTGTGCATTGTCTGGATTAAAGGGAACTTGGGTATAAGGGCACTTTGGAGACTGCTTTAGCTGGACTGGGGGTGCCCAGTGCTTATGTTAACTCAGCGTATGTATTGAGGACTAGTATACGCAGGGTACTGTGCTGGGTGCTGGAGGTACAGATGGATCAGACAGGTATAGCTCCTGCCCTCTGGAGCTTTGCAATTCATTACAGAGAAGCAACTCCAACCCACTAACCAGCCACATAATAAAGTTATTGCAAATTGTGATTTCTGCTGTAAAAGAAACAAACAAAAGGCTGACAGAATGAAAGAAACGGGATATGAAGTGATGTGTTAGGCCTCTCTGAGGAGGCAGCATTTAAGCTGAGTCTCAAAGGCTAAAAAGAGAGCCGTTGAATGGCAGGGGGGAGGAGCATTCTAAGCAGACAGAAGAGCCTGCCCAAGTTCTTTAAGTTGGAAGGAGCTCATTGTGCCAGAGGAAAGGAGAGAAGTGTCCAGTTAAATTCTAGCTCTGATTATTTTTATTATCTCGTCTGTTGCAGCTTGGGTTGTCAATTAAAATACAGGACCCCCTGGTACATTTGAATCTCAGATCAATAACGGATGGCATTTTAGTGGAAGTATGCCTCAAATATTGCAGGGGACTTACACTAAAAAAAAAAAAAATCGTTTGTCTGAAACGTGAATTTAACTGGGAGTCCTCTATCTTTATTTGCCAAATCTGGTAACCCTGGCTGTAGTGAGCGACTGACTCCATGTACACCGGAAAGACAGCAGAGATATTCAGAGAAATCCTTTGTACAAAGATGATGGTTTGTTTTGTACCTGTAATTTCTGCAGAGTGGATCAAGGACTGCATCTAGGTACAATGGACCTTGCTGTGTGACCTAAAACAGATTGCTTAACCTCTCTGTGTCTTACATGCCACAACTGAGAAACGTGGATCCTTCTGGGTCTTGAGTAGCTCAGTAGGTTTTACTGAGGCTTCCATTGCAGAATGTTTCCTAAAGTGCTGCAGAGAGGAGTGGGGTTTTGATTATTTGAGGGCATGAGTTATCATGGCCCTTTTGAGCCCCTGAGACTGCATTACTCAGAGGAATTTCCTGGAGCAGGGTGAGGGGAGTATTACTGATTTTTCCTTTTGATCCTGACTCTAATTTGGCTTGTAACCATACTTACTGATTCTGCCTTAATTTAAAATTTCGATACTTTGTTTAACATGGATTTTTAGAATTACTTTTGATGTTTAAAGCTTTTGCATTTGAATACTATTTGTCCCGATGACAGGGTTTCTTGGTGTCCTCATGAAGTTGTGTGTCCAAGGAAAGTGGCTCACCAGCCTCACCCTGGTACCTTGATCCTGGCTCCCGATGGAGAGAACACAGTGTCGACACTACATGCACTTGCCTAGGTGTGCTTTCAGACCCATCTCCCAGTAGCTGAGTGATCCTATCTCGGGTACTTTATCTGTAAAATGGGTTTAATGAAAGTATAATCTTAAAGTTGGTTGGGACCATAAATGGGGGGGGGAGAAAAAAAACAAACCACGTCCTGTAATTAGGCTAGTGTCTGGCATTCACAAAGTGCTCAAAGCATGTTCGCCGTCACCATTATTATCTTTGAATCTCAGTTTCCTTATCTTGTAAAGTGGAAAAGACACTTCTACCTCCATGTGTTCTTGTGGGGCATCAGTGAAATAATGATGCAGAATGTCCATCTAAGTGCTGGGTCCTTCAGCATCCTCTTCTTCTTTACACCAGGAAAGCAGGATATTTTTATCATGAAATTGCATTGACAGCTCACTGCTTTCCAGCAAGAGTCAGTGATGGTATCCAAGTAAGGGTGTGTATGCTGTAAAGGCTGTAACAGAGACACAGACGTTGGTATCATGAAGCAGAACCACGTGGAAATGTATCAACCAGGAGATGATAGGGGAGAATGACCCTATGCAGCCCTCAGCCTTTCTGCACCAGGAAGGAAAAAGCAAGGGTTTGTCCAGAGCCCACTCTTTGGGTAGCCCTAACCCATTCTGACAGCCAGCCTGGGCTCTTGTCTCTGACTTCTGACTCCCACGCCAGCCCTTGCCTCTGCCCTACCCAGGACTTAATTTTAAAGCTTCTTGGCCTAGGCAGGCTTTGTGTTGGCGTCAGTGGCTCCTGGCTCTTCTGTTGTCTATGTTTAGACCCACATCACTGCTTCCACCTTTAATTTTCTGTATTTTGAGGGTTTTTTTAGATGGGGTCTCACTGTGTTGTCCAGGCTGGACTCGAACACTTGGCTCATGTGATCCTCTTGCCTCAGCCTCCAGAGTGTATTTTGACTCCACTTTTGCACTGAGAGCCAAGACTTGAACAGGCTTAATGCCAGGCCACAGTCACTCATTTATTCAGTCAAGAAATACTTATTGAGCACCTACTATGTGCTAGGTACTTCTACAGATGCTGGAGTACCAGCAGCAAAATTAAATTAAGGTGACCTTGCTTAGGGAGCTCAGCTTCCCATGGCAGAGGTAGACAAGAAAGAATAGAACAGAGGAGATCAAGCACGTTCAGGGTTGGATGGTCATTGACAAACCTGCACACGTTCCCCTTGAGCCTAAAATAAAAGATGAAAATAGTAACAATAAAAGAATTTTAAACACACCGCCCCTTCAGCATATCAAAGTCAAGCAAATGTGATGTGTATAAGAATTTTGAATGATATAAGGATCACCATATATGTATGCATATGTGTGCACACACATTCCAGTTCATTACCACTAGTAGCCAATATCAGAAGTTTGCATTATAAATCTACCCAGAAAACAAAAGACAGTCTCCTAAAAATATTAAAGGAAACCTTCAGATTTTTCTGTTTTCAGATGTTTTTCTACAATGAACACGTGTTACCTTTATCATTTCTTAAACAGTGAAATAAAAGGTTGAAAGTCAAACAGAAAAAGCAAGAAAAAAGAACAAATAGATGAGAAAGATAACCCTCACCAGAGTGGGATGTAAATCAAACAGCCAGGGGAGAGGGTGAGATGCAGGAAGAGGGCATTTCGGGGAGGGGCAGCCTCACTGAGGTGTGACATTTGAGCTGAGACCCGATGGACCACAAACCACATTCCTCCTTCCAGCTTTGTGTCTTTGTCTTTGACATGGGATCAGAGACCCCACCTGTTGGGAGGATAGTGGGAAGTAACCACTTGACAGTGTGGTCAGTCTGGCCTTAAGATATTTTGCCTTTATCTTCCCTAGGTCTCCCAAACCGTGGTCCTCACCTAACAAGGGTATTGGTTGTCTGCCTGTTATGTCACGTCTCCACGGTCACCTTCTTCTCCCCTTGTTTTGCATCCTTGGCATTGATCTCAGTTTATTGCCACCGATCTTCTTCATTCTTATCACTCACTCTTTTCTGTCTTCTCCCTCCCTCATCTCTGCATCTTTCTCTTTTTCTTTAAAACCCATCTCCTTACCCCTGTGTTAATGGCATCCCAGCCTGGACACCAGCTCCATGTTGAGATTGGGAGTAAGTGTAATTATAAACCGTGAACCAGTGAAAGTTTTATAGAGAAGAAAACAGAATTCAAGGTCAGAGCCACGTCAAGGGCACGATAAGCTGAAACTACCTGTGTTCCCATGAAAAGAACACACGTGTCTAGCACTTGATAAGAAAAATGATAACTTCAGGCACCATCAGGTAGGCTTTTGCCCATGTTTCTAGCTCTTGGGTGAGATTTCTTTTCTGCTTTTAATGTTCTTTCCCTAATTAAAAAATTCTGTTAGTAAGGAAGGGTTTGAAGGCCTGCCATGTTTCCCACATGGCAGCTCTTCTGTAGGAAAGAACAGAGTAAGGAAAATAGAAGTTTCCAAACCAAGGCGTAAGTCCTTTGAATTTTCCAAGAAAGGCAGAAGCAAAGACTGTTGTCTGGTGCTCCTAGAATCTCCACTTGTCAGGATGATCCTGCAGGTCTTTCATCACTCAGAAGTAGACCTTGACAAAGGGCTGACTTCCACAGCTTGATTTGCAAGTCTTAGTCTTGTGTGTGCCTGGTGTATGAACAGTCTTTTGGGCCAGGGTCATTTATAATTTATCCTAGTCACCTGGTCCAGTAGACAGTGTGAGCTTGTGAAAGACTAGGGTTCAAACCCAAGTCCTTCAATTTACCATCCAAAGGATCTTTCTAGACCTCTCTACTCAAGGAAGTCCCCCACATTTTTCTCTATCCTTCACTGAGGGAGATACAAGCTTTCAGAGCCAGTGTTTGATTCTCCCCATCCTCTTCCTACAGTGATAACACTTGAGATGGAATGTGCATGTGAGATGCTGACCACCACCTGCGGAAGTCTGGCCTGCAGACCCTGACTCAGCAACAGATGAACGAATGCACTCTCACAGCATTACAGTGATACAAGTGGGCTAGGGTTGGCCATTGGCTGCTTTCAGAGGGCAAAATGCAACCAATCTACCCAGACTCCCTGTTCATCCGCACTTTTATTACAACAGAGGTTCTAAGTTAACAGACTTGTGGATAATTAACATGGTTAAGAGAATGGTTTTACGACTGATAAAAGCTTTAGGTTCCTGGGCCTAGAGTGAACACTATTAACAGATAATTCCCCTTTGATCTTCCCCTAAAAGGGCCACCCAGCACAAAATTTACATGAGTAAACAGGGTGGAGACAAAGGGATGTGGAGTAAACAGATTTAAACTGGGAAGGCCTTTGATCATTTTTATCTCTTTCCTATGCTAATGTAAATGAGGCAGCTGCCTTCAGCATGCCTCAATAAAACCTTTTGGCCTTCCAGAAGGTTTGAGATTACAATCTATTACTTTTTCTAATTAGTATTTTGCCAGCCACCCTGAGTGAGTATCAACATGCATGGAGATGGCACCTCTCTCAGCCTGGGTCCCTGGGTAACTACAATGGACATATCTCTTTGCTTATCTGCACTTGACATGTAGTGAGAATCAGAAATGGACCAGCTCTGGAGACTTACGGGCTATTTGTTACTGAAGCGTAACCTAACGGATTCTGACTGATAAAATAGCATCTTTTATTTTTTTCTTTTTCCTCTATGGCACTTGTCACCATTACCATGTTTATTTATATTTGATATGTTTATTCATTTTTGTCTTTTCTCTGTAGAATATAAATTCCATAAAACCCATCTTTTTATTGTTGTTGCTGATGTTTAAAGGAGTAACTCCAGTATCTGGAGTGCCCAGTATGTAACAGGCACTCAATGAATATATGTATTGAATGAATTGATTAATAATGTGAGTTATGCAGGTTAATTTCTTGCAATAATGTGATTAATGCAGGTTAATTTCCTCTAAGTGCCATAGAGGAAAAAGAAAAAATAAAAGATTCTATTGTATCAGTCAGAATTCATTAGGTTATGCTGCAGTAACAGATAGCTCCTAAGTCTCATTCAGATAGCTCCTGAGTCTCCAGAGCTGGTCCATTTCTGATTTACACTACAAGTCAGGAAGGTCACCTGACTTCTATAAGCCTCACATTCTTTATCTGTAAAATGGGACTATTAACCACACCTGCCTTACAGGGCTGTTTTGTGAATTAAACGTGTAATGACTGTAAAGTACCTAGCACTGTGCCTGGCATACAGTAGGCATGCAGTAAAAATGTGCTGTAACAATTGTTGGTCCTGTGAACCAAGAACAGGGCCTGTATATGTAACATCAGTTACATTTTGCAGATATAGTTTGTTTCCCAGTCATGTCAAAGGTTCCTTAGCAAATAGGTGGCATGCTGGCATTGGAATCCCGGGTCCTCCCACATTGAGACTCTAGATGGTTTGTTCTAAATTTCTGCTATTAGGTCGCAGCCTGAACACTGGTTTTGGGGAAAGTATTTCTACTATATTGGGCTGGAGTGTCATCAAGATCCTTTAGAGTTTTCAACGTTTTAGGGTGGGTCTTAGGGTGAATGTGAGGCAAATAGGAAGGAACTCTGGGAGCTAATGCCTGGGGGAGCTTCCAGGGACATGGGTAGAAACACTGTATGGAGAATTAAGCTTTGAAGTGGATAACACCTTGAAGAGACAGAGTGCATGCTTGACTTCGCTTACACTTAATTTCTTTGCTCAGTACTGGATATGGGATCTGGTCCTGATGCAGGAGAAATGGACACAGTGGAATCCTACAGATTATTGTTGGCCAAGAGATTGATGAACCTAGAAGGAACACCTAGGTGGGAAGGGACTTGTGTTGGTGCCCAGGAGCTGGGCTCTGGCACTGAATGAACTCAAGTTCATTTCTGACTCCTTCACTTTCTCATTGAGTAATGCTGGGCAAATACTCTCTCCTCTCTGTGCCTTGGTTTGCTTATCTGCCATTTTGGTTAGAATCAAGTAGGATTCTGTGTCTCCCCTCCTGGACTTGCTTCCTTCTGTTTTTCTCTTGGCCAAGGCCAATGTGTGCTAAGTGGCAAATCTGATCAGGTAATTTCTCTCCTAGAAATTCCAACTGAATCTAGGAGGTCGAGGCTGCAGTGAACTATGATTGCACCACTGCACGCCAGCCTGGGTGCCAGAATGAGACCCCTGTCTCAGAAAAGGAAAACTTCAGTGTCTTGGCACTGTCTTCAGGGGAGAGTGTAACTGAGTGCTCCAGCTCAGGCCCTGTCTCAGCTGACCTTTGCTCACATCCCCCAGTCCACCTGCACCTGCTGCTCCTGCTGCAGCCTCACTCCAATCTGGCTTTGCAGCAGGCCTTCTCACCATTTAGATTCTGCTCAGCAGCCCCCACGCTGCTGCCTTCACCCCTCTCCTGTCCTCCCACTGATTCCTCCTCAACCTTCAGATCTCAATTTAGATGTCACTTCCTCAAACCCCCGGACACCGGCATTAATGCTCACCATGTTACACCAATGTCATCTTTTTAATTGTCTGCCTTCTCCAACACACAGTCAGTTTCGGTCTGGCTGGGATGGGGCCATAATCGTGGGAGGGTCAAATAGCTGAGAGGTTGACCACATAGGCTCTGAGATCAGGCTCCCTAGGCTAGAATTGTGGGTTCACAAATGAGAGTTCTGGGTCCTTGGACAACCTTCCTGTACCTTGGTTTCCCCATCCATGGTGTGATGTCCTTATACAACACTCTTTCCTGTGCCTCAGTTTCCCCATCGTGATATGGGCCATTGGACAGCATTCTTTATCTGCCCAGGCCTCAGTTTCTCCACCCATAAAATGAGCTAACAGCAGTCATTCTTGTGTGGCTGCAATCAGACAATGCAAATAGCTGTTTTTGCTACTTTTCTATGGGTTTCTGGACCTGAAAATGAAAAGGTTCATAAAAGGGTGTGTGTTCACCCACACAGACAGATGTTGTACACTTGTTCTCACTCTCCCTTCACCAGGGGATGTTGGGAATGCTCCTCTTACAGCACTGAACTCTGCACAGCAGTTAATTTAGTTTAGGAGTGGCCTGGAGTTTAGATGGAGACAGGATGGGTTGTCTGTCTAGGCTTTTCTTCAATTCCATACTAGCAGCTCCATAAACAAATGTGATTTTGAGGCATGGCTTTCACAGGCTTTCTGAATCCCAACAAGTACTGTGGCTGGGCCATTAAGAAGCACAGCATCCCCTGCAACCTGTGATGGTAAAAGAGTCCAAGATGTGTGTGTGTGAATGTGTGAATTCAGGTTTATGCATTCATGTATGTATGTATGCATACCTGCAATACGTGTATGTGTGTATATGTGTACATGCAATGTGTGTGTACAGATGTATGTTTATGTGTATATGTACATGCAATGTGTATGTGTGTATGTATATACATGTGTGCACATGCAATGTGTGCATGTGTGTATATATGTGTACACACAATGTATGCATGTATGTATGTATGTGTGCACATGCAATGTATGCGTGTATATGTGTACACAGTGTATGCATGTGTATGTGTATACATGTGTGTACACACGATGTATGCTTGTGTGTATGTATACGTGTATGTGTGTACAGTGTATGCGTTTGTATGTGTATGTATATATGTATGTATGTGTGTACACAATATATGCATGTGTAGGTATATATATGTATATATGTATACACAATGCATGTGTTTATGTGTATGTATATATGTGTGCATGTGTACGTGTGTATACATGTGATTGTGTGTATACATGATGTGTGTACACATATGCATGTGTATATGTGTATACAAGTACATGTGTACATGTGTATACTTGTGATTTGTGTATGTGTGCACGTGTGTACATGCAATGTGTGTCTATGTACATAAACGTAAAAGTGTGTGGTGTACACTTCTCCGTATGTGTGTATTTGTGTGTGTGTACCCATACATGTGAGGGTGCTATGGCTGAATATTTGTGTCCCCTCACATTTGTATCTCGAAACCTACTCCTCACTGTGTACATACGAGGAGGTGAGGCCTTTGGGAAGTGATTAGGTCGTGAGGGCTCTGCTCTCCTCAGTGGAGTCTGTGCCCTTATAGAAGAGACCCCAGAGAGATCTCTCAGCCCTCTGCCCTGCGATGACACCATGAGAAGACAGCTGTCTATGAGGAATGAGCCTCATCAGATACCTAATCTGCCAGTCCCTGAATCTTGGTCTTCCCAGCCTGCAGAATGGTGGGAAATCAATTTCTGTTTTAAGCCACCAGTCTCTGGTGTTTTGTCATAGCAGCTCAGGTGGACTAAGAGGAAGGGTGTCACTTGGAAATTAGGGGGCTTCCGTTTTATGTATTGTGGTTTTAGCTGTCTTTTCTTTAAAAACATCAACCCTTTAAAGTACGTGCGTGTGTGTGTGCATGTGTCTGTGGCAACTGCTGAAGAAAACGTGGAATTCCTCCTCTTCTCCCTCCTCCCATCCTTCTCTGTTTCTTCTCCCCGTGCCCCTTGTGTTGCTTTGTCCCCAGACTCTGCCTCCATCTCTTTTCTCTCTCCCTCTCTCTCTCTCTCCCCCTGTCTCTCTCTCTCCCCCTGTCTCTCTCTCTCTCCCTTCCATTTGCCCAGCACCCAGTCTCTGTGTTGGCACAGGAGTACTGGTTGCCTAGGAAACCACCACAGGGTGAGCACATGCGATTGGCCAGGCTGGGACCTGACTCTGGGTTGGCGGGCAGATTTTTTGGGTGATTCTTGTCCTTATTCCCCCTTCAGGGGAGGGACATTTTCCAGGATACAAAGAAACCTGGCTGTGCCTTGGCTGCTAGGGCTTCTCAGCCTGGGAAGGAATTCTTGTCCTAATGAGGATTCAGAGTTGCAGAATGAGGCCACCTAGGAACAAATGTCCAAAAAGGCAGGAGGCTGGGAGGTGGGGGATGGGGTGCCAGGACAATCATAGCTAACACCTGTGTGTCAGTCACTGTTTCCTAAGGTCTTTATATACATTCGCTCATTAGCAAACCTATGCAGTTGGTGTTATCTTTCTCCCAGTTTTACAGATTAGGAGAGAGAGACTGAGAGATAATAAATAACATGGCTGAGGTCACGCAGTTGCTAAAGTGCAGAGCTGGGATTTGAACCTAGGTGTGTTGGGTCATGAAGTCCTCATGGCCGCCTTCCCTGAGGACTTCAGAGCAGAGAGGGGAGATACGGGACCACGTGGATAGATTAGATAGCTCCGTAATGTTCTCTGGCTTGCCTCCACCCTTATCCTTGACCTGGTTCTTCTCGCTCTTGAGTAACCAGCCTTTTTCCGTTCATGGAGCTCTGAACTCCTCAGGAACTATCACGTTCCACCTGCTAACTCATCTTTCAGGAATGACAAGGAGTTCTAGAGATGGATGGTGGTGATGGTTGCCCAACAGCGTTAATGTATTTAGTGACACAGAACCATACCCTTAAAAATGGTTGAGATGGTAAACTTTATGTTATGTTTATTTTACAACAGTTTTTTTAAAAACGAGTGACAGGGTCATACAGCCAGCCTGGTCTTGTGACCTTGTGGTTTTGTCCTCCTGGTTTTCCCATACTACAGATAGGAATCAGTTAGCAGGGTGGTCTGGAGCACTTTCTGTGTGGTTGGCAGCTTGTCTGATGAGCGCTTAAACATGGATTATTAGATGGAATCCTTCCAACAGTTCCTCCTGTTATTTCCATTTTACAGATGAAGTAGCAGAGGCTCAGAACATTCAGAAATTTCTAGAGGTTATATAGTGAGCTAGTGATGCAGCCTTGATTTTAACCCTCCCCTTCCCCTTCCCCTCCCCCTCCCTCTCCCCTCTCCCTCTCCCTTCCCTTCCCTCTTTCCCTCCTTCCTGTTTTTCTGTCTTTCCTTTTTGATGAGGTCTCTGTCACCCAGTCTGGAGTGCAGTGGCAAGATCTCAGCTCACTGCAGCCTCCACCTCTGAGACTCAAGCCATCCTCCCACCTCAGCCTCCCGAGTAGCGAGGACTACAGGCATGCACCACCATGCCCAGCTATTTTTTTTTTTTTTTGTATTTTTTTTTTGACAGAAGAAGTTTCACCATATTGCCCAGGCCTGTCTTCAACTCCTAAGCTCAAGTAATCTTTCTGTCTCAGATTCCCATAGTGCTGGGGTTACAGGTATGAGCCACTGTGCCTAGCCTAACCCCAGCCTTTCTGACACACACTCTTCCCAGATTGCCTAGGGCCTGCCCACTGTTGCAGGGATGTGAATGCGAGAACTCTGCTTCTCTGCAGTGCCTGGGGATTAAGTGATTCCCTGCCCCTTCAGTGCCCATCAGTTTCCTAGTGGGCAGTTGGCTGGCCCAGGCCATCTCACTAGTGTTCTCAAAGTGTCAAAGCCACTTCAGTGAGGTTTAGAAGTGGTGGCTGGTAATAAAGCCAGTACCTAAATGCAGGTAAGCCTGCCAGATCAAAGCTAATGAAGCCTGTCCTCAGGAAACACAGTGGAGTCTGGAAACATCTGGTGTGATTACTCTATCATGGGTTCTGGCGACGTGGCCGGCGGGGCAGTAGCTTGGTGGTGGAGGAGGGGGAGGAATTGAGGGCTTTGCAGGGCCA
Organism: Ateles fusciceps; assembly: GCA_036589455.1. Lineage (NCBI taxonomy): Eukaryota > Metazoa > Chordata > Mammalia > Primates > Atelidae > Ateles > Ateles fusciceps. Next base: position 2,783,381 of record JAZHEH010002991.1, on the reverse strand, counting down.
CGGGAGGAAGTGACGGGGCAGGTCACATTACCTTTCAGTTATCACATGGCGAGATTCCAGCCCTTCCTGCTGTCATGTGCCCATCACGCGTCCTATCTGGGTCACTTAGCAGAATTGCTGGGTTGCTGTGATTTTTTAGTTCTGGCACTTGCTATCCTTGCACGTGTCATCTCATTCAGTCCTTTCAGGACCTATGATCCAGTTAATCAACAGTTTTATTTCCATTTTATTTTATTTTGAGATTGAGTTTCACTCTGTCGCCCAGGCTGGAGTGCAGTGGCACAATCTCAGCTCAGTGCAACCTCCGCCTCCCAGGTTCTAGGGATTCTCCTGCCTCAGCCTCCCACATAACTGGGATTTCAGGCGCTTGCCATCACGCCTGGCTAATTTTTGTATTTTTAGCAGGGATGGGGTTTCGCCATGTTGGCCAGGCTGGTCTTGAACTTTTGGCCTCAAGTGATCTGCCCACCTTGGCCTCCCAAGGTGCTGGGATTACAGGTGTGAGCCACCATGCCTGGCCTTATTTTATTCTTTTGAGACAGGGTCTTGCTATGTTGCCGAAGCTGGTTTTGAACTCCTGAGCTTGAGTGATCCCTCCTATCTTGGCCTCTCAGAATGCTGGGATTACAGGCATGAGCTACAATGCTCGTCCCTTATTTCCAGTTTATAGAGAGAGGAAACTGAGGCTCTGAGGGATGAAAGGGTTCATCCAAACTCACACAGGTAGCAAAATGCACAGCCAGATCTGGCTAAGCCCAACTCTCTACTGTCTGTCTCTCCTCTCTTTTTTTTTTTTTTTTTTTTTACAACAGGACTTATTGCTTCTTGAGGATTAATTGAGGTCACTGGTGAGTCAGGGTAGGAAACTTATCAGGTGGTCAAGGATGAAAAGTGGAAGCAGAGTCTTTGCCATCTTTCACAGTTCTGTTCAGTGCACACATCTGACACCTGCTAAATACCAGAATACAAAGTCACTTGGACGTGGAGTATTTGCCGAGGGCATTGATCCTCCACTTGGGGGTCCCCGGCCCAGCAGCAGCATCGTCAGCATCAACTGGAAATTTGTTAGAAACACAATTCTCAGACCCCAGCTCAGACCTAGTGAGTCAGTAATGCTGGATGTGGGGCCCAGCAATCTGCAGTGCAAAGTTGAATGGCAGTAAAAAGGTATGTCCATCTAGAACTGGTGGCTGTGACCTCATTTCGATAAAGAGGCCTTTGAAGATGTTATTAAGGTAAAGATGATGGGATGAGGGTATCCTGCATGAGAGTGAGCCCTCAAACCAAAGACAAGTGTTCTTAGAAGAAAAGGCGAGAGGATTCACAGAGAAGGCCATGTGAACGGGGGGCAAGGCAGCTGCAAGCCAAGGCATGCCAAAGATGGCTGGTAACATTTGGAAACCAGGAGAGTGGTGTGGGGCAGGTTTTCCTGCAGCGCCTCCAGAAGGAACCAGATCTATGGGCTGTTTGATTTCAGATTTCTGGCCTCTAGAATCATGAGAATACATTTCTGCTTTTTTTTTTTCTTTCTGAGGCAAAGATTCTCTCTGTTTCCCAGACTGGAGTGCAGTGGCAGGATCTTGGCTCACTGCAATCTCCGTCTCCTAGGTTCAAGTGAGTCTCAGCCTCCCGAGTAGCTGGGATTATATGCGCCACCACCCCAACCACACCCGGGTAATTTTTGTATTTTTAGTAGAGATGGGGTTTCACCATGTTGGTCAGGCTGGTCTCCAACTCCTGACCTCAGGTGATCCACCCGCCTCGGCCTCTCAAAGTACTGGGATTGCAGGCATGAGCCATCACACCCGGCCACTTCTGCTGCTTAAACCAGCCAGTTTGTAGTGATTTGTTATGGTAGCCACAGAAAACCAATACAAGGCCCTCCAGGTGTTTCTGATTCACAATAAAGTTTGAGAACCAATGGCTCAGAGCAGTGCCTCTCCAAGAGTGGGGATTTAAATATATATATAGGCCCCATTTTTTGCCCACCCAATCAAAATCAGCCCAAGGATGCATATTTTTTAGTAGGCTTTTGACGGTGGTTTTTATGTGCACTAAAAATTGAGAGCATTTAGCCTTGAGGAGTGTTACATGGTGAGCAAATACCTTTTGTCTCTGTCAGTCTGGCTATACCCAGCCAAATGAGATACGTTCTTTAGCCAGCTTCCTGCACTTGTGGAAGTACTGCTATCTTTATTATCATTATTTCCCCTCCCTCCCTCCCTCCCTCCCTTTCTCCCTCCCTTTCCTCCCTTCCTTCCCTCCCTCCCTCCCTTCCCTCCCTCCCTCCCTTCCCTCCCTCCCTCCCTCCCTCCCTCCCTCCCTCCCTTCCTCCCTTCCCTCCCTCCCTCCCCTCCCCTCCCTCCTTCTCCTCCCTCCCTCCCTCCCTCTCTTCCCTCCCTCCCTCCCTCCTTCCCTCCCTCCCTCCCTCCCTCCCTCCCTCCCTCCCTCCTTCCTTCCCTCCCCTCCCTCCTTCCCTCCTTCCCTCCTTCCCCTCCCTCCCTCCCTCCCTCCTTCCCTCCGAGATGGAGTTTTGCTCTTGCCACTTTGGGTGGAGTGCAGTGGCGCCATCCCGGCTCACTGCCATCTCCGCCTCCCAGGTTCAAGTGATTCTCCTGCTTCAGCCTCCTGAGCTGCTGGGATTACAGGCACATGCCACCAGGCCTGGCTAATTTTTGTAAGTTTAGGTAGTAGCCACAGGGTTTTGCCAAGTTGGCCAGGCTGGTCTCGCACTCCTGACCTCAGGTGATACGTACGTCTCGGCCTCCCAACGTGCTGGGGTTACAGGTGTGAGCCACTGCGCCCAGCCATTACTATTATTTTTATTTCTAGCTTTCTCTGCTTCTTTGCAGTTGGTAGGAGAGCAAAATGAGCCAGTTTATGGTAGAGATGATTATACCCAGTTAGGACTCTGTATCCTGCCCCCTACCATAAGTGCTCCCAGCGCACTGTACAAAGTGTTGGAGCCTGGATGTGAGGTTAGCAAAGCTGACAGGCATGAGGCTCAGTTACCAACTCCCATCTGGGAGGCAGGACTACCATGGAAGCAAAACAGGGACGTGGGAATTTCCTAATCATGTGCTTGGATAGCATAATGAAGTCAACATGCGACACAATTACACACTTGGGAAGTTTCTATTATACACCATGTTCTGATCACTAGCACCTGGTGTCAGCCCCTCCAGAGACAGAGGCTGGCTGGCTGGCTGGCTGGCTGGCAGGCAGGAGAAGTTTGGATGGCTCCCTGGGCCCTGAAGCCAAGGGATCCTGAGCACATCATCATACCTTCAACCCATGGGAAGGTGTTTTGAATCCAAGTTGTCCTGGTCCACCTCCTGTCTGCAAGAGACAGGGGGACGGGGAAGACACAGCAGTCTGGGAGGAACGGTCAGCTGAGGTCGTGGGCTCCGCATGGGATCCTTCTGGTTCTGAAGCCTCAACCTTGAGTTTTTTTTTCAGCCGTGCCCGGTCTTATTTTATTTTATTGAGACAGGTTCTTCCTATGTTGCTCAGGCTGGTCTTGAACTCCTGAGCTTGAGCGATTCTCCTGTCTTGGTTTTTCCGAGTGCTGGGATTACACGCATGAGCTACAGTGCTCATCCCTTATCCTCAGAGAAGGAAACTGAAGCTCTCATCTGTAAAGATATAAAGAAATGCCTCTTCTCTCCCCCCCCCTCCCTCCCCCTCCCCCTCTTGTGCTCCTTCTCCTTACTCTTGATGTTTTTAAAGGAAAAACAGCTAAAACCACAATACATAAAATGGAAGCCTCAGGATTTCTGAGTGACACCCTTTCTCTTAGTCCACCTGAGCTGCTGTGACAAAACACCAGAGACTGGGTAGCTTATAACAGAAATTGATTTCCCCACCATTCTGCAGGCTGGGAAGACCAAGATTAAGGTGCTGGCAGATGTAAAGTACAGTAATCTGCTCTTCCTTTTTCCTCCCTCCCTCCCTCCCTCCTTCCATCTTTCCTTTTTGATAGGGTCTCTCTCTGTCACCCAGGCTGGAGTGCAGTGGCACAATTTCTGGACTTGTTGAGCAGGAGCAGCCCATTCCATTTGTAATGTCTATCGGTGGCATTGTTCATCTCCTCTACACAAGGCACTTCACATATTATCTTAGTTAAGCTTCGTAAAATGTCTATTCTGAAGGTACTATTGATTCACATTTCAGAGAAGATGAAATAGACCAGCAGAAAAAGTAGCGTGGTAAAGATCACACAGGTGGTAAGACAGAAGCAAGATGCGTCTAACTCAGTGTTTCTTCGCTCGGTACTGTTGACATTCGGGGCCAGATGATTCTTTGTTGGGGAGGATTGCCCCGTGCCTTCTAGGGTATTTGATGGCATCCTTGGCTTCTGCTCATCAGATGCCAGTAGCTCACCCCAGCTCTGCTGTGACAACCACAAGTGTCTCCAGACATTGTCAATGTCCCCTAAGCAGCAAAAATCACCCCCCATTGAGAAACAGATTTTTTTTTTGAGATAGAGTCTTGCTCTGTTACCTAGGCTGGCGTGCAGGGACGTGATCTTGGCTCACTGCAACCTCCGCCTCCCGGTTCAAGCAATTCTCCTGCATCAGCCTCCCAAGCAGCTGGGATTACAGGCATGTGCCACTACACCTAGCTAATTTTTGTTTTTTTAGTAGAGACAGGGTTTCATCATATTGGCCACTGGTCTTGAACTCCTGACCTCGGGCGATCTGCCCAACTCAGCCTCCTAAAATGCTCGGATTACAGGCATGAGCCACCATGCCTGGCTGAGAAACAGATTTTATGTTTCCTCTAAGATGCTCCTCTGCCTCCAGAAACATTGTAGATCTGAGCAGCTTTGAGGCACCAGGGTGTAAGTTTATATATGACATTACTTCTTTACCTATTAACTTTCTAGTTAGCCCGCTTCCCCTCTGCTCCCTCCTTCGCCCCACCCTCTCTCAGACACACACAACCTTCTGCCTTTTTAGAGGTATAGAACAACATAGAATTTGGTTGACTTGTTGGAAGTTCATACAGCTAGTAAGTAATGAGATCAAAGTAAAGCTAAGTTTTGCAGACCCTCTTCTAGCCCTTTTCCTATTTCCCCCATTTTCTCTTCTCCAGCAGCTGCAAGGCCTGCAGGAAGCTGAGTGAGCTTCCTGAAGCTTTGTTATGTGGCAATAGCCTCTTGCAGTAATTGGTTTCCTTACTGTCTCTCCATTCTTTTCCAGAAATCTACTTGGTTGTCACCTCCACAGATGAATAGGTGTCTCTCGTGTGTTTGAGACTCGTATCCCTACTTGTCATGGTCCCTGTATATAGCAGGTCCTCAGTAAATATTTGTTGAATTAATGACTAAGTCACTCTGAGTATCATTTCCACGAATCAAAATAACATGACCTTAGCTCATAGTGTCAGTGACACACTTTGCCTGGGTCACAACTGGTTTTTAGGCAAGAAGCAAAAGCACATAGAGGCTGGAGAGAGCAAAAGGGCTTACTGGGAAGACCCAGGATACTTCACAGATACCAAGGGCAAAAGTGCAGTCCAGCTAATGCAGGACCAGGACCAGGACTAAGGTCATTATTCTGCCTTCTCTGGGCTGAACAGCTTCTGATCTCAGATTTGCACAGCAGTTGGCTTCATCTCTATCTCCTCTGTTTCTATTTCTCACTTCTTTTTTTAACCTTTTGAATTCCTCTCTATGTCCAGACCAGTGTTCTCTACTTTATCCATTTGGAAAAAGATGACCCCAGCAGCAGAGCAAGCTCAACACCCACCCCCCCAAATTGACTTGTCCTCATATTCAAGCACTAACCCAGATCAAGGAAGATCTTCCACACTCATTTTCAAACTTTCAGGAGAAAGAATCTGATTGGCTCTCCTTGTATCAGGTGATGCTTTCTGGCCCAATCAGGAATGGCCAGGAAGTAGGGCTTTTTAGTATAACAATTACCCCTCAGGTCCATTTCCATGTTTGGGGAGCGGTTTGTAGAAAACTGGGGGGATGGGGGAAACACCCAAAGCCTCTAGTACATTGTCCCTGCCCAGGTGAGAAGTAGTAGCCCACCCCCACCTTGCCTGCATCAAAGTCGAGTGTTGGAGAAAAATCAGGAATGGGCATGTGAGTCTTAGGTGGGCATTACTGGCTCAGACTCTCATCCAATCCTTTTCCTTTTCTGACAAAAAGGCTCAGAAGGAGGCCCTGAAAGGAAGTTGGAGTGCAACAGCTGCCGGTTTTAATTGCAGCCAGTCTTAGTCAAGTTGGATTAATTGGGGGCAGAAGTCCAATTTACACAAAAGAACAACCATATATATATTTCTCTGTTTTGATTGCCTGTGAGGACATACAGGAAGTTATACTACAATGATTAAAAAACGTGGCAAACACAAGTAGAAAGAAGGCAAGGAGGACAAACAGAAGCTCAAGCAATAGGAATCCCAGGGGACCGGCTTTATTGAATGAAACTGTAGTGATTGTAATAAACATACACGCAGTTGGAATGACAACACGTGCTTATAAGATGTTTGGAAACAGGTTTGATTCTCTTGAGTAGTAATAATAAGAAAGAAAAATAGCAAATGTGTACATAGTTGCGTCTCAGTATCTGCAGGGGATTGGTTCCAGGAGCCCCAAGGATAGCAAAATCTGCAGATGCTCAAGGACCTCATATAAAATGGCATATTTGCACACAGCCTACTTCTCCTGAATACTTTAAATCATCTCTAGGTTACTTATAATGACTAATACAATGTAAATGCTATGTACATAGTTGTTGCACTGTATTGTTTGTTTGTATTAGTTGTTGTTATATTTTTATTTTTTGTTTTTTTTCTCAACTATTTTTTTTTAAGACAGTGTCTCATTCTGTCACCCAGGCTGGAGTGCGGTGGTGTGATCTTGGCTCACTGCAACCTCTGCGTCTTGGGTTTAAGAGATTCTCCTGCCTCAGCCACCTGAGTAGCTGGGATTACAGGCATGCACCACCATGCCTGACTAATTTTTGTATTTTTAGTAGAGATCGGGTTTCGTCATGTTGGCCAAGCTGGTCTTGAACTCCTGGCCTCATGTGATCTACCCATCTTGGATGGGTAGATCCCATGAGGGATCCCAAAAGTACTGGAATTACAGGTGTGAGCCACCATGCCCGGCCCCTTCTCAACTATTTTTGATTCTCAGTTGATTGAACCCTGGTATAAGGAGGGCTGATACACATTTACTGTGTGCCAGGCTCTGTTCTAAGTGTCAATGGAGTCCGTGCCTACTCATTTAATTCTGCAGCAACTTGATGATGGAGATACTGCTGGGCAGTGGAGGTGCTCGCAGTTGTCAGAAGTACTTTAAAAATTAACCAGGAGAGTAAAAGGGGAGGGCATGTCTGATCTTCTCTAGAAGAAGCATAACAGAGTGGACAGAGCTGGGATTATGCAGCAGCCAGACAGCCTTGGTTTGTATGTGACCCTGTGTGAGTTACTGAATCTCTCTGAGTTTTGACTTCCTCCTCTTTAAAACATGGCTAATAGAAATTTCCTTAGATAATTGTGGTGAGGATGAAACGTGGCATGGAACTATGTGGAATGGCACAGCCCTTGGCACATAGAAGACGCAATAAATGCCATGATATGTAGGTGGGGTTACAGGGTCTATAGTCCAGCTGTGTATCTTACAAGCTTTGCACACTTGGAGTTACCTCTCACCAAGGTTCCGTTTTCTCATCTGGGAAAACATGGATGATGATAGAATCTACCTCCTGTGTTCTCATGAGGAAGGATTCAGGTAGTGCAGGTACAGTTCTTAGTACAGTGTCTCACATATTGTAAGTTTTTACTACATATGATTGTTTTTGTTGTTAGCATTCTAGAATAATGAAATAAGCACTGAGAAAAAGGTAGGTCATTAAAAATGACAACATGAAACCCATTATACTGTTAAGTGATTCGTGCTGTGCAATTAGCAAATTACACTCATTTTTTCCCCCAAAAGTGCTTTAGCAAGAGGAGGCTGTTTGTGCCAATCACAACACCCTATGAACAATGCATTTCTCCTGGAAGATCCATTTTCTCCTGACAACACTCTCAGTTTGATGGTATTTGCATTCCTCTTGATTTGCCTAATTTTAATGAGACATTAGATCAACATCACAAAAGCAATTTCACATTACTCCGAGTTCTCTGACAAAAATTCTGTTGTCACGACATTGTTCAGTTTATATATGGAGAATTTTTGCCATTGATTTCTGGGACAAAGCTCTTATGTAATGCCAGCAAAAGTGTGAAATGGTTATTTTTTTTTAAACATATAATTATGATTTAAATCCAGGAAATACCTTCTTGGGGTGTTAACACTACACGTTAGTGTTTGACGATGCAAGCAGAAGAAGCCAACCTTTCTTAGCATAAATAAAATGAGAGTATGTTGAATGCCTTAGAGAAGGGAAGGCCAGCGATCCAGAAACCAGGGAAATTTTAGGTGTCTAGAAAGCCTCATTATTTTGTACAAACACCACCACTTGGTCAGCTCCAATCTTTGTCTTAGCCTAGCGTCATTTATGATGTAAAGTCCCAGGAGGTGTTCCATTGGTCTAGTATAGATCCTATGTCTGCCCCTTCATGGGTAAGGGAGAATGAGACTTGATTATTTATAGCTTTACCAAGACCACAGACATTGGAGGAGAGCAGATTTCCTAAAAGAAGAGCAGGAGTGAGAGGACTGAGGACATGGTGTGTTTGTAGGTGCGGGAATTCTTTTCTATAGTTATCACCACAATTCCCAGTTAATAATGCTTTGTAGTGATTTATTAATGTCCAACTTTTGCTGGCTGTTGACTGTCACTGGAAAACAACCACGCTGTGGAAAAAGGTTGTCACTATGTGTGTTAGTCACTATGTGTGTTAGACCATAGACCAAGTGGCTTAAACCACAAACGTTTATTTCTCACAGTTCTGGAGACTGGGAAGTCCAAGGCCAAGGTGCCTTCAGATACAGTGTCTCATGGGCATTGGCTTCCTGGTTTGCAGATGGTGGCTTTGTCACTGTATCCTCACATGGCCAAGAGAAAGATAAACTCTTTCATATCTCTTATAATCTCACAAAGGGTCTACCCTAATTTACCTAATTACCTCCCCCAAAGCACCACCTCCAAATAACCATCACGTTGGGAATTAGCTTCAACATATGAACTGGGGGAGACACAAGACATTCAGACCATAGCACTACATTATGGAGAAATGGGGTTTTCAAAAACTATTCTTAGTCTCATTGTATTTAATTTAGAGAGTTTTTGCTATACCTGGGAATGGTTAGAAATTGTCTTTTCGAAAGGCAGGCATTTTTTTTGTGATCTGGGCTTTGCAGTCATTTTGCATGGAGAGGGAGTGCCTGGTCTAGATTGAGACCCAAAGCTGTGGGAAGGGATCATTTAGCATGGGAAGATGATGAGATGGCAAAGACAACGTTATAGCACTCTTTATCATGGATGTAAAAGGGTCAGGCGAGGCTGACAAGCCAGTGCTCACGGCTACTGTGAATAGGCCAAGGAAAGCTGGGCTGAAATTGCACTGTAAATTATTTAGGTGGAACATGAGGAAAGACTGGATGGCTGCAAGGGAAGTTAGACATTGTGGCAAGACTTCAAGGTACAGTTTTTTTTATCTGAGGTGGCCAATGTGTATATTCCTTCCTCCTCTACCCCTGATTGCTACATCTAAGGTGTATGTCACCAGGTAATCATAGTGCTTGTCTCCTCCTAGGCAGGAGTGGATCTCAGAATATTTCTCAATACAGCACTTAAGAGGGTTTCAGCTGGGCCTGGTGGCTCATGCCTGTAATCCCAGCACTTTGGGAGGCCACAGTGGGGAGGGGGCTGGATCACAAGGTCAAGAGATTGAGACCATTCTGGCCAAATTGGTGAAACCCTGTCCCTACTAAAAATACAAAAATGGCCAGGCCTGGTGGCTCATGCCTGTAATCCAGACATTTTGGGAGTCCAAGCTGAGTAGATCATGAGGTCAGGAATTCGAGACCATCCTGGCCAACATGGTGAAACCCTGTCTCTCCTAAAAAGACAGAAATTAGCTGGGCATGGTGGCACACACTTGTAGTCCCAGTTACTCGGGAGGCTGAGGCAGGAGAATCGCTTGAACCCGGGAGGCGGAGATTGCAGTAAGCCGAGATCACACCACTGCACTCCAGCCTGGGCAACAGAGCGAGACTTTGTCTCAAAAGAAAAAAAAAAGACAGTTTCTACTGATCAACTAGATTTAGCAAATGTGTGTGTGTGTGTGTGTGTGTGTGTGTGTGTGTGTGTGTGTGGCGGGGGTGGGGGGGGGTTGGTGATGATGGTGGTGAGGCACAATTTACTGCCTCTCCTGTAGATTTATAATTGGGAATGTCAGCAGAGACATGGGCTGCACTAAATATCTTTTCAATATTTCACCTTACTTGGGAGTTACCGCCAACTCAACAGGTAACTGCCAAGGCAACAACAATGACTGCAACAACAGAAACCCCCAAGGGGAAAATAAAAGGACAGCGAAGCTTTCAGGGTGTGAATTCTTTGAAGCAGTTTAAGGTATTAACCAGAAGCGTTTAACTCCCTTGAGAACGCAGAGTAGAGACATATGCGAGACATTTTGCATTGTATACAAAAAGAAAACACAAACCACTCTAGCTTAAATAATTTATGCAACTTATTGACTAAAGGAACAGGAAAATCAAGATATAATACCCAGTTCAGGTGGGGCTTGATCTAGCAGTTTAAAGACCTGAGTTCCTCTCCCTTTGCCTTTCAATTCCATCCTTGGGACCTCTTGGTGGGTCATCATAGCTCCATGCTCTTTTCTTCTGGTCTGAAAACAGCTGTGGCAGCTGCAGAATTTCCATCTTCAGCACACACCATTCACAGAAGAGGGAGTGTCTCTGCAGGTACCTCCTTCTCATGTCCTGGGGTTCTCTCTCTCTCTCTCTCTCTCTCTCTCTCTCTCTCTTTTTCTCTCTTTCTTTCTCTCTTTCTCTCTTTCTCTCTCTGTCACTGACTCTATCTCTCTCACTGGCTCGAATGGGATGAGTGACTGGGAGATGCCATGAAGGTTAATCCTTAGAACCAAGGGGAAGATCAGTCCCGTGTAAACCATATGGCTGAGATTGGTGTAGAGGTCAGTTCTCCAAATGAGAAGCAGGTTATGGTGGAAAGGAATGGGAAGAATGGATACTGGAATGAAAGTTCCTTTGCAATGGTAGTTTGTGCATATGTGGGTGGGGGAGCTAAAGTCTGTTGTCCAAGAGCCACTCCTTAAATAAAACAGGAATAAGGAAAAGACAGAAAGTTCATCACGTCCAGAGGTTACCAAGGTGCCAATTGTAGAGAAAATCCTTTCCTTCTTAAGAGAGTCCATCACCTCCTTCATTGCCTCCTGATGTAGAAACTGGGGTTTGGGCCAGCTTACCCCTCGATCTCTCCATCAGCTTTGCCTGGAGTTTTGTCCCATTAGCAACCACTGCCATGTGTGTTTGTGCACCCAGCTTGGCTGGGCGCTGATGTGCTAAGTAAGCCTCTGCTTCCCCAGTGCTGGCGGATTTAGGGGCGGGCAGCCAACAGTGGGGTCAGCAGAGGGCTAGCAAAGGAGGAACTGGAGGAGAAGCAGACACTATTTCTCCTTCTCTGTCTCTCCTGGCAGTTCGTGGCTACTCCATGGATGGCTACTCCAACAGAATGGAGACTTTTTAAGATTCGGGCTTGAACAAGTTGCTCAAGTTCTCATGGTCTTATGCCTCATCTGTACAATGATCATGTAAGTGTGTCATTCTGTGAATAGCTGTAGGCATTCCGTGAGATGATGTATGCAGAGCAAGAGGGCTTCACTTTGCATCTTAGGTTGGATTCCCTAGAAGAAGAGTCTGACATGGGGATTCTTGTGTAAGCGGTTTACAGAGGGATGCTTTCCAGAGAAGGGTAGTGAGGAAAGCAAGATTGTGCAGGGCAAGGAACTCAGCAAGGATGTGGCAGGGGGAAGGAGACCAGCTAGGCCAGCTGTTCTTCAGCCTGGTTCTATGCAAGGCCCTACACATCATTTGCATCTCAGAGCTGGTTCCGCTTTGAGGCGAGGGTCTGGCCTTCCGTGTTCTTGAGTCAGTCATGTGGGCTGCCTTGTCTATGGGCTGCTTCAGGCGGTGGAGAAGGAAACCTTATTGGCAAGGTAGCTCCCATTCAGCTAGAGCCAATTTTCCATAGAAGAAGGTGGCTGTGAGCCATTAGCAATCATCATTCACAGCCTCTGGGGGAGGGGGACACCTGCTGTGTAAGGAATCTGGGCAGGGCCCCAATGGTATCCATCACACCAGGATGGATACAATCTGGTTTCTTAGTGGGAGGGAGGCAGGATTTGGGATTAACTCTAGTTTATAGACAGTAGAACTGAAGCAGAGAGATCGGGCAGCTTGCCCAAGGTCATACTGCTCGTAGGCATTACAGAAGGAATGAGGATGCACATTTCTTGCCTCTTGCAATGAGGTTATTTATATTATCATAGTTTTCTCAAAAAAAAAAGGTCAGTTTCTTATAAATTATCTACCCAACCCCTTTATTTTAAAAACAAGAAACCTGAGGGCCAGAAAAGACCAAACATTCCAGGTTCACAGAGAGGTCGGACAGACCAAAGACCAAACCTGCGTGATCATATCTACCTTTGAACCCCACAAATCTCATTCTGCTGCTGCTTTTTGAAAACAGGCAATGAAGGAAGCTGCTGTTGCTTTGTGGAAATATGTTCCCATGAACTCAATGACCCTCTGCTGCTTAGAAGCAAGTCTTGATCAAGAGTGAATAAACCTTCCAGACAACAGCATTCTTGCTTCAGGAGAGGCTTGTGGGAAAATGCAGTGAGCTCAGGTGCCTCAGAGTGAGGGTGACACAAAGGGCTGGAGTGAGAACTCTTGCGTTTACTTGACAAATATTTATTGTGCTAGGCCGTGGGGATGTAGGCAGTGGGGGATGCACCGCTGCACCCTCCAGACACATTCCTCCTGCTGGAGTTACAGTCCAGTGGGAAAGGCAATAATTAACTACACTACCCTTTATGGGATTTAAATGACGATAATGGTGTGTGCTATGAAGAAGTTTGGGATATTGTGTGAACATATGATGGAGGGACCTGACCTCATTTGGGGCCACAAAGCTTTTCTCTGTAGGCTTAGACCATAGACACAGTGGTTTAAACAACAAATGGAGATATAAAGAATGAAGAGGAATTAATGAGAAAAAGGGGTTGAGGGAGGGGCTGCAAGAACATTCCAGGCAGAGGGAACAGCTTGTGCATGATCTCCAAGGTGGGAAGGTTTTGTTTGAGGCCGGTTTATTTGAGAAAGGCCAGGGTGGCTGGAGAGCATGGTGGTAACAGATTTGACTGGAGATGAGGATGGAGATTCAGTTCTTTAATGAAAGGGAAGACATAAAATGAAAGTAAGCAGGAAGGTGTCCCAAATGTGTGTATTTGTGGGGCAGGTAATAGGACAAGACTTGTGTTGTAGAGGTATCATTCCGATTGTGGTGGCTTGGGAAGGAATATACTTAACCAATATGGCAGACTCAACTGGCAACATTGCAGACTCAACTGGCATGGCCCTTTTTCTTCAAAATACTTAGATATATTTGAGACTATCTATATCTATCTAGATCTATGTCTGTATATCTATGTCAATATCTGTATCTCCAAAAGAAAGAAAGATGAATAATTATTAGCTAGTAGGATTTTGTCTAAAGGATTAGACAATAAAAAAAAAGGAAGAGTTCCAACATAGATACAGGATCTAAAATATAAAGGCTGGTGTTGATAAAAGCTGATGTCTTGTCAAGAGACAGGTAACATGGCCTAGAGCCAGTGTAAGTGTAGAACTGCAACTGACATCCCTATAATAAGGCTAGGACTTTGCCTGCTTTATGAAGGGCTAGAAAAATGCTGTTGACATATCCAAAGAGGCTATAGGAAAGGTTGTTGTCTGCCCAGCATTCAAGGTTGAGAATAGAAAATATCTGGTGAGAAAGTAAAAGGTCAAGTCTATGTTATATGTCGGTGCACTGCCTGGGCTTAGAAATTCTAATGTGAGAAACTAAGGTGTGAACTAATCTAGGAGTAAAAAAACATCTGGTGAACAATCCACCTTTGTAGTCTTGTTTCTATATCCCTTGGCTCAGAGGACTTTTACAGAATATGAGAACCTCTGTTGAAGGTTCTAATAAAATATTGTAAGCCACATAATTAGGTATCTCACATAAGGAAAGTTAGCAGACACAGTAAGTAGTAGTGTCTCAAGAATTTGAAACAAAGAAACCAAATGGAAGAAACAAGAGTTTGTTTAAAATGACCAAAGAGAGTTTCTTTTAAAAAAAAAGAATGAGAGGCCATAACGAAAACACAGGGTATTATAAAAATACAAAAGGAAACAAATAAACAAAACCAGGAAGATCGTTTTTAAAATGAACTAAAATTTATGGAAATCGAGAATATTGTCATTGAAATTAAATAGCAAATTTCAGAGTTAAACAACAAATTAGATATACTTCAGAAAGAGGTAGTTAATTGAAAGACAGACCTGTGGAAATTAGGATAGACCAGTGTGCAAAAAATGAAGACTTGAGGATGGATTGGAAGAAGCCCAGAGTAGCTAAGGAAGATGGACTTCAGTCATATAGGTGAGAGATGGTTGTGGTGTCTTGGGCCAAATGGTCCTAGTAAAAAATGGAGACAGGGGGAATGGATTAGAAGAAAATTTAGGATACTTTGTATTTCAAGGTTGAGAAAAAGAACAGGTCAAGGCGAAGAGATACATGCTTGCCTTCTGAGGAAAAACAACCACCAATGGATGGAAGTGGGAGAAAGATTCTAATGCATTATGAGGAAGATTTTTTTCTTTTCCGAAGAACTAGACTTTTTAAAAAAATATTTTAAGTTCTGGGGTACATGTGCAGAACATGCACGTTTGTTACATAGTTATACATGTGCCATGGTGATTCGCTGCTTCCATTATCCCATCATCTACATTAGGTATTTCTCCTAATACTAGTCCTCCCCTAGTCCCCTACCCACTGCTGTCCCTCCCCTAGACCCCTGCCCCCCAAAAGCCCCCAGTGTGTGATGTTCTACTCCTTGTGTCCATGTGTTCTCATTGTTCAACACCCACTTACGAGTGAGAACATGGAGTATTTGGTTTTCTGATCTTGTGTCAGTTTGCTGAGAGTGATGGTTTCCAGCTTCATACACGTCCCTGCAAAGGACATGAACTCATCCTTTTTTATAGCCGCATAGTATTCCATGGTGTATATGTGCCACATTTTCTTTATCCAGTCTATGGGCATTTGGGTGGGTTCCAAGTCTTTGCTATTGTGAACAGTGCCGCAATAAACATACGTGTGCGTGTGCCTTTATAATAGTATAGTATATGGGTATATATAATATATATATATATATATATATAATAGTATATTAATGGGTATATACTCATTAATGGGATTGCTGGGTCAAATGGTACTTTGAGTTCTAGATCCTTGAGGAATCACCATACTGTCTTCCACAATGGTTGAACTAATTTGCACTGCCACCAACAGTGTAAAAGTATTCCTATTTCTCCACATCCTCTCCAGCATCTGTTGTCTCCTGATTTTTTAATGGTCGCCATTCTAACCGGTGTGAGATGGTATCTCAATGTGGTTTTGATATGCACTTCTCTAATGACCAGTGATGATGAGCTTTTTTTCATGTTTGTTGGCTGCATAAATGTCTTCTTTTGAAAAGTGTCTGTTCATATTCTTCGCCCACTTTTAGATGAGGTTGTTTTTTCTTGTAAATTTGTATAAGTTCTTTGTAGATTCTGGATATCAGCCCTCTGTCAAATGGGTAGACTGCAAAAATTTGTTTCCATTCTGTTGTTTAGTGGTTCACTCTAATGTTTGTTTCTTTCGCTGTGCAGAAGCTCTTGAGTTTAATTAGATCCCATTTGTCTCTTCTGGCTTTTGTTGCCATTGCTTTTGGTGTTTTAGTCATGAAGTCCTTGCCCATGTCTGTGTCCTGAATGGTATTGCCTAGGTTTTCTTCTAGGGTTTTTATGGTGTTGGGTCTTATGTTTCAATCTTTAATCCACCTGGAGTTAATTTCTGTATAAGGTGTAAGGAAGGGATCCAGTTTCAGCAAATGGCTAGCCAGTTCTCCCAACACCATTGATTAAATAGAGAATCCTTTCCCCATTGCTTGTTTTTGTCAGATTTGTTAAACATCAGATGGTTGTAGATGGGCGGTGTTATTTCTAAGGCTTCTGTTCTAATTACTGTAGCCTTGTAGTATAGTTTGAAGTCAGGTATCATGATGCCTCCAGCCTTTTTTTTTTTTTTTTTTTGACTTAGGATTATCTTGGTTATGCGGGCTCTTTTTTGGTTCCATATGAAGTTTGAGCTGTTTTTTTCCAGTTCTCTGAAGAAAGTTTTTGGTATCTTGATGGGGATAGCATTGAATCTATAAATTATTTTGGGCGGTATGGCCATTTTCACGATACTGATTTTTCCTGACCATGAGCATGAAATGTTTTTCCATCTGTTTGTGTCCTCTCTTATTTCCTTGAGCAGTGGTTTACAGTTCTCTAAGAACCAGACTTTTAAAGATTATGTGACCATTAGAGATACGATATGAACCTAACACTTTTTGACACCAAAACCCATTTGTGGAAATACTGATCTGGTATGGGAAGGGATGTAGTTTTCAAGTTTCTCTGGGCATAGAGTCCTAGGTTCTGTTGGCAGCAGAGGAGTTGGAAAGGATCAGGAACATGGGGCAGCCAGCTCAGGTGGCTGCACACTTCTTGTTCAGGGTCTGGGCCTAGGACTTCACTTCAACATGTGATGACAAGATGACTTAGATGAGAGAAACTTGATTGTGGAGCCTGCCTCTCACTGTAAGTGTTGGGTTAAGAAAAGCCCAGCTCTGCCACTTCCTAGCTGGTGATCTTAGTCCAGTTGCTCTCCATCTTTGAGCCTCAGTTTGTTCATGTTTAACGTGGGGATGATGATAAGACTTACCTTGCTGGGATTTGGATGGGATTAACTGCATAATGTACAAAACATCAGGGTCATTGCAAAATTATACATGTTAGCAGAATGGTGACTATTCATGACTATTTCTAGATACCATTCAGACCTGGAAATAGGGTCTATACAAGAGGAGATTTCATGAGCACTGGCTCTCATGGATTTCCAGATAAGGACTGCAAGGAGTGACTTAACTACTGAAATCAAGGAAGCATGTGTATGTGAGAGGTGGGAGGAGTGGGGCAGATGATAAATCAGCAAAAATCCCAGAGAAAGCCAGGTCTCTGGGGAAAGTCTTGTTTCCCTTTGGTAGCTGGTGCTGCAGTTCAGCCCTGAATTTTTGTCCAGGTGCCCAGGTGTGCTTTGAGGATTTCCTCAGGAGTCTGGTATTTTGCTTTGTTGACTTCCCCCACCTCTGCCTTTGCATGCCTTTGTGTCTTTACTGAGCAGGGCCTCTCTGAGTACAGCACGCAGCACTGTGGGGCCTATAAATACACAGTGACAGGGCAAACTAGTTCAGATGCAGTTGTTGCTGACTCAGACATTTGCTCCTCTGGCAGAAGGGAGCCACCATAGGACTTAAATAGGTGTGGCTCGCCCCTCCCCTGGTGTGGGCTCCTTACTCCTTGTCTGCCTTTCTCACCATTCTGCGTGCCTCCCAGCCACCTTTAGTGGTGGAAGGTCCCAGCGGAAGTGGCCCTTTCACAGGTCTCCCATACCAAGGAGGCTGCTGGGGTCCCGGTGTCTTGGTACTTTTCCATTCTCTCTTTGTCCTTTGCCACGGTGCCAGCAGAAGAGACGCTGGGAAAGAAAAGGTTGTCATTGTCACAAGAAAGGAGATAAGGTAAAGTATGACAAATTTCCCAACTGTGCTCCTCTGATTTGCGTTGTGGGGAGAGGGAGGCAGTTTTCTCCCCCACCTCAAAACTGCACAGAACGGTTGACAAAACAGGCAACTTCCCATCCCTGGAAGATGACTTTAAAATAGGCCATTAGACAAAAGTAAGCTAAGAGCCAGTGTAGTGCTGAATATACTCATTCTTATCAAATCTGCTATTTTTGAGTTAAATGTTGCGGAAATTAGCGAATTTGCATTTAATTATTTTAATAGATCTTGTTTACAGATGACTAGGCAGGAATTAAAAAAAAAAATCCCCCAAACTAATTCACTTTGACTGCTCTGGTTGTAACTGTGCCTAAAATAGAAAAACTTACTCTGAATATTTTTTCAAAGTCAGAGGGAAAGCCAACTTTAATTCCATTTTGTCTCATTGTCAATACCACACATACCGTTTCTTCTATTAAATGAAATTTATACTTTTGAAGTCAGAGATAAAATATATTTTCCCTGGTGAAGGACTCTTCTAGACCTGACTCCTGATTGGCTTGTAGACTTTGTTTTGGGTCAAATGAGGGAAAAAGTGTTACATAGTCCAGAAGAGTATGACCTTTATGGTTAAGCAGAACTGGGGTTGGATTCAAGCTTTGCTTCTGACTAGCTGTGTATCCTTGGGCAAGTCACTTAACCTCTCTGAGTCCTTTTACTGTTTTCAAAGAGAGATAACAATTTAACTGTGTAAGAGTGTTATAAAAATTAACAATAAGGTATGTAAGGCAGCTACGAAAGTGCCTGGCAAACAGTAGGTCCTCAGTAAATAGATATTCCTTCCCTTTCCTCCTCTCCTTCCATCTTCAGATGTCATCAGGCACTTTCTTCCTCCTTGACAGACAAAACTTGATAGGCTCAATGGTTTTTATAAAATGCTTTCCAGGCCCCAAGGATAACTGAGAGAGAAGAAGAGAATTTTCTGAGCAATCGTTGTTCCTGGCCATACTTGTGGGCAACTAGTATTTGGAAGTTGTTTCTCAGAAGGAGATTGGCAGGTGTCTAGTCTACTTGAAATGCTTTTTATTCCTATCTCCACCCAGGCCCATCAGCCTACAATAAGCAATCAGCTTTTGTGCTTTGAAGTTCAGCTGAGAATGTTGGGAAGTGGTCAGCTTTGCTGTTTTGTTTCTGTATGGGCAGATCCCCTACATTCTGCAGAGGTTGCACGTCTTAATTAAATAGTGAAGAAGCAGTGAGTGAAAGAGGCTGATTAGAGGGGGACATACTCATGTATGATCACTTCACTGGGACAGGGTAGGGAAAACAAAAAGGGAAATGGTGATGATAAGGGGGCTGGCTTCTAATATCCTCCTCAGGACTGTTCTAGCTCTTATGAGTCTCAGCATAATACTTGCCACATATCAAGGAAAAGGACTACAGTCCAGACCATTATCATTTTACTGAACTCTACCCTTGGGTTTCCAAGTATGAGAGGATAGCACATTCATTCAACAAACACTGCACCATAAGTTCCATAAAGGCAGGGGCTGTTGACAATCTTTTCTCACCAGTGTACTCTCAGCATTTAACATACTATCAGGTACTTAGTGAATACTCGATAAATAGTGAATGGGTTTATACAGCAAGGCAGTCAACTCTAGTGCAAGGGCTCTCAAGCTTGAGCACACATCAGGATCACTGGGAGAGCTTGTTAAAACACAGATTGTTGTTGTCCAGTATGCCTAGAATTTCCAACTCCTTATGTCTGGGGTGGGGCCCGAGAATTTCCATTTGTGGTAAGTTTCCAGGTGATGCTATTGCTGCTGGTCCAAGGGCCTTATTTTGAGACCCACTACTTTGTGGTCGAGAGTGAAAGTGCTAGAATCAACAACACTTGAGTCTGAATCCCTTCTTCACTAGGTATTAGCTGGTGAGCGATGAGCAAGTCACTTAACTCCTTTAAGCCTCTATTTCTATGTCTATGAAGTTGAGATAATAATACCTATGTCATAGGATCATTAAGAGGATTAAATGAGAGAACATTGACTTAAAATTCTCGGTGTAGGCCCTGCTCATAGTAGACACTTAATACATGGAAGGTGACTGGATTATGCACTGAGTGTATCCTCTGGCAAAGCCCTGAGTCTTGTGATGCAGAATGCAGAGACAAACACAATATCATCTCTGCCCTCAAGAAGCTTATAGATTAGTGGGGAAGCCAAGTGGTGAAACCAGTCATCATTTACCGTGTGATAAATACAGGCTCCTGTGGGCACAGAGGGAGGCATTCAACCAAGCTGGGGCTGGGGGCTCAGGGAAGGATCCTGGTGCAAGACTCATGCTGAAGCTGAATCTTAAATGTAGAGAAGATGCGGAAGGTTGTTATAGGCAGAGAAAATGTTTGGGTAGAATTGGAAAGGCCCATTTGGTGGCCTTGTAGTTATCAAAAGGCCTTTCATGGTGCCCAAATCTTACTATGAATAACCCCTTGGGAGTCAAGGCAGATTCTATCTTGGAAATTTAATTCATCAAAACTTGATTAGATGTAGACTTTCTTACTTGCTCAGTTCCACCGTCTTGGACTTGTGATGTTTCATGAGCATCTGAAGTTTGTTTCTTACCCCAGCGTTTTGCATGTGCCATTTTTTCAACTGGGAACTCTGTCTTTCCTGAGACTTACTCATGGATGAGTCCTGTTTATGTCCCCTGCTCAGAGAGGCCATTCTCTGACACCTGTTTTAGAGTGACCCCTCTGTTTCCTATGCTATATTCCTACTGGGCTTCATTTCTCTTGAGGGCACATCTCATTTTCTCAAGTCATGTATTTATTTACTCATTTATTTTGTCTCTCCCCCACTAGAAGTTCAGCTGCATGAAGACAGGGACTGTGTCTGGCTTAAGTGCTTAGGAACATAATCAACACTTGATAATTGTTTGTTGAATGACTTTATGAGTAATAGTAAATGGGTGAATGAGTGAATCCCTATGCCCCACAACGGTCTTTGGAGACTACCTAGTTTCTCTCCTTCATGTTACATTGGAGGGAATCGAGGTCCTGGGAAGGGAAGGGAAGGGAATTTCCCAAAGCCACACAGGGAGTTGATGTTAGATCTGGCCTTGAACCCAGGAACCTTGATCCTTGGAATATTGCTCTTAGCTCATCTACCCAAACAGAGAGCAGGCACTTTACAGGATGAGCCATCACATGGTGGAATGCCCCACATCATAGTGGCATTGTGTGATCAGTATTTTTTTTTTTTTTGAGTGGGGTTTTGTTCTGTCCCTCAGGCTGGAGTACAATGATGCAGTCACTCCTGGGCTCAAGTGATCCCCCTGCCTCAGCCTCCCAAGTAGCTAGGACCACAGGTTTGTGCCACCATGCCCACCTGTTTCAAAATAAATTATTTTTAGAGACGGGGTCTTGCTGTGTTACCCAGGCTGAGCTTGAACTCTTGGCCTCAAGCGATTCTCCTGCTTTGGCCCCCGCAAAGTGCTGGGATGACAGGTGCGAGCCACCATGCTTGGCCTGATCATACAGTCTTTAGGAGCTTTGACTTTGGTGGAAGTGTCATTCCTATATGGAGTGTAGCTTAATAGCACTGGGTGACCGGGAATGGACAGGAATGAGTTTTAGAAGTAAGTACGGTAAAGTTTCATAATAGACAGCGTCATACTTCACCAGGTTGTCCTTGCAGTCAGTGGTAACTGAGCAGTCACTGTGTGTGAGCCACTGTGTCCAGTGCTTTGCATATGCAGAATCTTTCAACATTCTGTCAATTTGGCACCTTTATTACCATCCCATTTCACAGAAGACATGAAGGGTCAGAGAGATGAACTCACCTTGGACTAGGATTGGCTGACTGCAGAGCACACGCTCTTAATGCTGATAACAGATGTAAATCCTGGGCTCAAATCCTGACTGTGACACTTAGGGCCTCAGGCAAACGAGAACCTCTCTGAGCCTTGGTTTCCTCATCCATAAAAATGCAGCAAAAATACACTCCCTGACGGATTGCCACAAATCCCATTCAGGGATTCAGTATGGCATTTATTGGCATCCATAAATGCCAGCTCTTATAGGTAATGACCCCTCTTCTTTTCTTTAATTCTATTTCAGTATTAGGTGTTCTGTGTTGCCATATACCCATTAAGGTCCCAGGAACCCAGGGAATCTTCTCTGTCTTGCTGGCCCTGTGTTTTCCCTCTTGCCTTCAGAATTTTTGAATCTTGTTCTCTGCAAGTGAGAAAGCGGGGAGGTTCTCTTTGTAAAACATAAGAGCTACTTTTACGCTGCAATGAGACAGGAAGGAGGCCTGGAGAAAGTGACATCTGGAATCAACCCAAAGGACTTGAGTGCTTTCTGGAGGCTGTAGGGGGCAGAATGTCCAAAGGTTCCTCCTTAAGGAGCAACTGTGGGCTCGCATCCCCTCTGTGCATGCGGCTGTTGCTGCCTCCCAGAACAGAGCTCAGTGTTGAGTCAGATGGAATTTCATAAAGACTGGGTGGTTCTGGAGTCAGACAGGCTCCCAGCTCTGTTAAATCTGGGTGAGTCTCTTCCTACATCTGCAGTCTTGGACAACTCCCTTTGTTTCTCTGAGATTTGGTTTCCTCATCTGCAAAATGGGCTGGTTGTGAAGGGTAAATAAATGGATGAGTAGTTAAAAGGATTGTATACACATGACAGATTGACATTAAAAGCTGCTGTGGTTGGCACAGTGGCTCACGCCTGTAATCCCAGAACTTCGGGAGGCGGAGGTGGGCCGATCATGAGGTCAAGAGATAGAGACCGCCCTGACCAACTTGGTGAAACCCCATCTCTACTAAAAAAAATACAAAAATTAGCTGGGCATGGTGGTATGCACCTGTAATCCCAGCTAGTCAGGAGGCTGAGGGAGAAGAATCGCTTGAACACAGGAGGTGGAGGTTGCAGTGAGCCGAGATCGGGCCACTGCAGTCCAGCCTGGCAACCGGGTGAGACTGTCTCAAAAAAAAAAAAAAAACTGCTAAATTTATTCAACAAATATTTATTGAATACTAAATGCCTGTGAGGTACTGTTCTAGATCTGGGGTTGGCAAACTATGGACCTCAGGCCAAACCCAGCTGCCACCTGTTTTTGCAAATAACGTTTTACTGCAACCCATGTAGGCTGATTCATTGACGTATCATCTGTGGCCGTTGCTGCTGCAACAGTGGGTGTGACAATAACAGGCTCACAAGATTACAGTATGTAGTCTCCGGCCCTTTACAGAAAAAGTTGCTCATCCCTCATCAAAGGGATGGGAAGAAGTGAACAAGACACACACACATCTCTGATGGAACTTTCCAGGAGTAGAAAGACCATAATAAGCAAAGTAAAAAATAAACTGTATAATATGTAAGAAGGTAGCAAACAGAGGGGGAGAATAATAAAACAAGGGTGGGGGGAGAGAGAATGCTGGGGAGAGAGTAGAATGGTGGTTCTGAGTAGGCTGACCCGGGCCAACTTCACTCAAAAGGTACCATTTCAGCCTTGTGTTGATGGGGGAGGAGAGAGCAGGCAGTGAGGATATTCAGAGTTGTTCCAAGCAGAGGCACCAGTAACTGCAAAGGCCCTGAGGCAGGAGTGTGCTCCGTGCATCCTTAAATCAGGAGTCTAGTATGGCTGGACCCAGATGGGCAGCAGGGACTGGGTTGGCAGGGACAGAAGCAGGAGATGCGAATCCTCCTTTTAGGGTCCCCAGTTGTATCAGACCTTGTGGTGCTTCTGTATACTGCCTTTTTCTCCCAGTGAGCTGGAAGCCACTGCCCAGGGTTGACCCAAGAAGTAACATGATCAGAGTTATACTTTACAAATCCCAAGGGCCTCCAGGGGAGCTGGAGAAAAATCCAGGTGAGAGAGCCTGGGAGGCTCCCTGTTGACCTCTGAGCTTTTGTCCCTGAATATTTCCTTTTACATTTTAGGCAGGCATCAAGAATCCAGACACCTACAGGAGCTCAGCTGGATGGGACACAGCAGGAGGTCTCAGGACCTTAGCAAAGTGAGGGACACACGGCCCTTTAAGGACGAGCACAATTTACCTCCAGCCGGTGGCTGTTATATAGGAAGGTCAGCTCAGTGTCATCAGAGCTGACTCCTCAAGAGAACTCAGAGATGCAGATTTTAACATAAAAATTTTCTGCATTTATATGTGGACTAGTAATTCAACTTGTCTTTTTAAACATCATGCTGAACAAAACATATCTGCAGTACCTTTTCCGCAAACATTCTCCCAGTTAACTCAATACAAGGATTTGGACTTCTTTTTATTTTGTTTATTTTTTTGAGTAGGTCTTTGGGACCTGGCGTTAGAAAATTGTTGTTTGTAATAAGGTGCCCAGGTAAATTGTGATATGGACCAGAACACACACAGGGGCACTCTGTAGTGCCCTCTGTAGCCCTCAGGCTGGTGTAGCAGGTTGCAAAGGACTTAGGTCTGAATGTCCCTTTTGGCTTCTGTTACCTTGTGGGTGCAGCTGGTACAGGAATGACAGCTCATTTATATTCTGGTGCTGGCCATGTGCTTAGGACTGTCTGAGAGATTGAGAAGTTGACTCCTTGCTTGGGGCCTCCGGAAGTATACACTCCAGGATAAAGGGTAGCACAAGCTGTCCTTATGAACAGAGAAATACTACTCTTTGCTTCTACAAGTTTGGGTTATTTATTTATTTTTGAGCTGGGGTTTCACTGTTTTTGCCCAGGGTGGAATACAGTGGTGCGATCTTGGCTCACTGCAACCTCCTCCTCCTGGGTTCAAGGGATTCTCTTGCCTCAGCCTCCTGAGCAGCTGGGGTTACAGGCATGTGCCACCACATCTGGCTTTTTTTATATTTTTAGTAGAGATGGCATTTCACCATATTGGTCAGGCTGGTCTCTAACTCTTGGCCTCAGGTGATCTGCCTGCCTTGGTCTCCCAAAATGCTGGAATTACAGGCATGAGCCACTGTGCCTGGCCCAAGTTTGGCTATTTTAGATTTCACGTCTAGGTGCGATCATGCAATACTGTCTTTCAATGACTGCCTTATTTCTCTTAGCATCATGCCTTTCAGGTGTATCCATGTTTCCGGGGCTGTGGGGAGAGGGGAAGAGGGGGAGATACTGACCAAGAGGTAGCAGGTTTCAGTTGTGCAAGATGAATGAGCTCTGGAGATCTAATGTACAGTCATGTGACCATTGCTAACAATACTATATCCTTGAGATTTGCCGAGATGGTAGGCCTTAAGTGTTCTCACACAAAGAAAAGGAAATGATAACTATGTAAGGTGACAGACGTGTTAGTTAACTTTATTGTGGTGATTATGTCACAATGCATATGTACACCAAAACGTCAAGTTGTTTACCTCAAATACATACAATTTTAATTTTTCAGTCATACCTCATTAAGGCTGGAATAAAGAAATACATACTGGAAACAAACACACATATGAAAACCCAGTGGAGAAATACTGGCTGGTGCCATTCACCAAACTGAAGGCCTCAGGCTAGTCTGGCCAACAATCCTGTTGTGTTTGGATTGATGGTCTTATTTAAAAAACTGTTTTAAGCTACTTGTTGGCTCTCAAAAATCAAAAGATTTCATGCCGTTCCTTTGCATATATACCCAGAAGCAAGATTGCTGTATCATAGGGTCGTTACATTTTTTGAGGGACCTCCATAGTAGCTGTACTAACTTCTGTTCCTACCAACAGTGGATAAGTGTTCCCTGTTCTCCACGTCCTCGCCAACACGTGCTATCGTTTGTCTTTTTGATAATAGCCATTCCAACAGATGTGAAGGAATATGCACAATTATTATTTGTCAATTAAAACTAAATAAGTAAATAAGGGGGAAAAAGACTTCACACTAAATTCTAGATGTGAGCTTCTCTTGATGCAAAGCCTCAGGAGATTCTGGCCACACCAGGCCCAAATTCCTGC
The DNA here is from genome assembly GCA_036589455.1 of Ateles fusciceps. Lineage (NCBI taxonomy): Eukaryota > Metazoa > Chordata > Mammalia > Primates > Atelidae > Ateles > Ateles fusciceps. The sequence goes on along the minus strand of JAZHEH010002991.1, from coordinate 2,757,577 downwards.
ATGGATGAGAATGGCTGTCTCTTGCGGGTGCAGGGATGTGCTCCCTACTCACCTGGCAGTTTACTTATTTACATTCCCTGCCCATCCCCTTCCTCCCCGAGGGCTTTTGAGTTTGCATCTCTTGAAGTTGGGGCTACTGATCTAAGCAAGGCTCACCTGGGTTTGTGTCCCATTTGCAAGAACCTCTGTGTTCAACCCCAGGACTAGAATGCCATGCGTTCTCCCTGACCATCGACCAGTTAAGATTGCCCTACTTGTTACATCTTTAAACACCTAGCACTGTGCACCAGCTCAGCATCCAGGGCACAGGACAGAGCAGCCTTCAGAAGAAATTACAAGCAGGTGTAGGGCTACTATTTTGGTAGAATTCTGACCTGTCTCTTGGGTTCCAGAGGTTGACTTTCTTCTCTTCCAAGTCCTTCTGTCCTCACCTGGTGGCTGAGGCGGTCCCTGTCTCTGAGGGTGAAGTCTGTGGCCACTGATGTTATTCTGGAACACTGAGAGGCAAGGGAGAGAACAGATTTTCCCTCTTTCCCATCTGATGTCCTAATATAGCCTTCTTGGGCAACTTTACCACATAGCAAAGTCAGGGCTGCAGCTGGGACTCTGGAAACATTTCATCCATGACGTCGTAATTGATTTTCCTCCTTTCGTCCTCCCTCTAGAGTCCTCTTTCTTTCCCCCCACCATCCCGTTTCTCTACCACTATAATGCTTCACTGATTCCCCTTGACAGTTGGGGACAATTCACTCTCTCTATGACTTGTTTTGTCCCTGTTAATCCCCAATCAATATGTGGCATCCAATGTAGTCACTGTTCGGGGAAAAGTAATTATTATTCTGCCTAGGCCAAGAGTCATCTTAATTTAAAAGGATAAATTGCTCACTCAACTTCCAGACTTTCCCTTCAAAAGGGAGACAAGTTCGTGGGTTGGCAGAGGGAGGCGGCGTTTCCTCTTAGCCTGTGCATATAGAAATACCCTTCTTATCCTTTCACAAACTTGTTTATATTTTTTACTGTAGGATGTGCCAATCTCCTTGAACACATTTTCTCCTCCCAACAACCTGAGAGTAGTTGATTCATTTATAACATGAGGAAACTGAGGCAAAGAGATGACAAGACTTATCCAAAGTCATTTAACTTGTCAGTGCAGAACTGGGATTGAACTTAGTGTGTTAGATTCCAAAGCTCATGCTATATATTGAAGAAAATACTCTTCCAGACCTTCATGCCCCAGCATTTCATTTTTGAATATCTCCCAGTCCAGGCTGAAAACTCCCTTCTCAAAGCTCTTCTCCTGGCATGAGTTTGATGATTTATCTTTCTCCAGGAAGCCTGATTTATAGAGTTTTAGTTATGTATAGAGGGAAATGATTATGTTTCTGAGATGAATTATTGCACATCCGAGGTCACAGAGTGTTCTTAATGTCCCATGAGCAGGTGAGTGGAAGGATCAGGGGCTACTGAATGGGAAGAAAGCCAGGGACACAGGCATTTGCAGAGCTACAAGAGTCTTAGGTGAGACTCAGCTCAGCTCTTAAACACAGTAACCCAAACTGCCCAGGCCTCCCAGTCTGTGGGTGAGATGAAGTCATGGTAACAGGAATTGTGCACATTTTCTGGCTCTTTATCTTCATTCACACATACAGGACTTCTGCCCATGCAAAGTTTTCCTCTATCCTGTCTGAGAATTCTTGTGGTGGGGTTATTGCACCCTTGCTTTTGGTTGACTGCATTCATCTCATAGTGTCTTATGTTTTTTTCTTCCACGTTGGCCTCATTGTCAATGTGTGTATCTTGAGATGCTCTTGAGGGTGCCGTGGGTCACCATGTCATAGGTTTTGTGTCCTGATGTTTATGAAGGTGCCAACTCTAAAGATTTCCAGAGCAGTGGAAAGAAGTTGTCTCTCTCCCATTCTGGGATAGACAGCACTCTCCAAGCTGCAAAGCCATCCCGCTGGGGCTTCGTCCTAGAGTCCTGTGAAAACAGAGCTGTTAGTTTTTCCATCTGTTCCATCTCCAAATTGCTCCAGGGGGCATGCATCTAGTTCTTGATCCAACCTCATTTCTTTGTTTTGCGACATCAAAGCTTCTCGCTTTCTTCTTCATCCCCAACTAATGCCCTCATGCAGTTGTCTGAGGGGGCCCCGTTTACCAGCTTTCCATAGTCTCAGTCATGTCTGAATTCCAGTTTGGCTTCAAGGTAGGATATAGTAGTATTTAATAGTATGGGCTTGGGTGGGAGTGTAAAATGGTGCAGCAGCTTTGGAAAACAGTTTGGCAGTTTCTTAACATGTTAAATATGAACTTACTATACGACCCAGCAATTTCCCTCCTAGGCACCCACCCAAGAGAAGTGAAAGCATATGTTCACACAAAGACATATCCATGAATATTCATACAAACCTTATTTATAATAGTCCAAAGTAGAAACACTCCAAATGTCAGTCAGTTAGTAAATGGATAAACAAAATATGGTATATCCATATAATGGAATATACTTCAGCAAGAAAAAAGGAATAAAATACTGATACCTGCTACAACATGGGTGGTCCTCAGTAACCGTATGCTAAGTGAAAGAAGCCAGATATATAGGCTCGTGCTGCAGAATTCTGTTATGAATTGTCCAGATATGGCAAATCTATTGGGAAAGAAAGTAGATTAGTGATTGCCTGAGCTGGGTTGGGGATGGAGGTGCAAATGAATAGCAAATGAGCATGGGGACTCTATAATGTGTGAGTTTTATGGCATGCAAATTACATATCAATCAAGCTTTTTGTTATTTGTTTTCAAAGTATTGATTTTAGATTCAGTCAGACCTGAATTGCTTAATTGCTTCCTCTGTTGCTTGCTAACTGTGCCACCATGGGTTACTTAAGTTGGTTAAGCCTCAGTTTCTCTTATCCTCAAATTGGGCATAAATACCACTTGATAGGGTTGTTGTAAAGATTAAAACTGGTTAAAGAAGTTTGACAAATGTTTAACATCGAGAGAATATAATAAAAAGTAAAATATATGAAAAACTTAATATTGATATACTATTATATGCTTAATAAAAGTTAATTTTTGTTATTGTTGCCTTTCCTTGCTGTGAAAACTTTTTTGTATTATTAACATTTTGAAATGTACCATAGGAGTATACAGGTAGCAAAATAACTGGATCTCTTTTATTTTGGAAAGTGTTTCTGAATATGCAGTGCGTCTGTGGATGGAAGGTGTCTAAGCTTGGAGGAGACGCGGCAAGCATTGCTATTACTGTCTACTGCGTGTTATCTCAAGTGGGTCCTGTCTGAACTGCATTTCAGGCCATCGCCCTCCCTCCCACTTGCCTACCACAACAGGTCTTCTGGTCTTCCCAGGCTCCTGGGCTCCCGCTTCCTATTTTTGCCACGCTTCTCATAGACAGGCTTAGAAGGAGAGAGGATGGGCAGGATGTCCCCACAGGTCTTCCCGCAGCCTCCCAATTAGACTAGTTGTGGGGGAGACTCCGGAGGAGGGAGGTCTGGGCCCGTGCCAGCAGGATGGCTGTGAGTCTGCAGAGAGAAATAGAGCACAGAAAGGGAGCTGAACTTTCTGAGCAGCCAGTTTCATTTTGGACATGGCAGTTGCTTGTGCTGTCAGGGAGAATCAGGCTCATTTGCTAAGGAGAGCTGCCAGGGGCTGACAAACTCCATCCTTACAGGTTCCTCAGCTTCTCTCTGGCTTATTGAAAACTTGGCTCTCTCTGGCTGGGAGTACAGAGCTTCTAGGTTGAGGAACGTTGGGCATGTCGAAGTTGAGCCTTTCAGATGATTTACTGGCACTTCAGTCTTCATTGTCTGGCTTCTCTCATAGACACACTTTGCTCTTGCATCTCACACAGGGTTGACTTCTCCATGTCCCCTGGTCTCTCTGTTCCCATAGGTACTGTGCTACCTTCTGCCTCTTTACGTTTATCCCTCCAGCCCTACATGTTTCTTATTTTTGCAGATGAGGAAACTGAGCCTGAGAGAGATCAAATAACTTGCTCAAGGTCACACAGCTAGCAAGTGACAGAGCTGGAGTTAGAACCCAGGTTTTAATGATTGAAGAGCCCGAGTGTTTGGCTATCAAGCTCTGCCACCTTCCAAATTTTGGTGTGAATCATAGCACATTTTATCATAATTGTATGCTGCACACCTGCCTCCCTTGTGCAAAGACTGTATACTTTTCATCTCCATATCTTCTTGGCCCAGTATGAAGCCTGAAGTACAGTAGCAAATTTGGTGTAATTTTAAGTTCCTGCATCAGAGCCCACCCCCACCACTTACTTGCTCTTTGGCTTTCGGTGACTCCGTTAAACCTTTCTGAGCCTCAGTTTCCTCGTAATAGGATAACAGTACCTACCCAGGGTGTTTGTGAAGATTTGGTGACATGATGCATGTTTGGTGTTTGTTGCGTAACAGGTGTGGTAGACATTTTTGTTTTCTTTTGGGACATTGAATCCTGTATATTCTCAACTATGCTATTTAGATAGGATTTACTTTAATCTCCAGTTCCAAGGAGAGAAAACCCTGGGCAGCCTGGCCAATCAGAGGGCTGAATTACCCTGGTCACAGGGATTGACTCAGAGGTGGACATGTGACCTGGATGAGCCAATCTATGCCTTCTCTGGGACTCTGGCTGGAAATATAGGGAAGTGCAAATTACATCCTTCTGAAATGATGGATACCATGAACCAAGTAAATAGTGAGCTGTGTAGACACGAGGTGGCAAAGGATTTTTCTGAGATTTAAGCCAACCCAGAGGGAACAGAACCAAGAGGAGAAAGAAAGAGAGAGAGTTCTGATCATATTGTTCATTTTATGCCTGGAGTTTTTAAGTCACATAAATGAGTAAACTTGTTCTGTCTGTCTTATGTTTTCTCTCTCTCTTTCTGTCTGCCTTGAGCTAACCGAAGTTGGTATTTGGCACTACTGAGTGAAATATATATATATATATATATATATATTTTTATCTTTTTTTTTAATTGCACTTTAAGTTCTGGGGTACATGTGCAGATCATGCAGGATTGTTGCATAGGTACATACATGGCAGTGTGGTTTGCTGCCTCCACCTCCTCATCACCTATATGTGGCATTTCTCCCCATGTTATCCCTCCCCCAACCTCCCTACCCGCCGCTGTCCCTCCTGTAATCTCCCCTAACACACCCCAGTGTGTGATGCTCCCCCTCCCTGTGTGAAATGTTTGTTCAACAAAGGAGGTGTTTTAAAATGGTGAGCTTTGCCTTTATTCCCTGAGTGAGGGAATGCACAAAATAATATATGCTTGTTAAAGACCACAGTTAACTTTAGTTCTAGCAAAGATCAAATAATTAGGTAGGCAGTCAAGGTAAAGACAGGTAACAGGTCCAGAATTTACAGGGAAGATGTTCTTCGGGGGGGAAGCAGGACATTCAGACTTAGTAATTTCATTGCTAAGAGAGCTGCAGGAGGTAGGGGTGGCAGGTGAGATTGACCAGGTAGGTTGGGGCCAGGTGATCAAGAGCCTTAACTATGATGAAAATGATTGGAAGATGAATAGTGTGGATGCTGAAACTGAAGGCCAGTAGGCCATTTGTGAAACAATGGGGATGAATGAGGACAGTGACAGTGGGTATGGGGCACAGACTTAGACCTTAATTTTGAGTCAGTATACATCCAAATGGGGAGGGAGGATATGAATTGGGGTCTAGTTTGGTGTAGCAAAACCTTTATGTAAAGTAAGTCCTATAAGGCTCAGTTTGATTTGTTTATTTTTAAAGGGAGTGTTCTGGACATTTTAGAGCACACATTCTGATAAGGCAGTGAGTATGTAATATGTTAGGTGGTGATCAGAGCTGAGAAAAAAGCAATTTTGGTAAGAGAACAGGGAGTAAGGATAAGGTGTTGTTAAGCAGGGCATCCAAAGAGAGCCCCCACCTCCTGCCATGCCCTTTTTTGAGACAGGGTCTTGGTCTGTCACCCAGGCTGGAGTGCAGTGACCTGACCATAGTTCACTGTAGTCTTGATCTCCAGGGCTCAAGTCATCCTCCTGCCTCAGCTTCCCCAGTAGCTGAGACTGCAGGTGCATACTACCATGGTTGGCTGGTTGTTGTTTTGTTTGTTTGTTTGTAGGGATGGGATCTTGCTATGTTACCCAGGCTTGTCTCAAACTCCTGAGCTCAAGCAATCCTCCTAACTTGGCTTCCTGAGTAGCTAGGACTATAGGCAGGCACCACCATGCCTGGCTAATTTTTTGAATTTTTTTTTGTAGACTTGGGATCTTACTAAGTTTCTCAGGGTAATCTAAAACTCCTGGGCTCAGGCGATCCTCCCACCTTGGCCTCCCAAAACACTGGGATTACAAGCATAAACCACCATGCCTGTCCCAAAGAGAGCATCTTTGATAAGAAAGCTAACCATTACCTCAAGACACATGAGACTGCATGCTTATTAATTTCTGGGAAAATACCATGTAATGCTGTAGGGAAAAAAAATCAGCATAGGAATTAGAAGCAGATTATGTTGGAGCAAGATTGCTTTTTACCACTGGGAAAATCTTGAATCAGATTTGATCTTTTTCATTTATTTATTTATGAATTTTTAAATGAATTTTTTAAAGTCCATACCACAACACTAGAGAGTGTTGTGAGCCCCAAACTGAGTACAGTATCCCTAGGTACGGCCAGTTTCTCAGTGTTTCTCCTAAAGTGTAGTGTCTGAGATAAAACTTTGAAGAGCTTGCTGAGCAGCATTTGAAAAGGGACAAATGGACTGTTTTTTCCAGGCCTGTGATAGGTATATGATGATTCAGGGCGGCTGCTTCAACCTGGCTCTCTCTACACTCTGGAGCATTTTGGGATTCTGAAAATCAAAATTATTATCTTCTGTGTGTGTGTGTGTGTGTGTGTGTATGTGTGTGTGTGTGTGTGTGAATTACTGAGTGTTGAAGCCATCAGTCTTGACCTCTGAGGCTCAAATGATCCTCCCACCTAAGCCTCATGAGCAGCTGAGACTATAGGTATGTGCCACCATGCTTGGCTAATTGTTATATTTTTCTAGAGATGGGATTTTGCTTTATTACCCAGGCTGATCTTGAACTCCTGGGCTCAAGCAATCCTCACATGTTGGCTTCCTGGGTAGAGGGGACTATAGGCAGGCACCACCACACCCGGTTAAGATCTACTTGTGCTCTTCAAGGGTAGCCCCAACTTGCCCTCATTCCTCATCCACCCATTTCTCCTCACTCACCACTTACTCACTTGCATCTTTTCTCATGCTCAGGGATGGACTGGTGGGTGAAAATCTTGCTAGGTACTTAATATACCCATCACTCAGTTGTTCATAAAACCTGAATGTTTAATTACTTAAAAACTCCCAACTTTATGATGGTAGAATCGACATAACATCAAATTGACCCAGTACGCCATTCAGTGATTTTTAGAAAATTTACTGACTTGTGCAGCTATCACCAGCATCCAGCGTGAGGACATTTTTGTCACCCCAGCAAGATCCTTGTGCCTGTTCTCATCCCTAACCCCAGATAACTGCTGATCTGTTTTCCAGCTCTATAGCTGTGTCTTTCTGCATATTTCATATGAATGGAATTAAACAGTATGTGGTCTTCTGTGTCTGACTTCTTTCACTTAGCATAATGTTGTTGAGGTTCATCCACGTCATAGCAGGTTTCATTATTTCATTTTTTATCGTCGCATACTATTCCATCATATGGTAGACAACTCCATTCACAAATTGTTGGACATTTGAGCTTTTTTTCAGTTCTGGGATATTATTAGTAATGCTGCTATGAATACTCACTTGTGAGTCTTTTGTGGACGTATGTTTCCATTTCTCTTGAGTAGATACCTAGGAGGGGAATTGCTGGGTAATATATTAAGATTACGTTCAACTTTTCAAGAAACGAATGGCTTGGTTTTAAGCTGTGCCAAAGTTCTCTCCCCACCACATACGGAGGGTTGTGTTGAGCATCTCTCATAACCTGGAATGCTCTCCACACGTGGCTGCAGCTGAGCGATTTGCAGTGGAATGTTCAGGTCTTTCCATGCCCAGCCATTTGCTGGAGCAGTTCTGCCTACCAGTCATTCCTCCAAGCCTCCCCTTCCTGCCACAGCCAACCCCGAGGAAGGGGAAACACAAAGACGTCTGTGGCTGTCTGAACGTGGCTTTTTTCTCCAGATGGGACAGATGTAGTGGCTGTAAAAGCAGCTGCGATGTTTCCATGCTGAAAGCGCTTTTCATGCAAGAGATGAAAAGCGGAATGTCGTGCTGGAAAGGTGAACTTTGGGAGCGGGTATGAAAAGAATGTGATGTGTGCTCCCCTGTTTCTCTGGGACAAATGAGTCATGTTTGAGAAATGGTCCCTTTTCAGCCTCAGTGACTGCTTGCATCTATTTCAACCTCCAAAAAAAGCTCAGGGAGAGGAGATCTGGAACTTGAGCAAGACTCAAAGGTGGCTGGAGACTCGGAAACAGTCATCTGATGGTGTGACAGGTCAGTGAGCCAATGAGCCAGTCAAAGAGCTCTGATGAAGGGAGAGACTGTGATGGTAGAGTGACACATGGCCTCATTTATCCTGGAGAAAGCTGGGGAATTTGGTCTCAAACAGCTGGTACTGAATTGAGTCTTTGTATGACCAAGAGACAAGATATTCATTTAAATTGAACAGATGCCAACGTTACTTGGGCTCCTTAGTGGTAACTGATCCTCCCCTCGTGGGTCTGAGGTATTAAAAAAATATTTAGAACTTGGCTTCCAAGATTTAATTGTAGCCCTTAAGAAGTAAACTCAGACATAAAAGAGACGTGAAACTGGCTAGCCATATGCAGAAAACTGAAACCGGACCCCTACCTTACACTTACACAAAAATTAACTCGGGATGGATTAAAGACTTAAATTTAAGACCTAAAGCCATAAAACCCTAGGAGAAAACCTAGGGAACACCATTCAGGATATAGGCATGGGCAAAGACTTCATGACTAAAACGCCAAAAGCTATGGCAACAAAAGCCAAAATTGACAAATGGGATCTAAATAAACTAAAGAGCTTCTGGACAGCAAAAGAAACTGTCACCAGAGTGAACAGGCAACCTACAGAACGGGAGAAAATTTTTGCAATCTAGCCATCCGACAAAGGGCAAATATCCAGAATCTACAAAGAATTTAAACAAATTTACGAGAAAACCAAACAGCTTCCCTTATTTCTTAAGGCGATCTCAGATGGCAGGCTTCCTGAGTTCAAATCCTGATGGCAGAAGATCATTGAATAATTTATTTAACTTTTCTGTGCCTTGGTGTTCTCATATGTAAAGTGAGACTGAAAATAATAATTCCGTCTTGAGAATTAACTGAGATCATCTACGTAAGACATTTAGCGTATTGGTGGGCACATAGAAAGGTCAGAGTAAACATTAACTATCATTACTATTATTTTGAAGTTTATTTTTTATTAAGGTAATTTTCTATTTGGCGCTTCTATTTTACCAGGTGGATAAAATTTGAATCTTAGCCTATTCTAGATAACCCCACACAATTCAGTATTGAATATTAAGTATTTAATGCAGTATCGAATTGCCTCTCCACCAAAGATTTGGATTCTGTAAATGTTTGGCAGAATTGTGTTTGAAGGAAGATAGGAGACTATGATTGTACCTGGATAGATGAGAGGCCATCTTTTCAGTTATCATCTGTTGAGGCTGACATTCATGGAGATCCATTTCATCTTGTATTTGCAAATGAGAAAATTGAGGCTCAGAGAGGTTAGGAAACTTGCCTAAAGACACACAGCTAGGTAATGGATCCAGGACTCAAAACCAGGTCTGTCTGACTTCAGAGCCGTTGCTCTTTACCGTTTATCTTCTAAAAATGACTCCAGAGGCCCTTCACCTTATGTCCAAGTGGTCATACCATTAAGCAAAAGGGTAAGGATTTTTTTTTTTAAAGAGGTGGGCTAGATTGTTTCATGATTCATCAGAAAAAGGCTTGAGGACTTGTGTCAGATGCCAAACAAAGCCTTAGTTCTTGGTAAATTTGGAGAGCAATTTGGTGTTTTAGCTAATAAGAGAAATTCAGCGCATATTTGTTGAATTGAAGGAAGGAGAGAGGAAAGAAGGGAAAAAGTAAGATAAAGAGGCAAGAAGAAAAAAGACAGGAAGAGAAGGAGGGAGGAAGAGAAGAAAAGGTTTTGATTTTCATTTGCCAGCCACACCTTTTGAGTATAATTGGTTTTATGGAGCTTTACCAAGGTTTTATGACTTGGAATCTCTCAAGGAACATTTTGAAAATATACAGTCTAGGACCCCAGGTGACACCTACTGAATCAATCAGAATCTCCGGGGTCAGTCCTGAGCAAACAAACTCAGGCAATTTTATATGATACTTCTCTTTGAGAAGCATGAGTTTGTGATTATTATTTTTTTTTTAATCAAAGCAAATTAGATATCAGTTTAGACCGAAAAAGGGCTTGTTCTGGTTTGTGAGTGGCTTCATATCTTATTTGGATGCTTCTCAGTGATGTCTCTGTTGGGTGGAGGGGGTTGGTGTCGCTTTTCAGAGGCCATTAAAAGGTAGCCCTGGTTCATGGCTCTCACTCCCCTTTGTGAAGGCCAAAGAATGTATGGGGTTGATATTCTCCCTGAAACTAAATCCAGTGCCACTTGGGATTAGGGTCTCTTTTTACTCTAATTCCATCTCAGCTAGCTGGCAATAGAGTAAAAAATTTGAGGCCAGGCATGGTGGCTCACACCTGTAATCCCAGCACTTTGGAAGGCCAAGGCAGGTGGATCACTTGATGTCAGGAGTTCGAAACCAGCCTGACCAACATGGTGGAATTCCATCTCTATTAAAAATACAAAAATTAGCTGTGCATGGTGGTACAGGCCTGTAATTCAGCTACTCATGAGGCTGAGACGTGAGGATTGCTTGAACCGGGAAGGCAGAGGTTGCAGTGAGCCGAGATTGCACCACTGCCCTGCAGCCTGGGTGATAGAATGATATTCCATCTTAAAAAAAAAAAAATTTGAAAACATCTTCCTGGTTTTCAGGCCTAGACTGACCTAAGGTAAAGTGTTTTCATTTGTTGTAGTGATGATGGTGGTAGTGGTTCCCCAAGGGACCAGTCACAGAGTCTCTGCTGTCTCGTTGGTAAGAGGCAGTAGGGTTAGCATTAGAGAGATCATGTATTCCAGGCAGTGTCTGTCCTGACCAAGCCTGGAGGTTGGTGCCCGATTTGTACAACCCCTGATCAAGAATAGGAGAGGACGACCTTTGTTTGCTATAGCATCTCTGAACTGATTGGCAGCCTTCCTCAGGACTTGGCACTAACTGGACAGAAATAGGCACTGAAGTTCTGGGAAAATTGTCTTGCTGGAGAGGCTCATTATTGTGTTTTCAGTACAAAGGAATTTGGGCAGGGAGGTCAGAGTTAATGTGCTTAATATCCAGTTGCTGCAGGGGCCCAGCCAAGGGATTGAGAGTGTCCTGAAAATCACTGGCCTTATTTGTTTGTCTTCTCTGGCTGTGTTCCTGGCACTCATGGAGGAGAAAGGGATGAACACAATAGAAACTAGAAGATCCAGGCCTGTATCTCAGGGATGAAAAAGGTCTGGTAGTGATCTTCACGAAGAATCATTGTGTGATTCCCAGTGAATGTAGGCTTTCTCCCTGAGCTACCTGGCAGGGATCACTGACTTACTCTCTCACTTCATTATCCATTCATTCATTCATCAAAGCACTTACTGCAGACACACTGTAAACCTGGAATTGTGCTCGGAAAACTTCTGGAGGTTACCTGTGATGTTAAAATACTACTAGAAATAAATGACTGTTGATCTAAGAGCACAGAGACTTAACAATTAGCACAGTCACAACATTGAAGGCTCACCAACTCCCAATTTTCTTTTTCTTAAATTATTATTTTTATTTTGAGGAAATTAAGAAATAATACAAAAAAACATAAAGAACTAGGTAACAATCACCCAGGTCCCCACTACCTAGAATCAACAATGGTTAACATTTTGTTATTGCTAACAATATGTACTTCAAGTATTATTGCTTCAACATAAGAATGAATACATTACGGATAAAGTTTAAATTTCCTCTTCCCTATTGCCTTCAATACCCTACCCTCTCCCAACCCGGCCATTATAGTCATGAATTCTTATGCTTAATCCCTAATCACTTAACTTTTACGTATAGATTTATGTTTTCTTTAATTTTTTTTTCCTTTTTTTCTCTTAGCTCACCTTCTCATTTTATTTCATTGTGTTTTCATAAACTATATATAGCATTATGTGTTTTACTTTATGTGGATTTTATATTTTAAATTTCATTCTGCATCTTGCTTTTTTTTTCCACTAAACATTATGCTTTGGGGCTTTATATGTGTTTATAATTAGCTAAGTTTCACATCTAACTCCTTCCTTCCTTCCTTCCTTCCTTCCTTCCCTCCCCTCTCTCCCTGTATCTATGTATGTATTCTATCTGTCATTATCTATCTGTCTATCCACCTATCCATTCATCTATCTATCTCTTCATCACCACTGTCATATTTACGTATCTGTTTTTCATTTTGCTGGCTGTGTGTCTATTTTATATATGTCCTATTTCACATACTTAGTCCCTCAGTTTTCTTGCCTGGTTCCTTAGCAGGGATGATATTCAAAATATTTAACAACTCATATGCCCCAAGCACCACATAATAAAAACACGTGATGGCCTAGTCAGACTAAACGTGGCCATGAATAACTGCTAAGCCCATTACACTGCTTCATACCAGCTGACTAGTAGCCTTAGCTGCAGGCATTTTGGTTTGCAAACCCTGCACTAGCAATTCCTTCCCAACACTGACCATCTTATGAACAAAACCCTTGGAGTTTCTTCCTCAGGAGTACCTTCCCTTTCTGATTGCCTATAATCCTCCCTCATCTCTGCTTGTAGAAATCTAAGCAGCCTTTCAGGCCAAGTTCAAATACCGTTTCCTGCATGAATGACTTTGGGATCTCCAAGACAGATTTTAATTCTTCGTTCTGCCTTATTGTTGGGTTTATATCTGTAGTTTTGTCCATGGATTGAATCCTTCAGTGAACTGTGAGTTACTCGAAGCTTGGATGGCTTCTTACTTAATAATCTCTCTCACCTTGTTTTATATCCATCCCTCACTTAAAAGTGCACATAAGCTGATGCCTGTGATACATCACTAACCCCTGTTAGGTTGGCAGAGAATTAGTGGTGGATTCTACCTGGCATGGGGGCATTAGGAGTGGAACATAAATGATACAGCATGAAGATGTTAGCTCCTAGGGTTCTCATTCATGGACACTTTCCAAGGTGTTCCTTGGAAATAAATACATGGTCTCTAATGGTCCTTGGCTCCGAGACAGCTTGTCAGAGCACCATGGTTTATAGTATGGCAGAATGACATTGCTGAGGGACTCCGGAAGGAGCTGAAATTTCAGATGTGGAAGTGATTTGAGAAGGAGCAGCAGAGATGTCCGTTGAGAGCCGGGTGGGATGGGACAGTGAGCAGGACACTGGCTTTGGAGATAGTTGCTATGTTCTGTGAGCCTGTGCCTAGAAACCAGTCTTGAAAAGTGTACATTTGGGTCCAGTCATTTCTGGAGCATGATGGGCACTCTGCAAATATTTGCTAAGTGTGTGAATGGAGCCAGGTAGTCCTGGGTTCCAATCCCTGATCTGGACTGAGTTTCAGTTTCTCTATCTGAAAAAATGGTGAAGATATTGTCTACCCTTAAGTATTATTGGACAAAGGAGATTTAATAGATGGATAGTACCTAACACAACCTGAAGGGCCACTAGAACTGGTAGGACAGCATTATTTTTTAGCGAGTGTGATAAATGTATTGCACTTACTAATATAGGTTAGGGCCTTTATATATGTTAGGGACAAACACCCCAGGGGCCAGCCATATGTCCCAGTGCTATTTCAGTTGTGTAATACTGGGAAGGTTATTTTATTATTTTAGTTGTTGAGATGGAGTCTTGCTCTGTTGCCCGGGCTGGAGTGCAGTGGCATGATCTTAGCTCACTGCAACCTCCACCTCCCAAGTTCAAGTGATTCTCCTGCCTCAGCCTTCTGAGTAGCTGGGATTACAGGCGTGTGCTACCACTCCTGGCTAATTTTTGTATTTTTACTAGAGACGGGGTTTTACTGTGTTGGCCAGGCTGGTCTCGAACTCCTGACCTCAGGCAATCCTCCAGCCTTGGGTTCCCAAAGTGCTGGGATTATGGGCATGAGCCATTGTGGCTGGCCTATTTTATTTGTTTTCCAATACTCTTAGCTTTGGTTTCTGCATCTATGAAGTGAGAACACATAAATACTGCAGACGTGTGTCTAGATACCTACTCTGAGATGGCAGAGGGGGCCGAATTGTGACCCTCCAGAAATGGCCTCGTCCTGGAACCTGTGCATGTGACTGTATTTGGTAAAAGGTCTTGCAGATGTAATCAAGTTAAGGTTCTGCAGTGAAGGAGTTCAAGTTCATTATGGATTATCTGAATAGGCCCTAAATCTGCTAGTAAGTGTCCCTGTAAGAGATATACAGAAAAGAGACATGTGGAGAAAAAAGGAGGAGGCAATGTGATCACATGGGAGAGATCCTAGAGCCACCGGAAGCTGTAGCAGACAAGGGATGGGTTCTCCTCTAGAGCCTTGCCAGGGGACATGGCCCTGCCAACACCCCGATTTCATACTTCTGGCCTCCAGAACTGAGATGAAAGAGTTCTGTTGTTTCAGGCCACTTAGTTTGTGGTAATATGTTACAGCAGCATCAGAAAACTGACACAGTCATTTTCTACATTCTGGCTCTGTGGGAACCTTTTGCATCTTGTAGGTGCTTACTGAATGCCCTTAAAAAGCTCATAGTTGGCCTGGTGTGGTGGCTTATGCCTGTAATCCCAGCACTTTGGGAGGCCGAGGCAGGAGTCGAACTCCTGAGGTCAGGAGTTCGACTCCTGGCCAACATGGTGAACCCCTGTCTCTTACTTAAAACACAAAAATTAGTTAGACGTGATGATGCATGCCTTTAATCCTATCTACTTGGGAGGCTGAGGCAGGAGAATTGCTTGAACCTGGGAGGCAGAGGTTGCAGTGAGCTGAGATCAGGCCATCGCACTCCAGCCTGGGTGACACAGCGAGACTCTGTCTCAAAAAAATATATAAAATGAAAAAGCTCACAATCTATGTCTGGGAGATGACATATTCACCAACAGTGATACAATCTAGTAGGTTAAGGTTGTGATAAAGGGGCACCCAGGAAGGTCAGGCACCCTGGCAGGGAGATGTGTGTGGGGGTGTTCCTGGGAATAATACTTCCTGGAGCTTTTCTCAGCTGAGCCCTAAAGAGCAAGGAGGTATTAGCCAGGCAAAGAAGAGGACAGGACGTTTTGTTAGAGAAAGCATGCACAGAGACATGAGACAGCAAGAACAGGTAGTCATTCTTCCTAATTCCTGGGACGGTCGGATAGCCACCTAGAGCATTGCTTCCCAAAAGGTGAGGTGCATGTGGGTCACCTGGAGGTTTGTGCTAAAATGAAGAAAATCAGATTTAGAATCAGTGAATCTGGGGCAGGCCCAGAGATCCTGCGTTTCTTACAACTGACGGGATGCCTATGGTGCTGGTCTGTTGACCACACCTTGAGGAGCAAGGTCTTAGCACACTGAAGTCTACAGCACTTTTGCCCATTTCTTATTTCATTTAAGCTTCTGCCCCTCGAGAGAGAGAGAGCGAGTGAGAGAGCGAGCACGCACGCCAGATTTGCAGCTGTGAAACCAGATTCTGGAGGAAGGGAGGTACTTTGCTCAAGGTCACACAGGCTCAGATGGTATCGTTGATTTTAGAACCTGCGTTTTCTGACTTTGAATACACTGTTCCTTTTAATAACTCATCGTACAGTTTCCGTATGACACAGAAATAAGGACTAGATTTTGATTTTTGATCCCGTCTCAGGATCTTTTCCTTTTAGTAGATTGTTTATGCCACATTTCCACTTGTTGATCTAAAGTGTATGTTTATTATTTAGTAATAATGATTGTTTATGTTATATGCAACAATATTTTAATAAGCCATTCAATAACTGCTAACAATCATTATAATCATTAATAATCACTAATAATAATCACTATTAACAAATAATTTAATTATAATTAAGCTGTCTCTCTTTGTAGTTCCTCCCAAAAAATGTGGCAGCAATTTATTTGCTGTTTTCTTCAGGGGTCTGAGGGTGAACTGGGCTGTATCTGATTTCTTCCCCTAATCAGAGTCCTAGAAAACTGTCCAGTAGATCTTACGTTTAGCTCAAGAAAACATGCTACCGAGTTCTTGGCTAACTAGTTATCTCGGACAAATACTGAATATTGAAAAGGTAGCTAATAGGTTTTTGTTGTTGGGGATTGTATGAGATTTAAGCTGTCGTCTAAGTCTACCTTCAATAACAGTAAAGATGTGCAGTTGTTTTGTTTTTGTTTTTTTGACACGGAGTCTCACTCTGTCACTCAGGCTGGAGTGTAGTGGCATGATCTTGGTTCACTGCAATCTCTGTCTCCCGGGTTCAAGCAATTCTCTGCCTCAGCCTCCTGAGTAGCTGGGATTACAGGTGCCCACCACCAGGCCTGGCTAATTTTTGTATTTTTAGCAGAGACAGGGTTTCACCATCATTGGCCAGGCTGGTCTTGAACTCTTGACCTTGTGATCCACCTGCCTCCGCCTCCCAAAGTACTGGGATTACAGGCATGAGTCACCACGCCTAGCCAGATGTACAGTTTTTTTAGAAGAGGAGTGGTGGATGACCTCAGAAAGGGGGAGGCAGAGACGCCAGAAAGAATGGGAACATGACGGAGAGACATAAAGGGAGAAGGACAGTGTGCTCTTAAGAGCAGGTGGGCATGGGGTGACCACAGCTGGCATGACCTTAGAGATGGCACAACTACAGCTGGTCACCAGAGGGAGGGGGACAGACAGGTGTCTGCAAATTGCACTGGGAGAGGTTTAAAAGAAGGAATGGTGCAGGTATGCTATTAGATATAGAAATAGTTCTTCATTTTGGCAAAGCTAGTTTGAATGCGGAGTTACTTGCCCAGGAACCCTCACAGGGCTGTTGATAGTAATGCAGAGATAGTAATTTTGGAGCATTGGGGCCCTTTGGCTTATCTGCAAGGACCTGTTACTAGGGGACTTGTTAACAGGGGTTTGCACAGCAAACATCTGTTCCTTTCCCATGAAAAGGATGAAGCCGGTGGCCCCTATGCACCTCCAGGCTGCATGGAAGCACCATATTCATAGTGCCCCAAAGGCTTCCTACGGTCGAATGTAGGGCGGAGAACACCAGGGACTGAGAGAACATATTTTTTCACATAAATATTTATGTCAAACGAGCTCTGCTAAGAAGGTGGCAAAACAAGGCGTGAAAACACAATGAGACGGAGCAGCCTGACTTTTTGCAAATATTTATGAGACAGGAAAACGCTGAGAGAGAGAAATAGCCCTGGAAGGTTGGCAAAGAAGGAGAGAGAAATGCCCAGGATGCCTCGAGCTGTGGGAAGCCTGTCTTCTTAGAGGAAGGATGTGTAGAGGGCAGGGCTGATCAAGCCATAATTCTGTAAGGGAGGGAAGAGGATTGACAGGTTTTCTTTGCCTTGTAAGTGCCTGTATGACAGTCAGGTTGCTAAGCACATAGGGTTCCTCGAGAGGTCTTCACAGCCCATTTCACAGATGGTCAGGGGGAAAAAGAGATTTTTTTTGTAGTTTGTATTTTTATTTATTTACTTATTTATTGTACTTTAATTTCTGGGGTACATGTGCAGGTCCTGCAGGATTGTTGCATAGGAACACACATGCCATGGTGGTTTGCTGTCTCCATCCCCGTGTCACCTACATCAGGCATTTCTCCCAGTGTTATCCCTCCCCAACCCTCGCTGTCCCTCTCCTAACCCCTTACCCCCAGCAGACCCCAGTGTGTGATGTTCCCCTCTGTATGCTCATGTGTTCTCATTGTTCAACACCTGCCTGTGAGTGAGAACGTGAGATTATTTTTCAAGGTACTCAGCTGCCAAGGGAAAGAACTGGGATTCTGTTCATATCAGCTTGTTTCCAGCCCCCAGGAGTCTTCCCATCACTATGCAACAGTTCCCTGGCCCAGTTCAGGACTGGGCAGTAGTGTAATAGACAATTACAATAACCTGGAGGCTGAGGTGGGAGTATTGCCTGAGCCCAGGAAGGGGGAGGCTGCAGTGAGCTGTGATTGCACTCATCGAACCCCAACTTGGGCCACGGGGGAGATCCCCATCTCAAAAAAATAAGTTAAATAAATAAATTAATCTGGCTGGGCATGGTGGCTCACACCCGAATCACAGCACTTTCGGAGACTGAAGTGGGAGGATCACTTGAACTCAGGAGTTCGATACCAATGTGGGCAACAATAGTGATCTCCCCCTCTCTATAAAAAAATTAAAATGAACCAGGCATGGTGGCGGTTCGTGCCTGTGGTCCCAGCTACTTGGGAGACTCAGGCAGAAGGATTGCTTGGGCATGAGCGTTTGGGACTAGTGAGGTACGATCGTGCCGCTGCGCTTCAGCTTGGGTGGCAGAGCAGGAGCTCATCTCTAAAAGAAAGATAATTTGTTTCTGCATTCTGTGCATTTCCTGTAATACTCATGTATTACTTTTTTAGCTGAAAATATGAACACTAAAATGTTAATTCAAAACTCAGTCTAATGTAGTAAAAATTATTTTTAATATGCCTTTTTTGCCTGAGCAATATCTGCTCTGCAAGGGTGCACGCCAAACTGCATCAGTGCTAATTTTGTGGGGATGGGGGCAGGGAAGGAGCATGGGCAACTTCATAGCTTCATTTTGTCAGTTTTTGTTCATATCCTTTTGCAATGGACACTATTACTTTTATAATAGATCATGACATTAAACACCTATACATACATGCATACACACACACATACACAGAACAGGCTTACATAACAGGCATAATATAATTAGCATTCTTCTCTCTGAGCCTCAGTTTCCACTTTGATAAAATGATAGTAAGAGCAGTCCCGTTTCATGGGATTATCTGAGGATTGAGTGACATTGTCCTCATAAAATCCTTACCACGGTGCCCAGAACATTGGGAACCCTCAGTCCACGTCAGATGTCATATTTTAGCAGACAGCTCATTGCAGGAGTCCAGTGAGTACCGGTCGGGGGGAGCTAGCACATGCCTTGCCCATAGTAGGGGCTCAATGCTTTCCTTGTTGTTGAAGAAATAAATACACTGGGACTGACTCCGTCTTTGAGAGCAAGAAATCCAGCCTTTGTGAACCATTTAGCTGTAGGCAGTTATCAGTCATTGCCAAATTATTTTGCTGCTGCTCAGCCAAGGTTCGCCAGAAGTCCTCTTCTGATGTCCCTTTAGGGCACGGCCCACTTCTTGCCAAGTCACCAACAATTGTTCCTGACTCTGGCAAGCAGTTATTTCAGAGGGACTTAAGAGTTTTGTCCTTTCTAAATGCCGGAGAGAATGGAATAGAAAAAATCTCCGTGATACAGGAAGACAGCCAAGCTGTGGTGGTCACGGGGGAAAGAGAAGCTCCTAAGAGGTTTGCATGTTTTCTCAAGAACAAGTTGCAGAAGAGACAAGTGGAGTGTCACCTGGATTTGAAGGGTTGTTGCATAGAGTTATTCAACCCTAGTTTCGTTTTCTTTCTTTCTTTCTTTCTTTTCTTTTTTTTTTTTTTTTTACAAATCATGCCTTGGGTTTATTTGTACAACTAGAACAGGAGTACCCCAGCCCCATGTAGATTGACAGACGGAGATACCTACTCTGAAGCCTTTGTAGGGGCCTGGGTACCTTTGGGAGCCTGAGCTGGAACTGAGGCTGGAGTTGGAGCCTGGGCCTTGGTTTGACCTTTGCCCTTGGCCTTTGGCCAGCACAGCCTGAGCCCCTTTGCAATGCGGGCAAGAGCTTGCTTCCCAAGCTTGCGGTGGGTAATGTAGGCCAGTGGATCAAGCTTGTGGCTGGCACCCTTTGGGATCTTGAGCTTAACCTCCTTGGGCTTTACGAGGGCCTTGATGGCCTCGGCACCTGCACTCCTGGCCTTGGCGTTGTTGGCCGGCATCTTCTTTAGGCCCTTCATGTTGGGCTTCTTGGCAATGTGCATTTTCCTCAGGAACTTAAGGTCCACCCCCTTAAGAGATTCATACTTTGTGGTTGGGGTTTGTTGATATCATTTCTGTGACATTTTCGGGACTGGTTCTGTGTGGTATGGTTCTTGGATTTGGCCATGTTCTTGGATTTGGCCTTTTAAGCTGTGGCTCCCAAAGCCTCAACCCCAGTTTTCTATAAGGAGCAAACAGGCAAGCATAATTATTGGCTGTTGCAGAAAAAATGGGGAGAAGGACATTGACATTAGCAGAGTGTCCATTGTGCCAGGCACTGTCTTTGATGCACTAAGTATGTTTTCTTTTTCATACTCAAACCATATTATTGGGTTTGAAGATTTAAGTAGATTAAAAAGGGCCAGGACAATGATTCACACCTGTAACCCCAGCGCTTTGGGAGGTCGACATGGGAGGATCACCTGAGGTGAGGCGTTCGAGACCAGCCTGGCCAATGTGGCAAAACCTTGTCTGTACTATAAATAAAAAAATTAGCTGGGCATGATGGCATGTGCCTATAGTTCCAGCTACTTGGGAGGCTGAGGCAGGAGGATCACTTGAACCCAGGAAGCGGAGGTTGCAGTGAGCTGAGATTGCACCACCAAACTCCAGCCTTGGCGACAGAGCAAGACTCCGTCTCAGAAAAGATACTGTTAACATGTCTGTTTTATTGATGAGAAACCAACTTGCCTAAGGTCATGTAATTCAAATAAACAGGATAAAACTAGGATTTGAGAAGTAGGATATCTATTTGGATCGAAATCTTCCTGAGGGTATGTGGGGGACAGAAAAAAAGACAAGGTGGTAAATGGATACATTAGAATATGGTCAATTTTTATTTTCTGCTCTCTTGGGGAGTGAAGCAGGCAGGAAGAGACCTTGTTACTCAACAAAGATAAATTCGTTCATTTATTTACGAGCTGGGATTGACTTGGGCTATGGATGTCAAGAAGATTAAATCTTGAGTGCCTAGTTAGATCCATTGGGAGTGGCTGCTCGATGGGAAATTGATTAACGGTACCTGTTAAGGATATGAAATAGAGATCAGTGGTCTAGTTTTTATATATTTGATACCCACTCATGAAGCAGAGAAGTGGCTGTTCTAAGTAACACAGGAAGAAGTGCTATATTGAATGGCACAGATAAGGGGATGCTGGATTCTATCTTGGTAAGAACAAAGGTCTGAGACAGATGGTGAGCACAGCTGGAAGATTGTGAGAATCCCATGAGGACAGGCAAAGGCTTCCTTTGGGGTTGTAACAGGAGATAGTGAACTTATAATTCTTGAGCTGCCTCTATGGGAAGCAGCCCAGTCTGGACAAGAGAGAGACTTTAGGAAGAATCCAGAAAGCAAGCCCTTCTTGTAGCAAAGTTGTTAACTGTGGGACTATGGGAGCTAGGCAGGGCCACATTTCAAATCCTGGCTCCATCATGTATGAGCTGTGGGAACTGGGGAATTGACCTCTCTGTTGTCACCAGCAAAATGCAGCTTCTAACTGGTGGTGTTGTCTGAAGATGAAATGAGATAACATTATTAAAGTGCTTTGCACACAACAGGCCCTCAGTGTATGACTGTTTTCCTTTCCCCTGCACCCCAGGGTATTCTGCAGCTTGGAATGCTCCCCCTGTGAGGAAAGGTGTTACTGGAAGACACTTAGCCTACACCTTGGTATACAGGTGACTCTAATGCCCCCTTCCCACAACTGAACTCCAAGGCCCCCTTTTACTATTAATGAAGACTGTGTTCCTAATTCCCCTCCCACTGTGCAGTCAATTTACCTCTTAAAACCTGGCAGAGGCAGCATGCAGGAAGATTGACAACATTGCTCACACTGTTTTAAGGTTCCACTTTGTGTTGAAAATTGTCTAAATTGGGGGATAATGAACAATCACTGAATTGGAGCTTTCTCAAGCTGAGAGGAAAGAAAGGCTTTGGAGAGAGGTTGTCATCTGACCAAATTTGTTAGCTAGGGTGGGGAGATGGAGGAGGGATGGTGTCAGTTCCCTAAGGACAAACAAGGTTGGACCTGTTAGAGAGTATGAAGCCTTTGGGGGCTATTCACTGTTAGCAGTTTATGTGGTTACTTTCTAGGGAATGCTGGGATCAGACAGGGATGGGAACACCTTGGATTCTGCCTGCCCCAGACACATTAATGAAACTGTGAGCCCATGGGCTTCCATCATGATCTGGACTGACTTGACATGTGAAGACAACGCTAAAATTTATATGGAACCACAAAAGACCCAGAATAGCTAAAGCTATCCTATGCAAGAAGAACAAAATTGGAGAAATCACATTACCTGACTTGAAATTATGCTACTGAACTATAGTAATCAAAACAGCATGGCACTGGCATTAAAAAAATAAAGACACATAGACTAATGGAGCAGAGTAGAGAACCCAGAAACAAATCCGCACATTTGCAGTGAACTCTTTTTTGACAACAATGCCAAGAATATACAGTAGAAAAAAGTCTCTTCAAAAAATAATACTGGGAAAACTGGATATCCATATGCAAAAGAATGAAATGAAATCCCTCTCTCTCACCATATAGCACAATCAAATCAAAATGGATTAAAGACTTAGATCTAAGACCTCAAACTGTGAAATGACTACAAGAGCATTAGAGATAGTCTGTCTCCAGGACATTGAAGTAGGCAAAGATTTCTTGAGTAATACCCAACAAGCACAGGCAACCAAAGCAAAAATGAACACATGGGATCACATCAAGTTAAAAATCTTCTTCATAACAAAGGAAACAATCAACAAAGTGAAGAGACAACCCAGAGAATGGGAAAAAATATTTGCAAACTACCCATCTGCCAAGGGATTAGTAGCTAGAATACATAAGGAGCACAAACAACTCTATAGGAATAAATCTAATAATCTCATGCCAAATGGGCAAAAGATCTGAATAGACACCATTGATTTTCTGAAGGCAACTTTCTCAGTGGGATGGGGTGTCCTGGGTGGAAGCATTGTCTCAAATCCTGGCTTTCTGTTTTATTAGCAGTGTGTCTTTGGGCAGGTAACTTCACCTCTTTGAGTCTCTGCTTCTTTCCTGGTAAATGAGGGGTGGTAACACTTATCTCACAGAACCACTGTGATGGCTTACAGTCATGAATTTAGAAACCATAAGTGCAATTTCCCACAACCTTACTTTATGGTGGATGGGACACTATACCAGTCTCCAGTTTGATCAACAATCATGCAGTGTAGGCATTACTATCCACTCTTGTAAAAAAGGAAACATTAAGCCTCATACAGTTGGCGTTTCTCATTCAAAACCTCCCAATTAGAAAGCAATATCTGTTTGACTCCAAACTTGATACTTTATTCCCTCTACACAAGACTACCTTGACATGAAATGCTTGCTGATGTCAATACCTAGTGGATGGAAGAACATCACGAGTGCTCAAGAAATATGTGTTTATTATTCATTGATTTGTTCCCACAAATATCGAGCATTGGTTAGCTCCGAGGCTGATGTGGGATCTTAGCTGGTTGATATCTAATATTACTGGCTATAGACTGTTACCTGGGTCAGAGCACAGAAGCAACCTACTTTCTTTTTCACTTAACAGTGATTAGTAACTATCTCAGAAATGGCCATCCATATTTACAATTGGCAGGAGGTGAGAAGGAGATTAAATCCAACTCGTTGACATATACTAGATACTGGCAAACCCTTGGGTATCTTACAGCCTATTGGAAACTCACTGGTCTGTGGAGGCTCACAAAGATTTGACATTCCCATGTGTGTAGATGGCGACATCTTCAGCCTGCACAGCAGTTTGGAGGGGGGATGCAGAGGCTGTCTGAGAGGAAGCCTTCCCTGGGGCCCTCCTCCAATTCTTCTGTCATCATGCTGACCTCACTGCTGTCATGATCTGTTTCCTCTTTGCTCCTCTGCCCCAGCTGAGTATGAGTTCCTGGGGTCAGAGACAATGTCTAATTGATCTGCACATAACCAATGCATTGCATAAGGTCAGGCAAAGAATAGGCAGTTAATCAGTGCAGAGAGAGGAAGAAAAAGAGGGAGAGAAGGAGATTGAAGGAGGGAGAGGGAAGGAAGGGGGAAAGAGAAAGGGAGATTGAGGGAGGGGGGAAAGAGAGGGAGAGAGAGAGAGAAAGAGACTAAGGGAAGGGGGAGGGAGAGAGAAAGAGACTGAGGGAGGGATAAAGAGTGGGGAGGGAAAGAGAGAAGGAAAGAGAGACTGACAGAAGGAGAGAGAGAGTGAGACAGAACTGAGGGGAAAGAGAAGGAACAATAGAGAGAGGGAGACTGGGGAAGGAGAAAGAGGTAGAGAGCTGAGGGAAGAAAATAGAGACTGAGGGAGAGAAGGAAGGGGAGAGTGAGAGGGGAAGAGGGAGGGGGAGAGGGAGGGAGGGAAGGAGAGAGAAAAGAGGGCGAGAGAGGAGAAAGGAGAGAGGGATAGGGAGAGAGAGACTGAGGGAGGGAGAAAGAAAAACAAGTAAAAGTAGAAAGAAAAGAGAGAAAACAAGAAAAGGATAGAGAATAAAGGGAGAAAAGTAAAGAGAGGTGGAACTCCGAAGGGAAGGAGGCAGAGAGAAGAGAAGGGGAGGGCGAGCAGCTTGACAGGTCAGCTCCTGCAGGGTTTCTCTGGCTCTCCTCCAAAAGATGAGCTCTTAAGCTATAAATATGACCTATTTCTTAGGGCACTGGGCTGCAGGGTAAGCTTAGGGATTTTTTATTCCAGAAGACCCAATTCTCGCTAAGCCTCGGTCCCCTTGTCTGTGAAATGGGCTTACCGGCGTCTATTTCACACAGTTGTTGTGGGAATTAAACCATAAAGTCACAGTGAAAGCGTCATAGCCCCCATGCACTGCATGGGAGGGAGACTGAAGTCCAGATGCAGCACTTTGGAGAGAAGCTCACAGGGAGAGGCCAGGACTGCTGGGACAGCCCAGCTTTTGATGCTGACCCCTCCGCCCTTCCAGTTCTAAGCACTGCGATCGTTCCATTCTTTTATTAGATGCTTTTCTCTGGCTTAATAGCCCACGTCTGTGAACGGGACCTTTCCTGAGGTGCAAACAGACTGTGCTATTTTGAATTCTGCATCATTAGGATAATTAGATGCCCAGACGGAGTTTAAATACTATTAAGAGTTTGGTGCATACTGGCTGGCCCTGGTGACAGAGTCACTTGGGGACACAGTCTCTGCTTCCTGCTGATTTTCTGAGCTCAGGACCTTGATTAGAATGAAATGGCTCTCCTGGGCCAAGGAAAGGAAGGGAAGAGAAGAGAGGTGACATATTTTGGGGCCCATTCATAGTGCCAGGTGTTCTGCAGGGAATTCTGTGTGCATTGTCTGACTTGATTTCGCCCTTCTGACAAACCTATCCGGTGGGTGTGGTTGCTCCCATTTCATAGATAAAGAAACATAGTGGTGGAACGGAAGGTAAATTTGTGTGTTCCTGACCTAGCAGCTAGGAAGCTACATTGGTGAGGTGGCCTTTGAGCACTTTTCTCCGTCTCTTGAAGCCTAAATTTTCTGGCTTATGGAGGGAAGACAATAATAATTCCTACCACGTAGGGTTGGTGAGAGAATCTTCATGACTGAGATGGGGCATATAGCACTCATTGCAGTGCCCAATGGCTGGAAAAACTAGGTCAGTGTTAGTTAACATTCTTATTCATTCCCAGATTGGTGAGACCAAAGCTTGGGTTTGATTCTATGACTTTGTGAGTCTAGCTAATGTCCTGGGAGACAGACATGGGTCCCACATGGACATGGGAGCTGAAAGTCCCAGATCCTGTTTAGGGTATGAGCACTTTCGGTTCTCATCATGCAGTGGGAATTCATTTGCGCTGTGTCTATGTACCTGGGTGGTACCCATGATGCCATAGGAATTCGGTGCTGCCCTATCTGCGTATGTGCTTGTTCATGTGCAAATCCGCCTCTGTGGCGATGATAGAATTAATATTTTAACAGAACTTTGCTGTTTACAGAAGTGGTTTCGTGTTTATGCCTTTATCTTGTTTTTCCAATGACTGTGTCATTGCCATTTATATTGCCCTTAACTTGCTAATATTTTTGTCTAAAAATGTTATCTTAGCGTCTTCTTTATATCAGGCATTGTTGTAGACAAGAGTGAATAAGAAGACAGTTACTGTCTTCATTTTATTGCAGATGCTTCTGTTTCAGTGACAGTGAATGTAAAAGAAAAAAGAAAATTTTATGTATCAATTAGGACTCTAAAGAAGAAAAACAACCCCAAATTCTCAAGGCATGTATATAATTGATGTTTATTTGTCATTCACAGTACAGTGAGCTTTGCTCCATGCAGTCATTTAGGGACTCAGGCGGCTTTCATCCGCTGGCTCCACTATTCCCCTAAGGCTCTGGAGTCCTCCTCTAGGTCATCTAACCAGCAGACAAGGGAAGGGTGAAAGACTGGGGACTGGATGGAAGGCTTTTAGTAGGCCAGGCTTTGTGTGGGAAATGTAACTACTGTCTACATTCCATTGGCCGGAACTGTCATATGGCTATACCTACTTGTAGAGGAGGCTGGTGTAAGGTTGTCCAAAAGAAGGGAGAGGCAGACCCAGGGTCAGGTTTAGCAAGTTTTACTCAACCTGTCAGGCTACTTCACCACAGGCAGTGAAGACAGCAGCCCGGCTTACAGACTATGGGAGTTATATAGGGGGTTTGCAGGTAGTCACGTGCTATTCTAAGAAAAACAGCATCTTGGTTCTCGGGCTGACATCCTGCTTAATTAGGTCAACATTCTGGGTCTGAGAGCCAGGTGCGACCATATCCTGGAACCCAGGTGCCTGTTTACAAGGCCTGAGGCTATTTCTGTTATGAGCTTGGCTTAACAGGCTGGCAGTCTTGTCGGGACCCTAACAGCTGGTACATCTGGTCTAGCTGGTTTCCTAGGAAGAAGAAGAAACGACTTTAGTAAGTATGCATACACCCTCTGCCAGGGTACACAGATATGGCTGTGTTTATGCTCACTGTGGCTTTGCATTTGCATGGCTTTCTTTGGAGGGGCTTAGAAGACCTGTTCTCTGCAAGAAAAGGATTCATCTTTGATGTATGGTCTCTTAATGTTCAGTAGGGGAAGTCTGACCTCTAGATCTGCCTTTTTCACACACTCCTTTCTCCTCTTTACTATCTCTTACCCCATGTCCGAACAGAGACTCAGATCTAGTGCTCTACTTGTGTGCCTTGTCTCCTTCTCCCTTCCCAGAGTGAAGCTCTTCCACTCTTGAGAATCCCTCACCACCCCACAGAGGCTACACACAACTGGGAACCCAGCTAGCTTCTTGTACCTTTGAAAAATTCTTCACCATTAGTAGCCATCATTGTAATGCTACACTTGAATGGCCCTCACAATTTTCAAAGAACATTCATGTATTGAAATTTCTTGCTCACGATCTATTTCTTGAGACCCCAGTGAAGATCTAATGGCCCCATGGGTTCTCTGAGCACATCTGTATGTCTGGTGACTGTCATGGTTCCTGGCATATAATGGGACATTAGTATGACACAGCCAGTGAACAAATGAATCAATTATTTACTCTGTCTTATTTAATCCTCCCAGTAACCTTAAGATTTAAGTATAATCTCTGTCCTTAGTTTCATATTATTCTCAGAGAAGAAAAGTGGGACTCAGGAAATTTAATAGCTCTCCCAAAATCATAATAGTAATAATTTGTTGGACTTAGATTCAAATCAGATGTGCTTGATTCCAAATTCTATGTTTTTTTTTTTACTACATGATACTACATCCCTCTATTTTAATATTGATACCACATCCTTATATTTCTTAGTACTTTTTCAAAGTACCTTCACATACGTCATTTTATCAGAGGAACACAGTGGTTGAGTGGTGCATGTAACACAGGTATGAGTTTTCATTTTCATAGATTTAAAAATATCCTCTGCAATGAAATACCTGTACACTAGAACTTAGGAGACTCTTTCTATACAGAGCTAGATGGGGAATATTTTAGACTTCGTGGACCATCCAGTCTCTGTTCAACTCCTCAACCCTGCCATGGTAGCACAAACATGGCCACAGGCGATATATAGAAGACTGGTATGGCCAGTTCTGGTAAGACTTTATTTACATATATTTGTTGGCTGCATGAATGTCTTCTTTTGAAGATCACTGATCATTAGAGAAATGCAAATCAAAACCACAGTGAGATACCAACTCACAGCAGTCAGAATGGGGATTACAGAAAAGTCAAGAAACAACAGATACTGGTGTGGTTGTGAAGAAAAAGATACGCTTTTACACTGTTGTGGGAATGTGAATTAGTTCAACCATTGAGGAAGACAGTGTGGTGATTCCTCAAAGACCTAGAAGCAGAAATACCATTTGACCCGGCAGTCCCATTACTGAGTATATACCCAAAGAAATATAAATCATTCTATTATAAAGATACATGCACATGTATCATTGCAGCACTGTTCACAATAGCAAAGACATGGTATCAACCCAAATACCTACCCATGATAGACTGGATAAAGAAAATGTGGTACATATACACCATGAAATACTATGCAGCCATAAAAAGGAATAGATCATGTCCTTTACAGGGACATGGATGGAGCTGGAAGTCATTATCCTCAGCAAACTAACACAGGAGCAGAAAACCAAACACCACATATTCTACTTACAAGTGGGAGCTGAACAGTAAGAACACATGGACACATTGCGGGGGAACAACACACACTGGAGCCTGTTGTGGGGGTTGCAGGGAGGGAGAGCATCAGGAAGAATAGCTAATGGATGTGGGCTTAATACTTAGGTGATGGTTGATCTGTGCAGGCAGGGGTGATGGGTTGATCTGTGCAGCAAACCACCATGAAACACGTTTACCCACATAACAAACCTGCACATCCTGCACATGTACCCCAGAACTTAAAAGTAGATGGGAAAAAAAAATTTTATTTACAAAAGCAGGTGACAACCATATTTGGCCTATGAGCCACAGTTTTCAACTCCTGCTCTATACAACCCTCAAAGAGTGAAAATGGAAAATACCAAAAAAGGAAAATCATACCTGAGAGTCTAAGTAACTTGTCCAAAGTCTCACAGCATATTTGTGGCAGAGTTCTGGTCCTGAATCCATGTTCTTGCTTCCTAATATAATGTTCTTTGCATGATACCATCCTTCCTTATTAACCACTGTGGTGGAAATAGAAGGTGATCCCGGACTCATGGGCTTGCCATTTTTTCTCCCCAGTTACAAACATTAGTCACTGTTTAGTCTTCAGTCGGATAGCTTTTCTCCTACAAAAACCTATAGAAGTGCAAACTCCTTGCTTTGCTGAGTTCTAATCATAGCGACAAGCACAGGACAATGTGTCTGTTTCTAACAGAAATGAATGTAGAAGCCAGAACAGAATCCCTCCCTGATTTTCAATAGGACAGAGTGGTAAACAATACAGATTTGGAGACAGACAGTGGAGGTGTGAATAGCAGCTCTGATACTTACTAGTTGGGTGACTTTGGCTGTCTCAGTTGCCTCATTTGCAGAATGGGGATAGTAGTAATATCCCCAGAGGACTGTTGGATGAGAATTAAAACAGTTAAAGTGTAAAGCACTTAGAAGATGTCTGATACCTAGTAGAGATGTACTGATATTGCTGCTAATATTATTATTTCTTCCCAAAATGGGATTTGTGACTTCTTATATTTACTGCTTCTAACCTTCAGTGCCTCTAATGCAGAGTTTTCATACCCTTGGCATGACTGACATTTTGGACTGGATAATTCTTTGCTGTGTGTGTGTGGGGGGTGTCTTGTACATTTTTGCAGCATCCCTGGCCTCTACTCACCAGATTGGGTGGCATCCGTTTCCCCTCAGCTGTGACAACCAAAATGTGTCCAGACGTTGCCCGAAGTCCCTTAATCCAAGAGGCAAAATGGTCCCCCATTATGAATCAGTGATTCTGAAACCGCTGTCTCTTCCTTGTGATTGGTTGGCTACTTCTGACACATGCTTTCCTCATGAAGGGAAAAATTAATGGGCGGTAAGGGAAAGTATTGAAAGCAATTATCTCCTGAGTGAGACCCTCTCACTGATAAGATGAATTGAAGGTCTTTGAAGAAAAATTCTGGGGAAAAAGTGGACAAATTTTGAGAAACATTTCTGTTAAAAACCAAACAATTCGGGATGTACCCCAGCCCAGAACTCTAGATCTTCCCCATGATGGGGGGGAGGGGGCGGGTGGGGGGGGACATTCTGTGTAATCTGGTTCATCACTTGCAGAAAGTATATAAGGAAAGAGTCACCCAGGTCTGACCTTAACAGAGAGAGGCAAAGCCATCATTTATTCATTCAACAAGCCAAAGACTACTTCTGTAGCTAAAAAAGCAAAGAGGAATGAGACATTGTCTCTACATTCCAGAAATTCACAATCTAGTCCAAGGAGGCTAACGAGCAGACAAATAAGTGAGCAGTCCCCCAGACTGGGACTACAGAGCTAGGTGGAATCTTAGACATGTTTTTTTTTTTCTTTTTATTTTTCTGGACCTTGATTTTTACCAAGTATAAAGGAATTTTCACTGATGTGAAGGAAAGTGTGCAAATGTTGCAAATTCCTATCCTCTCTCATGATAAAATGTCCATAAGATTATCATTAAAGTCTCAAATGGACATCAAAGGAATGTCCATGATTTTCATTTCTCTTTTTCTTGAAAAAAAAAAAATAGTTTGGTAAGTAGTGGGCTGTTTAAACTTGGCTCATTGCCCTGTGGTGTCTTTATCAATTCAGGTTCCCAGTTTCTTCCTGAAGGCTCCTTCCATTTCTGTAGCTCTGGCCACTGGAATAGGCAGGGCAGCAGGGTGAGATACTGCTCTGTCCCCCACGCCTCAGGTTTATGAGTGATGCAAGGCCCATTGTATATGAAAAGTGGTCTATTTTCTTCCTTTGCCTGAATGCCAGTCCCCTCCAGCTGGGTTGGCTGGTTCCCCCTCACATTTCGCCCACATTACCCAAGGGAAGCAACGTGTCAAACCAGGCTATAGGCTTTGCTTTAATTGAAAGTCATGGAAGTAATTGGCTTGTTCTCTGTCAATTGCTACATCTTCATCATTCTCATTATCATCAATTCTATCAACTTGTTCATTCATTCATTTAGCAACCATTCAGTGTTAAATCAGAGGGGGTGTGGAATGGAAACGGTCCACTTTGGCAGGGAAGAATATTTTATCATCGACATTGTTTCAGATTGCTTGTGCATGGTGATAATATAAAGCAGATAAAATCTTAGTGATCTTATTATTGTTTAAAGATTTCCTACTGACAATGTACTCTCTGTGTACCTGCACTAGGAGCAGACTCTACAACTGTCTTAATGTCAAAACACTACTTATACCATTTATTTAGTGTCCATCAGGTGTAAGAAACTTTGTTAGAATCTGGGCATGCACGGGTCGCTGCAGGGTAGCACAGTGGTTAAGCGGCCAGTAGCACCAGATTGCCTGGGTCTGTCACTGCCAAGTGTAAACTAAAATACTTAACCTGTCTGGGTCTCAGTTTTCTCATTTGTGAAACGGGGGACAGTAATACCTACCTTAATTTAATTTAAAATTAAATAACATGATGTACATAAAGCACACAGCACAATGCGTGGCACACTCAGTATATGCTAGCTGTTTTTATTACAGCAAATATTTTTTGAGCCTCTACTGAGTGTCCGACATTGTGCAAGGGACTGGATGGGAATGAGGAAAACAGTTTCTTCCCAGGCCAATGGGGGAGAAAGGAGGGGTTATTTCTGTCTCTGGAGAAGGGGTGAGGAAAAATTTCACAGAGTAGAGAATATTTTAGTTATATCTTAAAGGAGGAGTAGGATTTTTTTTTCAAGAAGGGAAATGGGTTTGATGTGACTGGAGCAAAGGTGAGGTGGGGAGGGTGAATATGGTGAGAAACGAGGCTGGAGAGATGGGCAGGGGCTGAATCATGTGAAGTCTTGCTGAGAAGCTTGGGATTTATGCCTCATAGTTAACGGGATGTATTTCAGTCAGTCTAGGCCAGGGTATGCTGCCATAACAAGTATCCTCAAACATCTTGGTGGCTTGAAACAACACAAGCCTATATCTCGCACATGTACCTGTCCAGTGTATGGAGTGCCTATAGCTCTGTTCCATGGGCCTTCAACTCAGGAATCTGTGCTGAGGGGGGCAGCCCCTCTGTGGGACATCCTGGACTCTTAGCAGAGAAGGAAAAAGAGACCTTGAAGGACTCTTGAAAGCTTCTGCTCAGAAGAGAGCACATTTTACATTCACTCAGATCTTACTGGCCGAAGCAAGTCAGATGACTCAGGTTGCCATCAATAGGGGCAGAAGGCAATTCTTCCATAGGGAAGAACAACAAATGTTTCGAACAACAACATAATTGACTACAGGATATCATGATCAGATCTGGATTGGGAGGAGCAAATGTACCAGTGGTATGAAAGTGTCACACATTGTAAAGCTCTATTCACATACCAGTACTTATCACTAATTTTGGTAATGAGAGATGCACCACTTGGAGCCTTTTCAAAAAAACCTGCTGCAAAGCTACAAGGAGTGTGATTGGCAGATAGCCTGCAACTACCAGCTCTTCATCTGTAGAGATCTACATCATTGTAGTTTTTCCAGGGCAGCCAGTGTCCAATGACTAAAGGGGACACATACACAAAGGTTGGCCCCCTTCTTTCCAGAAGGGGGGCAACCCCCGAGTGGACAATATTCCATTCTGATCTCCTTGCTGCGTTGTCCCAGGCTTTTCAAGCCTGATTGCAGTTGAATTTCTCCCTCTGTCCAATCTTGTTGCCTCGCCCTTCCTGTCACAGGTGTTGATTCCTCATTAAATGTATTGCACCCCAAATTCTATCTCAACATCTGCTTCTGGAGAACTCAATCTTTGATCTTATTACAGTAGTAATAGTGATCATAATATAATTATTTGTATCATATACAGTAATGTCAATAGCAAGGTGGACGCAAGGGCCAATAAAAGGAAATAAACCAGACTGCAGGGTTAGTAATTAAGGCAATAAATCATTTCTTGAGGTTTCATCTGGCAAAAACCACCATTTTGTTCCTTAAGGATTTTGTGCTTCTGGGGAAGATCCAGGGCTTCACTATCAGGTTCTTTTTGGAATCAACCAGAAGCTGACATGTGCAGTCCTAGGCCATCTGAAACTGAGAGTTCTGGGCCAGGAATAGCCCTTTAAGAGAACTCATTCGTCTTTTAGCTGCCAGAGTTCTCCAAAAATATCCATGCTTAAGCATATGTTACTCTGAGTCTGCTTCTTTGTTTAAATTAGTAATATTTATCTTGATGCCTCTGTTTAGTAGATTATAGTGGAAAAGGACCCATGTTTCAATCTAGAGAGACTCAGGTTTGAATTCTAGCTCTTCGTGTACTACCTGATTGGCAGTGGGCAAATCACTTAACTTCTCTGAAACACCTCTATAGAATATGGGTGGCAATATTTACCCTAGGAGGTTGTCTGAGGATTAGATGAAGTATTTTATACATAAAAATTCTTACCAAAGTGCATATCACATAGTACGGGCTCATGTAAATGGAGCCCTTTCTCTTCTTCTTCTTGTGTGATATATACACAATTTCCTTCTTTAATAAGTAGTTTGGTCACCACCTGATGACTCTGGAATAAGAGTCCTTTCTACTGGTAAGTCCACACCATGCGGAAAAATTATGGCAGCTTTTTGTTCTCTCCTATGCCCAGTGAAAAGATTTATTTTGACTAATGTCTCATTTAAAGATGAGTTAAAAAATGAGAAGAATTTCCTCTTAGGTACAAGCTTTTTCAGTCATTGGCAGGTTCCTAAGGAGTTAGATTGAGAAGGTTTGTGCAAAAGCTTGTGGGCTAGGCAGGAAAGAGAACAAGGATTCATTATTGGTGTCTATTACCGAGTAGAATTAGGAAGTGGTGATAGGCGTGCTAGCTACTTGCATTCTCCGTGGCATTTCAGCAGAATGTATCCTTTCCCTTTCAGGAGTTTTCGAGCCTGTCAGCTTGTGAGAAGTCAAGTCCAGTTTTGCCTTGGCAACAATCCTAACCTTCCATATCTGGCCAAATGCAGTTGGATGAAATATATTTGTTGGCTCTGAAAGGGGAGGCAGACAGTGAAATCTATGATAGATGCTGTTGTGCGGGACCCTCATATGGCAATAGTGATTAGAGTCTGAGGTCATGAAAAAAAAAGTCTCGAGAAACCAGGAAAATGAATGAATGACTCCAAGTTGAGACAAGAAAAAGACCAACTCACTTCTTATATCTATTAGTGTGAATAGTGTTGAACTGATTACACTAGGGAGGCTCATTAGCCCTCAATGAAGGATCTAATCTTTTTTTTTTTTTTTTGAGATGGAGTCTCACTCTGTTACTAGGCTAGAGTGTAGTGGTGTGATTTTGGCTCACTGCAACCTCCACCTCCCGGGTTCAAGCGATTCTCCTGTCTCAGCCCCCTGAATAGCTGGGACTGCAGGCATGCACCACCACGCCCAGCTAATTTTTGTATTTTTAGTAGAGACAGGGTCTCACCATGTTGGCGAGGATGGTCTCCATCTCTTGACCGCGTGATTCGCCCACCTCAGCCTCCCAAAGTGCTGGGATTACAGTCACGAACCACCCAGGGCCCAGCCAGAGGATCAAATCTTTAATCATGTTCCCTGCCTCCTTTCTTTGATCCATGCATGCTGCATCAAACCACTCCTGGTTCCCAGTTCATTCCTCTTCCTACACCTTTGTCCAGCTGTTTCTTTGCCTAAAATGCCACTTTCTCACTTTGTTTTCATGGCTAACTCTTATTTTTCTTCAGAACTGAGTGCAAGTAGATTCCCAAAAGGATGCTGCATCTCAAATGTTACCTGCATGATAGTCACACAGAGAAGTTGGTAAAACAGATTCTGGGCTTCACCTCCAGAGATTCTGACTCAGTGGGTCTGGAGTAAAGCCTGAGAATTTGCATTTACACACACCCAAAAGGGATGGTGATGCTGCTAGTCCCTGGGCCATGTTTTGCGTGGCTGTGCTCTAGAACTTTGCTTCTCTACCTGTGTTCTGTGGACTAGCAACAGCAGCAGCATCTGGGAGCCTGGTGGAAATGTAAAATCTGAGGCCTCATCCCAGAGCAACTGAATCAGAAACCGAATTTTAATAAAATGCGTGGGTAGTTCATAGGTAGATTAGAACTTGAGACTACTGGGCTGGGCGCGGTGGCTCACGCATGTAATCCCAGCAGTTTGGGAAGCCAAGGTGGGCGGATCACCTGAGGTTGGGAGTTTGAGATCAGTCTGACCAATGTGGAGAAACCCTGTCTCTACTAAAAATACAAAATTAGCCAGGTGTGGTGGCGCATGCATGTAATCCCAGCTACTCGGGAGGCTGAGGCAGAAGAATTGCTTGAATCTGGGAGGCGGAAGTTGTGGTGAACCGAGATTGTGCCATTGCACTCCAGCCTGGGCAACAAGAGCAAAATTTCGTATCAAAAAATGAAAAAAAAATAAAAAAACTTGAGACCACTGGTCTAGAAGCTCTTCTTTGACTTTCCTTTGCTAGAATAGGTGCTCACACTTTTCTGCAGAGTCCCTGTCCTACATGGTTTTGACCTTATCACACTCTTAAAATCAGAGTGGTCTATCTATGAGACCTTGAGCTTTTGAGAACAGGGATGGTATCGTCATCACTGTAGATTCATCCCCCTGTGACAGTGCCTGTCATATACGAGATTCTCAGAAAATATAAGCTGAATGAACACACATGGCAGTCCCCAAACCTTAGATTCCATGAGCCTCGTTCAAGTTCTCTTTTACAGAGTCTTGAAGAAAGATTTTTCTCATTGATTCACAATTATGGATGGATGCCTCACAAGGGGAGTCTTTGAGCCATTTTAGGAGGACAGGGGTGTTCCAGGCACATCATCTCTTGTTCACATGCAAAGAATGAGCTACCCTAATTATGAGTCTTTTTCCTCCATTCTTGTGAACATGTTATGAGGATTCCTATTTGGAAACTTTTAATATTACTTCTTTTAAAAATAGGATTAATGGCTCTGGATGTGGCTAGAGTGTCTGATCTCTTATTTGAAATTTTAAATTCCATGGTACCCACTTTCACCTTTGCTTTTTGATTCATTGGGCATCTTGGCTTGGAGCATCTATTAGGACACGCTGAAGCATTGTGGGGTGGAGGGGGAGGAAGATGTAGCTAATGCACCTCCTGTCCTCCAACATGGGGTACTGAGTTGGGAGTTAGAGGAATGAAGTTGTCAGCACTACAGCGCCATTACCTTCTGCTGTGGCCTCAGAAATACCATCCTTTCTGACTGTTTTCTCATTATAGGTTTGAGTTTTATTTGTAATTTGTTTCTTCATTCCTTCACTTCTCTTCCTTAATCTTATTCCCTTTATTATCTCCCCCCTCCCTCTTCCTCCTTCCCTCCTTCCCTCCTTCCTTCCCTTCCTCCTTCCCTCCTCCTTTTCTTTTCTCTATCTCTCTTGCCCTCTCTCTCTCCCCCATCCCCCCCACACTGGAGTGCAGTGGCACTATCTCCACTCACTGTAATCTCCACCTTGCAGGTTCAAGCAGTTCTCCTGCGTCAGCCTCCTGAGTAGCTGAGATTACAGGTGCCTGCAACCATAATTGGCTAATTTTTGTATTTTTAGTAGACATGGGGTTTCACCATATTGGCCAGGCTGGTCTTGAACTCCTGATCTGAGGTGTTCCACCTGCCTTGGCCTCCCAAAATGTCAGGATTACAGGCATAAGCCACCAAACCCAGCCGATGGTACTCCTTTCTGGGGGTAACTAAACATCTCCTTATTTGTCCATTTAATAAGTCCACCCATCAAAGATTTATTACAGCAAGTTCTGCATTTAATTTACAGCAAATTCTGTATTTAATTTACAGCAAGTTCCATAAGTTTAGACATAGTACTAGGTACTGGGGATGCAGTGATACATCAGACACTATCCTTACCCTCAGTGATCTCATAATATGTCTAAACATGCGAACAGATCAATATCAATCAGTGTGACAAGTGCAATGATAGGAATGTGTGTATGGGCAGTGAGGGGACAGTGAATTTTGTAGGGAGCGTTTGTGGGGTCAGGAAAGGTTTTCACCTGTGTTTTGAATGAAACATGAAACAACTAGACTAGGGAGGAAGAAAGTATTTGAAACTGTGAGACTGGGTGTACAAAGTCACAGAGCATGTCTGGCACAGCTGTGGGAACTTAGAATCATCCAGAAATACTTGCATCTAAAGGGGAAAGAAGAGTGGTAGATGCTGAACCTGGAGAAACAGGACCAGATCACAAAAGCCCTGGTGTATTACTTGAAGGAGCTTCATCTGTTAGGTGGTGGAACAACAGTGAAGCCTTTTACAAAATCCCCTTATCCTTCAAAATTAATCATGGAAAATTTAGAGGACAAAGAAAAAGTAAGAAAAAGAAAAAACTCCCTTGACTTTGCATATGGAATCCCACCATCTAAAGGCAACCATTTCTCTTATTCTTGCTTATTTCCTTCCAGTCTTTTTTCTACGTGGGGTTTTTCCACCATGGAGATAATGACGATGGAGATACTTAAACAAGAGACTTAAATTCAGACTTGCCTATTACAACAATTGCTTTATGTGCTGAGCAGTAGCTTGAACCCTACACACAATCTCAGTGAACTAGAAATCACTTATAATCTTTTGTTTTTATATGTTTTATTAAAAAGTAGTTTAGATTTACAGAAAAATTGCAAAGGTGGTATGAAGAGCTCTTGTATCTTCCCTGCCCTCATTTCTTATTTAGGTCTTTCAATGAAATAGTCAGCACTACTTGGTGTTAGTCAAATAAGAAAACAGGCAAGTCGTGGGGATTCGTCTACTAACATAATGACCCCTCACTGCCTTCCTTTACCTCCCTCATCCTTCGTGGCTGTAGTAACTGGACATTGAGAATGAGAGTTCACACTGACAACCCTGGAGGGACAGATCTGTAGATCTTCCATGCTGAAGCAGGAAATTAACTCAGTTTGTAGAAAGATTCCACACTGCACTCATTGAAATAAACGCAGCTTTTTGTTCTACCCAGAACAATATTTCAGTGTCCGCATTCTAGGAGCATTTCTAAGGCTCAGCGTTGCATCTATGACCAGTTCAAGGTGGTTCTGCTGGGTATGACTCCTGCTCTCTCTCGTCTGGATGTGGACTGGGTGAAGTGGGAGCTTAGAAATCATTCTAATTTGGCTGGGAATGTGGGTATCTAGCAGGTCCAAGGTGAATGGTATAGCCACGATGACTTACTAGGTCTTCCGTAAGCCCAGATCAGTAATAGCTCACGTGTTTCCTTCTGTAGCTGTTCAGTTCAAGTTCCCCAAACTAGACTGCCTGAAGCAGGCAGTTTAATTTTTTGCAATTTCTGAATTTTTCTGGGCTTCACTGAGTTTTCACATTCTGGCTAGATGCAAGCAATCAGAGCTAATTTATTGTATGCCTCTGTGGCCAGCTGCAATGGAAACTGTATAAGTAGGAGCCAGTAGTGTTCAATATTCAAACTCCAAGTCTTCATGTAGACTTGTCTATAGTTTCCTTGCCTCTCCTGTGAAGTCTGCAGGCAATGCCTTCCTTCTCCTTCTGCCAAATAGTCCTTTTATTTTTCATCATCTGACTCAAAATACCCTGCCTTTTGTTTACTCCAAGTTCATTACTTTATTATCATCTCACTATTACCTTTATTTTATTACCATCTCATTATTTCACGAAGCTGGGGGGGATGTTTCCATGGCGATGCAGCAACCTTACCACACTGAACACACTGAAAGCACATTAGCACACTGGCTGGGGATTTATTTTTAGAGGGGACATGATTCAGGATGCTATAGAGACTGTAACAGAGCTATAAGACCCTTCCTAATTCCCCTTCTAACATATTCAATGGGAGAGGATATATTCAAGTTAGTGGGGGATGAATTTAGCAGTCTGTAAGGGTTGATGAAGAGCCTCTATAGCTGTTTCCTTTATTTTATTTTATTTTGAGGCCAGAGTTTCACTCTTGATGCCCAGGCAGGAGTACGATAGTGTGATCTGGGCTCACTGCAACCTCTAGCTTCTGGGTTCAAGCGATTCTCCTGCATCAGCCTCCTGAGTAGCTGGAATTACAGGCATGTGTCACCAGGACTGTGAATTTTTTTGTGTGTTTAGTAGAGACCCGGTTTCACCATGTTGGCCAGGGTGGTCTCAAACTCCTGACCTTAAGTGATCCACTAGCTTTGGTCTCCCAAAGTGCTGGGGTTACAGGTGTGAGGCTCTGTGCCTGGCCGCTCCTTTATTCTAATCAGCCTGCTTACTTCATGTGTTAATGAAAGTTTTTAGCCTAACACAATGATGTGTCAAGGATGAATATATCAACATACCTATCTTTCTGGAATTCAGAGCCACCAGGAAAGAAGCAAACAGTTACAATAGAGGGTGATTTGAATTTCATGTGAGGCAGAGGAAAGGCCACTGGACCAGCTGCATGGGTCCCCCTGTGGGAAGCTGTACTGTAATCTGGTCACCATTTCCCTACCATGCTCCCCAGCCTTAGTGGTGATCCATTTTGATGTGATCCAGCTCCAGGGACTGATTCCTACTAGATTGATGTATAAACCGTCATTCAAATATATCTCTTTCCATTAAAGACAAGAGCTAGCCATCAAACAGACAATGCAGAGGTAGATGAATTCTCTCCATGGGCCAAACCACATAGGAAGCTAAATTACAATCCCCGAGGCAGTACCATGGGCGACGCTTGAGCCAGCTTGCCCTGAGTGACTCATGAGAACCAGTTGCTCACATCTCTTCCCAAATACACATTTAGTGACTTCACGTTGATTGCTTACAATTGGCCATGGCAGGGATTTTTACACTGTGATCATTGGAAAATCTTATAAATTAGGACTTATTTTATCCCCCAGAAATCTGATTGCTGGGCATTTGCCACCAATAGCATTTGATCTGTTTCATAAAATAAACTCAATTGGTTAAGTAGGGTACAGTATGTCTAGGAGGAGGGTGGTCAATTTCTTTTTCTTTTACTCTTCTCATTGAATGTGTGGAAGATCAAGAAGCCTTCTAAGGGATGAATTAGTGTAATATCCTAGCATGGATTATTTTGGCTTTGGAGAGGCTAGTTCTTTAACGTCACCTATCTCTGCTCTGGTGTGTATCTTGCATTCACTGGGTAATTTGGCTTCTAGGTTCCAAGTCCTTTGGGGCCACCTCACTGTTGGCCTTGTGTATACTAATTGGGGTGGGGGAGAAAAGAGATGAAATGAAAGAAATAGAAGAGGGCTATTATCATTTTTAGTGACTTTTACCATCTTAAATATCTTTGCTAAACAATAGAAATACATTTACTGGAAGCTTAAGTTTTATGCTAAAACTGGACTTCTGCTGATTCTGGTCCTCGGTTTGGACAAATGGAGGGCAGCGGAAGCCACCACTAAGTGGATTTCGCTCTTCTTGAGGGATATAGTGCCAAAAAAATTAAGTTTCTTTCATTAGTGAAAATGAGGCTTCTCCATCAACTTTCACATTATACAAAGAAAGAAGAGGGGAAAGTCTAGGCAAGAGAGAAGGGAGGGAGGCTAGACAAAGTAAACAATTATTTTTGATTTATTGATCCCTGCAAGAAGATAGAGCCTTTGGCAGAGGAGGGAGCATCTTTCTTAATTAGTGTCATGATTTTCTGGCAGTGATTGATAATGTTTCTTCAACCCTATTGTTTTCATAGGGCTGGCTGCTTCCCTTGTGCTCCTTGCAAGGTAGCTTTCGGACCCCATCTCAGGGATGAGAGAGACAGAGGACTCTCAGGATCTCCCAGGAAGCCACAGGAGTGCCTGCATTGCAGCCTAGTCTATCTTTGAAACCAGCTCTGCCCTCAAATCCCAATTCTACCACTTAGTAGTTAATGTGGGCCAGGTGCAGTGGCTCACACCTGCAAACCCAGCACTTTGGGAGGCCAAGGTGGGTGGATCACTTGAGGTCAGGAGTTTGAGAACAGCCTGTCCAACATGGTGAAACCGTATCTCTACTAAAAATACAAAAAAATTAGCTGGGCATGGTGGCAGGCACCTGTAATCCCAGCTACTCAGGAGGCTGAGGCAGGAGAATTGCTTGAACACGGGAGGCGGAGGTTGCAGTGAGCCAAGATCACACCATGACATTCTAGCCTGGGCAACAAGGGCAAAACTCCATCTCAAAAAAAAAAAGTTGTATGTGGCTGTGTGACCTGAGTCCTAGATTAGTTAGCTTGCTTACCTACAAAAGGGAATAATCATGACTTTTGTTGAG
Organism: Ateles fusciceps; assembly: GCA_036589455.1. Classification (NCBI taxonomy): domain Eukaryota; kingdom Metazoa; phylum Chordata; class Mammalia; order Primates; family Atelidae; genus Ateles; species Ateles fusciceps. The sequence goes on along the minus strand of JAZHEH010002991.1, from coordinate 2,716,083 downwards.
AGACGTAAAGAGACGAGGTGTGGAGTACATTGTATAGTGCATGTGGAAAGCAAAAGTTATGAATAATAGTAATGGTTGGGGAGATTAATTATAATCTGCCAACAGGTACAGTATTCATTACCTTTACAGATATTTATTGAGCACCTACTGTGTGCCAGTATTGAGCACCTACTCTGTTCTAAACCCTGAAGTTATATCAGTGAACAAGACAGACAAAAAATTCTGTCTTCATAGAATGGACACTCCAATACCTCATTTAAAATTCACAGGGCCAGGTGCGGTGGCTCATGCCTGTAATCCCAACACTTTGGGAGGCCAAGGCAGGCAGATCGCTTGAGGTTGAGAGTTCAAGAGCAGCTTGGCCAACATGGGAAAAGCTTGTCTCTGCTAAAAATACAAAAATTAGCCAGGCATGGTGGTGTGTGCCTGTGATCCCAGCTACTTGCAGGGCTAAGGTGGGAGAATTTCCCTTGAACCCGAGAGGCGAATGTTGCAGTGAGCCAAGATTACATCACTGTACTCCAGCCTGGGTGACAGAGTAAGACTCCATCTCAGAAAAAAAATTTATAGTGAAAATGATTGTTTGAATTGAGAATATGCTGGAGGCCTCAGCCTAATGGACTAGGCTCTTAAATGAAGCCAAATTTCCTGCATTCAGGACAGGAAAGAGGCATAATTCAAGCCTATTGGGAGGAAGTTAGGTGCATAGCCTTTATTTTTTAAAATTTTTGTGTTTAATGTTTGTGAGTACATAGTAGGTGTATTTATTTATGGGGTACATGAGATATTTTGATACAGGCCTATAATGCATACTAATCACATCAGGGTAAATGGGTATCCATCACCTCAAACACTCATCCTTTCTTTGTGTTACAAACAACTGAGTTGTACTCTTTTTGTTATTTGTAAATATAAATTGTGGTTGACTGTAGTCTAGGTGCATAGCTTTTAAAGCCAACGTTTATTGATCCCTTGCAGTGAGACAGTATCTCATTCAACCCTTTGAGGTAAGTTTATTACATGAAGCAATGGAGCACAAAAAGTTTAAAAACTTATCCAAGACCACACATCTTAACATTGTCAGAGTCGCGTTTCAATCCCAGATGTACCTAATCCTGAAATCGTGCTCTTAGGTGTGATTAATGGGGCACCAACTCAGTGAATGGGATCTGTTCTTCAACTTGTTCCCTCCAGATTCAGACATAGATTATGGGACTAGGTGTCTGGAGAAAAGTCTGATTTCTGTAAATTTTTATTTATGAGCTTTGCAAAGGAAAGAAGCATATTTATTGGTTGGGACATTCTAGAACCTAACTGATCCACTGGAATCTATTAATAGCTCAACGTATTTTGGATGAATGACTGACTGAATGAATGAATGAACGTAGTATGTGTCCTTATTCGTCTTTCTGCAGAAAAGAGGAACTTAGACTTATTGAGCACACAAGACAGCAAGATACACATTGTTTTTGGCTGAGATAACATTGCCTTTGAGGAAAGTCAGTAGATTGGTGAGCCTGGAAGATACGTTGACATGAAAGAAGGGTAGGAAATAAGAAACTAGCAGGGCCACGGTCTTAGAAGGTATGCTAAGGAGATTGAATTCTATCTAAGGGCTGTGGGGAGCCACTGAATAGCTTTGACTGGAGTGGGAAAGAATTAAGACAAGATTCTAGAACCAAGGGTTTGCCCAAGGTCAGATTGTAAAATAGTGACAAAGCAGGAACTAGAAACTTTAAGGCTAGGGATTTTTTTTTTCTAAGCTACACTGTGTTTTCTTAATTCTTACAGAAAAAGTGTAAACTGAGTTTTTTTTTTTTTTTTTTTAGACAGATTTGCTCTGTCACGTAGGCTGGAGTACAATGCAATGGTGGGATCTCGGCTCACTGCAACATCTGCCTCTGAGGTTCAAGCAATTCTCCTGCCTCAGGCTCCCAAGTAGCTGGGACTACAGGTGCACACCACCATGCATGGCTAATTTTTGTTTTTTTAGTAGAGACAGGCTATCACCATGTTGGCCAGGCTGGTCTCGAATTCCGTACTTCAGGTGATCTGCCTGCCTTGGCCTCCCAAAGTGCTAGGATTACAGGTGTCAGCCACCACGCCGGGCCTCAGCTGAGCTTTAACTCTGGGCTGTTTCTGATCATGATAGGCTTTATGTTTTTTCTTTTTTTTGTTTTGTTTTTGCCCACCTCCACTGGGTGGGAAAATCATTTCCTACTCAGCACAGCTTGAGAGATGCTCACATGTGCCAAGAAATGCTACCCACCCCAAATACTTTGTGCCCAGGCAAAGGGATAATTAGGGACTGAGGAGGGATAAAGGAGGGCAGTAGGACAGCGTTCTGAAGAATACTTCAAATAGATCTCTGGAAGTATGTTGCAGAAGGACCTTGGGTGTTCTAAACATTGGGGAGGGATGCTCAGGACTCTGCAGCTGTCTTTCCTGGTGTCACTATTCACGGCATGCACACTAACACATATACACACCTGCCAGCACACACCTGCGTGACCTTCATGCCCTTCCAGTACTTTTGGCATATCACTCCTGCACATCACATTTCTTATATGTGTTTCCCACACTTCCACAGACACCAGAATATACACAAACAGATACTCCCCACGCTCTGTGAAATAAATCCACCACACACACACACATAGGCAAGAGCAGATGCAATACCTTAGGTTCACACACCCTTTACACACTCCTGCAAACACATCCACAGTACACACACCAGGCATATTTTCCATGACACCCCCACACAAGGCATACTTTTGGCCATAGACATATAGCACACAACTGCATCAAAACCTTTTCACCCACAAAACATACATACCTCATACTCACCTACCCACCCCAGGTCACGTTGACACTCATATCAGCACCATCTCACCACAGCAAACCACAGTCCACATTCACTCTATATCTATTAATATATCTATATCTACCATCTATAATTATGTCTGTATTCATTACATATATCCCATAGACACACAGATTCTCATTCACACACCCACCCTCCACATCCTCATTCTCTCTACACACACAGCACACACACACCATCACTACCCTGCATATAGACCATACTTATTTCTTAGGGATCAGAATTCAACAGCAAAAAATTGCCTGAGGCAACGCACAATCCTAGCCTAGAATCACTAAAAAAAAAAAAAAAAAAATTCAAAGTCTAAAAAGTTTATAGGAAAATAAAATTCTATTTGCCTATTTATAGCTTCCCTGAGGTTAAATATGGCCTTATGCCACGCTCAAGCAGCTTCTGGGATTATGTAACTCCAACAGCTCTGACGTCTGACGTCAATGCCTTCTCTACCCTCAATGACGGAAGTGCAACACCCTTTCATCCACCACCAGCAACAGCAGGTGTTCTAGGCAAAGGGATATTTACTGCTGTGGTTAAGGGATGGAGTGGAATAAATGTGGGGAAGCGGTGCCCTCAACCAGTGAGATGAGCTTCCTTGACACAGAAAACCCTGCTTGGTAAGGACTGAGGCCCAGACCAACATCTGAAAACGATCCTATCTTGCCATATGCTCCTTCTCAAACTCTCTTGATGGGAGACAAGTGTTTGGGGGAAAAGGGCAGGGACTCTAGCTGACCTGGCTGACGTCCTGAGCCTGGCATTGAAGCGCAACTGGGTATAGAGAGGGAGGGTCGTGGGTGGAGAGGCTGTGATTCAATGTCTTGGGCTTTGTGGTTCATGCTCACTGGCCACAGGGTCACAGAGGGTTTCCCAAATCCACTTACCAGCAGAGATAGAGGAGGACCACAGTGTTGCCAGGTTGGGGGTAGTATAGTGTAGTGGTTAAGCACATGGTACTCTGAGTTGCATCAGGTCAGTTTCTGGCACCTTATCTACTATTAGCTCTCTTAGCTCTTTGACCCTGGGCAGGTTACATTGCATCTCTGAGCCTCTCTTTTCCCAATATTAAACAGAGATAGCCGTGAAGTTCAAAAGAGATCATCATGGGGCAGGGCATGGTGACTCACATCTGTAATCCCAGCACTTTGGGAGGCTGAGGCGAGTGGATCACTTGAGGTCAGGAGTTCAAGACCAGCCTGGCCAACACGGTGAAACCCCATCTCTACTAAAAATATAAAAATTAGCCGTTTGTGGTGGTGGGCGCCTGTAATCCCAGCTGTACAAGAGGCTGAGGCACAAGAATCACTTGAACCCAGGAGGTGGAGGTTGCAGTGAGTAGCGATCACGTCACTGCACTCCAGCCTCGGTGACAGAGCAAGACTCCGTCTCAAAAAAGAAAAAAAAAAAAGATAATCATGAAAAGAGCTTACCACAGTGCCCAGTACACAGAAAATACTCAGTCGTCATTATCATTGAATATTAAAAAAACAAAAAAACTAAGCCTGTTTTTCTTAGTTAAATGTCCAGAGTGTCCACTCTGGCCAAGATTGACTAAGGAGGTCCCACTCTTTTTATATTTCCTTTGAAGGCAACATGTTCCTCTTTATCCAAATTGGCATTTCAGTAGTTCCCTACATCTACTGCATTTGTTCCACCTCTGTGTCTTTTCTCCTGCTGTCTCATCTGCATGCACTGCCATCCTCTCCTTCGTTGGTTTTGGCAAACATCTACTCACCCTTCAAGAGGGAGCTCAAATGCTACTTGTCATGGAGAGCTTCCCAGACACCCCAAGGCAGACTTGGGTTTCCTGTCATCTCTCACTCCTCCTTCGATGTGGTGACTTCCATGTCTCCCAAACCCCTGCAGTCCTTTTTTATTGTGGTAGACTTGGCCCTATCTGTCAGCAGCAAGAGACATGGCAAGTAGCTAAGAAAGAGGGCTCGCAGCAAACTACAAGATAGTGAGGTTATTCTACTCCTAGCCTTGCTACCCCACGTATATTCTGGGGACCAGTAGTGTCATCATCACCTGGGAAGTTATTGAGATGCAGAATTTCAGCCCTACCCTAAGCTTATTGAATTGGAGTATGAATTTTTTAAAATGAAGGGATTCATCTGCACAGCATCATTGCAGAGGCATTGTCTAGGACCTCCCACCATCTCTGCATGCAGTGTTGGTGGCAGGCAGGGCAGGTAAAGCCATGTGCATACATGAATACTTGATTTACTTAGTTGGGATTCAACCATGACCACAGAAGAAACCCCAGGTAGGGATTATATCCAATATGCAATCAAAACCACAGTATAACCTTTCCTTTTCGTTGAATCCCCAAATAATCCTTCTCTTCATTTCTTCCTTTTTGCCCTCATCTCAAACCTCTCCTAAACCCCATCTCAATTTTTCCAAGGTGGAACCAGCAGAATACGAGTTACCCTCCTCCAGTTATTACTGACTTCGTTTCATGGGGGTGTACTTCTTACAGTATTATTAGCATGAGAAAGGAGCTCCATGAATGGGGGCAACCAAGAGTGGCACTTGGTCACATTTATTTATTTATTTAAGATGCAGTCTCGCTGTCGCCCAGGCTGGAGTGCAGTGGCGCAATCTCAGCTCACTACAACATTTGTCTCCCAGGTTCAAGCGATTCTCTTGCCTCAGCTTCCCGAGTAGCTGGGATTATAGGTGCACACCACCACACCTGGCTAATTATTGTATTTTTAGAAGAGATGGGGTTTCACCATGTTGGTCAGGCTGGTCTTGAACTCCTGGCCTCAAGCAATCCACCTGCCTCAGCCTCCCAAAGTGCTGGGATTACAGGTGTGAATCACTGTGCCCAGCCACTTTGATTTTCAAGGGATCACAACCTCCCCCAATGTGGCTGAACAACAAACAGCTCACCTTCTTGTGTTCCCAAGAATACAAAGACCCTGTAGCTGTAGCCTTATGACTTCACCTGTGTCTGGATATAGCTTATCCAGCCAGACATGTTACCTCAAATCCCCTCAATTAGTAACTATCTCTACTCTTGTTATATAAAGAATATTTCCAAATTTACATGACTGCATAATTTACAAACTCTTTACAAGCTCTTGAACTAAATATATTTTAGATTCTTATAAATTAGCCAAATGCACTTCTCTCATTCAGAAAAATAGATTTCCCTGATGATCATTCTTCACTGATATCAGTACATGCCCACTTAATAGCTTTTCTCAGTAGTCTTGAACTGCTGTGAGAACGTAGTCATGGATTGGCTGGCATGTAGTAGGCTTTCTCAGGAATTTGTTCTTAGGTAAATAAATGAATAATACCCTTGTGTCCAGGGAGTCAGACTTTTTCATCTCCACATCTCCAGAGTTTCTGGCACATAGTAGGTGTTACCATTTTTCGATGAATGAATGTACAGAAACTGCAGTCATTTCTGCCACCTTTATCTCTAGGGATCCATGTGGCTTCTTAGATTAAATTGTGTGAGAAAAAGATCAGCGAGGAAAACAAAGCAGAAACCTTATTTCGTGCATATTATCATACTGGTTTTTTCATTCAGTGTAAATAAATAAAAGGGGCTACTTCCAACAATGGAACTGCAAAAATACCCAGAGATGCATATGAAAAGTCTACCACTCCCTAGAAATAAATTATCTAGTTGAGCTATTTATTTCAGACTCACTTTTTTTCCCCCCCAAAATAAATCTTCTATCCTCCATACAAGTCAGGAGAGGTTGTCTTTGTGTCTGTTTATCTTTAAGCATGGTAGGTTTCTCTGTTTATCTCTCTGTGTCTTTATTTGAATTTGAGTCTGCCAAGGGTTATGGGTTATAAGCAACAGAAACTAACTTTGGATGACTTACACAAATACATGATCTGTTGGAAGAAAAGCGAGATATTAATAGCTCACAGAATCAGAGGATGCTCTAGAGAACCACACTTGAGGAAGGAAGGAGACAAGGAAATTTCACAATTCTGGAAACTTTAGAAACATATCCTGCCATTGAAATGATTGGATATCAACCATTTTCCATTATTGGGTAACTTAACTCAAGATTCAAATCCCAGGGGCAGGGTTGAATTTCAGGACAACCTTGGGTCACATGTTCAGTCCTTTGCCAGGCAAGGATGGAATACCCAGTTTGATTAATTGATGAAGACTGTATCAGAAGAAGGAAGAATAGATATACTGTGGTAGACAGAATAATGGACCCCCAAAGATGTCCACATCCTAACAATTGGAAACTCTATGAATATGTTAGGTTGATTGGCGAGAGAGAATTAAGGTTGGAGATAGAATTAAGGTTGCTAATCTGTTGACTTTAAAGAGAAAGATTTTCCTGGATTACCAGGGTAAGCCACTATAATCGCAAGCTTTCTTCAAATGTAGGTGAGGTAGGTAGAAGAGTGTCAGCTGACTGTTAGTATGGGCGTGGGCTGTGAGTCAAAGAATATGGCAGTCCCTAGAGGCTGCAAAAGGTAAGAAAATGATCCTACCTTCAAGTCTCCAGAAAGGTACAGCTTTGCTGACACCTTGATTTTAGCACAGTGAGACCCATTTTGGACTTTTGACTCCAGACATGTAAGATAATAAATCTGTGTTGTTCTAAGCCACTAAGTTTGTGGTAGTTTGTGACAGCCAACTTAGGAAATGGATATGGAACTCGACCAGAAAAAAACACATGCCTATAATATAGTATGCCTTTATACTTACGATGTTTGCTTCTATATTGGATTTTTAACAGAAAGCTTGGTAGTTGCAGTCCACTTAGGGGTGGAGAATTGGAGAGCCACAAGTTAGTTCCAAGGCCTAGCTCAGAGGACGTGCTTGAGAAATGCTGGCTGCATAAACTGATAGACACGGACCTTCTTGCTCTTGATCCTTCCAAGTATAATGTACAGTGGATTGCTGAGGTATTCCATGCCCATTGCTGGAGAACCTTGTGGTGGATCTAACATGTGGTTTTCACAACAGAGAGGGTCCTCAGGCACTGCCTCCCACAGGGTCTTCAGAAAAGGCAAAAGCGTGCCCCACAGTACCAATTTCATCCTAGTACAAGCTCCGGCAAGCAGAGAAATGTGGCCCTCTGGAGGGTATCAAACCTGATGTTCCAGGGTGTTTGCCAGTCTTCTCTGGAGCATAACAAAATATTGCACTTGATGATGGCTCATTTTGATTACACTTCTGCTCCAGGGATTATGGTACTTTTTTCTGCAATGTTTGGGAACGCAGCATCTCTGGGTATTGGTCTATGCCCATCAGAAATCAGTGTTGTGATATAATTACATTTGTGAAACAGATGGTTCACCAACAAGCACGTGGCTGAAGCTCCTGTTGCAAACAGAGGCAACAGATCTGAGGGCTGGGACGGGAGTGGGGGTGGGGGGTGGGGGTGGGTTGAAAGCTCCTCTTTGTTCCCAGATAAGAGCCATTTAGCTTGTGTCTCCGGTGTTTTTGCAAGGATTTTGGCAGGGAGATAAATGCAGAGGCTCTGAGAAGGGAATTACCATTTATTAAGCACCTATAATGTGCTGTGTTTTTTCTATACCTATCTCACTTAATATTTATAATGAACCTAAGAAATAGATTTTAATTACTGCCATTTTACAGGTGGGGAGATTGGGGCTTAAGGAAATTTAAGTTAGGGGTCTACAGGTATGTAGCTGGTGTGATAGTCATAAGCACTGCCCACCAAATACTTCCATTTCTCCTCCCAAGCACATGAGAATGTCCCTACTCTTTGGCCCTCTGAAAATGTGGTTTCTGTTCTCTGGCCTTTGAATGAGGGTAGAAGCATGTGACTCGCTTAGGAGAGTGAAAGGAAAGCAGAAATGAAGCCGTTCTCTTGTGGGTGGAAGCTTTATGAGCCAATGCACAGTTCACGTGCTTTTCTCCTCCACCATGGTGATGGGTCATGTGGCCATGTTCCAGATAGAAGTTGCTCTGCCGTCGGGCTCTTTTCAGTGAGGATGTCATGGAACAGAGACCCCAGTCAATGTATGAGAGAGAGGAATCATGAGTGAGAAATAAACTTAGTTGATTTAAGCCACTGAGAATTTGAGGCTGTTGGCTGCAGCAGCATAACCCTGTCTAATACAGCTGCTAAGGAGAAGGTCTGGAGTTTGACCACGAATCAGCCTGGCTTTTAACTTCCACTCTGCAGAACACCAAAGTGGTCTTGGTTTCTTGTTTATGATCCATGTAGAGAGTTAGAACTTCAGGTTTGGGATTTTCTCTTTGTTGTGATTCTTTATTTTTCTGATCTTATGAAGGCAAATAGGGTTAGGTGGTTGTTCTGAGGATGTTTTGTCAGGATTGTTTCTGCCTCCCTAAAAGGCTGAGAAGATGGGGACTCTCTCCCTCTCTAGGTATCCCTCTCTAGACATCACTCATGGTACACATGGCTGCTCATGTTGTAAATGATGATGAAATACTTCCTGTAGGAGTTATTGGCATAGATTAAAATGATTAAGAAGACAATGAAATAATGACATGGGATGAAATATAATGGAATAGAATGAACTGGGGACAGAATGACTTGAAATGGAAGAGGTTGAGTTGCAACAGAATCAAATGGAATGGAAGTAGATTAGAACAGAATGGATTGAACTGGGATCAAATGAGATGAGTTGGACTTTAAATGGGAGAGAGTCACTTAGATGGAATAGATTGGAGTGGAATGTATTGGAATGGTGTGGAGTGGAATACTTGGATACAATGGAATGGAATGAATTGGATAGAATATAATTATTGGCTTAAAAGCATATATTGGAATGAAATGGATTAAAATGGAAAAAGATGGTAACTTACATTCTTTTCTTTTAGTGTCCTATACCTCCCCACCTGCCCTGGGACTATTTTTGCTGGTTTTAAGTAGTGAACGTAATGCTGAGAAAATGATATTAACTAGATGACCCCTCTGAGGGAGATAATTTCAATCTCCTCATTAGCTCTACCAGACTGCTTTGTGGGGTTGGCCTCTGGTCTTTCAGTGTGTGTGTGTGTGTGTGTGTGTGTGTGTGTGTGTGTGTGTGTGTGTGTGTGTGCACATATGGTGAGGGTAGAGCACTGTACTAGTCAAGGTACCCAGGCCACAGCCTTTGAACTAACTAACAATTACTGGATCTGGGGGGAAACATGGCTGGGGTGGGGGACATTTGGCTAATTCCATTTGGTGAAATTCATGATCTCATTTGCTTTTCTGCCTCTTCCCCACTTCCCCCTCTCCCCCTACCCCTATCCCATGTTCCCTGTATAGTAACAAGAGGCTTTCTCTGCTTTTTTCCTTCCCCTCTCCCCAGAATGAGGGAATGTGCTTGGAAACAGTTGCCGAGGGAGCAATCTTGTTTTTGAAAAAGAAACTGTAAAAAATGTGTTTGCAGGGATGCCAAAGTGGAGGAGCCTTATTTAAGTGAGTGGGGTGGTGGGAATGTGTTTACACAGCAAAAAAACGCAAGCCGGGTGTCTACTGTTTCTTAAGTGGATGGTATTTTGAAGGGACTTTATGGTCGGTCTTTGAATTCATTGTTACTGCTTCCAGTCCAGGAAAGTGTGCGTTCCTGGTGTTCTTCATGTAGCTTGGGTTAAGCAGCAGAAAACTGACAGCCAGTCTGAGCTTGTGCTTACCTAATAGAAATCTGTGTATGTGCAGCTCAGACAGAGCCATAAATGTGCATAGCTGGGTGCATCCATGACCACTGTGAGGATTAAATGAGGTGGTACTTGCCAACACGCTTAGGACTGAGCGTGGCATGTAGTAAGCTCTAAATAAGTGTTAGCCCATTATTAATTCTGTGTACATGTGCATATGCACACAATCCTGCCAACACTCATTGATAGGTACCATTGTATACACATATAAAATTATTTCCTTGCACAGCTGTGCAGACCAATAGCTAGGCACACCTGTGGGATTATGTTGTTAAACCAAATCCTATGCACACTCATAACTTTGCTTATGTACAATCAGGTATTTTCTCATCTTTGTGCATGGCTCCACGTTGTGTGCACCATCAAAAGATGAAGGCATGAAAGAAGAAATTACATTTATTGAGTTTTTTATGTGGAATGTATATAAATTCAATTTGCAGATTTTCTTTGGAAACCTTGCTGAGGGCTTTTTCAAATACGCATCAGAGGATTCCTATTTAGAGCTTTGTTTCTATGTTCCATTCTTTCTTGGTTTCAAATGGCTCTTTTCTTTCCATCTCCTCTGCTATCATCTGAATCTTCTTCTTATGTGTTTATTCATCCATCCATCCATTTATCCATCCACCGTCCATCCATCCACCCACCCACCCATCCATCCATTTATCCATCTACCATCCATCCATTCATCTATGCACCCCACCCATCCATCCATTTATCCATCCATCCATCCATCCAACCATCTATCCCACTAAGATGCTTTACATGATGCTGAGTGCTGGTCTATAAGACAGATTTGAGTCAACCCTTTCAGAACCTCTCATCTATCCTGGCATTAAGTAAATTATTTGCTAGTATGTGTGAAGCAGTTTATCATGGCAAAGCTCTATTGCATACATGATAATACTTGATTAGCAAAGAATTAGATCTCGGATTTTGGAACTTGAACACCTGGGTTCAGATCCCAGCTCTGCCAATTATTTGCTGTATCTGGACAAGTTACTTAGCCCTTCTGTGCCTCCGTTTCTCATCGGTAAAGGAGAGACCACAAAATGCCCATTTTCAAGTATTTTGGTGAGGATTGAAGGAATTCATATATGGAAAGCACTTAAAACAGGGTGTGGTACATATTCAGTGCTATATGTTGCGGCTAAAATTGCTCTTGCTGATTTTCTCAGACCTATGCAATTAGTAGTGTTATCTGCATTTTGCACATAAAAAAATAGGGTCAGGGCAGTTCAGCATTACCCATGAATAACTGCCACGGCTGGTCAGCTGTCCTCCCTATCTGTTCCCTTCTGCCAGCCCCCAATCCCAAGGCAGTCACTCATTCCTGCTCTCAGTCTCCCAGGAACTGTCAGTGAACACAGATTTGAGTCTCGTTCTGAGAGGAGGGCTTCATAAATGGCTGCTCAAGGCTCAGAAAGCCTCAGCTCTGTTTGGCTGTTTTCAGCACTCTCCCGCTTTGACTCATCTCCAAGGTTCTTATCCCTTCTAACTTGGGCTCCTCAGTTAGTCTGAAACAAGATTTTTATGTCAGGAAGGAGTGGTGGAGAATGATAAGGTAGGGGTAAGCTGTGGCATATTATAAAGAACCAGAATCTTAGGGTCAGACCCGGGCTTTGGTCGCTTTCAGGTAGAAAGCGACCTGTCCTCTCTGTGCCTCATCTGTAAAATGGGATGGCAGTTTTTCCAGCATGTCCTCTCAGAGCAGTGTAGTGATGATGGAGAAGCAGGCTTTCTCTTCAGACTGACCAACATTCAGATCCCAGCTTTGCCTCTCACTGACTAGGACTTGCTTGTCTTCCTTGCAATGGAATTAGCTTGGGTTCGTAGTTGCAAGCAAAAGCACCCAACTCTAAATGATCTCAGCAGAGAATGAATGTATTAAAAGGAAGCCCATAGAATTTCTGGATGTCTGACAAACTGGCTTAGAAACTGAGAAGAAACAGGGAGACAAAATAGCCAGAACTACCCCAAAAACCATGCCAGGAAAGTTGTCGTGGAGGACCCTGCTATTGCCCACACTGGACGCTGGATGTTGCGTGGTGTTACTTTTCCCAGGATGGCTCCTTTACAGTCCCTGTTACTTGGGTTACCAGCTCCCAATTCAAAGTCACATGTAATTGGCCAAGCCATGCTCTTGCCTGTACTGCAAGGGAGGCTGGAAAAGCAAATATTTGGTCTTTTCAACTTGTTGGAGGGAGGTTCCATTTCTCTCCAAGACCCATAAGATGGGGGAGCTCCCAAGCATAGGAGAAGGTGATGAAGATGATTTTAAAAACACAAAAAAACTGAAAAATGAAACTAAACTGTCAACTACAATATGGATTCTTCTTCTGTACAATTTGGCAAACGAGACTTATTTCTAGGAATTATTGTGAAAGTTACATAAATTAACATGAATTAGGCATAATACCTAGCACATTATATGCGTTCAACAAATGCTGGTTTCCTGCCCCAGTTACTAGAAGGTGCTCCAGGGTCTGAGTTTCTGGGGTGGTTCCCAGAAGGCTTCTTTTTCCCAGCTGTGGAGGAGGTAAAGACTGTCTTTGTCCATGATGCTGATTTATCTCCAGATCCCTAGTGGCTCACAGATGCTCCTGAGAAGAGCTGATCTCGAGATGCGAGAGAAGAGAGCCCAGTACCGTTTAGTTCTCAGGAGGAGATCAGGGTTGGGAATAGTCTCGCTCTTCTGCCTAAAACTGGGGTAAAATTTCACACGGCAGATGGACAGAAATGAAGAGGACTGGCTCTTGGTTCATTAATCAGAGCATCATTTGAGTATATGCTTTTCTCTTGATAAAAACTTACTATATTTCAGTTCCACTAAAGCCTTGTACAGGTTTTATAGATTGCAGATATCAACTGGCCTCCCTTACAGGAGAACGTAGACTCATGGATATGTTCACACCATTTGCCCATTCTCCGAGGTCCAGGTTCAAGGCCATGCCCTTGGGTGAAGCTGTGCAAGATAATTCATTCCCCAGAAACTTCTGCCTTCTTTGAATGCCTCTGAAGCTCATATTGTTTCCTCTTCTTCCTCACTCCTGTTCTTTCTCTCGCAAATATTTGTTAAGGGCCTACTACATGCTAGGCACTGGAAATAAAGTCATAAAACCAATAAGCTCTCTGCTCTCAGAGAATTTTCCATTCTGGTAAAGGAAAGAGAAAATAAGAAATAAAATAGTTCTATATTGCGGTAGGTGAGTGTTGGGAAGACTGAAACGATGAAGTCAGGGGAGATTGGGAAACTTTATGTGTGGTTGTCAATGAGGTCCCTTCTAAGAAAGACTGAGCCCTATGAAGGCCCAGGGAAGACAGTTGCAGTTGGATGGAATGACAGGTGAACAGATTCTGAGGCAGGCATGAGCTGGTGTCTTCTGGGTACAGATAAAAGATTAGCCTGGCTAGAGAGCAGCGAGAGAGGGAGAGAGGAATTGGATAAAGCTTAGTAGTGCTTGGTATTTTGTTTTTTTCAACTGGATTTCCTATAAATCAGACCTGTGCCTTCTACTTTTTGGTGTCTGCCTGCTACTGTGTCTAGAATGCAGATCGTGAGGTCCTACACTAGGTCAGGTGGGGTACATCGAAGTTGGGTCACGTTTTGCCGATGCAGTCAAATCAGGAGGCGTAAACCTACGAATGGAGCATGAGAACCAACCTCTGATGAGAAAATTTTATTAGGAGCTCTTTGGGGCAGTTTGGGCCAATTTTAACACCCCCAGGGGCTTCATTTAAAGGCACAGCCTTCTGGACCTCCCATTTCACAACCTGCTTGTCAAATGCTTACATAGCTGTATCAGAATACTTCTGCTAGGAACATGCCCACAGGAGAGAAGTGGCGACGTTGCCCTGGAGCCTCCTATTTCTGCTGCCTCTGGCTGAGACAGGGTAGGCAAGAAATCAACACTTCACTTTCAGCCTGGATGGCTTCAAGGAAACAAGTAAATTCTCTGCCACGGGGTAGATATTGGTGTTGAAGTGACCCTGATTTTTCTTCTTAGCCCCATTCCCCATGGCAGGAAAAGTTAGGTTGGCATTTGAACCAAAGCTTTATAAGTAATTTGCAGGAAAAGGCAAACCCTGGTTAGAAGCAAAGACATATGTATTTCAAAGGAGTCATAGAAATTCTTACTTTTCTGTCCTGGCTGGCTCTAGGGAGTTGGAGGCAGAGAAAATTATAGTCTCTTGTGCTCCAGGCTGTCCAGGGCTTTTAGAGATGTCTGTGAAAAACAGAATCTCCCAGGATGGTCAAAGTCAAAAGGTGTGGCAGGAACTTAGCTACGTTGATGGGTCGCTCTGTGATGTCGCTCAGCATATCTTTCTCTGCTGCTTGGGTCTTTGTGTTTCAGACTCATCTGCGCACGTGGTTAGCCTCACGTGAGACCTACACCCTAACAGGTGCTCACTCCTCTGTCCTGTTTCTGAGCAACTTCTCCGAACCCATCTTGCAGCACCCTTCTGAGCAGCTTCTGACCCAGTTAATCATACTCTTTCATTTGGGTCTTGACTTTTGGCATATTTCTCATCTTGACCCTGGACTGTCCCCCTACAGCTAGCGTGCCACCTATACAAGGACTCAAAGGCATTTTTCTGTCCCAGCCGTCCCCTCCTATATTGGTTCAGACCTGTGGTCAGGACACAAGCCGTGAAGAACAGAATGAGTCTTTCTTGTCTTTGCATTCTAGGTCTTTATCCCTTGACTCTTAGATCTTCCAGCCTCTTTTATAGGCAGTGGGTCCTTTGAATACCTACCATATGCAAGATAAAATTATAAGTGGGCTGAGGGTGGAAAGCTTGAACTCTGCCTTGTAAGAAAAATCTTAGGTTTTTTTCTCTGTCAGTGCTAGAAATGACAAGTTTCTAAAGATTTGTTTCCTTAGTACTGGAATCTCTGTTCCTAGTTTGCTGAAAGTTTTTTATTGGTGATACATGTTGTATTTTATTACACGATTTTTCTGCATCCATTGAAATGATCTTATGGCTGTCCTTTTTTAGACTGTTAATATTATGAATTACATGGATTAAAATTCAAGCGGTAAACCAACCTTGGATTAATTAGATGAATTAGAAGGGGATAATGTAATGGCAGAGGTGGACCTAGAATGTGGCTATCAATAGAATACAAGTTAGCCCGTATGACCCTCAGTGTTCTCTCAGGTTGGTAACGTAAGACTTAGTAAAAGTATCCAGAAGGGTGGGTATTCAGGGTGTGGGAGAGAGCTTTCTCTTGGGGACCAAGTGTATGCATCTTATTCTCAGGTTCTTTGGAGAACTAGTTGGTGAAGAAGAAATAAAGAGACTATGAGTTTTTAGGATTTATGGGTGGGTGTAGAATTGTGTAATTCTTTCTTGGGAAACAGGGAAGGGGAGGCATTTGTTTGGATATAGGAGCCATTAAGGTACAAATTAAACAGGGCTTTCAAGTAATTCTTATAGGACTGTCAAGGAAAACCACTTTGAGGGGGAAGGGTATGTTCTTTTTTATTTGATACATTAGCATCTATCACTGCTCTGAGCATAGAACACATCTTTAGTATATGAGACTGATTGCTTGAATGATACACCAAATTCCATTCAAACAGATTCGAAGCTCATCCAAATTCTCCTCTCTGATAGAACTGGGCTATAGCAAATGGAACTGGAAATAAGTAGGCCACCCCTGGGCCTTGACAGTGTGTTTTGCACAGGATTTTGTTAGAATGTCATTTTACATAGTAGGTGCCTATTATCAAGTAGGTATATGACTATTGTCATAAGAGAAAGTGGGAATTAATCTTAGCAAAGTAGATGTCAGAACATTTGAAAAAGATTATAATTGCAAGTGTTCTGGAAAGGAAAGCAAATTAAGTTAGTCATTTACATAAAAAAAAAACTGATACAAGAAAAAGAGGAAGGGGTTTTGCGCACGTCTTGTTTTATCCCCTTGGAGCAGTTATCCTGTCCACCAAAGGTGGTTCTTTCGGTCCTAACTTCTAAGGTAAATGTGTTATTTATAATGCTCTCTATGTCAAGAGAGAGAAAAAAGAATGAATGAAAGAAGGAAAGACAAGGAATTCTAAGTCAGTCTTTATCTTTCGCTTGTTTCTGAAAGCCAGTGATTTCAAAGAACGTTGACAGAAACCGACTGACCTTGGACAAGTCACTTAGCTTACCTAGAGTCTCAGTTTCTTCATCTGTGAAAGGATGCTAGTAATGCTAAGCATTGAGGTTTACAATAAAGAATGAGAAAATGCATTTGAAAGTACCTACTTAGGGCTGGGCACAGTGGCTCACGCCTGTAATCCCAGCACTTTGGGAGGCCAGGGTGGGCGGATCACAAGGTCAAGAGATCGAGACCATCCTGGCCAACATGGCGAAACCTCGTTTCTACTAAAAATACAAAAATTAGCTGGATATGGCGGTGCGTGCCTGTAGCCCCAGCTACTAGGGAGGCTGAGACAGGAGAATCACTTGAACCCAGGAGGCAGAGGTTGCAGTGAGCCAAGATTGCACTACTGCACTCCAGCCTGGTGACAGAGCAAGACTCAGTCTCAAAAAAAAAAAAAAAGAAAAAAGAAAGAAAGAAAAAGAAAGTACCTAACTAGAAAAGGCCTAGGCTGGGGGACAAGGTGAGACTCCAATGAGTCTCAAATGTCTTTTAAAAAAGAGTCTTCATTTGACCTTTGAAAAATTATTTAACGTCTCTAAGCCAACTTTATTCTACTTGCTGAAGTTGTCTTGGCTCTTACAGATCTTTTGAATTTCCATATGAATTTTAAAATTAGATAATCATTTCTACAAAAATGTTTGCTTGATAAATCTTTTGTTACTTTTATCTCTGTTCCCTCTGTATCTAATGTGCCCTTTATTCTCTGATTGTTTTTATTATTTTCTTGTTGGTTTTCAGGAATTTAGTTAAGATTAATTTGGTAAAGAAGTGATAGCTTAAAATACTAAATATTTTAAAACCATGAACATGGCTTATTTCTACATATATTTAGGTCTTTTAAAATTTCTCTCAGTAAAGTTTTTATAGTTTTTATTGTGGAGGCTTTGCACATCTTTTGTGAGATTTATCCTTAAATACTTAATATTTTTGTAGATACTGTAAATGGTATTTTATTAACTTTCAGTAGACCATTACTATGTTGTACATACACAACTGAGTTTTGCATACAAATCTTGTGTCTTGAAGCCTTGCTAAAATCACTTATTATAATGGTTTTCTTTTTAGAGTCCAAAGAATTTTCTACAGAGATGATCTCATTTGCAAGTAGAGACGGTATTAATTATCCTTTTCCAATATGAATTCCTTTTCTTTTCTTTTTCTTGCTGTATTGCACTGGATAGAACCCCTAGTAAAATGTTGAATTTAAATGGCAAAAGTAGATGTTCTTTCTTGCTTTTGTCTTGACCTTAGGGGGTAAGTGTTGGATCTCCCACTGTTAAGTATGGTGTTACCATAGATGTCCACTATCAGTTTGAAGAATTTCTCCTCTATTCCTAGTTTGCTGAAAGTTTTTTATTGGTGATACACATTGCGTTTTATCACATGATTTTTCTGCATCCATTGAAATGATCTGTAGCTGTTCTTTTTTAGACTGTTAATATTATGAATTACATGGATTGAAATTCAAGTGGTAAACCAACCTTGGATGTATTATTTTTATATATTGCTAAATTTAGTTTGCTACAGTTTACTGAGAAATTTTTAATTTATGTTTTTGATGGACATTGGTCTGTAGTTTTCTTTTTCTCGTCATGTTTTTGTTTGTATCAGGGCAATGCTGGCCTTACGAAATGAGTTGCAAAATATTCCATCCTTGTCGATGTTTTGTAAAAGCTTCTGCAGAATTAATATTATTTCTTCCTTGAATGTCGAAGCTGAGGTCATTCCTTTGCAGTTTCCTCATGTGGGCATTGGTGCTATAAATTAGCCTCTAGGTACTGCTATAACTGCATTTCACATATTTTGATATGTTACATTTTTCATTCTTTTCAGTTCAAAATACATTTTTGGTTCCCTCTTAATTTTTAAATTTTATTCATAGATTATTTAGAAGTAAATTTTAGCCACCAGGTATTTGGGCATTTTTTGTTATTTGTTTCTAACTTAATTCCACAAGGTATCACAATATAGTTTGGATGACATGAACCCTTTTAAAATAATTGAGATTTATGCTGTGGCCTAGAATATGGTTCATCTGTGGATTTTTTTCTAGGTTGTATTATTTCTGATAGGAAATCTATTATTCTTATCTCTGTTTCCTCTGTAAATAATGTGTCCTTTATGTCTCTGATTGCTTTTATGAGTTCTCGCTGGTTTTCAGAAATTTACTTAAGGTATGCCTTGGTATAGTTTTCTCCATGTTTCTTCTACTTGTAATTTGTTAGCCTTCATGGCTTTGTATGTGTAGAGTTTTCATAATATTTTGAGAATATGTGTCCATTAATTCTTCAAATTTTTTTTTCTGTCTCCTTTCTTCTCTCCTTTAGGAACTCTGATTCCACATATGTTAAGTCGCTTGATGTATTCCACAGTTCAGTCACGCTATTTTCATATTTTGCTGTCTCTTTTTTTAATCTCAGTGTTTATTTTTAATTGATCTGTGACGATGTTTTCCCCTTTAATAATATTTTCTCCTTCATTGTGTCATCTGCTTTTAATCCAATCCAGTATATTTCTTTTTTATATTACAGTTGCTATCCTTAGAAGTTTTCATTTGCTTCAAATGAAGTAAAGGTAGCAATTTTAGACCTGAATTTATTTTAAGAGAGTTATTTAATAAATAGTAGTATAGCTAGTCGTTGAATTTGGCAACAACCGTGAAAGGGACTGAGACTTAGGACACCTCCTATTACATGTTCTCTTATAGATGGAGAAACTGAGGCTGAGTTGGATGCAGATTCCTCCGACCATGAGTGAAGGCACTTTGTAATGTCTTTATTCTCTGTCTTCACGCAGCTCACAGTTCCACATGCTCCAGCCATTCCCTCAACAGTCAGTGGGGTAGACACAGTATCACATGCTGAGTTGCAAGTAAAGTCCTGTCTGCTGTGTATTTATTAAGATTAATTTACTAGGGTGGTTGGGGGTTAATTGAGAACTTAAAAATGTTAATAGACACTGTTCCCAATAAATCATGTCACCAGATCTTTATAAAAACAGTGGGGAGCTTTTAAATTAAGCCCAAGAAGCAGTATTGACTTCACATGGTGGGCTCAGTACAACCTTTAAGAAAATGACAGGTATTATCAGCTGAATCTGGAGCCTATAATTCCCCCAGCTACTGAATTCTCCATGGGAAGCCATCCTCATAATAATAGCTATTATTTGTTAACGCCTACTGTTTGCCGGAGGTTAATCTTGGCATTTGATAGATGCTCTCTTTGATCCCATCAATGTCAGTGTTATTAACTCCCATTTCATAGATGAGATAATCAAGGTCCTGATAAATGAAGCCTAAGATTGTGGCTTTTCTCCAAGTTCCTCTCTCTCAACTCTAGCAATGTCAGAGTTGTAAGAGTTTCTACAATCATATGTTATCCTTTCCTGTTTCTGGGCTTTGGTTTCCATTGTTCTTTCTACCTGGAACGTCCTTTCTCTTGCTTTTTGGCCGCCTTCACATCTCAACCCTTTTGATAAAACAGATCAGTTCATGTTACTCACCACTTAACTGTCTCAGAATGTCTCCTTTGCTTTAGGATGCAGTGTGTGCTTCTTAGCATAGCCAGCAAGGCAAGATTGGAGAGACCGTTACTAGTCTCTTCTAATAAAACCCATCTCTCCATCCCTCTGTACCCTCTCTCCCTTTTCCTGCTTTACTTTTCTCCATAGCCTCGGTCTTAGCTGACAGTATACATTTATCGACTGTGTTATCATTCTCCCCCACTTGAATGTCACCACCATGAGGGCAGGCATTCTTGTCTGTTTTGTCTACTGTGTGTTGTGTCCCTAGTGCCTCTTCCAGATGTTGCAGAGAAGCTGTCAAAAGTGAAGGCATAGGAATAGTCATGGGATGTGATAGTGAGAAGGTAGTGGTGAACGTAGTTGTGGGCAAAGAAGCCAGACCATGGTGGCAGAAGCAGGGAAGAAGAGGAGGGAGTAGGCAGAATACTCTATCAAGAATTTTTTTTCCTTAGCTAATGCATGCTGGGCTTAATATCTACGTCATGGGTTGATAGGTGCAGCAAACCACCATAGCACACATTTACCTATGTCACACATTTACCTGCACACGTACCCCAGAACTTAAAATTTTTAAAAAAAAATTTTAAAAGATTGTTTTTTCCTTTAGGAGAATATCTTTTTAGTCTCACTTTACTCCACTTCTTAGCCACATTTGGCACCATTGCCTGCTCCTTTCTTCTTCTTAGAATACTCGCCTCCTTTGACGTGTGCTGTTCCTTACATTTCTGGTGACTCGATGTGGTTTGGATCTGTGTCCCCACCCAAATCTCACGTTCAATTATAATCCCAGTGTTGGAGGTGGGGCCTGGTGGGAGGTGATTGGATCATGGGGGCCATGTCTAATGGTTTAACACCATCCCTCCTAGTGCTGTTCTCCTGATAGCATTCACATGAGATCTGGTTGTTTAAACATGTGTAGCACTTTCTCCCTCCCTCCCTTCCTCCTGCTCTGGCCAGGTAAAACGTGCCTGCTTCCCCTGTGTCTTCTGCCATGATTGTAAGTTACCCAAGTTCTCCCTAGCCATGCTTCCTGTACAGCCTGTGGAACTGTGAACCAATAAAACCTCTTTTCTTTATAAATCACTCAGCCTCAGACATTTCTTTATAGCAGAACATAGTGCAAGAACAGACTAATACACTCCTTCTTTCTTAATTCTTGGATTTCCTATGTTGTTCTGTGTGTTTCAAGCATGTCTGATTACTCTTTCCATGGCTGATGGCTTCTCATTCTTCAGGTCTCAGCTCACCTGTCTGTAACAACCACATTTTCCAGCTTCTGTTCTTGATGCTTTGATGTCTTGGCACCTTGCTGACCTTGGAGGGACTGCCCCCTCAGGGTTAGCCAGTTACTGGAAATAGTAAAGGACTTAACTTAAGCGTGACTGTGTCTTATGCAAACTAACCAATCTAAAGCCCACACCTCCCACCGCGTCCTTTAAGGGCTCACTCAGGGTTGATTACCTACCTGTCCTAATCGCCCCAGGGCCAGTGATTAAGATTTAGCTCAGTTAGGCAAGACCAGGCTATGTAGCAATGATGAATAAATCTGTAAGTCCAGCTTCATTCAATAAAACTTTATTTCTTATTTACACAAACTCTGCCACACATGGGCAGCCATCTCCATCTCATAGCAATGCCATCCAAACCTATGGCCTCCGACATTACCACATCAGTCACCTGGAAGCGGCTTAGATCACTTATACCCATTGGCCAACATATAATCACATGGCCCCAGTCTACCAGCAAGGGAAGTTGGGGAAATGTATTCTTCTTGAGTGCCCCAGGTGTGGCAAACTGCAAAGCCTTGTCTCTCTACTACAGCATGAAAGGGAGAAGGGAGCCTCTTCAGGAGGCTGTGAACTACTGCTGTGGAGAAAGCTGGCTAGAAAGCAGTGAGAGCTTAGGAGCAGGTGGTGACCTGGGATTTGCTCTGGATCTCATCAGCACCTAGTTTCTCACATTCTGCATTTCTAGCAGGCTAGGAACCCGGGATGTGGACAGTGACATCAGAAATGCATGATTCACGTTCCACTTCCACCACTGGCCAACTTTGTGGCCTCGGGCAAGTCATATCACCTGTCTCAGCCCTTACGTTTTTGTTTTTGTTTTTTTTTTTTTTACCACTGAGAGTAAGCATCAATGCCTGCTTCATAGAGCTGACATGAGAACTGGAGACGGATGATACCTGCATCATGCCTGGCAGGAACACCTTGCTCAATGAGTGATTATCACCATGATAGTTGTTTTTATCATCTTGATAATTATAGCAAAACCTGCTGAGGCATGGACCTTAGCAAAGTGGGAGCAGCTTTCAATTTTGGATTTCCAACTCTCTGTATACGATGACCCCTACAGAAGACCTCACACCTGTTCTAAAGAAGAGAAAAATACTCACGCCTGGGTTTGGCCATTTCCTTTGTTAGAGTTGTCACAGGATCTTCACCCCTCCCAGCTCTAGTTGGAAGGTGAATTGCAGTGCAGCCCTTTTCCAGGGTAATAAGTTTTTTAATGTAGACGCAATTAGTGAATAAGCAGTTGATTAGTTCATTATGAAAATACTGAAAACAACACCATTTGTGGTGGCAGAAGCTTCAGGAAGACAGATGCGTTCCCTTTTCATGTTACCGGCTGGGTCAGAATGCCAGGAAAGTTAACATATTTTACCATAATATTAAGCCCTTTTAACACTGAAAGCCCATTATGTTAGGAAAAAAATCCCCCTCTGGGGTATTAATTAGAGAGAGAGAGCTTTAAAAAAATAATAATCCCATTAAATTCCTCTCTTATAGCCATTTTCATAAAGAATCCTTAATGTGCATTGTGGATGGAAAACTGCAACTCTGGCTAAAGAATTTATGAAAAACACTAGGCAGCTGATTAATCATTTTTAAGAGGAGGAAAACAAAACATTTTGTCAGGTTCCTGGATTTGGGTTTCTAAAACAATTATGAACAGCCTAGACCAGAAGTCAGAGAGTAACGCTGTCTCTATATCATAGTCTCTAGCCCTCCCTAAAGCTAATGATGACAGATGATTGCTCTGGGTGGAAACGTATGCTGTGTCCCAGCTTCGGATCACTCTCTTCTCTTGGGGCTTTCCTGAGTTGCACTGGGTCTCTGGCTGGCGTGGCAGTCTGGTTCTGAATTTTTACATGTATACTTGAAATAGGTATTTAAAATATATGTTCAGGCTGGGCAAGGTGGCTCACGCCTTGTAATCCTAGTACTTTGCGGGGCTGAGGCGGGTGGATCACCTAAGGTCAGGAATTCAAGACCAGCCTGGCCAACATGGTGAAACCCGGTCTCTGCTGAAAATACAAAAATTAGCCAGGCATGGTGCCTGTATTTCCAGCTACTCAGGAGGCTGAGAAAGGAGAATTGCTTGAACCTGGGAGGCGGAAGTTGCAGTGAGCTGAGATCACACCATTACATTCCAGCCTGAGTAACAGAGTGAGACTCAGTCTCAAAAAAAAAATGTAAAATATATGTTCATTTGTTCTTTTATTCATCCCTACGGTAAATATCTACTGAGCCACTCTGCATGCCATATGCTGTACTACGTGCATGAGAGAGAATGGTGAACAGAGTAAACAAGGTCCCTGAACTCAGAGGCTTTGAATTAGTTCATTTTGTGTTGCTATAAAGGAATACCCAAGACTGGGTGATTTATAAAGAAAAGACGTTTGTGATGAGAATACTTGGGGAACAACACACCCTGGGGTCTGTGGATAGTGGTGTGGAGAGCATCAGGAAGAAGAGCTAATGGACGCTGGGCTTAGTACCTAGGTGATGGGTTGATCTGTGCAGCAAACTACCATGGCACATGTTTACCTATGTAATCAAGCTGCACATCCTGCACATGTTCCCCTGAATTTCAGATAAAAGTTTTTTGTTTTTCTCAGTTTCGTTTTTTGCAATGGAGTCTTGCTCTGTTGCCCAGGCTGGAGTGCAATGGTGCGATCTTGGCTGACTGCAACCTCTGCCTCCCAAGTTCAAGCCATTCTGCTGCCTCAGCCTCCTGAGTAGCCGGGATTGCAGATGTGTGCCACCATGCTCAGCTAGTTTTTGTATTTTTAGTAGGGAAGGGTTTCCACCATGTTGGGCAGGCTGGTCTCAAATTCCTGACCTCAGGTAATCTGCCCACCTTGGTCTCCCAAAGTGCTCATGGATATGAGCCATCACCCCCAGCCTAAAATAAAAGTGGAAGGAAAAAGTAAAAAGGTAAAAGAAAAGAGGTTTATTTGATTCACTGTTCTGGAGGCTGTACAAGAAGTATGGTGCTGGCATCTGCTTCCATTGAGGGCTTCAGGAAGCTTCCAGTCATGGCTGAAGTTGAAGGGGGAGCAGGCATGTTACATGGCAAGAGAGTGAACAAGACAGAGACAGTGGAGATCCCAGACTTTTTTTTTTTTTTTTTTTTTTTGAGTCAGAGTCTTGCTCTGTTGCCAGGCGCCATGCTGGAGTGCAGTGGCGCGATCTCGGCTCACTGCAACCTCTGCCTTCTGGGTTCAAACAATTCTCCTGCCTCAGCCTCCCGAGTAGCTGGGACCACAGGTGCGCGCCACTGCGCCCAGCTAATTTGTGTATTTTTTAGTAGAGACGGGTTTCACCATGGTCTTGATCTCTTGACCTCGTGATCCACCCACCTCGGCCTCCCAAAGTGCTGGGATTACAGGTCTGAGACTCTCTTAACAACTGGGTCTCCTGTGAACTCATTAAGACAGTGGAAAGGGTCCAAGCCATCCATGAGGGATCCACCCCCCACGACTCTTAACAACTCCCAGCAGGCCCCGACCTCCAACACTGGGGATCACATTTCAGCATGAGATTTGGAAGAGGCAAACATCCAAACCATATCAGGCTTCTAGTTCATGGAGGGGTATCCATTAATCAGCAAATCACAGAGGCTGTCCTGAAGTTGCAAACGGGGTAGATGTCATGGAGGAGGGAGTTGTGCAGTGCTGGGAGAGTGAATGACAGGCTGGCTGTTGATGCAGCAGGAGGTGGGGGTGAAGTCAGGGGAGGCCTTCCCTGAAGCTGACAGGTAGGAAGGCAGGGGTGAGCAGATGAATGGGGGTGCTTCCAGCAGAGAAAGTAGTATTTGCCAAGGTCCAGCCCTGGGAGAGAAAGAATAAACAGCATTTGGGGAGGCGAAAGGAAACCAGGTGGCTAAAAGCTTAGCAGGAGAGCAAGAGAGTAGGGAGTGACATGGCACGAGGCTGGAGGGGTGGGTGGGGGCTGTGGCCAGGTAGGGACTGTCATCTTTATCCTGAGAGAAGGGTAACCACTAGAGCAGCGTATGTGGCATGATCATGTTTGTATATATGTGTTGACATTCATATACATATGATAAAATTGCATTGTGTGATGCTGAGTGAATTGCTTTGTCTCTCTGATTCTTTCCTCATTTATTAAATGATACTAATAACAGGAGTTACTTCTGGTTTTACAGTAGCTATTAAATGAAATAACCCAAATGAAAATGCTGATCCTAGTGTTTGGTGTGCTGGATGTATACAAGGAAATTTTCTTCCTTCCTTCGCACTTTATCTCCATCCCTTCCTTTCTCCCCCCTCCCTCCTCCCCCTCCTCTTCTGCCTTTACAAAATGAACTAACTGAATATATCTTGCTTCTTTTAACTTAGGACTCATGGCTGTTTTCTTTTTGAACTAGGGATTCTGCTTTGCTTATTGCTCTTATTAAATCAGTTGATTATCATATCTTTCAGTCAGTGAGTATTAAATGGACACTAACTTTGTGCCTGGTTCTGCAGAGATGCTTAAGATGCCTAGGGGATTGGAAGGCTTCCTAGTTATACCACCTGCACATCTTTGTGGTCCAAAGTGCGCAAGAAGTTTTTAATTAAACAGGTGGCTTTAGGAATAGATACTATACAAAGCGAAGTAACTGGCTGGTTGTTCATCCTCAAGGGAATTAGTAACTGAGTCGTCTTTAGTCATAGCATATAATCAACGTGTGCTTGAAGCCTGTTTAAATATGCACAACCATCTTGACTTTGGTTTTGACTATTTCCTCTCTGTGTCACTGTCCTAGGGCTCCTCAGATTTTATATGTGTGTGTGTGTGTGTGTGTGAAATAACAATGAAAGCACCGTTTCACCATCACCTTCATGCTGGCAAGAAGAGCCATCATTGAGTCTTCCAGCAACAATTTCAGTCTGATTTCACATGTCTGTTTAGGCCCATGAGACAGTACCAAGAACAATCATATGACTTAATTACAATTCACTTATCTTGATGATGTTTTTTTGATAAATAATCTTGATGTAAATTCCTAGTGGGCCATGAGAGAGTAGGCAGGATTTTAATGAACTGGTGATGAAGTGGAAATATTTTGAACTGCCAAATAATGTATTTTGCTTGTCACCTAATTAGTTATCTGCCGCCTAATAGCACATTTCATAATATCTTATTTCCCGATCTGTTCAACTGGCAATAAAAATTGTTTTTTTTGTGATTGCCACGTGCTCTCAAGTAAAGACCAGTGCATTAGAAGCTCAACATATAATGATGCTTTAATGACCCTGATGATGCCCCTTTTATGAAATGGAGAAAAGGTTTTGTTCACTGAAAATGTATTTTCGACTCCATTGAATATTATTTGAAAACGAACTGTTTATCAGTCAGAAGAGATGTGCACACGTACGCACGTGCACACACACACACACACACACACTCTCTCACACACTCATTTACCAATCCAGAAACAGATTTTAAGTTTTGATTAACACCTTACTTTTGTGTTAACAATGGGATATAAACACACAGAAATGTTGCAGGTATCCCAGAAGAACAAAACTCGTATATCCTTTGAAATATTTATATCCTGTATATTTCAGACACTACAATGTGGAAATGTACACACACACACAAACACACACGTATTTTCCTAATTGTAGATTAAATTGATTTCATGTTTACCATGTTCCGGGACCTGTGCTGCATAGTACGAGTGAAAAGAACAGGAAGACACGGTTTCTGCTTGCGTAGACCTAACAGTCTAGATCAGCAGTTCTTAACTGGGGGCAATTTTGCTTCACACCCCTATTTGGGGATATTTAACAATGCCTGGAGACATTTTTGGTTTTCACAACTTGCCGGAGGAAGTGGGCAGGGATGTGCTAAGCTCCTGCAATGCACAGGACAGACCCTATCACCCACCCAAGCAAAAAGTGATTCTTCCCAGGATGTCATTTGTGCCAACATTTGGAAACTGTGGTCTAATGGAGAAGACAAATGGAAAACCCAGCAATTACAACAGAGTCAGATCAATATATTCTAAGCCAGAGGAAATTTAGAGGGCTGTTGAGGAAAGTGGTTGGGTATCTCACCCAGCTTGGAGGTTCAGGGAGGGCTTCCTGGAGGAGATGATGGCTGAACAGAGTCATAAACTAGATGAAGAAATGGGGAAAGGTGTTCTGGGAAATGTAACACCACCTGGGGGAGTCAGAGTCCTGGCAGATTCCACAGTCTGGGACATGCAGGGGCCTTAAACAAGTCATATCACCTCTCTGGCCCTCAGTCTCCCATCCCCACCCTTCATTCTCAATAAAATGATAGGCTGGACTTACTGATTTCCGAGGTCTTTACTAACTTTATTATCTTACACTCTGCTTTGTATAAACTTGTAAAATATACCGTTTGTTTTGTTTATTTGTTTTCTGGGTTTTAATTTCCATTTTGGGCCTTCTCATGCAACAATTTCCAGTCTCCTGTTTGTTTACTCAACAAAAAAATGACTTTCCTCTGGTCCCTGCCTTGTGCTGGGCTCTGGGGAACCCGGATATTCCTCCTCCTCATGCACCTTACAATCTGGCCCCAAATCAGTTCACAGAAGCCCCGCTTCATCACTGTCAGGGTCCTTGATTGTCTCTTGGGAGTTAAGGAGCTGTGAGCCCATTGGTGCCCACACCTCTTCCTTAAGACCATGTTGGTCCTCGGGGGAGATGGTGGTGGCCTTAATTAAGGCAGGCAAACTGGAGACAGAACTGGGCGCAGGCATGGAGGCTAATAAATTTGAGAAATGTTTATGAGAAAGAATCACCAGGACTGGGCCCCTTATTGGGGATGGAAGGATGGGGTGATGGAGAAGCCCAGGAGGTGTCTGGACTTGAGAGGGTGAGTAGCAATGCCCTCCTCTCACATGAGGTGAGGTGCAGAGGGAAGACGCTGGTTTCATAGGAAGTTGAAACCACATCTCTCTCTCTTCTGGTAAGGGGACCAGGGAGGCCTGTGGGAGTGTGAGAGGTCCGAAGGAGCCAACCTGATTTCTTTACAATCTCTGGATCCCAGGCAGCTCTGAGGCAGTAAAAGAAAGACTCCTTATGTGGGGAAAAGAGCCCATTACACTCCAGGTACTCAGATCTGCCTGTGGTATGCTGGCTCTTGGCCTCACTTTCCCTGTTTGAGATGGATGTGGTAGCTGGCTCATGCCTTAATCCCAGCACTTCAGGAGATCAAGGCAGGAGGATCACTTGAGCCCAGGAGTTTGAGACCAGCCTGGGAAACACAGTGAGATCCTGTCCCTCCAAAAAAAAAAAAAAAAATTTGCTGGGTGTGGTGTCACATACCTGTGGTGCCAGCAACTCTGAGGTGTGGGAGGATCAGGATCGCTTGAGCCCAGGAGGTCAAGGCTGCAGTGAGCCATAGGCAACAGAATGAGACTCCCTCTCCAAAATAAATACATACAAATAAAATAAAAACAGATCGGATGGTTTCCTCTATGTTCCAGAGATAAAAATTATTCGCAGGCTGGGAAGTTCTGTGATTTGAGGGAGACATGCCCAGGGTTGGGTTCTGAGATGGGTATAGATTCAGTCTCATGCCCACTGCTGGCCAGGCAGGAGGTGAAGGTTATTGTGACCTGTAAGACAGGCAGGGCTGGTTGAAAGTTATTTTTCAACTGATCTTAAAGGAACTTGGAATATTAGCTCAAGCGTTTCTCTGCATGGGCACGGTGAGGACATTGGGTGGAATGTTGAATCCCTGTGGGACACCACACATTGCAGGATATTTCAGCAACCCTGGTGCCCAATGCTAGTAGCCTCCCCTGTATCACTTTGATAATAAAACATGCCCCCTCCCACACTTCCACGTGCTTCCAAGGGTGGGTGAGGGGTGGTCTCACTTTCCTTAGAATGTCACATATGAGGAGACCAAGCAAGAAAGAGAAACTAGTTGGGCACAAATCCAGATGGCTATAGAGTGGCAGAACTGAGATTTGAACCGAGGCATGTTCTCCCTCTCCCTTTCTCTCTTGCCAAATGAAATCTCCAAAGTTACATTTAAATGTAACTTTAAATATCTTTGTTATAACTTAGCTTAATTTCTGTTTTATTTTAAATAAAAACCTGCCCAGTGTTAAAAAACTCATAATTGTAATCAACCTGGTTGTTTACAATTTCTTTACTAATTTATTCTGCCTTTATCCTTGTCCCTACGATTGCATCTAGATTTGGAGGGGTCTAGGTATGGCCTTTGGTCATTATGTACCTACAGTCACTTCTGCTAACCAGTTTGGTTTCTGGCCAACGAAAGTCATCTGTCCTGACACCTGCAGAGGTGCCCATTTTAATCTCTTTGGTCTCTGATCACACAGGTCATGCCATGCCTACTTTTCTGCCTCCTTGTCCTGACCCCAAAGTCTGTCCAGATCTCACAGTCTACTCTCATCAGAAACAAGATCTTAACCAGTGGCTGATGCCACCACTCTTGTGATGGTGGTTTTATGCCTTTCAGGGCCAAGTGCCACTCACAGACACTGGGAAATCCAGCCTAAAATAACCGGACAGACCCAGGAACACGGACCCACAGTGGGAGTTCTGAAATCAGCCCAAGATTTGGCCCCCTCCCACTTACATAACTAGTGGTGCCCGTTCCATCTCTGAGCTGGCTTTTTGACTCACCACTGCTTTTTTTCTTTTCCCAAGAAGTAACATATAATTGCAGGCTTATTGTTATATTATAACCTCACATGGAGGAGTGGGTGGTAGGGTGGGCCGAAGCTCAAGACAGATAATGGCCTTACACATCTGCAACCCTCAGATCACCCACATGTCTTCTCCCCCTCTCCGTTCTTAATCTGATGTTGACAATCATGAAGTCACAACGCTGAGTCGCCGTTATTCATCCGAGTGGTTACTCGGAGGCTGGGGGAGGACACATGAGTCCAATTACAGGCTGTTCCCCAGCTTTTGATCTTTGAGGGCCTGGAGCTGGGATCCTCTGAATTTGCTGACTGGGGAAAGCCTGATTCTCTCTGCATTTCGTTTTCTCAGCTTAGCCCACCAGCAGGAAATATCTGTAGTCCAAGGTGAAACTCTTAAAATTGGTTGGGAGTTTGAGGGTTATGAAAATCTGCATTTTGTTTCTGCCATGGACAGTGTACAGAACTCTATCTCGGAGAACACCTATGCCGCTCACTTAATTGCTCTCTGATCTTTTTTCTCTCCCAGAGCCCAGATGCTTCATACCTTCCAGACCAGAAACAAAACCTAGCTCAGCAAATGCTTGTCCATAGCAGTACTATGTTTTGAAGCTCAAAATCCAGAATGGATCTTTTAGGGTCTGATCCTGTTGTGCAAACTCCCCACAGAGACTCTGGCTGCCCTGTGGCCATCTGCCCAATCATGAAGTGCCACTGTATACAAAAATGGGTCAGGGAAAACATAACGGTCAGTTCTTCATAATACCCCACCACGTGGGAATTACGCATGACTAGTGCTCAATAAAATAAAAGAAACCAACACAGTTGAGAAGCATATATCTACTCATATGATTTTCCCTCTAACTGGTATCTGTCTTGCTCACTAGATTATCGGCTCCTGGAGGCAGGAAATAGGTTCATGTTTTTTAACCAATGTAGTCCCAATGCCTGAAATGATTCTTTGTACATAGAGACATTTCAAAAATATTCTTGAATGAATGAATAAGTGAATAATCACATCTATTCCGGGGTGCTTTAAAGAAGAGAAGGTGCTTGAGCACTGACAGAGGAGCTAGGGTATTTTATTCTTCTTAAGTTGCCCAGAACATTGTCTTCCCTCCGTGGATTATTAGGTACAAGGATGGGTCAGGTATGTGCATGGAGAGAGGTCATCTAGAATTCTAGAGAGTTAGCTTTCATCTTGGCATATTTGTAGGGTGACCATGAGTAAATCCATTCCTCTCTCTGGATCTTTTCTTTTCATCTGTTAAATTTTTAAGGGGACTGAGAGCGTCTTCAAGGTTCCCAGTTCTACTATCTCCTGACGACGTTTCTGCCTCCCATCTTGGGCCCCACGTTTTACGAGTTGCTTCCTCCAATCACTCTCCAAGCTCCCGACATAGCAGATGGAGCTGGTGCCCGCCCACGACTGACAGATGAGCCTCATTTACAGCTCTCAGCATTTAACCACTTGGCTATTTGGCAGAGTCATCTAGCTCCGGGATGCTGGGAGAGTCCTCCCCTTCCGCAGCAACACAGACAACTTCCCACTCCCATGTCTCTGCTAGCACCAGGGACCTGGGAAAGTGAAACAGAGAAGCCAGCAGCCTCCAGCCTTGAGTCTGCAAGGCCTTAGAGGGAAACCACATCTGAAAATAGTAATATTTCCCAGAGAGCAGAAGATGATGGGGAGGTGTCTGGACATACATTAGCCAGCTTGGACTACTTCCAGGTCCAGTTTCTTAGAGACCAGGGTTTTGTTTTTGTTTTTGTGTTTAGGGCTGTTTCTTTAGGTGGATCTTGACCCAGGGCATTGATGATGGCTTTACAATGTGAGAGAGCTCTCAGGTGGGTAGGAAACTCTCCTGAGTGTGTGAGGCAAATAACCTCTGGTTAATCAAGTTTCTTAACTAAGATTGCCTGAGAACTTAAGATGTAGAACTCCATGAAGCAGGTAGATCTGGACATAACAATGTACCTGAAGCATTTGTTCAGTGAATGTAGACACTGTTTAACACTTTTACACTTTCAATACTTGGCTCCTATGAAAAGGTATACATATATTCAGAGCCTCTGCCCCTTTCTGGATTCTAAGCTACACTGCCTATCCACATTCCTGTTGAGAGATATTTGCTGTGTTGACTCCTACATGACTCTGCCCCCGTACCAGTCATAGAAGCTTGGACCAGAGGTGCAGGACGCCTAACCCAGAGCAACCTGTCCATGGCTGACCTCAGTGCTTAGAGTAAAAAAGATAAACTGATCAGTTGGGCATGGTGGCTCACGCCTGCAATCCCAGCACTTTGGGAGGCCAAGGTGGGTGGATCACTTGAGCTTAGGAGTTCAAGACCAGCCTGAGCAACACAGTGAGATCCTGTGTCTACATAAAAAATTTAAAAATTAGCTGGGCATGATGGGATGCACCTGTAGTCTTGGCTACTTGGGAGGCTGAGGTGGGAGGATTGCTTGAACCCAGGAGTTTGAAGCTTTAGTGAACCCTGACTGCATCATCGCATCCTGCCTAGGTGACAGAGTGAGACCGACTCTCAAATCAATAAATTAATAAATAAATGGATCAAATGAGATGAGTGTGTGGAACTGGAAAGATGAGAGACTTAGCCATCCTTATGGAATCAGGATTATCGACACTGCACAGAGTGCTAAGTAGGATTCAGATTCCCAGGAAATTGATGTGGGGGGACAGTCTCCTATCCAGATGGGAAGTTATTCTTGCTTCAGGAGACACCTGATGGAATCATATTCAATTGGAGTAACATTTGGAATCGTGTACTGTTAATTCACTTTTTTTTTCATCCAAAAACATGTTCTGAGCAGTTACCATGGGCTAGATATTGTACTGGATACTGGCATTAAACCAGTAGGTGAAATAGATATAGCTATTGCACATCTGGTGGGGAAGACAGGTATCAATTAAATAATCCTGCAAATACATATAGAATTTTTTTATAAACTATGATTATGGAGGAAAAGTAAAGGGTTTTATCTTTTTTTGTCGTTTATGTAATCATAATAATTATAATTACCATGGTGGGTGGAGCAGATTTATATGGGAGATTAGGCCCAAGAAAGTCTTTCCTAAAATAAAATTTTATACACACACACACACACACATACACACACACGTATATACAAGCAGATTACAAAAATGAATGGGAAATCAGGAGAAGCAAGAACATTCTAAGCAAAGGGAAGAATGTGTGTGAAGGCTGTGAGGGGGATAAATAATGTATATTTATTTGAAGGTTGTACTGAGGACTCAGCTTACTGGGGGCTAGGGATCAATGGGAAAGGTAATGCCATGTGTCTGGAGAGGTTGGCAGGTGCAGAATCATGCAGGACCTTGTCATACATGGTGTGGGTTTTGATTTTACTCTAAAGTGCAGCGAGAATTAGTTAACAAGTCTTAAGCAGGGAGTGATGTCATAGAATGTCTGTGTTAGAGATTACCCTGACTTGTGGGTAATTAATGGATTGGAAGTGACGGACAAGAGAGGTATCTCAGTAGGAGGTCCAGGTAGGAGACAATGCTGGTTTCATCTAAAGAGGAGGTGATGGAGATGGGGGAGAGGGGGAGATGAATTTGGAAAATATTTTGAAAGGAGAATCTAAAGGTCATAACCTTTAAAATACCCTTGAGGTGTGTGTGTTGGGCAGGAAGGGGTTCATGCTTCATTTAGAATTATTTTAAGGGAACCAGCAAAAAATGAGGTGTGACATTAGGTGGAAATTCATCAAAGGCTTGTTCCGTACTAGCAATAAGTATGGTGCATAACAGCCATCAGGTGTTTGGGGACTGATGTGGGGGAAGCAGAAATTGCACTAGAGCCAATGGTGACTGGAAGCTACATAATGCTGGAATATCTAGCAAGCTCAGAGTAAATATGTAAAGAAAATGATGGTGTCTGGGACATTCCAAATTCTGACAATAGGTTTCACCTAAGTTGCTATAGTATCTCTAATTTCTTTATCGTTGTGGGTTCATTTATGCCAGGTGTTTTTGAGAATGGGGGACTTCTAAAAAAAATAAGAGTCATTATTCTTATCTTACAATGAGGGACAGGGTAGCATCAGAGAAGTTAAGTAACTTACCTGAGGTCACTTAGCCAAAAACTCCAAGCCTGGAGCTCGTTGTGTAAAACCATCCTCTTGGTTAGGAATGTTTGGCTGAAAGAAGTCCTTTCCTTTTCTTTCCTCATTGGTCAGGCATTCATATCACTTGCCCTTTTTTATTTTCCAGCAGGTCTCAGCCTATTCACTAATGGTGATGGTGACAGGTTAGGTTTATAACACTGAGTCCAGGGTATAAGGGTTCTGTTTTTCATCTGATGGCCTCAGTTGTAGAAATGTTGGGATTGCGGTTAAATTTCATCTCATTTGATTTGTTGTAAAGTTGGAGGCGGTGCTTACACAAATCTAGTGTTTCAGATTTACAAACTAAGATGCTTTTCTGATGTCATGGCTGTGTACTGAATCACACTCTACACTTAATACACAGTGGACACAGACCTCCACCACTAGGTGGAAAAAATGTCAACATCACTTTACAAAAGTGTTTGAGAGAGGGCGATGTTGTGATGACCATCTTTGGAAACTTAGTAGCTTAAAACAACAACAACAATCACTTTATTATTTTCCATAGTTCTTGGAGTTGACTGTGTTCAGCTATGCAGTTCCCACTCAGGGTCTGTCATGCAGTTGCAGTCACATGGTGGCTGGAGCAGAAATCACCTTGAAGGTGATCCACTTACATGTCTGGCAATAGATACAGGGTGTCATCTGGAACTTAGCGAGGGCTATTGGCTGGAACATCTACGCATGGCTCTTAATGTAACCTGGGCTTCCCTACAATATGGTCACTGAGTCCCAAGAAAGCAAGTAGAATTGCCTGGCATTTTATGACCTAGACACAAAATTCACAGGGCATAATTTCTGCTATACTCCACTGGCCAAGGCAGTCACAAAGATGTGCTTAACAAGAGGGGACACAGACCTCCACCACTAGGTGGAAAAAAATGCCAACATCACTTTGCAAAAAGTGCATATGAGAAAGGGGAGATACTGTGATGGACATCTTTAGAAAATACAGTCTGCCACAGATAGGTGCAGATTAGGTAACACACTTGGAAAGTGTTAACACTATGTATTTGTGTACTAGACACTTTGAACACTTTGACTGCAAAGTAATCCATGGCTAGTGTTAGTAATCGAAGTTGTAGTAAAAACAAGAACTTTTCCCCATGTATTTTCTGCTCCAGATTCACTGATTTTTTTAAGGTTCCTTAAAAGGCATAAAATGCTTTTTCTGTGGTTCTTTACCTTCATCCTTGTAGTTTCTTTGGACAAGAATGATCTCCCAACCGAGCACTTGAACATTCAAGAAAACCTTCCCTGAATCCTCGAAATAGATAATTCTCTATGAAGTGCCCTGTCTTGGTTTCCACAACTACGGTTTCCTTTTGTGAAGAACTCTGTCAGGTTCTTTTTCATAACTACCTATTCTTATTTCAGGTATGCAATGTACTCTCATCCCTGTAAGGATTTTAATTATATTTACTTAAGGTCGTGATGTAATTGCTCTATTGGCTCTGTTTCCATGGATTTGAATTCTTCCACTTTTTGAGTGTATCTTTCCTATTTCACGGTGTTGGTATTATCATGCAGTTAATGACCATGGATTGGATGGGAATTTTTGTGATTGTGATTCCTTGTTGACTCTGCTGGATTTGTTTGCATTGTCTTCTTGGGGGAGGGGTGGACAGAAGCTCTTGTTACTGGCTGTTTCTCATCTACATTCTGGGAGAGGGACAGGAAATGTCACTCAGGAGACACTTGGGCAGGTGGTCTTCTGGGTGGGGGCACTTTTTCTTGAGCACCCTCCTCTACCCAGAGGATTTTTCTGTCCCTCCAATCCAAGAACTCTCAGTCATAGTAGCTGACTCACTAAATTGAGAAACCAGATGGTTTGGGAAGAGGCAGGATGGTTTTCAATCTACCTACCTGCCTATTTCCATTCCACTGCATCACATAACTAATCACCTGTAAATGTCCTCACCTGCTTTTGTTTCCAGAATCTTTCACTGCTGGGATGTTTGAACCTATCTTCTGCAGCTGAACTTTCTGCCTCAGATCCTGGGCTGTGGACTCCCATCTTCAGCTAACCCCATTTAAGCCCCATATTTCAGGGAGTTCTCACCATTTCTGGAACACCAGCAGTTACTCTCTGTTTCCAAGTGGGGTGATGTCTTTATGTATTTTTTTAAAACCTTTTAAATTTACTTTGTGATTTACATACAGTAAAATTCATTCTTTTTGGGATGGTTCTGTGAGTTTTGACAAATTTGTAGAGTCCTGTAACTACCACTGCAATCAAGACACAAAGTGATTTTGCTCCCCCACCACCAGTTCCCTTGGTCTGCTCTTTTATGGGCCTTTGTGGACCTGGCAGCCACTGCTTTGTCTTTGGTCCCATAATTTTGCCTTTTCCAGAATGTCGTGTAAATTCAATCATAAAATGGAGTCATACAGTACGTGGCATTTTGCATCTGGCTTTTTTCACTTAGCATAATGCATGTATTACTAACAGTTCATTTCTTTTTAATTCCTGAGTGTTTTCTGTGTGTATGGACATACCACAGTGTGTTTATGAATTCACCAGTTGAAGGATATTTGTATTGTGCTCAGTTTTTGACCATTATGAATAATAAATCCTCTTTAAACATTTGTACAAGACTTTGTGTAAATAAAATTTTTTATTTCTCTTGATTACCTAGGAGTGGGATTGTAGGATCATATTGCAAGTATATGTCTAACTTTAATAGGAAGTAATTTCCCCAAAGAGCTGTAGCATTTTATATTCCCAACAGCAAGGTGTAAGCGTTTCACTTGCTACTATCATACATTGAGACTTGACCTTGTCATATTTGTGTTTTTGTTTTGCTTTTTTGCTATTCTTATGGATATGTGGTGATAGCATTTTTGTTTTATTTATGCATTTTAATATTTATTTTTTATATCTTTGTTCTTAGAAACCAGGGTCTTGCTCTGTCACCCAGGCTAGAGTGCAGTGGCACAATCATAGCTTACTGTAGCATCAAACTCTTGGGCTTAAGCAATCTTCCTGCCTCAGCCTCCCAAGTAGCTGGGACTACAGGGACATGCCACCGTGGCTGCCTACTTGAAAATGTTTTTTGTCGAGATGGGGGTCTTGCTATGCTGCCCAGGTTGGCATTGAACTCCTGGCCTCAAGTGATCTTCCCACCTCAGCCTTCCAAAGTGCTATGATTATAATCATGAAGCACCAAGCCTGGACCATTTTTTATATCTTGATGAAAAATTTTAGAAATTTGGCGTAGGAGGGATTACAATAAGGCAAACCCCAGTGTGAAACAATATTGCCTCTCATCTTGGTACCTGCTTTTAAATAACCTCACATGTGTGACAAGGAAATTGTTTACCTGTTTCCCTCATTGAACTCGGAGCTTCTCAAAAGCAGGAGTGAGTCTTGTCCATTTTTCTTCCCCCAGTACCCAGAATGATGCCTAACACATGTGATTATTTGATAAGTGGGTTGTTCGTGAATAAATTTGCCCAATCTATAATTAGAAAGGGTTCGATTTACTCAGCAATCATCACCCTGAGCATTTTCAGAGGGAAAAAAATGGTTAGGTTGTTTTTATCAAGGACTGAGTTTCTTAAAAATGGAAATATGGAAAAAAGCAGATAGGATCTAACATTACAGAGCACCTCCACATTGCCAGGCTCTAAGGGTGATGTTTTCAGTACATATCTCCATTTACCCTACCCTGAACTCCATGGTAGCTAATCGGCTGGGACAAGAACATTGGCTTTGGATAAAGCTGACTGTATCTCTCCTGCTTGTGACTTTAAATAAGTGGCTCAAAGCCTCCCTTTGCCTCCTCAAAATGAGCACAATAACGCCTAGTTTATAGAATGGGTTTGAGAATAAAGGATATGTATATGAAGCACTTGGGGGTGTGTGTGCGCACGCATGTGTATGTGTGAAATTGTGGAAAAAAGGCATAACATGAAATTTACCAACTTAACCATTTTTAAGTGTACACTTCCTAGTGTTTATTACATTTACATTGTTGTGCAACCAATTTCCAGAACTTCTTCATCTTCCCAAACTTAAATCTGCTAAGTTTCCCCAGCCCTGAGTAACCACCATTCTACTTTCCGTCTCTTCGACTTTGACTACTCTAGGGACCTCGCAGAAATGAAATCATACAGTGTTTTGTCTTTTTGTGATTGCTTATTTCACTTAGCATAAATAGTGTTGTCAAGGTTTGTCCACATCATGCCATGGGTCAGAACTTCCTTCCTTTTTAAAGCTCAATCATACTTCCCTGGAAGAACAGACCACAACATTTTGTTTATCCATTCATCTGTTGATGGACATGTGGGTTGCTACCACCTCCTGGCTGTTGTAAAGAGTGCTGCTGTGAACACCGGTCTGCAAATAGCGCTTCAAGATCCTGCTTTCAGTTCTGTGGTTGACATGTGTTTAACACTGACTTCCCTGTTTCCCCTTTCCATGTGCCCCAGCAGACTCTGAAAATTAATTTGCCTTCTTAATATGATCTTTTAAGATCAGTTGTCTGTGGCCTGACAACTCATGCATTACTAGAGCAGGATTAGAACCCAAGTTCTCTGGCTCTGCGTGATCCATTCTGTCTTCACAGCCTCAGTTTATCTCCAAACTTCTCAGGAGGTGGGATTGGCACCTTGAGGGACAGAGAATGCTTCTTTTTTTCTTCCCTCCCTCCCTCCTTCCCTTCCTCCCTCCCTCCCTCCCTCCCTCCTTCTTCCTTCCTTCTTTCCTTCCTTCCTTTCCTTTTCTTTTTCTTTCTTTTCTTTCTTTCTTTGTCTTTTGACAGAGTCTCTCACGCTATCATCACCTAGGCTGGAGTGCAGTGGTGCAATCTCAGCTCACTGCAGCCTCTGCCTCCCAGGTTCAAGCGATTCTCCTGCCTCAGCCTCCAGAGTAGCTGGAACTGCAAACATGCACCACCATGCTGGGCTAATATTTGTATTTTTAGTAGAGATGAAATTTCCCCATGCTGGCCAGGCTGGTCTCAAACTCCTGACCTTCAGTGATCCACCAACCTCGACCCCACAAAGTGTTGAGATTACAGGCATGAGCCACCATGCCCAGCCTATTTGAGGAGCTTCCAAAGGTCTGGAAAAGAGTGAGACAGATTTTAGTAACCTTTGCTGTGAATTTCATAATCATTCACATACTTTTTCTGATAGGTCCTTAAAAATGAAATTTCAAAGTGAAGTAGGGGAGATTTGCACCCTAATTTCAGTGGGCTTGTGTGTGGACAAAATGTACAGGTTATTGACAAAGTAGTATGCTCCCACACATTGACCATGGGCAGCTGCAACCCAGATGTGATGCACAGTGAAAATTTCATGAAGAAAACGTGATATGGGGTTGTCTAGACGTTCCTCCACCCCCTGAGTAGAGATGTTCTTTTCTAGAGACTTGCTAGAAAGATCATATTCCATCCTCCAACCATGGGGGACATGTGCTATGTTATTACCTGATCAGAGTAGTATCCTTATTTGGGGGCAAAAAGCTGAGCCTCTTTTTTCTCATTTGTTATATTGCTTTTCTTTTGTGTTGTCATCTACTGTCCCAGGCATTAAATGATCCATAAACAAAACACTTACCCACTGCACACACACTCCAAAAATAGCAAATTTCAGAGCAACCAAGGTGTTGTTGCTGACCCAGTCCGTGAAAGTCCATGCATTTTGCTTAGAGCCATGTCTGACTTTTTAGGTAAAGCACCTTGCAAACTGCCTTCACATAGCAGGTACCTGCAAAATATTTTTTCTCTTCCTTTCCTGGGTTAGAATTGAGATCCAGTAACTGGGAGTGAGGCTAAGCACTGGAAATGGAATGATGAAGAAGATGGACATCCATCCTGACCTCAAAAAGGTGTGGAGAGGCTGGGCCCAGTGGCTCATGCCTGTAATCCCAGCACTTTGGGAGGCCAAGGTGAGAGGACAGCTTGATCCTAGCAGTTTGAGACCAGCCTCGGAACACAGCAAGACCCCACTGCTACAAAAATTTTAAAAAAAATCAGCCAGGCATGGTGTCAGTCTGTTTAACCAGCCACATAGTGAGAAACAGCCTTCTTTGCTTCCAGTCCTAAGCATAATCTGTGTTATGAGATTAGAAACCAGATACTCAAGCTCGTTAGAATAAATTGTCATGTGACAAATTAACCATATACAAAATACAGTTTTCTTCTGCAAAAATGCTCTGCTCTCCTTTATGTTTTTCCCAAACTAACTCTGAGCCATCTTTCAGGTCTCAGCTTAAACACATGCCTTCTACTTCATTCTCTCTCCTTTCTCTCCAAAGCAGATGGTTACCACAGGCTAACCCAGACAAAAGTCGTGTACTCAGAAAGCCAAACAAAAAGGCACGTTAACCATGTGAAAACTTTTTACACTCATGTTTCTAAGTATAACAATCCTATTTTACAAAGAAGGAAACCAAAGCTCA
The DNA here is from genome assembly GCA_036589455.1 of Ateles fusciceps. Classification (NCBI taxonomy): domain Eukaryota; kingdom Metazoa; phylum Chordata; class Mammalia; order Primates; family Atelidae; genus Ateles; species Ateles fusciceps. The sequence goes on along the minus strand of JAZHEH010002991.1, from coordinate 2,675,384 downwards.
GAGAAGTTGAGTGGCTTTTCCAAAGTCACACAGCATGTTATAACGCATTAGGATTCGATGCCAGATTTGTGTGATGGCAAAACTGATGTTTCTTCCACGAAGCTAAGCTGCCCCTAGCACATGCCAGGAAGAGTCTGGAGGTTCAGCACTGAGCCACGTCTATGGAGAGCACTTCCTTCTGCCTTGAGCATCTTCCTTCTTCCATGCCCCCCCCAAGGGACCTCCCTAATCTTCATTCCATCTCTAAATACTCCTGTAGCTTCCTGTATTCGTCTGCTAGGGTAATACAGCAGAGAACGACAAACGTGGTGGCTTCTGATGGTTACCTGGCAACCTTTGACATTTCTTGGTTTGGAGATCTCTGCTTCTGTCTTCACGTGGCATTCTCCATGTGTGTCTGCACCCAAATCTCCCTTTGTTGTAAGGAGACCAGTCATACTGGATTAGGGGCTTACCCTAATCCAATACAGCTTCATCTCAACTAATTGCATCTGCAATGACCCCAAATAAAGTCACATTATGGGGGTGCTGGGACATAGGACTTCAGCACTATATTCAACGTAATATTATGGGGGACGCAATGCAACCTGTAATGTTCCTTTTCTTTTCTTCCTTACATTAATACTTTCTTTTATTTTCAATTCCGGTTTTCCTCACATCTTTTTTTTCCCATGTAGTCTTCGCTGTTGAGCGAAGGGGCAAATGTCTCCTGTTGATAGTATCTCATTAAGTTGGATGAAGTGGCCGCTGTGGGCATAAAGCACCCTTTGGTCTTTGGAATGATGACACTGAGCCACCATGAGTGAGTTACAGGACGTTAGGGATGTTCTGTTTCAGAAATGATAACAATACATTGTGGTTTCTTCATCAACCTATACATGATGCTACTTCAAATCACAGTTGAACTCCTCCTCTTCTTTTTGCTGCCTTTGAGACTCTTGCAGAATATAGATGCCTTCTAAAACTGCATTGGGTGACCCTCTCTTTTGCTTGCGCAGGAACCTCTGTTTTGCTGCATCACAGCAATCACTGTTGCTGACTGCAACTAGTCCTCCATGCCTCCTGCCATGCTGCTGATCTGCCTCCTACCCTAGACTACTATCTATTTGCAGCACAACCCGGGATTTTGAAATGAATCTCTGTCCCCCCAGAGCCTGCATAAAAACTGGCTGAATGTGAGCATTAAATAAATATTTAACAACTCTAGTTTTAAAATATTTCCATCCTAAATGGTGCAAACAATTTTTTTTAAAGTTTTCGTGCTTAAAGATACAAACTCTTGGGTAACACCAATGTCTCATTTTCCAAAGGTTTTATTATTATATATGTGTTTTTTTTTTCTTTATTGCAAATTCCTGCTGGTCTCTCTGCCACCAAGATTCAGTAAGATTCAATTCTCCTTCTACATAAACCTTTTCTGATACAAGCCTAGCCTGCTATATTCTCTTTTGACAAATTCAGGGTAATTTTGAGTTGGATTGGATACTTTTTCTTTCTTGCTTGTGGACAGAAAAAAAACCTACATGGTATTTCAAACTATAATTTTTAGGTTTTCCCTTAAAAAGGTTGCTGCCATAAAGATTTGGAAAGGTTAGAAAGAAAAACAGAGCTAAAAGCCAGAGCTCTGTTCTGATTTCTGAATGTCTATTCTCCCTTTTTGTTCTTAAGAGAATTACCAGTGTAATTGGTCCCAGGAGGGACATCTCCTGCCCATTCCCTGTCAATTCGTCTGGTTTTGAGACAAGTGAACAATCTAGACTACGTCCAGGAATTCTGAGCCCAGAGAGGGCCTTATGGAAACCCAAGACTTGGTTCCTCATGGCCTCATCACCACCCTGTTATGTTGTCTTGGCTTCCTAAACAATGGGAGGCAATCAGGCTTTTGCTACCATGCGTTGGGTGCTTACAATGTTTCAGTGCATTGCTAAGCATGGTGTCCATAATGTCTTTGAACCTCACAGTAACACCATGAGGAAGCTGTTATGGTCCCAATTTAGAGCTTAGAAGACAGGCTCATATAGAGTTTATAACACACCCAAAGATGTTGTGAGTAAATGGAAGATCCAAAATTTGAGTCCAAAAGGGACTGACTCAAACTCCATTCTTATTTCATTATGTTGTCCTGGGTGGTGCTGTCTGTGGAGAGAGAGTGTTTGAGGCCACATCACAGGGTATAGAAGGTGTGTTGCAAACAGTGGAGATGAAGAAGACCAGTGTGGCCTCATGGGGTAGGCAAAGCATGGTCCCTGTTGAGTATTGAAAGCTTTCGTAGAATTTTTTTAGTTGATGTGCTCAGCAACAGTTGACTGGATACAGAAAATGTGTTATATACATACCATGGAATGCTATGCAGCCAGGAAAAAGAACAAAATCATGTTCCTTGCAGCAACAAGGATGGAGCTGGAAGCCATTTTTCTAAGTGAACTAAGAAACAGAAAATAAAATACTGCATGTTCTTACTTACAAGCTGGAGCTAAACAGTAGGTACACAGGGAAATAGAGCTGGAAATCACAGACACTAGGGACTCCAAAAGGGAGGTAGAAGGGAAAGGAGTGAGCATCGAAAATTACCTTTCAGGTACAATGCTGTTAGGGTGATGGGTACACTAGGTCCCTGACCCCAAGCTTTATATAATTTGCCCATGTAACAAATATGCACAAATATGTATCTAAAATAAAATTTGAAAAAAAAGAGCTTTGGAAAAATTTTTATGAGGTTCTTTAGTAAGTGGTGTAAGAGCTAGGAACTGTTAGCCAAGCACAACACCTATAACAACATAGACACTAAAATATGTGAGGAAGAATGGACAGATGAACCAAGATGAAGAGGCAAGAACATAGGTGGGTTCCACAAGGAAGCAGGGTATTTTAGTTTCGGAAGAAACTTGTTTATTATCTGCTTAGAACAGTAAGTTCTGTTCTCTGGATAAAGAAGAAACAGGGCTGGGTGTGGTGGCTCACCCCTGTAATACCAGCACTTTGGGAGGCCAAGAAGGGCAGATCACGAGGTCAAGAGATCAAGACCATCCTGGCCAACATGGTGAAAACCTGTCTCTACTAAAAAAAGAAAAATTAGCTGGGGGTGCTGGCTCATGCTTGTAGTCCCAGCTACTCAAGAGGCTGAGGCAGAAGAATCGCTTGAATCTGGGAGGCAGAGGCTGCAGTGAGCTGAGATCATGCCACTGTACTCCAGCCTGGGTGACAGAGTGAGAGAAAAAAAAAAAAGAAAGAAACAAAAAGGCATAGATCTTGCCAGCGATTTTCTCATCTGGCTAGGACATTTTGCAGGAAGAAGGAAGTTACTCAAGACAGAAGGAAGTTCGTCTCCATAGAGATGGTTCAATGCTGAACCTCCAGGCTCTTCTTGATCCATTCTGGGTCAGTCTAGCTTGATGGAGGAAACATCAATTTGCCATCAGACAAACTGGGCATCGAATCCTATACTGTTATATCATGCTGTCTGGCTTTGGGCACTGAACCTGTCTGAGCTTTGCTTTCCTTATTTGTAAAATAGGATTGTTTTACTTAGGAGATATGCCATATAAGGGAAAATTGTTTTCATATGGTTAATGTGCTTTTTCCTTTTCATTTGGCTTTTTTTTTTCTGAGATGGAGTCTTGCTCTGTTGCTCATGTTGGAGTGCAGTGGCATGATCTCAGCTCACTGCAACCTCTGCCTCCCAGGTTCAAGCAGTTCTCCTGCCTCAGGCTCCCAAGTAGCTGGGATTACAGGTATGCGCCACCACACCTGGCTAATTTTTGTGTTTTTAGTAAAGATGGAGTTTCACCATGTTGGTCAGGCTGGTCTTGAATACCTGACTTCAGGTAATCCACCTGCCTTGGCCTCCCAAAGTGTTGGAATTACAGGTGTGAGCCACGGTGCCTAGCCAGTTTGACCTTTCTGAGTGCGTGACTTTAGTCTGAGTTAGCCTGTGGTAACCAGCTGCTTAGGAGAGAAAGGAGAGAGAATGAAGTGGAAGAAAACCCAGTCAACACCATTGTGTAGGGCCCATTGTCCCAAAGTGGCAGGTTCTATGGTAACACCCCAGCTCTTGGTGTATCTGGTGACTAAGAGTCACTGGGGAGTGCCAAACAGACAACCTTTTGGTTAGATGATATCATTGTTTCTTTTTTTCTTTTTAAATTATTTTTTATACATTTTATTGTACTTTAGGTTCTCGAGTACATGTGAAGAACATGCAGGATTGTTGCATAGGTACATACATGGCAGTGTGGTTTGCTGCCTCCATCCCCATCACCTATATCTGGCATTTCTTCCCCACGTTGTTCCTCCCCAAATCCCTACCCCCCACTGTCCCTCTCCTAGTCCCCCCCCCAACAGACCCCAGTGTGTGATACTCCCCCTCCCTGTGTCCATGTGTTCTCATTGTTCAACACCCACCTATGAGTGAGAACATGTGGTGTTTGATTTTCTGTTCTTGTGTCAGTTTGCTGAGAATGATGGTTTCTAGATTCGTCCATGTCCCTACAAAGGACACGAATTCATCGTTTTTTGTGGCTGCATAGTATTCCATGGTGTATATGTGCCACATTTTCCCTGTCGAGTCTATCATACATGGGCATTTGGGTTGGTTCCAGGTCTTTGCTATTGTAAACAGTGCCACAATGAACATACATGTGCATGTGTCTTTATAATAGAATGAATTGTAATCCTTTGGATATATACCCAGTAATGGGATTGCTGGGTCAAATGGAATTTCTATTTCTAGGTCCTTGAGGAATGGCCACACTGTCTTCCATAATGGTTGAACTAATTTACACTCCCACCAACAGTGTAAAAGTGTTCCTATTTCTCCACATCCTCTCCAGCATCTGTTGTCTCTGGCTTTTTTAATGATCGCCATTCTAACTGGCATGAGATGGTATCTCAACGTGGTTTTGATTTGCATTTCTCTAATGACCAGTGATGATGAGCATTTTTTTCATGGTTGTTGGCTTCATATATGTCTTCTTTTGAAATGTGTCTGTTCATATCATTCGCCCACTTTTGAATGGGCTTTTTTCTTGTAAATCTGTTCTAGTTCTTTGTAGATTTTGGATATTAGCCCTTGTCAGATGGGTAGATTGCAAAATTTTTTTCCCATTCTGTTGGTTGCTGGTTCACTCTAATGATTGTTTCTTTTACTGTGCAGAAGCTCTGGAGTTTAATTAAATTCCATTAGCCTATTTTGGCTTTTGTTGCCAATGCTTTTGATGTTTTAATCATGAAGTCCTTGCCTATGCCTATGTCCTGAATGATTTTGCCTAGATTTTCTTCTAGGGTTTTATGGTGTTAGGCCTTATGTTTAAGTCTTTAATCCATCTGGATTTAATTTTAGTGTAAGGTGTCAGGAAGGGATCCAGTTTCTGCTTTCTGCACATGGCTAGCCAGTTTTCCCAACACCATTTATTGAACAGGGAGTCCTTTCCCATTGCTTGTTTTTGTGAGGTTTGTCAAAGATCAGATGGTAGTACATGTATGGCGTTGCCTCCAAGGCCTCTGTTCTGTTCCATTGGTCTATATCTCTGTTTTGGTACCAGTACCATGCTGTTTTGATTACTGTAGCATTGTAATATAGTTTGAAGTCAGGTAGCATGATGCCTCCAGCTTTGTTCTTTTTGCTTAGAATTGTCTTGGCTATGTGGGCTCTCTTTGGTTCCACATGAAGTTTAAGGTGGTTTTTTCCAGTTCTGTGAAGAGGGTCATAGGTGGCTTGATGAGGATAGCATTGAATCTATAAATTACTTTGGGCAATATGGCCATTTTCACAATATTGATTCTTCCTAACTATGAGCATGGAATGTTTTTCCATCTGTTTGTGTCCTCTCTGATTTCCTTGAGCAGTGGTTTGTAGTTCTCCTTGAAGAGGTCCTTTACATCCCTTGTTAGTTGTATTCCTAGATATTTGATTGTCTTTGTAGCAGTTGTGAGTGGCAGTTTGTTCTTGATTTGGCTCCCTTTAAGTCTGTTATTGGTGTATAGGAATGCTTGTGATTTCTGCACATTGATTTTGTATCCTGAGACTTTGCTGAAGTTGCTTATCAGTTTCAGGAGACTTTGGGCTGAGATGATGGGGTCTTCTAGATATACAATCATGTATGCAAATAGAGACAATTTGACTTCCTCCTTTCCTATTTGAATACCCTTTATTTCTTTGTCTTACCTGATTGCTCTGGCTAGAACTTCCAATACTCTATTGAATAGGAGTGGTGAGAGAGGGCATCCTTGTCTAGTGCCAGATATCAAAGGGAATGCTTCCAGTTTTTGCCTATTCAGTATGTTATTGGGTGTAGGTTTGTCATAAATACCTTTTATTATTTTGAGATATGCTCCATCGATACCTACTTTATTGAGAGATTTTAGTGTAAAGGGCTGTTGAATATTACCAAAGGCCTTCTCTGCATCTATTGAGGTAATCATGTGGTTTTTGTCTTTGGTTCTGTTTATGTGGTGAATTATGTTTATAGACTTGCATGTGATGAACCAGGCTTGCATCCCCGGGGTGAAGCCTACTTGATGGTGATGGATAAGCTTTTTGATGTGCTGTTGAAATCAGTTTGCCAGTATTTTATTGAAGATTTTTGCATCTATGTTCGTCATGGATATTGGCCTGAAGTTTTCTTTTCTTCTTGAGTCTCTGCTGGGTTTTGGTATCAGGATGATGTTGGTCTCATAAAATGATTTGGGAAGGATTCCTTCTTTTTGGATTGTTTGGAGTAGTTTCAGAAGGAGTGGTACCAGCTCCTCTTTGAACATCTGGTAGAATTCGGCTGTGAACCCATCTGGACCTGGGCTTTTTTGGTTGGTAGGCTATTAATTGCTGCCTCAACTTCAGCCCTTTTTATTGATCTTTTCGGGATTTCGACTTCTTCCTGGTTTAGGCTTAGGAGAGTGCAGGTGTCCAGGAGTTTACCCATTTCTTCCAGGTATACTGGTTTATGTGCATAGAGTTGTTTGTAGTAATCTCTGATGGTAGTTTGTATTTCTGTGGAATCTGTGGTGATATCCCCCGTCATCATTTTTTAATGCATGCATTTGATTCTTCTCTTTTCTTTTTTTAAATCTGGCTAGTGGTCAGTCTATTTTGTTGATCTTTTCAAAAAACCAGCTCCTGGATTTACTGATTTTTTGAAGGGTTTTTTGTGTCTCTATCTCCTTCAGTTCTATTCTGATCTTAGTTGTTTCTTGTCTTCTGCTAGCTTTTGAGTTTTCTTGGTCTTGCTCCTCTAGCTCTTTCAATTTTGATGATAGGTGTCAATTTTAGATCTTTCCTTGCTTCTCATGTGGGCGTTTATTGCTATAAATTTTCCTCTTGATACTACTTTAAATGTGTCCCAGAGATTTTGGTACGTTGTGTCTTTGTTCTCATTGTTTTTGAAGAACATCTTTATTTCTGCCTTCATTTCTTTGTTTATCCAGTCAGCATTCAAGAGCCATTTGTTCAGTTTCCATGAAGTTGTGTCATTCTGAGTGAGTTTCTTAATCCTGATTTCTAATTTGATTACACTGTGGTCTGAGAGACTGTTTGTTATGATTTCTGTTCTTTGAGGAGTGATTTACTTCCAATTATGTGGTTAATTTTAGAGTAGGTGTGATGTGGTGCTGAGAAGAATGTAAATCCTGTGGATTTGAGGTGGAGAGTTCTATAAATGTCTATTAGGTTTGCTTGGTCCAGACCTGAGTTCAAGTCCTGGATATTCTTGTTAATTTTCTGTCTCGATCTGTCTAATATTGACAGTGGGTTTTTAAAGTCTCCTGCTATTATTGTGTGGGAGTCTAAGTCTCTTTGTAGGTTGTTAAGAACTTTTTTACATATCTGGGTGCTCCTCGATTGGGTGCATATATATTTAGGATCGTTAGCTCATCTTGTTGCATTGATCCTTTTACCATTATGTAATGCCCTTCTTTGTCTTTTTTGATCTTTGTTGCTTTAAAGTCTATTTTATCAGAGACTAGAATTGCAACTCCTGCCTTTTTTTTTTGCTCTCCATTTGCTTGGTAAATCTTCCTCCATCCCTTTATATTGAGCCTAAATGTTTCCTTGCACGTGAGATGGGTTTCCTGGATACAGCACATGGATGGGTTTTGACTTTTTACCCAATTTGCCAGTCTGTGTCTTTTGATTGGGACATTTAGCCCATTTACATTTAAGGTTAATACTGTTATGTGTGGATTTGATCCTGCCATTTTGATGCTAGCTGGTTGTTTTGCCCATTAATTGATGGATTTTCTTCATTTTGTCAATGTTCTTTACCATTTGGTACATTTCTGGAGTGGCTGGTACTGGTTGTTCCTTTTTATGTTTACTGCTTCTTTCAGAAGTTCTTGTAAAGCAGGCCTAGTGGTGATGAAATCTCTGAGCAACTGCTTGTTCGTAAAGGATTTTATTTGTCCTTCGCTTAGGAAGCTTACTTTGGCTAGATATGAAATTCTAGGTTGAAAGTTCTTTTCTTTAAGGATGTTGAATGTTGGCCCCTACTCCCTTCTGTCTGGTAGGGTTTCTGCTGAGAGATGTGCTGTGCGTCTAATGGGCTTCCCTTTATGGGTAACCCAACCTTTCTTGCTGGCTGCACTTAGCATTTTTCCTTCATTTCAACCCTGATGAATCTGACAATTATGTGCCTTGGGGTTGCTCTTCTTGAGGAATACCTTTGTGGTATTCTCTGTATTCCCTGGACTTGAATATTGGCCTGCCTTGCTCGGCTGGGAAGTTCTCCTGGATAATATTCTGAAGAGTGTTTTCCAGCTTGGATTCATTCTCTCTGTCACATTCAGGTATACCTATCAAATGTAGGTTAGGTCTTTTCACATAGTCCCGTATGTCTTGGAGGCTTTGTTCATTTCTTTTCAGTCTTTTTCTCTAATCTTGCAGTCTCATTTAATTTCATTGAGTTGATCTTCAATCTCTGATATCCTTTCTTCTGCTTGGTGGATTCGGCTATCGAAACTTGGGTATGCTTCGTGAAGTTCTCGTGCTGTGGTTTTTCAGCTCCATCAATTCATTTATATTCTTGTCTAAGCTGCTTATTCTCATTAGCATTTCCTCAAACGTTTTTTCAAGGTTCTTAGTTTCTTTGTGTTGGTTTGCCACATGTTCTTTTAGCTCAGAGAAGTTTGTTATTACCCACCTTCTGAAGCCTGTTTCTGTCAATTCATCAGATTCATTCTCCTTCCAGCCTTGTTCCCTTGCTGGTGAGGAGTTGTGATCCCTTGGAGGAAGAGAGGGCGTTCTAGTTTTGGGTGTTTTCATCCTTTTTGCACTGGTTTCTTCCCATCTTTGTGGATTTATCTATCTGTGGTCTTTGCAGTTGGTGGCTTTTGGATGGGGTCTCTGAGTGGATGTCCTTTTGTTGATGATGAAGTTATTTGTTTCTGTTTTTTAGTTTCCCTTCTAACAGTCTGGCCTCTGTGCTGTAGGACTCCTGGAGGTCCCTTCCAGACCCTGCTTGCCTCGGGATCACCTGCAGTGGCTGCAGAACAGTTAGGGTTGCTGCCAGTTGCTTCTTCTGTTATCTTTGTCCCAGAAGGATACCTGCCAGATGTCAGCCTGAGCTCTCCTTTATGAGGTGACTCTTTGGATATACAGGGATCGGGGGAGCTGCTTGAGGAGACAGTCTGTCCCTTATAGGAGCTCAAGTGCTGAGCTGTGAGCTCTGTTGTTCCATTCAGAGCTGCTGGGCAAGTACATTTAAGTCTGCTGCAGCAGAACTCATAACCACCTTTTTTTCCCAGGTGCTCTGTCCTGGGAAGGTAGGGCTTTATTTTTAAGTTCCTGACGTGCTGCTGCCTTTTTTCAGAGATGCCCTGCCCAGTGAGGAGGTAGCCTAGTCACAGTCTGCCAGCAGAGGCGTTGCTGAGTTGCCATGGGCTGTGCCCAGCTGCTGTGTGAATTTCCTTGTGGTTTTGTTTATAGAGGTATAGTTAGAATTGCCTTAGTAATGGCAGTCTGTGTCAGTAATGGTGGACTGTCTCTGTAACGGCAGACTCCCTCAGTAATGGCGGATTGTCTCTGTAATGGCAGACTCCCTCAGTAATGGCAGACTGCCTTGGTAATGGTGAACTGCCTTGGTAGTGGTGGACTGCCTCGATAATGGCGGACGCTCTTCCCGCCTTAAAGCTGGACCGTCCCTGTTCCAGCTGTGCTTGCTGTGAAACTCTCAGTCCAGAGCATTTCAGATTGCTGGTCTTTGTGTGGGTGAGACCTGCCGAGCCAGATCACCTGGTTCCCCTGTTTCAGCCCCCTTTTATTCAGTTGAATGGGCAACTCTGTCTCCCAGGTGTTCCAGGCGCCAGTTGAAATGGTGCCCAGATTTGTGTGAGTTTTTGTGCGGAGACCCACTGCACCGGCTAAAACAGCTGTGCTGGAGACTCATGGTGCTTTTCCGCCCGGGAATCTCCTGGTCTGTGGGCAGTAAAAATTCGTTTGGAAATGCGGTGATCACTCACCCTCTGCGTTCTCTCTGGGAACTGCACTCCCAAGCTGTTCCTATTTGGCCATCTTGGATTGTTTCCCCTCCACTCTGTTTCTTAACTGACTCAACTGCCCTGTGACAGCTCAGTTTCAATATGAGCTCCTGTGTAGACTCAGAAGAAAGCAGGACGAGTGACTCCTGCCTCAAGCACTCCCCCACAACTCATCCAACATTACTCCCCTCATCCTGGGTCTGAAGCCCAAAGAGGGAAAGTTGATTGACATGATTTTAGTCTTCCTCCTCTCTCTTTCTTTCCCTTGTCACATCCCCCAAGAACTGGAGGAGTCAGACATCTCATCCCATTCCTCTTTGGTCCATTATTGTAAAAATTCTGTGGTCTTGGCAACCAAGTCTGGTCCTTACTATGCTGAAAGGTGGAGATTTAAAAAAAATTGAGGACAAAATACCTTCCAAAGACAATAGCGTGACTTCACATTTTATTGCTGTCTGGCTGCCAAATCATTTCTGAATGTTAGAGATTTGAATATTACCTCCTTCAGAGGCAGTAAGGAAGTGCCTAAGTCCACAGATTCTAGAGTCAGACTGCCAGGTTCAAAGAATGGCTCTGCTGTTTCAAATGATGTAACTTTGGGTCATACCTCTCTGTGCCCTGGTTTTCTCCTCTACACAATGGAGTTGATAATAGTATCTCGTAAGGATGCCTGGGATAATTCAGTTGGTTAGTATATGGCTTAATGCAGGATACCTCATAATCCTGTAGGATGTAGAAAAGTTCCTCTTCAGAGTTAACTTTCTTTTTCAAGAATGAATCATAAATGTTAGAAATTATAGTTTGTTTTAAAGACTTTCTTTAAAGCCTTCTTGCTTTTTGCTAATAACTCTTTGTTAAGCCCTATCCTATGTAGCTGTTAGATATAAAAGAACACATTCTATATCCTTGTACTTTAACCAAGATATTTATATTATTACTTTTCTAAGTCCTTTCGCAAGCAATTTCCTGTCCCTTCTTTATTTAGACTTCCTCTTTTACTTTTGTTCTCCATTGCCTTTACCTATTCAAGAAAGTTTTAAGTTTTAAAACTTAAAAGTTCAGTTTTAGATTGCGAAGTCTGGCTCCAACCAACAGAGATCAGACACAGGAGTAAAGATGACCCCGACCCCAAATGCGTAAAAGATAAATATGTCTGCTTTTCCTTTGTTGGTTGTACTCTCTTGGCAAGATAGCTAACAGGAACATTCTTTCTGCAGAAAGTACAATTGCCTTGTTGAGAGATCCTTTGTCTCAGTGCTGATTTTTCTTTGCAGCACTGACCGACCATCTGTTTCCAACAACGCCTTTATGTTTATTATATATAGAAGTGTGTTTTCACCTTCCTCATCATTATCAACATCATCATTTTTTGTGTGTTACCCCTGTAATGAATCCAAATTTCCCAACCCTACCCAGGGATATGGAAGTCAGGGGTCATTCAGAGCCAAGCCCACACACTCAGGAAGACAAGAAGAGAAAAACACATCATTAACTTAAAAAATATATAGTCCCTAAGCACTGCATTCTAGTTGATAAAGTTATGTCCATGAGGATATGAGTTAACAATTCTGATATTGCTATAAATATGTTCTGGAATTGAACAATTAACAAATGGATGGTGAATAATGGGAGCCAGGTTTATTACTCTTGGAGTGAGAGGTTACAGATAATCAAGTGAGGAGGCTGAAATTATTCATTTGACAATGAGTTAGAATTGGAGACATTGGGATTACTTCATACTTGGGTTAATATAGACACAGAGTTGCAACTGTAAATTTTTGTAGATATGTGTGTACATACACATGTTAGCATACACACCTAAATTCCTTTACTTTGTCAACGTAGAGGAAGTAGAAGCAACCAGCACATTAGCACCCAGATTTTGGTTTCTAATATTATTCTCCAGTGAAATGAACCAGGCTCCTTGAAGAAATGGCTGATTCTTGGACCAGGATAACAAATCTATGGCACGTGAGCCTGGAGAATCTTGTATTGGCAGAAAGTAAGAAAGTGATTAGAAAATTACGAAATGAAGGGGATATGTCAAAGGAGCCAATGAACATATTTTCTGATGCCCAAATTTGGAATAATCTGAACAATGGAACAAAGTGGTATTGGATTATAACCCAAAGTATAAAGTACATGTCCATGTGTCTACACTGACATGAATACATGATTGAACCAACAAATAAATGGGGAAGAAGAGACAAATCTTCTGTGAGAAATAATTCCAAATATTTTATGTAGGTATGTTTTTCCTCTCAAGGAGGTAGAGCATAACCACTACTTCTTAAGTACAGTGTGAATGGCACATAAAATATGGAAAAGGGGGAAAATAGAATAATTTTGTAGAGGAGAAATCTGTCTAACACTGCCTAACCCAGGTAGTAAAGTTTAACATGAATGGTGATGAGCCATCACAGTATGTATCTTTGCTATTTTATAATGAGAATGTCACTTTATCTCCATTATTCTCCCCACCCCCAAACCCATAGCTCCAGTCTAATCATGAGAAAAATATGAAGCAAATTCCAATCGACCTGGTGCAGTGGCTCACGCTTGTAATCTCAACACTATGAGTGGCTGAAGCAGGGTCATCTGAGGTCAGGAGTTCAAGACCAGCCTAGCCAACATGGTGGAACGCTATAGCTGCTAAAAATACAAAAAATTAGCCAGGTGTGGTGGTGTGTGCCTGTGGTCCCAGCTACTTAGGAGGCTGAGATAGAGAATTGCTTGAACTTGGGAGGCAGAGGCTGAAGTGAGCCGAGATTGCACCACTGCACTCCAGCCTGGGCGACAGAGCAGGACTCTGTTACAGGAAAAAAAAAAAAAAAAAAGTCCATTCTACAAGATAGCTGACCTGTACTCCTCAAAACTGTCAAAGTCATCAAAATAGGGTAAGTCTGAGAAACTGTCACAGGCAAGAGGAAGCTAAAGAGATATGACTAAATTTAATGTAGTACCTAGATAATTTGAAACAGAAAAGGACATTAGGTAAAAACTAAGGAAACCCAAATAAAATGTGGGCTTTAGTTAAGAGTAACATATCAATATTGATTCATTCACTGTAACAAATGTACCATACTAATATGTTAATGATAGGGAAACTGGGTCTGGAGGATACAGAAACTCTCTGTACTATCTTTGCAGTACTTCTGTAACTCTAAAACTGTTTCATAGTCAAGAGTTTATTTAAAAAATACATTGTTCGAGGCCAGACACGGTAGCTCATGCCTGTAATCCCAGCACTTTGGGACACTGAGGCAGGTGGACCACTTGAGGTCAGTAGTTCAGGACCAGCCTGGCCAACATGGTGAAACCCTGTCACTAGTAAAAATACAAACATTAGCTGGGTATGGTGGCTCACACCTGTAATCCCAGCTACTTGGGATGCTGAGGTGGGAGGGTCAGTTGAACCTGAGAGGTGGAGATTACAGTGAGCTGAGATCATGCCACTGCACTCCAGCCTGGGTGATAGAGTGAAACTCTATCTCAAATATACATACAGAGAGAGAGAGAGAGAGAGAGAGAGAGAGAGAGAGAGAGAGAGAACACTCACATGAGAAGCTCTTTACCAACTGTCTGGAACATTTTGTGTACTCAGCAAAACTACACTATTTGACTATCCTTGAGATGCTTTGAAGGAGTTACTATGTTGTCTTTCCTTTAAGATAAGCCAGAATGGTCTAGTCTCTGACAGTTAATATTTGTCTTTCTACACAGGGAAACTTAGAGCATCCTCTCAGTATTTGCAACTGAGCATTTTTGTCTTAACTGGCTCTGTCTGAATTGCATCCATTTTATTTTTCTGTTTAGTAACTAAGATACACCACACAACAACAGGAGTTACATGGTGTTTACCTTGGTGTAAGTCTGCTAGATGCTTCCAATTAGGGTAATTGTATCTTAACATTCTTTGAAAATGATTGTTGGATATACAAGGCTTCTTCTCTGTCTTAGGAAGGAGAACACAAGACACCATCAATTTCTCGTTTGTGGACTGAGGGTCTGCATGGAAAAACAGCATCACAGAAGGGCAAGTCTTCCTGTTATTTTGAAGGGTCCTAATGAGTTGCACTTATAATGAAGTGTGGCATTGGAGAAGGGGTACATTTCCACAGAGGTCGGGAAGATACCTCTGAGGCTAGGGAATGTTTAGAAGGGAAATCATTCTTTTGAGAGCAAGACAACTTACTGGATACCATCTACTGCTATGATTGTGCAAAAGAAATTATATGTGTGTATAGCATACCTATATACTTGTATGTATATGTACATATGCATACATATATATACACACACATGCATATTTCTTCTCTCAATTTGGCAAGGGTAAGATTTGCAGATTATAACCTAGATCTCATTCATGCTGCATTTTTTCACTCACCCTATTGTTCTCCTTTTCTTGGATTCCAACCTGGGCTTATCTCCAATCTGCATTTTTTGTTTCTCCTCCTTAGCTGAATATATTTGTGGAAAACTCACAAAACAACTGGGTTGCCAGGTCTGGTCCCTTTCTTCCTGTCCAGTAAAATGAAAATGACATTTAGAAAACCCAGTCACAAATGTATGTTTAATATATTTTGATTACTGCCCTGAAACTGGATTTTAATATTTCTGAATATTCAATGCCAAGAAGCTCTTGCAAAAGGGCTATCTAAAATTGCCAGAAATTTTGCTTTCTCTGGTTCTTAATGTGAAACTGGAAATGCGACTTTGGGATGGCCTCACTTCTTCTTTTGAGAGGGATCGCTTTGGTGGGCTTGTATGGTTATGCCTACTTACATTAGGTACCTACTCACTGCCTCTGAGGTGTCTTAGAAATTGGGAGAAATAATCTAAAAGCTAATACTTTATAATGGAATATCATGTATTCTGTTTAATAATATAAAAGGTGGTCCCAAGATATTCAATGAGGAACATCTCTGTAGAATTTTTTTTCTTTAATGAGGTGTTTAGTATTTTCTCTGGCAGACCTAGAAACAAGGTTTGAGCCCGCAGGTTGGGTCTGGGACTGACGGATCAAAGAGATGATACACTGGAGGATAACAGGCTTTGAAGGTTCAGCTCTTTCATTAGACAGTCTAGTGTTTGACATGTATTTTCAGGGGTAGGGGAACCTGCCATTGAGACATTAGTTAGCTTACTGATGTCCTTAGGCACACTGTATGAACGACTCAGCCAATTTGTTGTTTGAAATTTCTACTGTAGCTCTGTAGGAAACTGAGGGGCAATACGTTTTCCATCTTGATGCAATATTTGGGTTTGCCCCATGGGCAGCCTTCCCTCTGGTCAGTTTCAGCTTCCCATAGGAAATCCAGACAACAATTCCCCTAGTCAGAACTCTACCTTGTAAGTGGCAGGAGCCACAAAACATACTCTTTAGAAAGGGTCTTCTCTCTCTCCTCAGCGTCTTTCATGTGGGTGTGATCTTCTTCTTCCATAGTGAAGAAAGATTTTCTCCACTAGGTAGATCTAATTCACTTGACTTAATGGCCTTTTCGTTGTTTGACTCCAATGATTCCAAGCAGAAAAGCTGATGGAAGAACTCTCATTGGCCCAACTTAGATCACATGCTCTCCTCTAGTCCAATCACTGTAAGAAGAAGAAGGTATTGGATTTGGTCTGATTCCAGCCCCATGCTCACTGCGATGGCCAGGAGTCTGACTTACTGCAGCATGGTGGGCCCTTACTATTTGGGCACATACTTACCTGCTTTTCAACTGCCAAGTCTTACATCCCTGAGCGAGGGTATCTCTGGCCACTAGAGCTTGCTTTGCCTGGAAACGTGGGATGTTGCAAGTGCTAACGAATTAGTGTCTCCCAGAAGCAGCGCTGAACCAGTGCCTAATAGGAGTTTGTGTATAAATACTAAGGGCTCCTTTGTCCTTGGGGTGACGTAATTTTGAGGCATGCATTCAATATCATTTACTAGAATTCCAAAGTGGGATTAAACTCTGGTCGACCACATTGCATCTTGCTTGGCATTGCACGTTTTATTTGCTGCTTCTTGTTCCTTAACGCCCCCATCCTTTTGCTACAAGTATTTCCTGAGATCACCTGCCAAATATGCTTGCATTTGAGTCCTTTGGTACGCTGCTTTATCCCCACTTGAGTTGTGTGATGAGCTGCCAATCATGGTAACTGTCTTAGTTTGTGTTTCCCCCAGAAGAGTCACTAAGATAAAGACTTTGCACAAAACAGTAGCTATCCACCAAAAAATATATCACGAAACACACACACACACACACACACACACACACACACACATACACACACACACACAAAAAAAAAAAAAAAAACCCCCAGCGGCAGCTGCGGCATGCAATGAGAACAGACAGGAACCCTGGTGGATTGGCTTGGGAGAGGAGAATGTCAGAGGATCTTGGGGTCCAAAGTGCAGTGAAACCATTCCTAATCAACACCTTTTCTACTGTTATTTTTTAATCCTGGGACTCTCCCAGCGCAGCCGAATCTCAGCCAAAAAGCTATCATGGTAGAAGGATACATGCGTCTCTCCAGATGCTGGCCAGAGACTGGGTCACTTGGTTCTTATGTTTGGCGACATACCCATTAAACACTTGGGCTTGTGTGATGGCTTATGCAGGTGAAATGATAAAAATACTCTCGCTATCATCATGCCTCAGCTAGGGTATCCCTGCCTCTTTCCATTTGGGTTTGTTGGTTTCTAAAGCTAAACATTTTCCATATACATCAGGGACTGAGTTATCTAAAAGCAAAGCCTGGGAAAGTGGTTCAGATGCATGTGACTCTGAGGGAGTGCTCTTCAGGTAACAAACACACACCTCAAGGATTGTGAGAGAAGCACAGTAGGAAAGGTTAGGGAGCCATATAAAAATGGGATCTCAGGTAAGGTCCAGATGCAGGGGTTGTCAAATTATAGCCCTTGGGTCAAATTTGGTACCACCTGTTTTTGTAAATAAAGTTTTATTGAAACACATCCATGATCATTTATATAGTTGTCCCATGGTATCCGTGGGGATTTAGTTCACGACCCTCCATGAATACCAGTATTAACGGATGCTCAAGTCCAGTATATAAAATGGCATAATATTTGCATATAACCTACTCACATCCTCTCATATTCTTTAAATCATCTCTAGATTACTTATAAAACCTAGTACAACACAAATAAATTGTTGTACTGTATTTTTACTTGTATTATTTTTATTGTATTATTTTTAATTTTTTAAAATACTTGATTGCACTTTAGGTTCTGGGGTACATGTGCAGAATATGTAGGATTATTGCATAGGTACATACATGGCAGTGTGGTTTGCTGCCTCCATCCCCGTCATCTATATCTGGCATTTCTCCCCATGTTACCCCTCCCAAATCCCTACCCCCTGCTGTCCCTCCCCTACACCCCCCCAACAGACCCCAGTGTGTGATGCTCCCCTCCCTGTGTCCATGTGTTCTCATTGTTCAACACCCACCTGTGAGTGAGAACATGCGGTGTTTGATTTTCTGTTCTTGTGTCAGTTTGCTGAGAATGATGGTTTCCAGATTCATCCATGTCCCTACAAAGGACACGAACTCATTGTTTTTTGTGGCTGCATAGTATTCCATGGTGTATATGGGCCACATTTTCCTTGTCCAGTCTATCGTAGATGGGCATCTGGGTTGGTTCCAGGTCTTTGCTATTGTAAGCAGTGCCACAATGAACATACATGTGCATGTGTCTTTATAGTAGAATTATTTATAATCCTTTGGATATATACCCAGTAATGGGATTGCTGGGTCAAATGGAATTTGAATTTCTAGGTCCTTGAAGAATCGCCACACTGTCTTCCAGAATGGTTGAACTAATTTACACTCCCACCAACAGTGTAAAAGTGTTCCTATTTCTCCACATCCTCTCCAGCATCTGTTGTCTCTGGATTTTTTAATGATCGCCATTCTAACTGGTGTGAGATGGTATCTCAATGTGGTTTTGATGTCCATTTCTCTAATGACCAGTGATGAGCATTTTTTCATATGCTTGTTGGTCTCATACGTGTCATCTTTTGAAAAGTGTCTGTTCATATCCTTTGCCCACTTTTCAATGGGTTTTTTTCTTGTAAATCTGTTCTAGTTCTTTGTAGATTCTGGATATTAGCCCTTTGTCATATGGGTAGATTGCAAAAATTATTTCCCATTCTTTTGGTTGCTGATTCACTCTAATGATTGTTTCTTTTGCTGTGCAGAAGCTCTAGAGTTTAATTAGATCCCATTTGTCTATTTTGGCTTTTGTTGCTAATGCTTTTGGTGTTTTAATCATGAAGTCCTTGCCTATGCCTATGTCCTGAATGGTTTTGCCTAGGTTTTCTTCTAGGGTTTTTATGGTGTTAGGTCTTATGTTTAAGTCTTTAATCCATCTGAAGTTCATTTTAGTATAAGGTGTCAGGAAGGGGTCCAGTTTCTGCTTTCTGCACATGGCTAGCCAGTTTTCCCAACACCATTTATTAAACAGGGAATCCTTTCCCCCTTGCTTGTTTTTGTGAGGTTTGTCAAAGATCAGATGGTAGTACATGTATGGCGTTGCTTCCAAGGCCTCTGTTCTGTTCCATTGGTCTATATCTCTGTTTTGGTACCAGTACCATGCTGTTTTGATTACTGTAGCATTGTAATGTAGTTTGAAGTCAGGTAGCATGATGCCTCCAGCTTTGTTCTTTTTGCTTAGAATTGTCTTGGCTATGTGGGCTCTCTTTTGGTTCCATTTGAAGTTTAAGGTGGTTTTTCCAGTTCTGTGAAGAGGGTCATAGGTGGCTTGATGGGGATAGCGTTGAATCTATAAATTACTTTGGGCAATATGGCCATTTTCACAATATTGATTCTTCCTAACCATGAGCATGGAATGTTTTTCCATCTGTTTGTGTCCTCTCTGATTTCCTTGAGCAGTGGTTTGTAGTTCTCCTTGAAGAGGTCCTTTACATCCCTTGTGAGTTGTATTCCTAGGTATTTATTGTCTTTGCAGCAATTGTGAATGGCAGTTCATTCTTGATTTGGCTCCCTTTAAGTCTGTTATTGGTGTATAGGAATGCTTGTGATTTCTGCACATTGATTTTGTATCCTGAGACTTTGCTGAAGTTGCTTATCAGTTTCAGGAGATTTTGGGCTGAGACGATGGGGTCTTGTAAATATACAATCTTGTCATCTGCAAATAGAGACAATTTGACTTCCTCTTTTCCTAATTGAATATGATTTATTTCTTTGTCTTGCCTGATTGCTCTAACTAGAACTTCCAATACTCTATTGAATAGGAGTGGTGAGAGAGGGCATCCTAGTCTGGTGCCAGATATCAAAGAGAATGCTTCCAGTTTTTGCCCATTCAGTATGATATTGGCTGTGGGTTTGTCATAAACACTTTTTATTATTTTGAGATATGCTCCATCGATACCTAGTTTATTGAGAGATTTTAGCATAAAAGGCTGTTTAATATTGCCAAAGTCTTCTCTGCATCTATTGAGATAATCATGTGGTTTTTGTCTTTGGTTCTGTTTATGTGGTGAATTACATCTATAGACTTGAACGAGCCTTGTATCCCCAGGGATACATCTATGTTGAACGAGCCTTGTATCCCCGGGGGATGAAGCCTACTTGACGGTGATGGATAAGCTTTTTGATGTGCTGTTGCAATCAGTTTGCCAGTATTTTATTGAAGATTTTTGTATCTATGTTCATCATGGATATTGACCTGAAGTTTTCTTTTCTTATTGAGTCTCTGCCGGGTTTTGGTATCAGGATGATGTTGGTCTCATAAAATGATTTGGGAGGGATTCCCTTTTTTTGATTGTTTGGAATAGTTTCAGAAGGAGTGGTACCAGCTCCCTCTTTTACGTCTGGTAGAATTCAGCTGTGAACCCATCTGGACCTGGGCTTTTCTTGGTTGGTAGGCTATTAATTGCTGCCTTAATGTCAGCCCTTGTTATTAGTCTATTCAGGGTTTTGACTTCTTCCTGGTTTAGCCTTGGAAGGGTGCAAGTGTCCAGGAATTTATCCATTCTTCCAGGTTTACTGGTTTATGTGCATAGAGTTATTTGTAGTAATCTCTGATGGTAGTTTGTATTTCTGTGGAATCTGTGGTGATATCCCCCTTTAGGGTTTTTTAATTCATGTATTTGATTCTTCTCTCTTTTCTTTTTGTTAATCTGGCCAGTGGTCAGTCTATTCTGCTGATCTTTCCAAAAACCAGCTCCTGGATTTATTAATTTTTTGAAGGGTTTTTTATGTCTCTTTCTTCTTCAGTTCTACTCTGATCTTAATTCTTTCTTGTCTTCTGCTAGTTTTTGAGGGTTTTTTTTTTTTTTATCTTGCTCCTCTAGCTCTTTCCATTTTGATAATAGGGTGTTGATTTTAGATTTTTCCTTGCTTCTCATGTGGGCATTTGTTGCTGTAAATTTTCCTCTACACCCTGGTATAAATGTGTCCAGTGATTCTGGTATGTTGTATCTTCATTCTTACTGGTTTCCAAGAACATCTTTATTTCTGCCTTCATTTCATTGTCTATCCAGTCAACATTCAAGAGCCAGTTGCTCCATTTCCATGAAGTTGTGTGGTTCTGACTTTCTTAATCCTGATTTCTGATTTGATTGCACTGTGGTCTGAGAGACTGTTTGTTATGATTTCCGTTCTTTTGCATTTGCTGAGGAGTGATTTACTTCCAATTACATGGTCAGTTTTAGAGTAGGTGTGATGTGGCATTCAGAAGAATGTAAATTCTGTGATTTGGGGTGGAGAGTTCTGTAAGTGTCTATTAGGTTTGCGTGGTCCAGTTCTGAGTTCAAGTCCTGGATATCCTTGTTAATTTTCTGTCTCGTTGATCTGCCTAATATTGACAGTGGAGTGTTAAAGTCTCCCACTATTACTGTGTGGGAGTCTAACTCTCTTTGTAGGTCATTAAGAACTTGCTTTATGTATCTGGGTGCTCCTGTATTGGGCACATATATATTTAGGATCGTTAGCTCTTGTTGCATTGATCCTTTTACCATTATGTAATGTCCTTCTTTGTCTCTTTTGATCTTTGTTGGTTTAAAGTCTATTTTATCAGAGACTAGGATTGCAACTCCTGCTTTTTTTTTTTTCTCTCCATTTGCTGGTAAATCTTCCTCCATCCCTTTACTTTGAGCCTATGTGTGTCCTTGAATGTGAGATGGGTTTCCTGGATACAGCAAACCAATGATTTTTGACTTTTTATCCAGTTTGCCAGTCTGTGTCTTTTGATTGGGGCATTTAGCCCATTTACATTTAAGGTTAATATTGTTGTGTGTGAATTTGATCCTGCCATTTTGATGCTAGCTGGTTGTTTTGCCCATTAGTTGATGCAGTTTCTTCATTGTGTCAATGTTCTTTACCATTTGGTACTTTTTTGGAGTGGCTGGTACTGGTTGTTCCTTTCTATATTTAGTGCTTCTTTCAGGAGGTCTTGTAAGGCAAGCCTGGTGGTTATGAAATCTCTCAGCAATTGCCTGTTCTTAAAGGATTTTCTTTCTCCTTCACTTATGAAGCTTAGTTTGGCTGGATATGAAATTCTATGTTGAAAGTTCTTTTCTTTAAGGATGTTGAATATTGGCCCCCACTCCCTTCTGTCTGGTAGGGTTTCTGCTGAGAGATGTGCTGTGGGTCTAATGGGCTTCCCTTTGTGGGTAACCAGACCTTTCTTTCTGGCTGCCCTTAGCATTTTCTCCTTCATTTCAACCCTGGTAAATCTGACGATTATGTGCCTTGGGGTTGCTCTTCTTGAGGAATATCTCTGTGGTATTCTCTGTATTTCCTGGACTTGCATGTTGGCCTGTCTTGCTAGGTTGGGGAAGTTCTGGATAATATCCTGAAGAGCGTTTTCCAGCTTGGATTCATTCTCTCTGTCACATTCAGAGATAATCAAACGTAGATTAGGTCTTTTCACATGATCCCATATTTCTTGGAGGCTTTGTTCATTTCTTTTTACTCTTTTTTCCTCTGATCTTGCTTTCTCATTTTATTTCATTGAGTTGATCTTCAATCTCTGATACCCCTTTTCTGCTTGGTTGATTTGGCTATTGAAATTGTGTATGCTTTGTGAAGTTCTCGTGTTGTGTTTTTCAGCTCCATCAATTCATTTATATTCTTCTCTAAGCTGTTTATTCTCGTTAGCATTTCCTCAAACCTTTTTTCAAGATTCTTAGTTTCTTTTGTGTTGGGTTACCATATGTTCTTTTAGCTCAGAGAAGTTTGTTATTACCCACCTTCTGAAGCCTGTTTCTGTCAATTCATCAGATTCATTCTCCATCCAGCCTTGTTCCCTTGCTGGTGAGGAGTTGTGATCCCTTGGAGGAGGAGAGGCATTCTGGTTTTTGGTGTTTTCATCCTTTTTGCACTGGTTACTTCCCATCTTTGTGGATTTATCTATCTGTGGTCTTTGTAGTTGGTGGCTTTCGCATGGGGTCTCTGAGTGGATGTCCTTTTGTTGATGATAAAGTTATTTCTGTTTTTTAGTTTTCCTTCTAACAGTCAGGCTCCTCTACTGTAGGACTGCTGGAGGTCCCTTCCAGACCCTGCTTGCCTGGGGATCACCTGCAGTGGCTGCAGAACAGTAAGGGTTGCTGCCAGTTTCCTCTTCTGTTTTCTTTGTCCCAGAAGGATACCCACCAGAGGTCAGCCTGAGCTCTCCTTTAAGAGGTGACTCTTTGGATATACAGGGGGTCAGGGAGCTGCTTGAGGAGACAGTCTGTCCCTTATAGGAGCTCAAGTGCTGAGCTGTGATCTTCATTGTTCCATTCAGAGCTGCTGGGCAGGTACATTTAAGTCTGCTGCAGCAGAACTCATAACCACCTTTTTTTCCCAGGTGCTCTGTCCTGGGAAGGTGGGGCTTTATTTTTAAGTTCCTGACGTGCTGCTGCTTTTTTTCAGAGGTGCCCTGCCCAGCAAGGAGGTAGCCTAGTCACAGTCTGCCAGCAGAGGCGTTGCTGAGTTGCCATGGGCTGTGCCCAGCTGCTGTGTGAATTTCCTTGTGGTTTTGTTTATAGAGATACAGTTAGAACTGCCTGAGTAATGGCAGTCTGTCTGAGAAATGGTGGACTGTTTTTGTAATGGCGGACTGCCTCATTAGTTGGGGACTGCCTCAGTAATGGCAGATGCCCTTCTCCCCCACAGAGCTGGACCGTCCCAGGTCCGGCCGTGCTTGCTGTGAAACTCTCAATCCAGAGTGTTTCAGATTTCTGGTCTTTGTGTGATTGGGACCTGCCAAGCCAGATAACCTGGCTCCCTGTTTCAGCCCCCTTTTTTTCAGTTGAATGGGCGACTCTGTCTCCCAGGTGTTCCAGGTGCCAGTTGAAATGACCCGCAGATCTATATGAGTTTTTGTGTGGAGACCTGCTGTGCCAGCTGAAACAGCCGTGCTGGAGACTTGTAGTTCTTTTCCACCCAGGAATCTTCTAGTCTGTGGGCAGTAAAAATTCGTTTGGAAATGCTGTGATCACTCGGCCTCAGTGTTCTTGCTGGGAACTGCACTCCAGGGCTGTTCCTATTCAGCCATCTTCAGTCATCAAAATTCTGTTTTTAATTTTTTTTCTGGGTATTTTCTAATCCACAGTTGGCTGAATGCAAGGGTGCAGAACCTGTGGATACAGAGGGCCACCTGTCTCCCATCTAGGGCTGCATTCATGCCTCTATGATGGCAGAGGGGGAGTAGTTAAAACAGGGACTGATGGCCTACACAGTCTAAAATACTTACTATCTGGCCCTTTACAGAAGAAGTTTGCCGATCTGTGCTCTAAACTTGACCCAATCCATCTGAACTCTGGAGCGTCCTTCATCTCATCAAGTTAACCCCATATTGAGGCAAGGGGCTGGCCTTTGTACTTCAGTGTCAGCAGGACATTGGTTGCTGACCATCTGAGGATGAGGTACATGAAGCATATTAACCCTGGCAGTGGCTCTCATCAGCCAAGGGCAATTCTCTGGGTATTAAAGGCAGCTGTGAGCTATTAGCTGCCAGCATTTGCAGCAACTGGAAAATGGGTACACATGCTTGACCTTTCAAGGCACGGCCAGCATCCACTGCAGTGCCTGGATCAACACATGTGCTTTATGAAGCCAGAGGGAACCCGTACTTTCCACCTAAAACTGAGCCATCGTTATCTCACAGTGATGGAATGGATAGATGGGAGGTGAGAACCAAATGGGAATGGAATCTCCCATTTGGTTCTCTCCTCCTGTCTATCCATCCCATTGTTCTAAGGATGAAGATGGGGATCCTTACCAATGTTGACTGAGTCCCACCAGCCTCCCCAGCCCCACCTCATTCCACTTTGCTCACACTGTACTCTCCAGCTGTGCATGACCAGAGCTCGGAGGGTAGTTCCTTCTGTTGCTGAGCACATCGGGTTACACCCAGATTCAGGGCCTTTGCTCATGCTGTTTCCTCTGCCCAAAATACCCTCCCTCGTACCTTCCACCTTCCACCACACTGCAGTATTATAACAACCCTCCTTCCTGCAGGTCTCAGCTCAGAAAAACCTCGTATCAGAAAAACCTTCTTGAATCAAATTTCCCCTCAAGTAGCCAATATTTAATTTGTCTTTATGTATGTTTGACTTGTGCAAACCCATAGCTTGTAAAAATATACCCAGAGTTTTTACTTAACAAATAATGCTATACTGTTTGCTTTCCTTTAAAGCTTGCTTTTCTCCCTTTAACAATGTAAACCATAAGAAACTATCCAACTTTTCATTCATTTTTTTAGCACCTGCATGACATTCCATGACATGTGTACGTATTATATACGTCATATATATTATAATGATTCATTTAAGAATCCCCGGCCAGGTGCCGTGGCTCACACCTGTAATCCCAGCACTTTGGGAGCCCAAGGCAGGGGGATCATGAGGTCAGGAGTTCAAGACCACCCTGGCCAATATGCTGAAATTCTGTCTCTACTAAAAATACAAAAATTAGCCAGGTGTGGTGGTGAACACCTGTAGTTCCAGCTACAAGGGAGGCTGAGGCAGAAGAATCACTTGAACCCAGGGTGGGTGGAGGTTGCCTTGAGCCGAGATCACACCACTGCCCTCCAGCCTGGGCGACAGAGCAAGATTCCATCTCAAAAAAAAAAAAAAAAAAAAAAAGAATTCCCGTATTGATAGGAGTTCAGATTGTTTCTGTGTGTGTGGTGTGTGTGTGTGTATTTTCATTTTACAAATAATGGTGCAAAAGCATCTCTGAACAAATGTCCTTACATTCTAGTGATTTTATTTCTGTAGGCTCAGTTGCTAGAGGTGGTATTGTTCAGTCAACATACACATGCACTTCATGCACTTAACATTTCAATAGTCAGTGTTAGATTTCTTTCTGCAAATATACCAAATTGCATGTCCACCAGCAGCTTTAGGAGGCCTTCCTGTGCTCGACTTCTCTGCCAGTACTCACGTCTTTCAATCCTTTTAACGTCTGCCAATCTCTTGGCAAAGGAATGGCTTCTCATTGTTCTGACTTGCATTTCTTTGATTGTTACTGAGGTTGGGCATCTTTTTATACAAATATTATTTCAATAACAAAAATAACTCCTCTACTGATAGGACCTTCACATGTTAATTTAACATGTTTTGAGCACATCCTTTGAGGTGATGTCAGAGAACACCCACCTGTCCTCATTTGCTCTCCAATTAAGATTATGAACTCACTTGTGTCCCATGTATCTGTGAACCCTCTACTGTTTTGCGACTTGCATCCCTAAAGTGTGGGGGAGAGTTTTGCTCTCCAGGGATGTGATGATGGGAGGGAAGGTAGACGGTTATGCCCTGTCTTTGACATTCTCCTTCTGTCTGTTCACTTCCAGACACCACCCAGATGAACAACGCAGTGCCCACCTCTCCTCTGCTCCAGCAGATGGGCCATCCACATTCCTACCCGAACCTGGGCCAGATCTCCAACCCCTACGAACAGCAGCCGCCAGGGAAAGAGCTCAACAAGTATGCCTCCTTAAAGGCAGTTGGTAAGGGCCTCCTGACGGATCTTTTTTTCTTTCTCCTCTTTCCTGTCCTTTGCAGCTTCTTGTAGAAGCTTCTTATACTATTGCTGTATAGTATAAGTGAATAGGTGGATGGATAGATGGATAGATAGATGATAGGATAATTCTACATACCCAACTATTTGTTATCAATCTATCATCCATCCATCCTTCCTTCCATTCATCTGCCTATCCACTTATCTATCGATCTATTATCTATCATCAATCTTATATCTACCTACTATCATCAATCATATATCATCAATCACATATCTACCTATTATCTACCTACCTATCTATATTATCATTTACCTACCTATTATCTGTCTATCTATCTATCTATCTAATCTTCTGGGTCTCTGTACCTGGGACCCAGCTTTCTAAGGACCAGAGCCCCTCAGCTGCTTTCTCTGACCTAGAACAAGTCCTACGTTGCTGTGTGAGGCAGGGTGGCTGGGTGAGGGGCACATGTGTGGTGAGGGCTATTTTCTGGGGAGAAGGACCCGGTTGCTCATTTCATCTCTCTGACACTTTAACCCCTTTACCATCTCCATCTGCCCTCATTGATCCACGGGGAATCTTGACGTAGAATCTAGGTCTTTCCATCTCAGAAATGCCTTACCCTTTAGTGGGTAACACCCTTCACCTACGCAGTCCATACCATTGCTAAGAAATTGGTAAACAATGCACATTCCTATCCCAGGCAACTTCTGCTCTCCAGGATTTAAATATTTACTTGGGTGGGCAGCCTGGAGCTACTACGAATTGAGTTCTTATCAAGTGCAAGACATTGAATTAAAGCGAAGATGCAATGGTTATTCCAATTGCCAGATTGGAAAACTGAGACTCTAAGAGGCTAATATAACTTGCCCAAGTCAAGCAGCAGTGGGTGAGAGAGCTCAGAATTGAACCCTATTTTTATCACTTCACAGCCACAGCTCCCACCACTGCCCCGGTTCCTTCAGTTCATTCTTCAATTTAAACATGAGGGGGTGTGATAGTAACCCTAACAGTGACTAAGGCTCCTGAACAGTTTGCTCATGAAAGGGTTCTATTGGATAGAAGCAACAGCCACGGAAAGTGATTCCTGACTCCTGGTTGGCTGTGGCAGCCTCTGGGTGTCTTAAATCAATGGTTCTCACATGTGGATGACACTTACTAGAATCACCCGGAGAGCAGGTAAAACATATGGATGCCCACCCTAGAGACTTTAATTGAACTAGTTGAGGATAAGATTCAGACATGGGCATTTTTAAAGGACTCTGGCTGCTTCTAGTGTGAAGCCAGGGCTGACAGCCATTCACGAAAACCACTTCAGCCCCACATCCAGGAAAACCAGATCCTATATCAAGTGCTTGCTCTGAATTTCCTCTTCTAATGGCCTTAATTGTTCTTTACATTCCCATGCTTTGTTAATACAGGGGGGAAAGTTCCTTTCCTTTCCTTCTCACTGTGTCCTATGAGTTCTGTTTTTTCTCCCTGTCTCAGAGGAGAGATTTTAAAGCCAGGTTTTCCACTTAACCTGTTCCTTCTCTGAGTCTATTCCTTGGGGGAGCTAGAAAGAGCCAGAAAGAGGGGGAGTTCAAAATCTAGCTCTACTCCTGTCTGTATAATCTTGGGCAACACTTAACCCCTTTTAAAGGTCTGTCTTCTAATCCGTAAAATGGGCCTAAGGCTGCCTGTGATGACTCGTATTATAGCCTGGTAAAGGACATTCATTCAGCTGGGCGCAGTGGCTCACGCCTGTAATCCAAGCACTTTGGGAGGCCAAGGCAGACAGATCACCTAAGATCAGGAGTTCAGGACCAACCTGGCCAACATAGTGAAACCCCATCTCTACTAAAAATACAAAAATTAGCCAGGCATGGTGGCAGGTGCCTGCAATCCCAGCTTCTCAGAAGGCTGAGGCAGGAGAATTGCTTGAACCTGGCAGGCAGAGGTTATGGTGAGTCGAGATTGAATCACTGCATTCTAGCCTGGGAGACTGAGCAAGATATCATCTCGAAAAAAAAAAAAAAAGACATTCATTCAACATTTATTTGTCACCTCCTTTCTTCAGAGCTCCATGGTCTTGTTTCTAGTAGCCCCATGGATGAATCCTTTCCTGATTTCCATCTTATAGCATGCTCAGATACTTTGGGAAGGTCTTTTTTTTCTTTTTTTGAGATGGAGTCTCGCCCTGTCATCCAGGCTGGAGTACAGTGACATGATCTCAGCTTACTGCAACCTCCATCTCCCAAGTTCAAGCAATTCTCCTGCCTCAGCCTCCTGAGTGGCTGAGATTACAAGCATGTGCCACCACTCCTGGCTAATTGTTTTCTTTTTTTGTATTTTTAGTAGACACAGGGTTTCACTATGTTGGTCAGGCTGGACTCAAACTCCTGACCTCAAATCATCCACCCACCTTGGCCTCCCAAAGTGCTGAGATTACAGGCATGGGCCACCGCACCTGGCCAGGAAGGTGTTCTTTAAACATTCTCCTTTTCCTACACCAAGTCCTCACCTTCCCAGCAGACTTGACTGTCAGAAGCTCCAAAGCATTAGAACAATTCACTCTGAGTGGAGTCCTGTTTTATGGGTAAAGGTCCTTCTGCTCTTTAGTTATTCATAAAATTTATTTATCTATTTCCACATACTGTTGGTTCCTGGAAAACTCTGAGCAGGCAGAAAACCCCACAAATCATGTACTTTCTTTTATTAACTGCTCATCCTCTTCCCCCTCCCCCCCAAAACACAATGCCAGGTCCCTCATTAGAGATAGGATGGGAGATACTTGCTGATCGATTTCAGTATGAAATATGCTAATCCTGTTTTAAACTAATACCAGAACCCAAAGCACAGATACAACCATGTGTCTGTGATGCCTGTGATAACTGTGATCAACACACATCAGAATCACAAGCATTTTGGTGCCTAGCATAGGGTCAGGCACATACAAGGTACTTAGCAAGTGTTTATACCAGTAGTCTATCTTTGGGAATTCATGTTCCCTGATCTCTTAGGATTTCCAGATGGAATCATTCAGAGTGACTCAGCCAGATTTATAATACCAAGGACACTGGATGTTCAGACTGACACAGGCTTTTCTAAATCTGAAGCCTTGTAAGACCCTGCATACTGGTTACCTATGTTTCACGTTGAATTTCTATGTCCGTCTCAAGCCATGTTATGTCCCATGATCACAGATTCCTTCTCTTCTACATTGCCTGTTTGCACAGCATATGCATCCTAAGCATATTCAAATATATTCAGTATTACTAGGAAGGGATGAGGGCTGTTACCTAGGAGAGCAAGAGTCAAGGCATCTTTGCCAGTGTAACTGTAGAAGCCTTCATGTGCTATTTGGTGGCACACTTCTCCTCTGACCCTTGCAGTTAGGTAATAAATAGCATATGCCATTACATTTAATTCTTCTTTTAAAAATTAATTAGGCCAGGAGTTGAAGACCAGCCTGGCCAATATGCCAAAACGCTGTCTCTACTCAAAACACAAAAATTAGCCAGGCATGGTGGCAGGCGCCTGTAATCCCAGCTACTCGGGGAGGCTGAGGCAGGAGAATCACTTTAACCTGGGAGGTAGAGGTTGCAGTGAGCCAAAACGATACCACTGCACTCCAGCCTGACACCCAGTCGCTGTCTGGGAAAATAGCAGAGGGATATTCCAGCAGAGCTCCTTGATTTTCTCAAAGATTTATGTGGGGGCTCCTCTACATAGCAAATGTCTGCAGTACATTTGGGATTAAGTTTTCAGTGTGAAAATCATTTCACACTCTTTGAGTAACCCTCTGTTCGTAACTCAGGAACTCCTGAAATGTTTGTTGAATGAATGAATGATCTTGTCTTTGACAAGAATAAAAAAAGAATAGCTTGTTTGTAAGGAAGCACCCTTTTACCTCCTAGAAAACTCTGAAGGATACCACATGGGGCACCTTTCCCAGTCCTAGATGTGGTTGATATACTGCTGCTGTTCTTCATTTTTTTTCCTGACCATTGTGAGAGATCTCTGGGCTTTCTCTGAGACACAGTTGGTCTTGTGAATCTGGAGGGTGAATGCAGAGCAGACTGAGGGAATGCTTGAACCATGGGTTAGCCAGGAATCCAGCATCTGCCTGCACAAAAAAAAAAAGAAAATCCCATAATAAATATTCTTTCAAGAGTTCTTTATTAAAGCATAATGTGATCATGGTGTGAATGATGAAATGCATTAATGAAATCATTATCACCCAGGAGAGAAGTTGTTTAAAAAATGGTTAGCTGTTGAAAGTTCTGCAACCCCTGATAACCAGATTCATTCTCTAAATATTTCAGTCCGGAGAATAAGGAGAGGTTAGACAATCTTTAGGGTTAACTGCTAAGTTCAAAAATACTTCTGGAAAATAAATGTCTCTGGGAAGCTTTAATATCCAAAGCACTGTAAAGATTATCAGAGGCTCTGTCTCACTCAGACTCTAACCGCACTTAGCTGTGTGACTTTGAGCAGGTCGCTGAGGCTCTTGGACTTCAGCTTCTTCATATGAAAAATGAGAAAACTCAACTATAAGATGTCCAAGCTCCATTTTAATTATAAAATTAGAAAATTAAATCTCATTCTAGTTATTATAATACCTTAAACATGTCCCATTCATTCCCTGCCAACTCTGGGGAAAAAAGGTTTCAATAAAGGGTGGTAATGTTGATTGTTCCGAGACAAATTCTCCCCCAACCTGCCTTCCTTTTTATTGTATTTTATTTTTGTTTGCTTGTTGGGATCACCCTCATTCATGTTTAAAGAGACCTCTTTTCTTTTTTACAATTGAGAGATTTGGACATGCACCATCTAGTCATACATGGCATGTAACTACAGAATAGTTTCTGTTCCCAAGGGGTTCACTGCCCAGCTCTTGGTAAAATATTAGCACATACTAGGGAAGTATCAGGGGCTAAGCCATATAGGACTTTGTTCAAGAAGGGATGATGACTCTGAATTATTCCTTTAGTTCATTCATTCATTCTCCAAACATTAAATCTGGTTTCCCTTGACTCCAGGTCCCACTGAGGCATGAACCAAGTCTATCCATTTGTCAGTTTATCTCTAGTGCCTAGTGCTATGTGGGGTGCTTAGTAAGGACTCCCAACACTTATTTCTAAAACTAGTAAATAATACCATATGATAAGCACCTCATGTAGCCTGAGAGGGGCCTGAGAGAATAAGCAGGATAGCAGAATGTAGCATGGCCTCTGGAATTGGTCAGGGCTGAGTTTAAGACCTAGCTTGGGCCAGGCACAGTGGCTCATGCCTGTAATCCCAGCACTTTGGGAGGCTGAGGCGGGTGGATCATGAGTTTAAGACCAGCCTGGCCAACATGGTGAAACCCCGTCTCTATTAAAAATACAAAAATTAGCTGAGTATGGTGGTGCAGGCCTGTAGTCCCAGCTACTCGGGAGGCTGAGGCAGAAGAATGCTTGAACCCTGGAGGTGGAGGTTGCAGTGAGTCGAGATCGTGCCACTGTACTCCAGCCTGGGCAACAGAGTGAGACTCCATCTCAGAAAAAACAAACAAACAACAACAACAAAAAAAAACAAGAGCTAGTTTGGACATTTATCAAGTAATTGCAGAAATTATTTAACTTCCTAAGGTCTCAGTTTCCCCTTCTGTGAAATGGAAATAATAATGATAATATTACAGGTAATGACTTTGAAAACTTCGTGATATAGTGCAGGTAAAGTTCTCACCCTGACACATAGTCAGTCCTCAGGAAATACTGCAGCATATTAAAGCCCCAGACCAGAGTTATCTGTGATCATAATTTCCCCTGATCTCCAAGATACACTGGTACCTGGATTAACATGCAATTGTCCACGTTTCATTGTGAGGGAGAAAGAGTTGGTTCCATATTCTTTACTCCGGTCTGATGGAAAAGACATACACGAATGTTAACTCATGTCGGGATCTGATAAAACAAGCAGTCAAGCAAACAAGCAGTCAAGCAAGCAAGCACATGGCTTTTCTAAGCTGTCCTAAGGACACTCAAATAATCAATCCAGGCCTCTTCCAGTTCCCCACCTACAGGGTGGACAATAAAAGTCAATGCTCACACATATAGATACTGTAATACAATCCATCAAATAAACACTCTGTTTCAATACAGTCCTTCAGAGAAATAGTCTGTTTCACTCAATTGATTCTCCTTACTAAAGCAAAACTGTGGATTTAAACATTTCCCACCAATGTCGAGGTTGAGAAGCATGTCTTATTATAGGCTGAGCCAAAAACGTAACCTGAAAACCCAGTTAAGCATACAAGTTCCCTGGCCTGAGGTGCCCATATTGTTACAGCATGGGAGCCTACCTTGTGGTTCTTCATAGGTCAAAGTTTGGAAGGCCGATGTGTTCGTGAAAATATCCCTAAAGCTCACTTGGTGGTTCAGAGAGGGATGATTGGTAGTTCCAGAACTGGAAAAGATCACCCTTTCACCCTTCTGTGTAATTCCTGATGGGCTTTGCAAACAGAAAATTGCCTGCACATTGACATTTATCTTTCATTAGCCTCTTGTCTAGTGTTTCCTCTAGGTTTGTGATTATTGAACTCCTAGGTGGCCAAAGATTCCTCATCATGTGCCCCTAAGATGGCTCAATGCAACCTTGGCCACTGAGTATAAGAAACACACAGGATGTACCAGCATCGTTGATGCAATGCTGTGTGCCTTCATTTCTAATTCAAAATTTTTATTTTAAAAATATTTTCTGTGTTGCTATTTGACAGAAGATTGACTGTTTTGCCAGAATCACAATGTATTTTTCAATAGCACTTTTTCAAACAGCAGCAATGCACTTCAATATGGCAGGAATTCCCTCTTTACTCTTGAAATCATGAGTGAAAACCCTAAGAGTCATACATGAGGCTCTTGGCCATGGATTGGCGTCTACTAGTTTAATTTTTTTTTAAGTTAGGGCAGAAAGGGGGCTAACATCACGGAACTCAGGAACACCACACCTCTGAGGGAGGCATTAGTCCCACCATTTTGCAGATGGGGAAACAAGGTTAGCATAGTTAAGTAATTTTCCCATAATCCATACTTGTAGTAAATGGCAGAGCCAAGACTCATATTCAGGAGTGCCTGACTTGGAATCCTATGTTCTTTCCATGAAGCTATGCTGCCTTCTGCAGACAAATTTCTGGCATCTAAAGTATGTAACCAGGCCAAAAAAAAAAGTTGGGGGAAGCCTATCCCCTGCTCTTCTGGGGGAAGGAGAGCTTACCATGGTACTAATCATTTTTCTTTGTTTGAAAGTAAAAGTTTGGCTGGGCACAGTGGCTGTCACCTGTAATCCCAGCACTTTGGGAGGCCAAGAGGGTGGATCACTTGAGATCAGTTCCATACCAGCCTGGTCAATATGATGAAACCCCATCTCTACTGAAAATACAAAAATTGGCCAGGTATGGTGGTGCTCACCTGTAATCTCAGCTATTGAGGAGGCTGAAGCAGGAGAATCACTTGAACCCGTTGGATGGGAAAGTAGAATTTGCAGTGAGCCAAGATTGCCCCACTGTACTCCAGCCTGTTCAACAAAGTGTGACTCTGTCTCAAGAAAAAAAAAGAAAGTGAAATTTTCCCTATGATGCCGAGTATAATTGAAGTATAGCATGTTTGAGGTATGCTATTGTGGAAGTATATTTTACATACAGTGAAATACAGTTAATAATTTTACAATAGTGTGCTTGTTAAAAAAAAATACCCTTGGCTAACCTCATCCCAGTGAAAATGATAACTATTTTTGTCACACTGAAAGTTCCCTCATACCTCCTTCCTTTTAATACCTTAGGTCTGTCTCTTCTTAATGAGTATTTGTCGCCCTGGAAGCATTTTTCTAATGTTCATGAGTGCAACCACGTGCACCTTGAAGCCTTACCTACATGTTCCATAGCCTATACACCATCTTATAAAGCCCTCTCTGAGGTAATGGGGATAGAGGTGACAAAAGAATGGTTCCTGCCTTCAAGGCAAACAGCGGTGGATTTGATCTGGGGTTGAGATGGCTTCCCTGGAGTGAGTGACTTAGTGGCTCCGTCAGCCTGTGGCCATCCACACAGGAAGAACTGGGTTTGCATTACTATTTCCAGATGACCCTGAGTCCGGGGAAATAAAGAATCGAGTCATCCTGGGCGGGGCCCCACCCAGTTTTAACTTCCTCACTCCTCTGTGGCTCCAATTGTCTCTCTTGTGAATGATGTGGAGTGTACAGCTCAGATCCGCAGGGGGGATGTGGCAATTTGAACATCCTTTGGCATGTCTGGGAGGCCAACCGGAAGTGTTTAAATGGGGCCGGATCTGTGCTCTGTAATCATTCAGATGACAGACTGTTCCCTGTGCCCTCACTCAGCCTGATATATCTTTGGAGATGGTGCCAAACTCTTGAGGACTTGGTCTTTCCAGGTAGATGCCTAAGAAAGAGCTAGGGGCACACGCTGGTTGGTCAGGTCTCCAGCCAATAAGGAGAGTCCCCATGGGTAGGTTTGCCCCACTTTAAGTAAAACCCAATCTTACAGAAAAGAAATATCAAAGAAAGTGCGAGGTTGTGGGGTTGGGGATGGGTCTAGCCTTAGTCAATTCTCGCTATCCTTTATTTTATGAAAGGTGTCACTATGGAATTCTCTTAATAATATTAGATCCCCCAGGGCTCACTCAGGACATCTGAAAGGGAATTCAATTCGGATAAACTGATTTATAATGAAAATTCCAGGCACACATCTGTTCTGTAAAGCAATGTATTACTCATTATGGGATTCTCAGATTACAAGTTTGATCTCGTTACTGTTTAGGAGAATTTCCCTACCTTAGAAAGGGTGACTCTGTGAATAAAATTGAATGCATTCCTTCATTTAGTAGTATCTTCCTAACACAGACTGTGTGTTAGGTAATGTGGTGAGGTAGCCCCCACCCCACAGAGCCTGCCACCCAGCATTTAAAGTTGCAGTTAGCAGAGCCTGTCCCAACCTTGAATCTGGGGCCAATAATATGCCCCTTTTCAGAAGGGGCATTGCAGTAGAACACAATCAAAATCCATCCTTTGTCATCAGAGTGTAGTCTTGAGCCAAGGTGAACTCATATAACTCAAATTTTTCTTTCTTTCTAAGCAGGTTGAAATTTAGAGCCAGATTTTCTACCTAAGAATTCTCTTTGTGCCTTACATAACTGAAAATATCTAGGCCTTTTTCAGGAGGCTGCTTTTGATGTTCTGTTGGGTGTTAACACGATGCTGCTTCGAGGCCTTGCAGAAAGAGATGCACATATAGCATTTTCACCTGTGGCTCCCTTCCCTGTTCCCTGGGGTCCCTGAGGCCTCCCCCTGCTTGCAGGCTGCAGCAGGGGCAACCACCAGCACCTGGGTGTGAGGGCACAGTGAACATGGGTGCCCTGCAAACAGATCATCAGCATCTCTTGGTTGTTATTTTTTTAGGAAGTTCTGATGGTGACTGGGCAGTATCGACACTTAAGTCACCAAAAGGTACTGTATGGCTTTTTGTAGCTCTTTTGTCCAGGTGTTGTCAAATTTGGCATTAAATAATGAAGGGATGGAGAGTTCTGGTGTTTGTGTGACCTGTACACACGTGTGTCTGCATAGGGTGGCATCTGCAAGTCTGTCTAAGTTCCAGTGTGTAGGTGTTTGTGTGTGTGTGTGTGTGCACATGTAGCAATTGTTGGACAATGTGCTACCCCTCACTTCCCAGTATTTGTTGCCTGATGGAAAATACCACTATGAGAAATCATGCCAGGTAAGGTGAAATATGTTGATTTTTCTCAGAAACCTGCAATGGCAAAATGGCAAAACATAAGGTAAATTAATTATGAGCAGGGAGGGGAAGAACACAGCTTCCAAGGGAGAGATAAACACAATCAAGTTATTGGCCAAAGGTCTTTGGAATGATTAGCCTTGCAGGGAAGAGAATACTGTTTTCAGTGTTCCTGGGACAGCGTGGTGAGCAGAGAGGGTTAAGAAGTTGGTCTACTTGAGTCTGTGAGTTAACTAGCTGGGTGACCATGCCAGGTGGTAACTATATATAATTAGCTCCCTACTATGTGCCAGAGAACTGGGCCTTTACATCATTTTATCACTGAATTATCTGATGATCAGGCTGTGTAGGCATTGTCATCAGCATGGAGAAATGAAAACATGATGTCTGAGTAAGGATATGTCTTGCTGGTCTAGAGTCATACGACTATTCTGTGGTAGAGCTGCCGTTTGAACCTGTGTCAGTCTGACTGTTATTCTAAGCTATTTTCCACTGGGGTGTAATGGAAGTAGCTGTTTTTACAATAAACCAGAAACACCCTTCAATGTGCTTTGTTGGACTTGGTGGAGAAGTAGCTGACCTAAGGAGGTGGAGGTAAAACTCTTTTTTCTTTTCTTTTCTTTTTTTTTTTTTTTTTTTTTTGAGACAGTCTTGCTCTGTCGCCCAGGCTGGAGTGCAGTGGCGCAATCTCAGCTCACTGCAACTTCTGCCTCCCAGGTTCAAGTGATTCTCCTGCCTCAGGCTCCTGAGTAGCTGGGAGTACAGGCATGAACCACCATGCCTGGCTCATTTTTTTTTTACTTTTTTAGTAGATACGGGGTCTCACCATGTTGGCTAGGCTGGTCTCAAAATCCTGACCTCAGGTGATCTGCCTGCCTCAGCCTCCCAAAGTGCTGGGATGACAGACATGAGTTACTGCGCTCGGCTCTTTTTCTTTTCTTTGTTTGAGATGGAGTCTTGCTCTGTTGCCCAGGCTGGAGTGCAGTGACATGATCTTGGATCACTGCAACCTCCTCGCCTCCCAGGTTCAAGCATTTCTCCTGTCTCAGCCTCCTGAGTAGCTGGGATTACAGGCACTCCCACCACACTGGCTAATTTTTGTATTCTTAGTAGAGACAGGGTTTCACCATATTGGTCAAGCTGATCTCGAACTCCTGACCTCAGGTGATCTGTCCACCTTGGCCTCCCAAAGTGTTGGAATTACAGGCATAAGCCACTGCACCTGGCTGGTAAAACTCTTTAACGAGCTAGAGCTGGGGAAAATTAGGAGTCACTGCAAGGACATAAGCAGAAAACTGGTGTGTTGCTCCATTTTCATGCTGCTGATAAAGACATACCCAAAACTGGGCAATTTACAAAAGAACAAGGTTGATTGGACTCACAGTTCCACGTGGCTGGGGAGGCCTCATAATCAAGGCAGAGGGCATGGAGGAGTAAGTCACATCTTACATGGATGGCAGCAGGCAAAGAGAGAGCTTGCGTAGGGCAGCTCCCATTTTAAAAACCATCTGATCTCGTGAGACTCATTCACTGTCATGAGAACAGTGCAGGAAGACCTGCCCCCGTAATCAGTTGCACAAAACATGGAAATTGTTGGGTGGGAATGACCTCATGATTACAATATGAGATTATTATTAAGTTACAATTCAAGATGAGATTTAGGTGGGGACACAGCCAAAGCATATCAACTGGCATGGCCATTTTTTCCCTCTCAAAAGATTATTCCAGCTTCTAAGTGGAGACTGGATTAGGGGACTGTGGACTAGAGTTGCAGACACCCACTGGGAGGCTCTTGCAGGTGTGTGGTAACCTGCACTGGGGTAGATAGAGGATGAAGAGGAGAAAACAGAGTGGAAGGACTATTGAGAGACTGCAAAAAGTTAGGAGGAGGAGGAGGGACCATGACATCAATGGCTCTCATGTTTTAAGCTTCTTGAGCATGTATCGGCATCACTTGGAGGCTTGTTACAAATCCAGACTCCTGGGCCTTACCCGGGAGCACCTAATTCACTAAGCCTTGAATGGGTTCTGAGCGGTTGAATTGCTAACAGGTCTCAAGGTGATGCTGATGCTACAGGTCTGTGACCACAGTTTGAAAACTACTGCAGTCAAGATACCTTTCTGGGAAATGAAAACTCTGTGGCTTGTTCTCCAGATACCTTTTTGTAAGGCGAAGGCTCTGAAGAGCAGTTTGACCAGGGTTCCAAAGACAGAAACATCCTGAGCTGTTGCGGGGAGGGAGTTCATTCTCTTCCCTCATTGGGAAAGAGAGCTTTACATCAGTGTGTTTAATGAGAATCCCCTGATTACCTGGCTGTTGCCTTGAGAGAGACAGATTTTTGGGTTTTGCATTTGATAAAAAGTGTTCACATGTCAAAGTCCATTTTTAGAAATGCAAACAGTTTGGAACATGACAGACCTACTAATTTGAGGTATTAACTTTTTTTTTCCTTCCCTGTGAAAAACAAAGCCATTATGATCTCTGTGACGGCATTCGGAGGCAGTCTGCATTTCTGTCCTTATATCATCCTATTGTCATCTGATGCATTTAGAACATACTTCAGGATAGGTTAAAGGCAGGAGCTGTTTTGTACCCAAACTAGACTAACTTCAGCCGTCCTGCTAAATGCACCTTTATCCTGCTTTGTCTGGGGAGAGGAAACGGGTCCCAGTGAGAACCAAGTTCCTTTGGGGTCATAGGTCTGCCTTTAGTGTTCTCTACTTAGCCTCTAGACCCAGACTCTAGATGAGGAATGGTAGCGAGGTTGGGGAGTTTGTATGCCCACACCTTCCACATTCTGCCACTTAAAAGGGAGAGACAGGCCAGGCACTGTGGCTCACACCTGTAATCTCAGCCCTTTGGGAGACTGAGGCAGGTAGATCACCTGTAGTCAGGGGTTCAAGATGAGCCTGGCCAACATGGTGAAAACCTGTCTCTACTAAAAATGCAAAAATTAGCCAGGTGTGGTGGCACATGCCTATAGTCCCAGCTACTCAGGAGGTTGAGGCAGGAGAATCGCCTGATCCTAGGAGGTAGAGGTTGCAGTGAGCCAAGATCATGTCATTGCACTCCAGCCTGGGCGCAGAGTGAGACTGTGTCTCAAAAAAAAAAAAAAAAAAAAAGGGAGAGAGAGCAAGTTGGATATGATGGGCGTAGACTCAGACACACATGGGTTTCAATACAGGCGCCATCATTTGCTAGTTCTAGTTATTGTCAGCCTCTATGATTCCCCATTTTCTGATCTGCAAAATGGAGACAATCATACCACCTACTTCCTAGGTTGTCCTGAGATAAGATGTTTAAAACACGTGTCACAGTACGTGGTATACAGAAAGTAATAAATGCATGCAGGTCATCACTGGTATTCGTAGTACTGTGATTATCAGGTGAGCAAATTAAAGGCTCTGAAAAGCCTCATGGTTAAAAAAACTGGTGAACTCTTTTAACCTGCCATTTCCCAAACACTTTTGACATCTGATCTCTTTACTCTTAAGGAAAACCAATGAACATCTTAACCTCCAGTGGCATGAATGTTGCTGGGAGCCCACTTTGGGAACATAGGGCATAGGCAGAGAAGTAGATAGAGGAGCAGATGTCACTGGGGTGGGGGTGGGGGTGTCACTGGGGGTGATGGGAAAAGGAAGAGGTAGCTGTCAAGGAGAAAGGACAAGGTCGTTGAAGATTCAAGTTCCCTACTGCCACCTGCATTGATAATGACTCCCTTTGGAGGAGGAATGTGTCTGCCAGGACAGGAAATGGTAAACATTATACTAGTTTGTATGATTTATTTTTCACTGCCTAGGGCTTCCCTTGCAAGTTGCCTCCTAGTGGTCGTTGCTATTGGTCCACCCACGCCCAGCCTTGGACTTCGCCCAATGAGAAATGCTCATGCTGAAGGCACAAGGCAATAGACCATATGCGACAGGGTTACAGTTCCCTTGGAGTGCATGCAGCCTATATACTGTCCCGGGGGAACACTCACCACCTAAAGCAGCTTTAAAACATCACGCCCAGCCTTGGAAATGCCTGTCACACCTGTTTAAGATCCACCTCAAGCCCAACAGACTGTCGTAATCAAGATGAAGCCATGTCTTTGGAAATCTATTTATTTTGCAAACGGAATCTTTAAACCAAAGTCCATAGACTGCAATTGAATCTCTCTGCTTCCGACTAGAATTGGCCCGGGTTCCCTTTTCCAAGTGACACGCATACTCCAGGCTCCCATTTCTACCATTGCTCCAATAGAGGAGATCAGAGAATCTACTCTCCGTAGGGTTTGCACGGGGCTTGGCTTGGTATATAATAGGTGCTCAATAAAAGAGGCCAGTACTCACAAAATCTCCATTCATCTCTGCTTTGGAGATAGCTCTTAGTCATCCTGATGGAGTCTTTCAGAAAGAAATACACTTCACTAGGCCAGGTGCAGTGGCTCAAGCCTGTAATTCCAGCACCTTGGGAGGCCGAGGTGGACGGATCACTTGAGGTCAGGAGTTTGAGACCATCCTGGCTAACATGGCAAAACCTCATCTCTACTAAAAATACAAAAATAAGCCAGGTGCAGTGGCACGCGCCTGTAGTCCCAGCTACCCGGGAGGCTGAGGCAAGAGAATCACCTGAACCCCAGAGGCGGAGGTTGCAGTGAGCCGAGAACATGCCATTGCACTCCAGCCTGGGTGACACAGGAAGACTCTGTCTAAAGAAGAAAAGGAGGAGGAAAGAGGAGGAGGAGGAGGAGGGGAAGAGGAAGGAAGGAAGGAGGGAGGGAGGGAAGGAAGGAGAGAGACAGGGAGGGAGAGAGAGAAAAAAAGGAAAGCCAACCAGCAAGAAAGCAAGCAAGAAAAGAGAGGGAAGGAGGGAGGGAAGAGAGAGGAGAGGGAAGGGAAGGGAGACACTTCACCTAGCTTTTCTGCTTCTATAGATGAGGAAACTGGGTCCCCTTGAGAAAACTGCGATTTCTTAAAACCACACAAGAAAAATACATCACGAGATCCAGGGTCCAGACTTCAAAAGAGGGGCTTGAGGTCTTGACCCAGAATCACTGGAGATGCTTATTACAAATATAGATCTTGGGCCCACTCATTGCTAAGGAATTAGAACCTCTGAGTGCAGTGTCCCAGCATATTCAATTTTTAGATGTACCTCTTGGGTGGTTCTTATGTACATTAGAGCTTAGACCTAGCTTTTCCTAATCCTCCACCCTAGATGCATTCGCACTTTGCAACACAGCATCGGTTCTTACATACCGGCATTCTTCTCAATGTATTTTTGCTGTTTACTGAAATGAAACTGTTTTCTTAGTGGTGATTTGAGCTGGGGCCACAGCTGGACGGTAACAGCACTGCGGGTGGATAGTCTTGGGTTTGGTTTCCTGCTCTGCCACTTACTGGCAGTGACAGAGCAATTTGGCAGCCAAATTATTTAACATCTCTGGGCCTTAGTTCATATGTCACATGGAGAGAA
The DNA here is from genome assembly GCA_036589455.1 of Ateles fusciceps. Classification (NCBI taxonomy): domain Eukaryota; kingdom Metazoa; phylum Chordata; class Mammalia; order Primates; family Atelidae; genus Ateles; species Ateles fusciceps. The sequence continues at coordinate 2,633,702 of JAZHEH010002991.1, read as the reverse complement.
TGATACTGCCTGCCGTGTCTCTTTAAGAGGGTTTAAATGAGACTGTAGGTAAAATGGCTAAACCAGTGTCTAGCTCATAGTTGGTACTCAGGACATGCTAGTTCTTTCTTTCTTTTATGAAAATTAACTTAGGCTGATGAGAAATGCTCATGCAGAAGGCACAAGACAATAGACCACGTGCAACAGGGTTGCAGTTCCGTTGGAGTGCATGCAGCCTATAGACCATCCCGGGGAAAAACCCACCACCTAAAGGCAGCTTTAAAACATAACTTCCTGAAATTCAGGCTTTTGCAATTTCCTGATTTGGGTTATTGGTTTGTTCATGAGCCGTCGGGTGCAAAGCAGGTGGAAGACAGGAGGGTGATGTGAGGTGAAGTTTTTAATAAAAAATCCCGCTCACTCCTGAATTCTGTCCCCTTTGAAAAGCACACAACAAACCCTGAAGTTTTGATGAGCTTCCTTGCGAACCCATAGGGTATGAAATGAATGAGCGGAGAAGGTTCTCTCGTTTGCGTAACATTCCCTTGCATCAAGATTGCAATAAACATTTGGCTAGTTTGGCCATTTGTCCCTGTGAGGTTAACCCAGCCAGATCCTGTTCATTCCAAAGCCGTCTTGCATGACGGCCACAGCACACACAGTAGGCACTCAACATACATTTCATTAATAAATTACTAAATGAAACTGCTCATAGCATTTAGAGGAAATTTTGTCTTTTCTGGAAAGACACTGGGAAATGAGAATCAACCAGACCCAGTATTCTAGACCCAGTGCTGCTTTATCCATTTGATGGTCTTTGAGCTTAGTATATAACAGGTGCTAAAGTTGCTTCCCCTGAAAAATGGGAAGCTTGAAACTATTAATCTTTTTTGCCCGCTTGGCCTCTGTAAGTAGATATTCCAGAGTTTGCTCTGATTAGCTTGCCTTGTCACATGGCCACCTCTGAACAAATTTGTAGGAGGAGAGCAAAGAAATGAAGAATGACTGGGGTATGGGGAAGTGGAGGGATATGACATCCAAACCACATGGATTAAGAATAGGAAAGAAACTTTGGGAGACTGAGGTGGGAGGATCACCTGAGGTCAGGAGTTCAAGACCAGCCTGGCCAACATGGTGAAACCCTGTATCTACAAAAATATAAAAATCAGCTGGTTATGATAGTGGGTGCTTGTAATCCCAGCTACTTGGGAGGCTGAGGCAGGAGAATCACTCCGCCAGGAGGCGGAGGTTGCAGTGAGCCAAGATCACGCCACTGCACTCCAGCCTGGGTGACAGAAACTCCATCTCAAAAATAATAATAATAGAAGAGAGATGCATTCCACCTGAAAACTGGGGGCTCTTGGAAGTATGGTGAGTGAATGATTGGTATTTGTATCAGTCAGCTACTGCCACAGTAACACTGCATAACAACCTCAAATCTCGTGTCTTAAAATTTATTTAGTTCAGGAATTATTTAGATCAGGAGTCTATATGCCACAGATACCTGCTGATGTGGGAGGTTCTTAGCTAATTTCACCCATGTCTCTGGGAATTGGCTGGATGTTGGCTGATCTAGGCTGGTTGTAACTGGAATGACTTGGGTGACTTGAGTCTGCTCCACGTGCCTCACCTCAAATAGGGCAGCCCAGACATGGTCTCATGAGGGTGGCAGAGATGCGAGAGAGAAATCCAAACCAGCAGGCACTTCTCCAAACCTCTGTTTGTCTCATGTCTGCTAACATTTCTTAGTCACATGGAACAGAGTGTGGATATGGAAAAGGTCAAGGAATTGATTCATGTGTTAGTCTAACATAGGATCCCAAATATCATAATTATCTATATTGACATGGTCCCAGGAAACTACAGCCAAGAGGAAGGTGACAAGTAGGGCTTAGAATTCTTTCACTTAATTTGCTTCATTTAGAAAACCACCAGTTGTATGAAATTTCACCAGCTGGGAGGATGATTGGAAGACAGACCATGCAATGAATTTCTGAAAAAAAAAAAAAAATTCTATGTATAGAGCAGCAGTGTGTAGGAAGGCAGTGAGTGGACACAGTTCCATCCGGGACCCTGTGTGGGAAGGAGGGGGAATCTGTGGTCAGCCATGACTGGAGCATGAGCCTGTCTACCTTTGTCCAGTAGCCTTTAAGATGATGTTGACTGCACAGCAGGACTGTGTAAGCAAAGAGAAAGGGCCTGAGGCTTCAGAGGGCTCCTGGCAGCCGCAACAAAGGGGGTCCATTGGTACAGGCTGGACAGCTTCGGTGTAAACCCCACGCCAGGGGCTGTTTTAGAATTTTCCCCAGCAAAGGCTTCTTCGTCACTCTGGATTAATAGTTTGCCTGTATATGGGATTTTAGAAAAAAAAAGTCACATTACCACCTCCTGTCAGGATGCTTCAGGGTTAAGGCTAAAAATGGGCCAGGCTCCTGGACGCTCTTTCTGGTTTTCTCTCTTAGAGCAATATGGCTTTGGGGAAAGATAGGTACCCTGTGGGGAGGGCCAGATGCCCCGAGCTGCTTTAGGACCTGGTTTATGTGCAATTTCCCCTACTCGTATCTCTGCAGCAAGGCCCGGAGGCAGGTGAAATGCAGCTAATTCACCATGAAGACAAGTCTTCCTATCTCCTCCCTGGTCCTCTCCTGCTTAGGAGACTCAGGCTTTTTTCCCTACCTTTCATGTTTCTGTCTGCTGAGACAGCCTCTGGAACCTGCACAGCTTTATAGCATGTAGTTCAAAAGAGGAGAGAAATACCTGGACTTTTTTTTTTTTAACAACATGAACTCTTTCCCTTCTACTTTTTAATTCAGCTTATGAAGAAGGAAAAGAGACCCAGAAAAGAGTCCTATATAAGTTAAAGTAAATACTGTTTCACAGTACCAAAAGGTCCCACAAATACAGTGCTTAAGAGAAGTAAGTATTTCTTTTTTTTTTTTTTTGAGCAGCTTTATTGAGATATGATTCACCCTTTATCATACAATTCACCCATTTAAAGTGTAAAATCCAGTCCTTATCAAAATGTTCACAAAGTTATACAACCATCATTACAGTCAATAGTAGAACATTTTCCTCACCCTGGAAAGAACCTCTATAACCATTAGTAGACATTTCCCGTTTCTCTCATTGTCTTAGCAGTCCTCTCCCAGCTAACACCTGGTTCAGGCAATGACTTGTCTGTTTTGCGTCTTTATGTATTTGCCTATTTTGGACATTGCTGTCTCGTGGAATAGACCTGTATTAGTTTGTTTTCATGCTGCTAATAAAGACATACCCGAGACTGGGTAATGTATAAAGGACAGGTCTAATGGACTCACAGTTCCACATGCCTGGGGAGGCCTCAAGATCATGGTAGAAGACCGAGGGGAAGCAAGAGACGTCTTACATGGCAGCAGGCAAAAGAACGTGTGCAGGGGAACTCTCCTTTACAAAACCATCAGATCTCACGAGACTTACTCATTATCACAAGAACAGCACAGTAAAATCCCACCCCCATGATTCAGTTACCTCCCACCAGGTCCTTCCCATGACACATGGGAATCATTACAGTTCAAGGTAAAATTTGGGTGGGGACACAGCCAAACCCTATCATGACCCAAGGAGAGTAGTCCAGGTTGGTGGGCAGCTCTATTCCACGTGGTCACTCCGGGACCCAGGTTCCTCCAGCCTTGTTGCCCTATGACTCTTACCATCTTGTCCTCATCTGTATTAGTATAGTTGGTTGCTGTCATCACATTATTCTGGCCTGGGGGAAGGGGGAAGAGAGGAGACACAAGACAAGCATTTTTTGTTTAAGCAAGTCAGGTGAAGCAGAAATTGGACACATCCCTTTTGCTATTACTTCACTGGGAGAAGATCACTCTCATGGCCAAATGTAGATTCCAAGAGGGCTGGTAAAAGTAGTTCCGAGTTGAGTGACCATGTGTCCAAGAAAAAAAAAGTAGAATAAATCTGACCTAGGAGATAAGTAGCAGTCAGCTGTAGTGTCTTCTCTGATGGGAATGTACATTTCAGGAGATGTACCATGCACGTTGTACAATGTTCTGAGTTTTACAAGCCTGTCTCGTTTACTTCTCCACTGCATTCCACAAGGTGTATTTTATTATCCTCATTTTGTAATCTTTACATTTTCTGATGGTGACAGAAATAGCAGCTACTACCTTTTGAATACCTGCTGTGAGCCAATGACATTGGACTTTTTAGGATGCAAGGTACTCTACACGATTCTCTTCCACACACTCTATTTCCAACTACACAGACCTCGTTATTTTAGTTTCAATTTTGTGGGTGAAGCTTAGAGAGTTGAACCCAGATCCATTTGCTGTCAAAGTTTATGCTGTTTCCTCCATATGGTAAAGAAGATTTTGTAGTCATGAAAATCAGACATGGCTGGCTGCGGTGGCTCATGCCTGTAATCCCAGTACTTTTGGAGGCTGAGAGGGGAGGATTACTTGAGCTCAGGAGTTTGAGACAAGCTTGGACAACATGGCAAGTTCTCCTTCTTTACAAAAATAAAAACAAAAAAATAGCCAGGCATGGGGGTGTATGGCTGTAGTCCCAGCTTCTTGGGAGGCTAAGGTGGGAGGATCACTTGAGCCCAGGAGGTGGAGGCTACAGTGAGCTATGATCATGTCACTGCACTGCAGCCTGGGTGACAGAATGAGATGTGCATACTTCCAAACTTTGTTATCTGTCATATAAAACTGGTGCACTGAATCATTCAAAGCCCCAGCCATATTAACTCCTCTTTTCTTGTCAGCATTCCCAGATCTCATTGTCTTGTCTTTCAAGACTGGGGGCTCTATCATAGCTTTCAAGAGCCTAGTGTAAGGATTCAAAACCAACACATTAGTTCTTTGTCATCAGTCTGTTCTCACACTGCTAATAAAGATGTACCCAAGACCGGGTAATTTATGAAGGAAAGAGGTTTGGGCTGGACATGGTGGCCCACGCCTGTAATCTCAGCACTTTGGGAGGCTGAGGTGGGTGAATTATGAGATCAGGAGATCAAGACCATCCTGGCTAACATGGTGAAACCCTGTCTCTACTAAAAAAAAAAAAACAAAAAGTTAGCCAGGCATGGTGACACATGCCTGTAGTCCCAGCTATTGGAGAGGCTGGGACAAGAGAATCACTTGAACCCGGGAGGCGGAGGTTGCAGTAAGCCGAGATCGTGGCACTGCACTCTAGCCTGGGAAACAGAGTGATATTCCTTCTCAAAAAAAAAAAAAAAAAAGGAAAGTGGTTTGATGGGCTCACAGTTCCACATGGCTGGGGAGGCCTTACAATCATGGTAGAAGGCCAAGTAAGAGCAAAAGCACATCTTACGTGGCGGCAGGCAAGAGAGGGCATGTGCAGAGGAACTCCCCTTTCCAAAACCACTAGATCTCATGAGACTTATTCACTATCATGAGAACAGCATGGGAAAAACCCACCTCCATGATTCAGTGACCTCTCACTGGGACTCTCTCACGACATGTGGGGGAGTATTGCAATTTAAGGTAAAATTTGGGTGGGAACACAGAACAAAACTATATCATCATTGAAAATGAAGGGATAGGCTGATGAAGAGATAGGCTGCGTGCGGTGGTTCATGCCTGTAATCCCAGCACTTTAGGAGGCTGAGGCAGGTGGATCATGGGGTCAGGAGTTTGAGACCATCCTGGCCAACATGGTGAAACCTCATCTCTACTAAAAATACAAAAATTAGCTGGTGTGGTGGCAGGTACTTGTAATCCCAGCTACTCGGGAGGCTGAGGCAGGAGAATCATTTGAATCTGGGAGGCAGAGATTGCAGTGAGCCAAGATTGCACCACTGCACTACAGTCTGGGCGATAGAGCTAGACTCAGTCTCGAAAAATGAAAAACAAAAACAAAGCAAAATAAACAAGAAAAAGAGTGAAGAGATAGTGGAAGCACGTGGGAAAAGAAAATTTGATTAATATCTCAAAATATGATCTCACTACATTGTCATGGAGGGATCAATGAGATAGGATATGAAAAGCCCAGGAAACCACATGGACCTCAGTGGCTCAGAGGACCAACTAAATGAGAAAACACACTGAAAGCTCCCCGTGAGTGTCTCGACTGGAGTGATGGTGAAGAAACCTCAGTCTCAGTTCTCATTTCTATTATTAGTCTGCAGCTCTATCTAACCTATCCCTGTGATAGGAAACCAGCTTCTGGTCTGTGACTGGCCAGTACTTCATCTGTAACTCAGAGGATGCTAGATCCATGCCTCTTGTAATGCAGTAGCCAAATTGGCAGGGAGTCAGTGTCACATCGCCCCTGACTCTCTCCTCCTACCCCACCTTGAAGAAGAAAAAGATAAACATATTTTGCCTTGAGGGCAAATTTCTGGGCTTCATTAAACTTCAGGCTGTGACATCCTGATGTTTTCTCTTGAGAATGTGACATTTGCCCCAATCGTTAATGTTTTGAGAGGAAGAATCAAGAGTTTTTCCCTGCATAACTCTCATCCCCATATTCTTTAGTTTTGAAAGAAGACTTTCCTGTAGATGGACCCTTGTGAAAGAAGCAATATTCATTTTACATTGCAATATTCTACATTGCAGAAAACAGGTTCAATAAATATTGAGTGTTATGGCCAAAAATTCAAGCAGTGGAGCCAGGTGTTCTGGGTTGAAGTCTCAGCTCCATTTCTTGGACAAATTACCAAAGCTCTCTGAGCCCTCTGAGCCTCAGTTTCCCCACTTACAAAATAAGACCAATAGTAGCGCCTACCTCATTAGGAAGTCGAGAGTATTGAAGGGGGTAGCAAATGTAAATTCCTAGTGAAGGTAGCCTAGAACACATTTAATAAAGGTGATCTTTTACTCAGTTTGCCACTGACAAGAGTGGGGGAAATAGGAAGTCCGTCGATACGCAGACCTCTGATATACCTGAACAGTCTCTTTAATCTATCCCTGCCTCCTTCGCCTGACTTTATTCTGCCTCCCTCCTCTGAGCTAGGTCTGCTAAAGAGCATACAGATCTCTGCACATTCTCAGGAATATGGATCCTAGCTCATCTGTCCAAGAAATGAAAGCACATAACCTGAGCTCCAGCCCTTCAGTCCCTGTAAAGAACAGATCACTCAGTCTTTGGCGATAGACTGAAAGACCAGGAGATGAAACTTCGTGCCCATTTCTCATATTTCAGGGACTGGGTCATTAAACTTGGAACATCATCAATGCTTTCCCTCTTTCATCACATGCATATTATTGCACCCCTGCTGTGTACCAGGCACTGGGCTGGATGTTGAGGATAAAGCAGGGGGCAGAACAGATACAACCTCTGCCCTAAGTAGAGCTTTATATTCTGGTTAAGGAAGACAGAGCATATACAAGTAACCAAGAAAGATAACTTTATGTAGTAATAGGGGTTATGAATATATTAAAATAGGGAGAGGTCATCAGAGCCATGAGTAGGGGTGTCTTCTTTGGGTATTAGGAGGGTTTCTCTGGAGGTAGCCTTTGATCAGAGGTCCAGATGATGAGAAGGGGCATTTAGGCAGAGGAAACAGCAGGAATGAGGTCCAAAGGCCCTGAGATGGTGACAAGCTTGGTATGTTCAGGAACAGAAAGGAATCTCATGTATAGTGAAATAGTGTCCCCCGCAAATCCGTGTCTACTCAGAACCTCAGGCTGGGAATGCACATGGAAATAGGGTCTTTGCAGAGGTCATCAAGTTGAAGATATACTGAATTAACGTTGTCCTAATCCAGTGGCTGATGTCCTTATAAGAAGGAAGAACCCTGGACGCACACACTCATGGAAAGTGGCCATGTAAGGCCCAAGGCAGAGATTGGAGTGATGCAACTTACAAGGGAAGAGATGCCAAGGATTGCCAGCAACCATCAGAAACTAGAAGAGGCAACAATGGATCTTCTAGGGGAGCTTTCAGAAGGAGCACAATACAGCCAGCTTCTGGCCTTAGGACTGCAAGAGAATATATTTCTGTTGTTTTAAGCTATCAAATTGTGGTACATGAAGTTTGTGGAAACTTGTTTCCACAAACTTCCACAGGTAACTTGTTACCTGTGATGTGTTCACAGTAGGTATGGAGGAGAGAAGTGTGCATCATTAGCCAGAGTCCAGGTCAAACAGACCTCAGGGACCACTGCAAAGAATTTGGATTTTATTCTTCAGTGTAATGGGAGGATTAATTGCTGGCTTTTATCATACCCTTGAACCAAAGGCAGAAATCGATGAAGAAATGTAAAAGCTTTGGTTGGGGCATTGCTTGCCAGGTGAAATCCATCACCTGTGACCCAAGAATATTACCAAGCAAGAATGAGTGGTAGGAACCCCTCCCTAAGATATCTTTGCCTCAAGGAAAGAAGGTAGGTAGGAGGCCGCCTGCTGAGACCCTCAGGTGTGCAGCTTGTTTTGGAAACTGGTTATTACCTCGACATTCTCCCTTTCCACGGAAGCCAGGCTCCATCCTGCCCCGCACCTGCACAAGTGTCTGCTGCTAATTAAGAGAGAGACAGATGGAGGAAGGTATAGTTTAATTTTACAGCCCCAGTTTCTTCAAAGCAATTAGGCTCATTGGAAGGAAAGCACCTTTTTCTTACTTCCTTCCTCTTTTGTAAATGAAGAAAAATCAAACGGGAGAGGGCCAGTGGTGTTGAAAGGCCCGCACATCTGTTTCCTGGTTGGTTTGTCAGCCATCTGCCCACGAGGTACCGGGGCTGATTAGGTTAATGCATTTATTAATGGGGCTTGCAAGACTGTTCAATGAATCTGTTATTTCTTTCTCAAGGAGCTTTTTAATATACTAAGACAGGGACCACACTGCACAAAGCCAACCAAGAGTGGCTAGGTAAGCATTTCTTCCCCTCATCTGGCTCCAAACTAGAGAGGATCAGAAACATTATGAAACTAGGGTTTCGTGAAAACTGCATTTCCAGAAAATGGAAATGATTCATCCATCTAACCTCTAACCACCTCCTTGTTGTTGAAATAATCTTGAAAATACCTCTTTGGAGGATAGTTTTGTGCACCAGGCACCAGTTCAGTGCCTACACTGCACTTTTCTAAAACACCTGAGTCCCACAGAGGGAGAATGGTTAGTTAAATGAATAGGCGTGAATGATATAATCTTGCCTACAGGATGTTAGATGGCCTGAGGACCCCTTGACTTCTTCACTCTACAACTCGGATATCTTTTTAGTTTCTTGAACCTACTTGCCTCTTCCTCACCTCAAAGCTTTTGCAAATGCTCTCAAGTTTCAGCTATCAACTGCTGTGTAACAAATGACTCCAAATCTTAGTTGCTTAGCATAGCAACCATTTATTGAGATCATGATTCTTGGTCAGTGGAGAAGTTATTATTTGGGCTGGATTGGCTCCTCTCAGTTGAATTTGCTTGGTATCTGTGGTCCACTGTTAGGTGGCTGATGGCTGTAGGGTCTAGGATGGCCTCACTGAACATGCTTCAATTAGCAGTCTGTTGGTTGTGGTGAACAGGGGGTAACTAGCCTATGGGTTTCTCATCTTCCAGGATCCTAGGGCTTCCTTCTTCACATGGAGGCAGAGTGCAAGAGCCTTAGAGTAGAAATTGCTAGAATCTACTGGTCCAAGCCCACCACAATCCCAGGTCATATTCAAGTCATGGAGCAATAGTCTCCATTTCTTGATGGTAAGAGCTGCAAAGTATTTTGGTCATTCTTGCAGTATACCACATGTTCCCTCACATGGGTTGCTCTTTCTGTTTCTCTTCACCTTCTGATGTCAGCTTAAGGAACTCTTTCTCAAGAGGCAGGATGAATGCCTGCCTCTCTAGTAGAATGTTTACCCCAGGCGGGCAGGAACCATGTCTGTTTCTGTTTCTGATTGTCTTTCATATATAAAGTGTCCAGCATATGGTGGGTACCCATTTGATGAATGACTAAATGATTGAACAAACAGCTCGAAGACTGCTGCATGGAGAATGGATTGGAGGAGGTGAAACAAGGCAGGGAGGCCAGTTTAGTTACTGAAGGAAAACAACATTCAAATGGGGTAGGAGAAAAGGAATAGTTTGAAAAAATATTTGTTAGATATAGCTGGAAGGACTTGTGCTGGAGGAGAAGAGGAGAATGAAGTCAACCATTGCTCCCTAGTTTCTGGCATAAGTGGCTAAGGGGTAGGTGGTCCCACATGAGAGGCAATGAAGAAGCTGAAGAACAGAACTGAGTAATGTTTCTGGGTTCAGGCCTGACCATCTGGGGCCAGAGATGCTGGTGAATCTGTCTAGGAGGTAACTGGATATATAAATTTTTGAACTCTAAAGAATAATCTTAGAGTATTTTTTGATTGAAGTTTCATGGCACTGGAAATCTGGAACTTTCTTCTAAGAGGCAGGAAAATGGGTTTAAGTCCCAGCTGTAATGTTAGCTTGTGCTGCCTTAAACAATAACGCTTCCCCTGACCACCACCTCCCTCCTGATCAGATCTAGGCCCCTTTGTGTGCCCTTTCATGGAGTAAACTAGGCACTCAACAAACATGGTGGGTGGAAAAAGGAAAGAGGGGGATTCAGAAAAGAAGGCATGTTGATTTGGATGAATGCCTGCTTTGTGCCTGTTAACTTGCCTACCATAAAGTAAGTTTTCAGTGTCTGTCTAATTTAATCCAGGGCTTCTTTCTTAAGGCAGGGGATAGATAATATAAATGTACTGAGCAGTTACTACATTCCAAGAGTTGTGCTACGTACCTGGTGTATCTCACGCAATTCATTGCTCACAACCCAAGGGTAGTTAATATTATCCCCATTTCACACCTAAGGAAACAGGCAGAAGTGGTGAGGTGATGTTCCCAAGGTCTCATAAACTCAGGTCTGATTTCAGAGCTGGCATACTTTCTTATTCATTCCACTCTTGCCCAAGTACCAGGCACTTTCTATACCCAGGGAGTACCCAATACCAGGTTTGCCCAGCAACCAGCTCAGAGTTACGTAGGGAGGAGGGTGTGGATTCTCCATGTGGGACTCAGTGTTTCCTCTTAATGGGATCCGCCCCCGCCCCCCGGCCCATCTGCACAGATATGGACAGACTTGGATACCTCTGTACTACTTTAGCACTTTTTGAGGGGTCATGATGTATTGCAGCTGCCGGGATGCCAAATTCATAATTTATTTTGACTGTTTCTCAGAAACAGGAACCATTGAGTGCATCCCTTGCTCAGAGCAGACCTCAGACTAGTCTGGTGTCTAGAAAGAGGAACATGGGAAAGAATGATGCTGGATCATTATAAGGCATATATAATGAGAGTGAGTGAAGATTCTTCAGTGAGAGATGACTGAGAGGAAAACGATAAAGTTAGCTTCCACCCCTATTCTTGCCATGATATACTCTGTGCTCTCACTGTATTTTGTTCATATATATTTTTTTAACTTTTAAGTTCAGGGGTACAAGTGCAGGTTTGTTACGTAGTATACTTCTGTTCTAGGGGATTTTTGTACAGATTATTTCATTCCCCAGGTATTGAGCTTAGTATTTATTATTTTTCCTGATCCTCTCCCTCCTCCCACCCTCATAAATTCATTTATCAAATATTTATTGAGGCTAGGTGCGGTGGCTCACACCTGTAATCTCAGCACTTTGGGAGGCTGAGGTGGGTGGATCACTTGAGGTCAGGAGTTGGAGACCAGCCAGGCCAACATGGCAAAACCCCATGTCTGCTGAAAATACAAAAATTAGCCAGGCGTGGTGGCACACACCTGGAATCCCAGCTACTTGGGAGGCTGAGACAGGAAAATCGCTTGAGCCCAGGAGGCAGAGGCTGTAGTGAACCAAGACCATGTCACTGCACTCCAGCCAGGGTGACAGCGAGACACTGTCGTAAAAAAAAATTTACTGAGTCCTTAATATCTGCCAGGAACTAGGCTGGACATTGCTAATATAATGCTGGGCAAGTCATACCTGGTCTTCCTGAAATGCTAGTGAGTGAGATGGATGATAATGAATGAATTGCATGAGCAAGTATAAAATGACAGCTATGATAAATGCCATGGGGAGGGGCTTATGGAGAGATCTGACCTTGTGAGACTTTCTAGAAGGGAGAGGGACTGGAGGTGAGAGGCAGCTGGGCATAGTAGGAGGTGGGAGGATACTTCCGTTTAGCTCTCTACAAAAAAAACAAAAAACAGAACAACAACAACAACAAAAACCCATGTGGTGGAATTATAATAAAGATAGGGACTCTACTTGTGGTTCTCAACCCTGTCTGCAAATTAGAATCACCTGAGGGATTAGAAAATCTGTGTCTGGGCCACATACTCCAAGATTTTTATTAAATAGGTTTGGGAAGGGGTCCAGGTGTCTGAACACTTTTAAAGCTCCCCCATGTGATTTCTATGTACTGCCAGGACTGAGAACCACTGAGCCGCCCAGATGGAAGGATATTTCTGCTCTCAAAGAACTCGTGGTCTAGTGGGGAAACAGATGTGAACACAGAAAATTATAAAACAGCATAGTCAGTATTATGATGGAGAGAGCAGGGGTGGCCGAGAAAGTCTGAGAGAATGAGGGAGGCAACAACATCTTAGCTAAGTCTTGCAAGATGAGTAACAGTGAGCCTTGTGCTAATGAAGAGGATAGACTCTGCAGCTCAGACACCTGGTTCTGAGACCAGATAGGGGACTTTGTTATAAATACTGCTGTGATTGGTTAGCTCCCCCTTCATAGATAAAAGTATAACTATGGTACGTGCTAATTTGGGGGATTATTTGACCACCACTCCCTCCTGATCAGATCAAAGCCCCTTTGTGTGCCCTTTCATGGAGTAAACTAGGCACTCAACAAACACAGTGGGTGGAAGAAGGAAAGACTGGAGACAGAAAAGAAGGCAGGCTGGTTTGGATGAATGCCTGCCTCCATACTAGAATGTCCACCACAGCAGAGCCAGAACCATGCCTATTTCTGATTCTCCTTTGTATTTCAAGTGTCCAGCACATGGTGGATACCTGTTTGATGGATGACTAAATGACGGAACAAATAGCTCGAAGACTGCGGCATGGAGAATGGATTGGAGGAGGTGAAACAAGGCAGGGAGGCTAGTTTGGTTACTGAAATAGAACAATGTTCAAAGGGGTAGGAGAAAGGGAATAAGCTGAAATACTTGTTAGATATAGCTTGCAGGACTTGCTGGTTGGGCAGTTGTGCTGCAAGAGAAGAGGAGAACGAAGTCAACCGTTGCTCCCAAGTTTCTGGCTTAAGTGGCTAAGGAGTGGGTGGTCCCATGTGAGAGATAAGGAAGAAGCTGAAGAACAGATCTGAGTAATGTTGCTGGGTTCCGGCATGGCCACCTTAGTTACGGGAAAGGGGTCCCGATCTAGACCCCAAGAGACGGTTCTTGGATCTCATGGAAGAAAGAATTCAGGGAGAGTCCACAAAGTAAAGCGAAAGTATAGTAAGAAAGTAGAGGAATAAAAGAATGGCTAGTCCATAGACAGAGCAGCCCCCGAGGACTGCTGGTTACCCATTTTTATGGTTATTTCTTGATTCTTAACATGCTAAATAAGAAATGGATTATGTATGCCTCCCCTTTTTAGACCACATAGAGTAACTTCCTGACGTTGCCATAGTATTTGTCAGCTCTCATGGCGCTGGTGGGAGAGTAGCAGTGAGGACGCCCAGAGGTCACTCTCAAGGCCATCTTGGTTTTGGTGGGTTTTAGCCTGCTTCTTTACTGCAAACTGTTTTATCAGCAGGGCCTTTATGACCTGTATCTTGTGCCATCCTTCTGTCTCATCCTGTAACTTAGAATGCCTTAATCGTCTGGGAATGCAGCCCAGTAGGTCTCAGCCTCATTTTACCCAGCTGCTATTCAAGATAGGGTTGCTCAGGTTCACATGCCTCTGACAGTTGTGCTGCAAGAGAAGAGGAGAATGAAGTCAACCGTTGCTCCCAAGTTTCTGGCTTAGGTGGCTAAGGGGTGGGTGGTCCCATGTGAGAGAAAAGAAGGAGGCTGAAGAACAGATCTGAGTAATGTTGCTGGGTTCGGGCATGACCACCTTGCACCAGAGATGCTGGTGCATCTATCCAGGAGGTAAAGACACACAAATTTTGATGTCTAAGAAGGAATCTTTGAGCATTCTTCTATTGAAGTTTCAGGGCACCAGAAATCTAGAATGTTCCTCTAAAAGGCAGGAAGATGGGTTCTAGTCCCAGCTCTAATATTAACTTGTGCTACCTTAAACAGTTCATGACATTTCAGGAATGTGTGATCCTCACAGTCTTAGTAGCAGATTCCAAGATTCCTTTTGCCTTTGACATTCGGTACCTTCAGGTATGATACAGAAGGTTAAATAAAACCCACCTGATGAAAATTTCTGGTTTGTAGGACATGACTCCCCCGACCACTTAGTTAGAAATTTGGGCAAGATAAGAAAAAAATCAGAGCTTAGTCCTCAAAGAAAGACAGGGAAAGAGAAGTAAAAATGAAGGAGGGAGGGAGAGAGGAAGGAAGAAGAGAAGGAAGAAAGGAAGGACAGAAGAAGGAAGAAGGGAAGGAAGGAAGGAAAAATGGAAGAAAGGAAGGAAGAAAGAAGGGAAGGAGGGAGGGAGGAAAGGAAGGAAGGAATCATTCAGAGCTGGAGAGAATGTCGTTAAATTGAATGGAAATTGATAAAACTCTTTCATAGAAGAGTTGGCAATATTTGTCAAGAGCCTTAACAATGTTTATACTCTTTGGCCAAATAATTGTACATTTTATAATCCAAATCAAAGGTTAGCAAACTTAAAAAAGGACTGGATAGTAAATATCTCCAGCTCTTCCGGCCTCGCAGTTTCTGTCACCAGCACACCATTCTACTATAGCAGAGCAAAAGCAGCCATGGATAATACATAAATGAATGGGTATGGGTTTGTTTCCAGTAAAACTTTATTTACAAAAAACAGGATATGGCCAGATTTGGCCTGTGAGCCATAGTTTGCCAATCCCTGATGTAAATTAAGACAACAGGCCTGGTACTGTGGCTCACACCTGCAATCTCAACATATTGGGAGGCCGAGGTGGGAGGATTGCTTGAGCCCAGGAGTTCAAGGCAAGCCTGGGCAATATGTAAAACCTCATTTCTCCAAAATAAAAATAAAAATAAAAAAATTAACCTAGTGTGATGCTGCATGCCTGTGGTCCCAGCTACTCAGGAGAATCATCTCAGCCTGGGAGGTAGAAGCTGCACTCCAGCCTGAGCAGCAGAGTGAGATCCTGTCTCAAAAACAAATAAATAAATTAATTAAAAAGAAAACATTTTTAGAATTATTCTAAATTCAAAATTATAAATATAATGAGGTTTAAATGAGAAGAGTTTCACCTCAATTTTATTTGTAATAGCAAAATAATGGCACAAATATAACACTAATTAATAGGGGGATTCATTTGATATTTCTACTCAATGAAATATTAAGTACATGTGAAAATGCTATTTACTAATAATTTATAATGACATGAAGGAATATTGATAAAACATTACATGAGAAATGGAAACAAACTTACTTATAATGATGATGATAATGGTGGTGAATAATATCTAAGCACTTTACACAGGTCATTTAACTCTCCAAACAGATCTATGAAGTATATGTTTTTAATGGAATGGCTTTCCTTATGGAGAAGCTGATGGTGATAAACATTAAGTAATTTAGTCAAGGTTAAGCTGCTAGCAGGTGTCAGAGATGAAACATGAATTCAGGTCTGCTTAACTGCAAAAAGCAAAAACAAAAGCAAACAAACCAACCAAACCAACCAAGAAAAATCCCAAATTAAACTCTGTTTATCAAAAAGACCAGAAGAAACTACACCCAAAAGTTGCTATTGGCTGTCTTGATTGGTAAGAGGTGGATAGGAAAATCGAGTAACGTGTTCAGTATTTTCTCTGATGAGAATGTATCATTTTAGTAATGAAGAAGCAACACGTGAATTTCACAGGAAAGCCAAGGATGGCAGAATGGTAAGTGGGACTGCGGTTGGGAGAAGGGTTTATTTTGGGGGTCTAGAGGTTCCCTTGGGGATGCCCTTCATCCTCTTGGTCCTGCTTTTGTTTGTGAAAAGGACTTGGTGCT
Source organism: Ateles fusciceps (assembly GCA_036589455.1). Lineage (NCBI taxonomy): Eukaryota > Metazoa > Chordata > Mammalia > Primates > Atelidae > Ateles > Ateles fusciceps. The sequence goes on along the minus strand of JAZHEH010002991.1, from coordinate 2,617,674 downwards.
GCCCTTCCCTCTGTCTTGTTCTAGGTGGAGTTTCTAGTGTGTCTTTTGTTTGGACGGTTGGCTCGTTTTTATGCTGTTCTTGGGTTGACAAGCCAGTCTCTAACTCTCTCTCTGTCTCTCTCTCCACTTCTCTTTTTCCCCTTCTTCATCCACCTGTTCCACTGTGCAGCTGACAAGGTCAATGATGACTTCTACACCAAGCGACGGCACCTGGCTGAGCTGGCTGCCAAGGGGAACCTACCTTTGCACCCCGTAAGAGTGGAGGACGAGCCGCGGGCCTTCAGTCCCGAGCACGGTCCTGCCAAGCAGAATGGACAGAAGTCTCGCACCAACAAGATGCCCCCACATCCCCTGGCCTACAACTCCACCACCAACTTTAAGGGCTGGGACCCCAACGAGCAGTCCCTGCGGCGGCAGGCTTACGGCAACAAGGGCAAGCTTGGCACGGCCGATACAGGTTCCAGTGACCCCTTGGGAACTCGCCCCCAGCACTACCCACCCCCACAGCCATACTTCATCACCAACAGCAAAACGGAAGTGACTGTCTGAGCTTTCAACACAGGGAGCACCCTGGAGACCACACTCAACTGAGAGAGGCAAAAAAAAAACAAAAAACCCTGCCCACACCCTCCCCTCCTCAACACATGCACCCATACACTAACTCTCAACAAGAACCAACTATGAACCTACTGGGGACATGGAGTTGCATTTTTCCTAGGTCATGCCTAGCACGTGTTGGCAGGCAGCTGAGAAAGGCCGAAGCGTGGACATTCAGCAATACATCAAAGGGGAAACTGAGGCACACTCTTTCCACTGCAGGCCCAAGGTGGCCAACTAACATGCTCAAACCGCGGGGATGATTCTTCTTTTCCTCCTAACTTGAAACTGAAATCCATGATGAAAAAATATAAAAGTAGCACAATTTAGAGAAATTGTCCATTTGAGCACATACACTACTTGCCGCGTGCTGTTTCCAGGTATGAGAGCCAGGGTGGAAGTGGGGGCAGAGAACAAGGGAGGACACAAGAGAAGAGTGTATTTCAGAAGAGGAGTTGTTCTGGGAGGAATCTGCCCACATTAGAAGCATTTTTCTAATTCCAAGAAGTGGTGGCGTGGACATAAAATTTTGACAAGCATGAAACGGTCACTGGACCCCAGCCATTCTATTTATAGTACTTTTCATATCCATGTTGAAAGCAAAAAAAACAAACCCTCAAACTCACAAAAAATAAATAGACCCTGAACCCACCGACAACGATGGGAAGGGAAAAAAAACGGAGAACTCCCATAAGGACCATGACCATGGAAATGGGAGGGGACGGGCTTTTATGGCAGGGAGAGGGTCTGGAGAGTATTCGATAACTTTTTAAAAAGAGAGTTAAAATGTAAGCCCACTACAAAACAGGTAAAAATCGCAAATTACGGTTCTTTTTTTCCTCCAAAATCTTGAAGACTTGTTGATATCAACAACAACGGATCCACAGTTGGAAAAGTCCACAGGAGATCAGATGAGGACCTAGAAGCCTCTGATTTCTGGGGTTTGCCTCCAAGACCTGAAACAGCCACAGAAACAAGTCCTCTACCAACTCTGTGTCCCTGACATCCCTTTTCCTTCAGCGCGTTGCCGCCGCCGCCGCCAAACTTCAACTGCTTTGGACTGAAAATGTCATAAGCGTGGGTGGTGCCTTCAATGTGTTACTGTTGTTTCATGACAGTCTTGTTTCCCAAGTGCAACCTGTGTTCTTTTAGCCTTCCTTCCTCTTGTTTTTCTGCAGTAGTAGAAGATGTTTCCATCCTTCCTTTGTAGGTGAGCCCACCCCATAACACTTTCTGAGGGGCTGCTACAATGTCAGGGGTACCCGAGAACGAAGACCTCCCTCCTCTCCACACTATCAAAATGAGTGCTTCTATTTTCTAGCCCTGCCCCCCAAACCTGTAAGATGTTTCTTGGTCCCGTAATTGCCCTGGTCCCTCCAGATTACCTCCCCCACAAACTTCGGCATGTTCATCTCCCATCCAGAATGTCCTGAGGTAGTTTTTCTGGTTGGTTCTCATAACCCATAGCCCGTGGGGTCCCAACAAAGTCAGTTTTCCTACAATTTCTCTTTGTTTTGTGGAAGCCCAAAGAGGTGGATTGAGAGAGAAGAGATTTTCATCTAAGGTGAAATGTTTTTCAACTAGCCCCTAAAGGTCTTAGGTAGTTAATGAACCTTCAACAGACCCACAGCAATTCTGGTGTCAGAAGTTATCAGTGGTCTGGCCAAACAAGACTCAGAGCATTTTCTGGAATCCTGAACTGCAAGGTTCTGCCTCACCTCTCTCTCTACTCTGACATCGTGAAATCAGCAAAACCAGATATTTATTCTCCTCGCTCCCAGCAGATCTGAAGGCACTGACAATGCAGCTGATCCCTCTGGGCCTCAGCCTCCCATCTGAAACATGGGGCATTGGGGTCAGTCAAGCTTTTTGAAATGGCAAAACCTCGGCCTGTTTTTAAAAATGAGATCTTCTGGCCGGGTGCAGTAGCTCACGCCTATAATCCCAGCACTTTGGGAGGCCAAGACAGGTGGATCATCTGAGGTTTGGAGTTCGAGACCAGCCTGGCCAACACAGAGAAACCCCATCTCTAGTAAAAATACAAAAATTAGCCAGGCATGGTGGTAGATGCCTGTAATCCCAGCTACTCGGGAGGCGGAGGCAGGAGAATTGCTTAAACCCGGGAGGCGGTGGTTGCAGTGAGCTGAAACTGTGCCACTGCACTCTAACCTGAACAACAGCATGAGACTCTGTCTCAAAAAAAAAAAAAAATCTTTCAGAAAATGCACTGTAGGAGATCTCCATGTATAAAAAGGCACCATGATGTACAAAGCAGGAGTCAGAGATTTAGTGCCCACCTTCTTAGCCTCCTTGGGGAGACTACAGCGCTTCCCACAGTCAAGTAAATACCACTGGACATGGTCAGAGTTTCCTTGGCGTTAATGAGCTATGTGCCTGCAACACACTTTGACATCTTTGTGTATCACCTTCACAATATTTGTATCTAATTTAATTCATTTGAATACATTTTGTTTTTAAAATGAAAACCTCCTGTCTTGATCACAAATTTTTAAAAAATCGTCAATTGCTGTAAATAGAAAGTAAGCATAAAAATAAGTACAAAGGAAACAAGCAGCAATGATTAAATTCCAGCTGGAGTCTGTTGTCTGTGAGTCTGAACTAAAACCTGGGGTTCGTTCTTTATCTCTCTGTCTTGGTTTCTCTCTCTCTCTTAAAATGATATTAGCAGGTATTAAATAATTGTTAAAGATACCAGCACCCAATGAAGACTTTCTCTTTGTAGTAATAAGATGGACCGGAAGGTAAATGAAAGGGGGAGTCATTTCCTATGCAAGTCAGTGTTGAACAATGCTGTATGCATGTACTGCCTGTGGTCACTGTGCATACGCTAGGGATGCACAGCCCACACTTCAGAACATCCTGGGTTGACTTAACTATGAGGTTGTTTCCAGCTCAAAGTTTCTGTAATTCTTATCTCCCTTTTAACTCACGTTTGCTCTTTGCCCCCAGTCCACTTAATTTCACCCTTATCTCAACTCTGATTAAGAGTCTTTCTTGACCTCTGAATCTATAGTATTTTATTCCTTCTGCATGCTCCTTCTCCTCTGAATAAACTTCATCAATTGAACTGGGCTCCTTGGGGTCTGCAGTTGTAATGTGGGCAGCAGAGGTGCAGCCTGGTTATTAAAACGTAGCCACAGTGACAGTACTGGGAAGGACCAGTACTTCCCAAGTAGTCCTGCCTAGGATGGAAAGCTCAGGAAGTGCTTCCTAGTTTATTATCTTCCAATTGGCTTTGGGAGATGAACTGAAGAGGGAAGTTTGGACAGGGAAGGTCTTTTTGTTCTTTGGCTTCCTCCTGGGAGGGTAGACAGACCTCACAGTACTGAAAGACAGGATAACCTATGGAAATATCTGTGACTTACATGTACCAAGACAAGGACCCTATAGCTAGGGTAGTGAGACCTACAAGAGAAACCAGAACAAAGCAGACAGGCTGTCCTCTTCCTAATTCCATGCCCTGACACCAGCCCCTATATTTTGCCTTTAGCTGTCCCCTGATTTCCAACCCAATGGGACCAGAGTCTGACTTCCCTTTAACCCTTTCACAGTGTCTTGGCCTCCATCTGCCTTGGGCTCCGCCTGGCCTCCCCATCTAACTCTTCCCACTTTTTGTGTAAATGGAGCATATTTTATGTGCGAATATTTTAGTAACCGTATGTTCTGCAAGTAAACTTGTGTTAATACTTGTCAACAACTGCAGAGTTTATGATACGAATAATTCTTCCTACAATGAAGAAAAAAACACATTTGTTTGTTTTCTAAGAATGTTTATTTGTAAACATATGTATTCACTATATTAATATAAATTTCTTACCTGGCAATAAAACTGATTATATGTGATGCTGTTGGGGTTGTCATGTATCTTTCTAATGCCCTGCATCCTAATTTGTGTTTTCACCAGGGAACACCAATATTAGCATAGAGAAGGAGGTCTTTAATACTCAGAATGTGTGGGAAGTTGTTTCAGGCAAAGGCAATTTCTAGTTAACAGCAACTTATATACATTTTCCAGGAGACTTTGTGTTCGAAACCTTTCTGGTAAGTTTGTGTCACATCTCCTAGTTCATGTCCTTGCCTTTAGAAATCTATCGTTGCTAGGTTTCCTCATCATAACTAAATTTATCCTTAATGGTGAAGAATCTTGCTGCGATTTGGACTTCATTTTGAACACTGATCAGGGTCATAGAAGACACAAATATTGAAAGAATGGAAGATTGGATTCTTCCCCTAATTATTATTTCCTGTCTCGCCTCTGGTAGCATGGAGTTGAAATTTTCAGGTAGAAACCTATCTGGATATGGTTCTTTCAGAAAGAGGCTCTGAGATGAGGATGTGAGAAGTGAAGAGAATACTGGGAGGGGGGTGGGAGGTTCAATAAGGAAAGGAAAGCAGCCAGGAAGAATACGACATCATGCCAGCTACCACTATGCACGGCTGGGGTTCATGCTGCAGGGAAACTTTGGGAGAGGGTGTTGAACACGCACACAGAATCATCCTGCCCAAGTAACATGGAGCTTGGGTGTTTACGTGCCCACGACCATCAGACATTGTTTCAAAATTGCTTTCAGGGATGCTAATGTTCAGATACCTCTAGGCTGTCATGTGCAGAGGCAGAAGGATTTTCATGGTGTCAAGAATCCCTAGGCACAGAGACGCACCTACTGGTGATTGTAAGCCAGTCATTGTGCACGGAAGTCCCAAAGACACTAAGGATGTGGCCGGGAACTCACAGTGGCTGCCCAAAGCCAGAGACCTGAGGCCCCTGGGGAATGAAACTTCTACTCTCTGGATACTTAGAGGTGTTGTCGATGTCAAGCAAAGGGGAGAGTGGACCACGATTTGCAGTCAGGGTCAGGATCAGAAGACCAGGGATTTGAAGACCCTTCAATGGCCACAGGATCACTTGGCATCACCAAGAGAAGATCCCATGGGCTGTCTTTGGGGCATAGTTCTGGTTATCAGAGAAGTCTGGAAGGCAGAGGATGCTCTTTCAGCACTGGGAAAGTGTTGATGACGGGAGTCACATCACAGCCCCATGAATGCAGTCATAGGGGAGAGAATTGCACCTCTGTGAGGAGGGCCACACTATTCCTCTAGTGAGTCACTTGGTTGATTATAACTCATAAACAACAACAACAACAATCATAACAAGCTTATTTGCAGAGCCACACACTGTTGATGACATCCATTGCCACATTGGTTCATACTGCAAAAGGTAAGTATTATTATGCTTTGGAGATGCTGTTTAGAGATTTATCTGAAATTTGAGTAGTTTTCCTAAAGCAATTCAACTAGTATGTGATAGAACTGAGATTCGAACTCCAGAGCTCATGCTTTAATGGCTCTGTCAACAGTTCCCACTTGGGGCCAGGCATGGTGGCTCACACCTGTAATCTCAGCACTCTGGGAGGCCGAGGCAGGCGGTTCACCTGAGGTCAGGAGTTTGCAACCAGCCTGGCCAACATGGGGAAATACTGTCTATACTAAAAATACAAAAATTAACCAGACATGGTAGCAGGTGCCTGTAATCCCTGCTACTCAGGAGGCTGAGGCAGGAGAATCACTTGTACCCGGGAGGTGGAGGTTGCAGTGAGCCGAGATTGCGCCATTGCACTCCAGCCTGGGGGACAGAGTGAGACTTCCTCTTAAAAAAAAAAAAAAAAAATAGTTATCTCTTGGATTAGCATGCGAATAAACGGGGCAGCTTGATAAAAATACCTATTCCCATGCTCCCTCAAAGAACTTCAGATGAGGTAGCTCTGAGTTGGGGACCAGGGCCCAGTGTTTGTAACGAGCTCCCTGTCATTGCACTGCAGTGGCTCCTGGACCCTATGGTGAGAAGCCTTGCATGGTGCCACATTGCCTCATCATCCCACATCTGTGAGATCATCCCGAGGATCTTAAGATGCAGAAGAAATTGGAATGGACCTGTGTGCTTCCAGAGAGAGGAGCTCTCATCATCTGGCTTCGTGTCAGATACTGAAAGGTTGTGTCCTATGATGAAGAGAAGACAGTCTCCAGGAGACTTGGTTGGTGATATTGATTCCAATGCCAACTTGTCACATGCCTTGAAACTGTCCTTTTCTGCAGCTCTACTTGTTCATCTTCCTTCAGAAGGTGGAGGTTGCAGTTAATAATCTTCAGCTGGGCTCTCTGACTTGACTGAGTGTTGTTCTTCCTGATCACCATGAAATGGGTATAACCAAAAGAACTGAGTCTCTTACCACTTTCAAAGGTTTGCTCCTGGATGACCGGGCATTTAGTGGGTGTAATAATAACATTATGGTAATGGATTATGAGTATTGAGCACTTGCCAGGTACCTGCTGTGGACCCAGAAAATCTAAGACAAGCCTGTTAATTTAGAACGTTTATTTTGCCAAGGTTGAGGATGTGTACCTGTGACACAGCCTTAGGAGTCCTGATGACATGTGCCCAAGGAGGTTGGGGTGCTGCTCCGTTGTATACATTTTAGGGTGGTATGAGACATCAATCAAGTATATTTAACAAATACTTTGATTTGGTCCAGAAAGGCAGGACAACTCAAAGTCAGGGGGCTTCCAGGCTGTAGGTAAATGTAGACATTTTCTGGTTGACAATTGGTTGAGTTTGTCTAAAGACCTGGGATCAATAAAAAGGAATGTTTGGGTTGTGATAAGAGGTTGTGGAGACCGAAGTTTTATCATGCAGATGAAGCTTTTACCTACCAGGCTGCAGAGAGAACAGGTTGTAAAATGTTTCTTATCAGACTTAAAGTCTGTGTTGATATTAAGGAGAGGTATAATGAGACATGGCCAACCCCTACTTCCCTTCATGGCCTGAACCAGTCTTTCAGGTGCCTTGGAATTTTATTTTTGGTTACACCAGCTTTATGCTGAGGGTTTTCTGATGCTCTAACAGCCACAGGCTACTATGGATATTCTTAATGTTCTTAGGCCATGAATCCTTTTGACTATGGATTCCCTTTTCAGAATAATGACTTTAAAGGCGTAAAATAAAATACATAGAATTATAAAAGAAATCCATTATCTCGATATATAGTCATAAAAATATTTTTTTTAAACTCACATTTGTGATATGGTAATACAGTTGACCCTTGCACAACACAGCTTTGAACTGCATGGGTCCACTTATGTGTGAATTTTCTTTCACTTCTGCCACCTCTGAGACAGCGAGACCAAGCCCTCCTCTTCCTCAGCCTACTGAGCATGAAGATGACCAAGAAGAAGACCTCTATGATGATCTACTTCCACTTAATAAATAGTAAATATATTTTCTCTTCCTTATAATTTTTAAAAATGTTTTCTTTTCTCTAGCTTACTTTATCATAAGAACAGTGTTTTATATATATTTTACACATAATACACTATGTGTTAATCAATTGTTTATGTTATTGGTAAGGCTTCTGGTCAAAGTAGACTATTAGTAGTTTAGTTTTGGGGGAGTCAAAAACTATATGAGATTTCTGACTACATGGGGTTTGGTGACCCTAACCCCTGCATTGTTCTAGGATCAACTGTATATGTGCTTTTCAACTAATGCAGTAAATAACATGATCTATTGATGGATTTCAAAGTATTGATGAGCACAAACAATTCTTTGAGCTATCTGCTACATATGCAATGTGATACGACAGTATCTGTGATTCTACCGTTGACAAAGTCCCAGGTCACTGCTAATATGAAAGATGGCTCTTTGCCTACATTTATTTATTTGCTTTTGAGATAGGTTCTCACTCTGTTGCCCAGGCTGGAATGTAGTGGTACAATCACGGCTCACTGCAGCCTTGACCTCCCAGGCTCTAGCAATCCTCCCACCTCAGCCTCCCGAGTAGCTGGGACTACAGGTATGTGTCACCATGCCCGGCTAATTTTCTGTATTTTGGTAGAGATGGGCATTCACCACCTTGCCCAGGCTGGTCTCAAACTCCTGGGCTCAAGTAATCTGCCCACTTCAGCCTCTCAAAGTGCTGAGATTACGGGCGTGAGCCTCTGCATCCTGCCTTATTGCCAACATTTATAATTGAGGGGATGTGCTAAATTTTAGCTAGAGGTGGCTAATTTCACAAACCCACTGAATTCCATCCACAGATCCCTCTGCAGGTGTGTGAATCCCAGGCAAAGCATTTGTGTACTAGTGGGACTTAGAGCTACTTACCTATTCTCTTCATGCTTCTATTTTTTTTTAAATAGGGATAACAATAATGCTTGACACCTAGTAAATACTTCACCATTAGCTTTTGTTATTAGAATGATTCTCCAGGAAGTCAGTGGCAGAGCTGATTGAAACCTCGTTTTCTCTGACACAGCCTCAAGCTCTGGACCATCTTGCGTGCTGTGTCATCTGTTGAAAGCGATTGTATTTTTTCCCTGGAATGAGACTAGACCAACACTGGAGTAGATCACAGTGAATGTCCCCATTTCTTCACCCATCCCAGAGGAGAAAGACAAACGTCCAAGGCTCAGGAAGCTCCTGCCTTTTTATTTAAGGGCTTATTGGAGATAGTTAATACCAATGTCCTCCCTTCAATAGCAAGCTCTCTCCAGCCCAGTAATTACAAGATCCCAGTTATAAACCTCACTGTCCCAGAAATTGTAGATTCTAGTTTTTTTTTTTTTTAATCCGTCCTGTTAGGACTATATTCACCACATAAAATCAAAATAAGTCTTTGATATGGCTTGGCTGTGTCCCCACCCGAATCTCATCTTGAATTGTAGCTCCCATAATTCCCATGTGTTGTGGGAGGGACCTGGTGGGAGATAATCAAATCATGGGAGTGGTTTCCCCCATACTGTTCGCGTGGTGGTGAGTAAGTCTCATGAGATCTGATGGTTTCATAAGGGGGAAACCAATTTTGCTTGGCTCTCATTCTTCTCCTTGCTGCCGCCAAGTAAGATGTGTCTTTCACCTACTACCATGATTATGATGCCTCCCTAGCCACGTGGAACTGTGAGTCCGTTCGGTAAACCTCTTTTTCTTTATAAATTACCTAGTCTCAGGTATGTCTTTATCAGCAGCATGAGAATAGACTAATACAGTTTATCTTATACATTCAAGTCTCAGCCTTGAAAGATAATCATCATAATGCCAATAGCAACAGCTTCTTTTATTACCAATTATTGAACATTTTTGTGTATCTGGCACTGGATTCGGCACTGTAAATGCTTCATTCTTCTCTTCTTGCCGGGGCTCTGAGCCTCAGTCAGCCTGAGTCTCTAAATGGTTTTGTGAAACCATAACTTCCTTTACCACTGTTCCTACCACCAATTGGACTTTATGTGAGTAAGGAATAATCTACTATTATTATCAGTTTGTTAAGCACGGAGATTTCAGGGCTTATCTGTAGAGTAGCTAGAATTTCCTGAACAAATACAAAAGATAAAGCACTTAGAACTGTATCTGACACTATTAAAAAAAAATGTTATCTGTTGCCATCATCATCATTATCATCATTGCAGTAGTCTGTTTCACACTGCTATAAAGAACTACCTTAGATTGGATAATTTATGATGAAAGACGTTTAATTGACTCACAGTTCCACATGACTGCGAGGCCTCGGGAAACTAACAATCATGGCAGAAGGGGAAGGGGAAGTAAGCATCTTCTTCACATGGTGGCAGGAGAGAGAGAGCAAGCAAAGGGGAAATGCCACACTTGTAAACCATCACATGTCTTGAGAACTCACTCACTATCACAAGAACAGCATAGGGGAACTGCCTCCATGATCCAGTCACCTCCTACCAGATCCCTCCCACAAGGGGATTACAATTAGAGATGAGATTTGGGTGGGGACACAGAGTGAAACAACATCAATCATCTTAACTAAACTTCTACTCTGTGCTTGGACCTTTACATACCTGATCTTTAATCCTTTCAGTAACCCTAAAAGAATTCATAACTCCATTTTATAGATAAGGGAACTGAGACATTAAATGTCTTACTCAAGGTCACAGAGCAAGTGCTGGAACGAGAATCTAAACCTGGAGTTTTCTGGTTCCGCCATTTCTAGCACCCCACTTAACCCTCTTAAAGTTGCTGATACTATCTAGATCCAGTTATTGTGGTTAAAAAAAATAAAAATACCTTTGTAGAAGAAAAATGTCTTCATCGTCAGCTTGGCATCTCACTTATTTTCTTGTCAGATTCCAAATCCTAACTCATGCTGTGTTATACAGTTCGAAGAAAGCATTTCACATCAAGAAATGTCATGGTTGCTAGAAATAATTTTGTCACATCCTCTTGAATTTTCCCTTTTGCAAGTTCAGAGGTTTCAGTTAGATTCACATCTTATAATGCCTCTTTTTAAAACATTATAAAAGGGCGACTCATTTTGAAAGTATCAGCATCCAAATAGAACACTTTATTGTTTTCATCTTAAAAGGTAAGAAATGGGAAGACTCTAAAGAGGCAATTTACGATATGCAGGTCCCTTATTTTCTGGTAATTTGAAGCTGTTTTTGATGCTGTAATTTTGTTTTGAATTTTGCTATCTGCTTATCAAAGGCATTTGAGCTGAATGTACTGGAATTCTACAAGTTAGGTGTCTGTTGAATTCTCAGATCCAGGGTACCAAAACTCAGCACCATGTAGGTCTTAACACCTTTCTCTTGGGTCTTACTAGTTGCCATGAGAATCTTCCTCATGGGTGTCTGATTCTTTCTCACTTGGAGTCAACAGACTTCGACAAAATGTACAGCACACCACTGAGTGCTTGGTTCTGCTCCAAGAACCTCATATCGTAATTCATTGAACAAATACAGACCATTTACGATGTGCCAGCCATGGTGCTGGGCCTTGAGAGTGCAAGACTGCCTTTGCTGTCACCTTTCTCCTTCCCCCTTCTCCAAAAAATAAAAATAAGGAAGGTAGAAGATGGCCAATAGGAAGCAGGCACTGTAAAGAAATCAAGAGAGGCACTGCAGGTAGAGGGAAGCCTTGGTGTTAGGTAACCTTGGATTCGAGTTCTCTCTAGCACTTCTAGTTAGGTGACCCTGGGGAAGCTACTGAGCCTTTCAGAGCCTAGTTTTTCTCATCTCGAGAGCAAGCTCAGTCATACCAACCTTGTCGTGTTATTTCAGTAGTTGAGATGAGATATGCAAAACACCTACTCATGGTGGATGCTCAACAAATTTGGGCTGTTATTAATAGGAAGTATTTACTGATTTACTGCCACCCATTAGGAACCAGGCTAATGTGGTAACTTGGCTTTTCCATTTTGTTTTTGTTGAGGTCCCCAGAAAGAGATCCTGAGGCAGGAATTCATGTGCAAGGAAGGAAGGAATTTCAGAAGAAACTGGTAAGGGGATGACAGAAGTTAGGTAAAAGGAGAAGGACCCAAGCAAGGTTAGAATTTTAGGCAAAGCCACAGAGAGGGTACATCTTATGTGTATTACTCTTTAGAATTTGCATTGACTTTCAAGCAAGGGACCTTGCTTTTTTTTACATGCCTGCCAATCATTTGCCAAAGAGATGGGAGCGTGTAGCAGCTCTGGCTCAATGTATATTGAGGGAAAAGCTCTCCAAGAGTCTCAGGTGCTAGTGGTTAGAACTAAAGACAGAATCTGCAAAGGAGGTGCATGGAAACAGGAAGAGGATATGAAGACATCTAGGTGAAGCACCATGTTGGTTATACTTCCCTTTGCTGACTTCTCAGGGACATTAGCCCTGGCCCAACTAGTCCCAGTAAAGAAGAAGACTTTTCCTTGGTTCCTAAAAGCAGGACATTTGGAGAATTTACCTGCCAAAAATTATGGGGAATGGTTTTGGGGTCAGACTCGTTGAAGATAAAATCTCAGCCTAACTTTTTATAGACCATGTCACATTGGGCAATCCATTTGCCTTCTTGACCTAGATTTTCTCATGTATAAAATAGGAATAGTGGTGTGCTTTCTGTACGTTTGTTGTAGCTTGAAATGACTTTATATTCCCTGGCTTATTTGACAAATATATGCTAAGCATCTGCTACATGTCAAACAGGGATAAGCATTGGTACATTGAGATGAATCAGACTCAGGTCCTGCCTTCCAAGACCTTGGCATTTAGTGCAGGAGGCAGACACGGAAATGGCAGACTCTGTTTTCTTCCTTATACATTTTTCTCTCTTTCTCTGTTTCCTTCTCTATATCTGTTTTTTACTCATTTGCATCTTTTCTTTTTCCACCCCCTCTTCCTTCTCCTTCACTTTATCTCTACCTTTCTTTTATTATTATTTATTTTACTTTTTAGAGAAAAGTCTCACTCTGTCATCCAAGCTAGTGGCATGTGGGCTCAGAGCAGCCTCAACCTGCAAGGTTCAAGTGATCCCCCAGCCTCAGCCTCCAAGAAACTGGAACTACAGGCACGCACCACCCTGCCCAGCTAAATTTTTTAAATATTTTGTGGAGCTGAGTTTTGCTATGTTGCCCAGGCTGAACTTGAACTCCTGGGTTCAAGCAATCATTTTGCCTTGGTCTCCTGAGTAACTGGTACTGCAGGTATGTGCCACTTCTATCTTGCATTCTATGACCCTCACACATCCATACCTAGTCTTTATATTAACTGGTGGATATCTAATCTGCTACCCTTGCAAGTCCCTGACCCCTGCTGCTGTTTTCCAAAATTTCCTCTGCAAGTTTCACAGTATATGAAGTTCTGGGGAATTCAACTGGACCCAGACCCTCGGGTGTGACAGGAGACTTGGAGATAGCAGAAAACCATCCAGAGCTGTACTTAAAGCTTAGGGGTGTAGGAGTGGGGGAGCAGGAGGAGCAACTAGCAGTCCTGTGTGGGTAGTGCTGGGGAATGGCAAATAGAATTTATGGTTAATTGCATTTGGGGGGAGAGGGTCAGAGGTGATTTTCCCTGCTATTTTGCACATGGGTAGACTCCCAAGAGCATTAGGATAGGAGCCAGAAATTATTGGTTTTAATTCTAGCTCTGAAACTAACTGTATCATCTTGGATGTTGATTTCCTCATCCATATGATACAGAGGTTGCATTCAGTGACTTTTCAGGACTTCTCTGACCTTCTTGGTCAGGAACTCTGCCTTCATAAATTTCTTATCTCCCCCCGACCCCCATTGTGTCTTACTCTGGGAATGGCACCAACCAGGTGCTTATATATATATAAAACAACAACAGACTTATTTTCTGTATTCCATGCTTCTGGGGATGATTAGCGCTGGGTTTGAGAAAGATCTATATTTGAGGCCCTGGAAGCAGACTCTGTTGGCTGGAATCAATTCAGCCATTATACTGTGAAGTCCAGAGCAGCTGCTGCAGATGGTGAGGCAAACCCTAATGGCTTGTATAACATGGTACTTCTCAGACTCCACCACCATGATTCAGAGGCTCTGGGAGCTCAGGAATTTGCATTTTAAGAAATGTATTGGGGGATTCTGATGCAAGTGGTTGGTGGACTGCTATTGAGAATCACTTCTAGAGACCTGAGCCTAGCACTGCCACCAATACTCTGTGTGACCCTTACCTAGTTGTGTAAGGTCTTTGAATACCTTTATTCACCTGCACGATAGGGCTCTTCACCCCTGCCCTGTTTTCCTGCAGGATTTCTGTGAGGAACAGATAAAACGGCAGATGGAAAGCTCTAAGAGGCTCCACAAGAATCAAAGATGGTGGCTGTCATGTGTGAAGACGCACCATCCCCAAGCTTCCTCCTCTCCATAGTCAGAGGCAATGAGACTGCAGGCAGAGAATATTCTGGGGAACACTTCAGTCCCTCACCCCATCTCCTGTATCAGATACTTCTTGAGCCCCACTTCACCTGCTTTTGACCAACTTATTTGACTCCAGCCATTGCCATGACAACCAGCTATGCAGGTGTACCCAGACAGCACCTGGCCTCGGTGTGCTTTAGAGCTGTTGCCTTCTGACTCAGTGCCTCATGTCCTCAGCATGTGCAAACCTGGAAGTGTGAGAGGGTTAATACTCCATGGCTCAAACTTTGACAATGACGGGAAGCGTGGCCGGGGGGAGGGGGGTGAATTGGAGACTAGTGGAGCATATTCCCCTCTCCATCTCTTGGATGGACAATTCTAAGTGATTGCTTCCAGCTCCTCAGAGGGTCCTAGTGGGTTGGAACTCACTTGCACATGTAGTGGATACCAGGTCTATAAAGTACCATGTGGTTGGCTTTTCGGCCTTCCTGTTTCTTTTTCCAAGCCCCTCCTCCTTTTCCTTAGGATACTTTCCAAAATAAATACCTGCACATGGCATCTTGCTCGAGTTCTGGTTTGGGGGGCAAACCAGGCTGACACAAAGGGGGTTTTGTTGATGAACCATACTGGATCTCCAGTAGTAATTCCAGGTCTAGGATTTTCATCCCACAGTTGACTGTTCACTTAGTAGCAGAGTGAGGGCAAGTAACAGGAAATATAACCTGTCTACTTCCTACTTGACCAGCAAGAACTGGGTTCAAATCCCAGCCTTGTGCCTTAGGGCCAGGTACAATGTAGGTAAAGAACTCTGCAACAATGTGTGGCACATAGCAAGTTCTCTTAAGACAGATCACAATATTCTTTCTTCAGTTCCCTCCTTTTCACGTCACATAGAGCCAAAGTCCTTAAAACAAGTGGAAAAGACCCTCCATGATCCACCCTCCAACCACCTCTCCACCTTTCTGTTGTACCACTCACCCCTTCACTCACTCTGTTCCAGCCCCTACTGGCCTCCTTGCTGTTCCTCAAATGCCCCAAGACTGTGCCCACGTGGAGTGCTTTGTCTGTCAACTGAGACAATGTCATCTCCCCACTCCAGGGGACATTTGGCAATATCTGAACACGTTTTTGGTGGTATCAAAGTGGGAGATAGGTTGCTACTGGCATCTGGTGCATAGAGGCTGAGGATGCTGCTAGACATCCTACAAGGCATAGGACAGCTCTCCTCCTCCAAAGACGGAAAATTCTCTGTTCCCAAATGACAGTAGTGCGGAGGGTGAGAAACCCCACAGGACCCGTCTTTGTGCTGCAGCCTTCCTCTCCTGGTTCACCCCACATCTGTTGGGTGTTTGATTGTATTTCACCTTCTCAGTGAGGCCTGATGCCCTGTTGATACTGCAGCTTGCGCTGCCCATGTCTCCTGATCTGTCTTAACCTGCTCTATTATTTTCTTACTGGATTCAGCCCTTTCTACCATATTGTTTAATGATCTACTTATGTTTACTCTCTTTATCTGTCTCTTCTCACTGGGATGGAAGCTCCATGAGGGTAGAATCTTTGCTGCCATATCTCCTCCACCTACCACAGTGCCTGGAACATAGTAGTCATTCAGTAAATATTTGTTGAATGAATGGAAATACAGTTGACCCTTGAACAACATGAGTTTGAACTGTGTAGATCTACTTATCCTTGGGTTTTCTTCTACCTCTACCACCCCTGAAATAGCAAGACAAACTCCTCGTCTCATTCTTCTTCCTTAGCCTCCTCAACATGAGGATGAGGACGAACCTTCATGATGATCCATTTCTACTTAATAAATAGGAAATATATTTTCTCCTCCTCTTGATTTTCTTAATAATAACATTTTATTTTCTCTAGCTTACTTTAAGAATACAGTATGTAATACATATAACATGCAAAATATGTGTTACTTGTCTGTTTTTATTATCAGTAGGATTGCTGATCAATAAGAGGCTATTAGTAGTTAAATTTTTGGGGGAGTTGAAGGTTATATGCAGGTTTTTGACTGTGTGGGGTAGGAGTTGTTCAAGGGTGAACTGTATTGTGAGGTTGAGGTTTGAGGCGCATCTCTCCTGCTATCATGACAGGGTCATCAATGATTATGGGAACACCTGTCCAAAGGTGCAAGGGACGTGGCAGTATGTGTTAGTCTGTTTTCACACTCCTAATAAAGACATGCCCAAGACTGGGTAATTTATAAACGAAAGAGGCTTAATGGACTCACAGTTCCACATGGCTGGGGAGGCCTCAAAATCATGGAAGAAGGTAAAAAAGAAGCAAAGGCAAATCTTGCGTGGTGATAGGCAAGAGAACTTATGCAGGGGAATTGCCATTTATAAAACCATCGGATCTGGTGAGACTTATTCACTACCATGAGTATGGGGAAAACTGCCCCCATGTTTCAATTGTCTCTACCTGGCCCTGCCCTTGATATGTGGGGGATTATTACAATTTAAGGTGAGATTTGGGTGGGGACATAGTCAAACCATATCACAGCATGAGGATCACAAAGATTCCTTAAAGGCACGGAGTTTATCTATGACTTGATTCTGTGTCAGCTGTTTGCCACTCTTCAGAACAAAGCCATTAGCATTTTCTTACACTCTCATGCCATCACAGAATTTCATGACCCCTGACATCCTGCTCACACCTCAACATGAAGCTTTTGCTTTGTACCCATGGTCCTTGGCAAATCTTATACAAAGAGACACCTCAAAGCAAGTCTTCCAACTACAGCCTTAATTCAGAACCTCTTATCCAAACCCCTTGTCCACACCCTGCTCCATCCTGTACTCAGGATGTACTCAGTTATTTTGTGGGTCCACCAGGTCTTGAGCTGTGGGGGAAATTGTAATAGTCTGTTCTCATGCTGCTGATAAAGACATACCCGAGACTGGGTAACTTACAAAGAAAAGAGGTCTGATGCAGTTGCACGTGGTTGGGGGAGACCTCACAATCAGGCGTAAGGTGAAAGGCATGGCTTACATGGCAGCAGGCAGAGAGGAAAATGAAAGCCAAGCAGAAAGGGTTTCCCCTTATAAAACCATCAGATCATGTGAGACTTATTCACTATGGTGAAAACAGTATGGGGGGGAACCACCCCCATGATTCAATTATCTCCCACCAGGTCCCTCCCACAATGTGAGAATTATGGGAGCTAGAATTCAAGATGAGATTTAGGTGGGGGACACTGCCAAACCATATCAGAAATATACCCACTTGGGCATTAATTATCCATGGACAAGAGTATTATGAAACACCCCTATTAGGTCAAAAGGTGAGACATTTCATAACACTCACCAAGATTAGAAAGAGAAAAATAAGGTATTACTGAAAGTTGCTTTTTTTTTCACTTTTTGAAAATGCTCCCACTTTCTGTTTTCTCCAGGAAGATTGAAAAATGTATTCTCAAACAATTTCTCATTATCAGAACTTAATGAGGATTCTAATTAGGGCTACTATATACTTCAGGGATAGTTTTCCAAAACGGAGCTCTGGCTTCATCTTTGTTAGGCTGCCAGTCTTTTCCATCCTCACCAAAGATGCCCTCTATAATAGTAATACTAATAATTATCATTTATTGAAAGTCTACTGTGTGCCAGGCAATTTGCATACATTTGCATACATTAGCAGTTGTCTTTACATAAATCATATGAGGTGGGAACTATTAACCCTAATTTTAGATGAAGTGATTTGCCCAAAGCCAAGCAGTTAGAAATTGACAGAACTGGGATTCAAACTCAAGTCTATCATATGGTCCAAAACTTTCCATGTCCAGCCTTCACAGATTTAGGGCAGAGAGAAGATGAGACAACAGGACCGCTTATCACTGCTTCCAGCATGGCCATCAGTTCCAACAGGAGTGTTTGTTACGAGTTATGTCTCCAGCCTTGGTTGCTAGGTCTCTCTGGGAACAGAGTTTAGGGAATCCCAGGAGACTCTGAGACACCCGATTAGAAAGGCGATAATAGCAGACCCGAGAATAGACTGATTGCTTATTCATTATTCTTTTTATTTCTGGACTCTTCCATCTGTCGTACAGAGGGCTGTCAGCAATTACCATGACGTTCTTTCCAGAAAGAGCCCTCTTGGCCCTGCTAATCACCTTGCCCAGAACCAAATAGAGGCTTCCAGGTGGCAAATTCTTCAGAAGCAACATCAAAATGCTGCTGTCTCTGGGGCTTCCCAGTGAATCCTCCATGGACACCTGGAGGGCAAAGTGAAAGCACTGGACTTCCACAAATGAAGAAACAGTCCATTCCGGGCTTGTTAAGTGCCAGGAGGCTTGTTGAGCAGGTGTCGCCCAGAGGCAATGCGGTCTTGTAATGGATCGGTCGATTAATACCAGGGAGCAGAGAATCAGGCCTGAATCTGAACTTGAGCTGTTGGAGTATCAACAGAGCATCTGTTCCCCTCACTTCCCAGCAGGAGATCCTTTCATTTGTTTTCTTCTTCTTTCTGCCTCATTCTTTTTTTCTTCTTTGCTCCTCTATCTAATAACACCACAGACCTGGATACCTGGCTTTAGCAGGTAGAGGACGTCATTGATAACTGTAATGTCCTCCTAACCTCTCACTGCTTTCTCACACTTCCTCTTTCCTCCTCTCTCTGTTGCTATGGTCCTACTTTTGACTGTATCTTTCTCCTTAATGCTCCTTTTCCTCTCTGTTCCTCTCCCTCAGTTTTCTCTCCGTCTCTCTCTCTCTCTCTCTCTCTCTCTCTCTCTCTCTCTCTCTCTCTCTCTCATTCTCTTTCTGTCTCATGCATCTTTCTTCCTATTTCATGCACTTCTCACCTTCTAAGATCTGTCTTTCTCTGAAACACATTCTCTCTGACTTTCTGTGTCTTCTCTCTTGCCCTCTGTCTTTGGGACTCTGTCTGTTTATATGTGTGCATCTCTCTCTTTCATATACATACAAAGGATTAGTTCTATCTTTAGGTCAGTTCACGTTAAACCGTCACTGCCATCTTTCACTGCTACTTCTGTTGTCTGAAAAAAGTACCATTCAGGTTCAGAAGGCAGAAGTGAAATCGGATCTGGCCGATTCCCAAGCTTGTGATGTTAGCAGCTGCCTCAATTTCCTTCTTCCTCACCTTCCACATCTAATCTGTTTCCAGTCCCTGCCAATTTCATGCTCTAAATATTTCTCAAACATTAATTCCACCTCCCCATCCTTACTACTAATTTATTCATTCAACATATTATTATTTGAGCACCTGCTATATGTGATAGGTCTAGGGACAAGTGAAAGAAAAGACTGAAGAAGACATGACTCCACTCTATGGGGAACAGAGATGATCACTGTCTTTGCTCAAGCTCTCATCATTTCATGCCTGGGTAAACAGAACAAATTTTCCTCAGCTCGCTCTCCATACTGCAGCCAGAATACCTAAATTTGTGTTTAAATCTTTAAATAAGGTATCTTCCCTGTAGAGTAAAGAGGTGTCATACAGCAACCTTCTTAAGCTGTCCTGCAACCTTGCCAGACTCATCTTTTACCATTTTTGGCTTCTTTTGTTCTAGGACAGTTAAGCTATTGGAAGTTCCCCCATACATTCACCATGCTGTTTCTACCACCTGGCCTGCCTCTTTACTCTGCCAGAACTTTCCTCCCACACCTGGTTAACCCTGATAATCCTGTAAGACTCAGATCAGGCTGGGCGTGGTGGCTCATGCCTATAATCCCAGCACTTTGGGAGGTCGAGGCAGGTGGACCACCTGAGGTCACGAATTCAACACCATCCAGGCTGATCAACATGGTGAAACCCCGTCTGTACTAAAATTTCAAAAATTAGCTGGATGTGGTGGCACATGCCTGTAAGCATTGCTACTCAGGAGGCTGAGGCAGGAGAATCACTTGAACCTGGGAGGTGGAGATTGCAGTGAGCCAAGATCCTGCCATTGCACTCCAGCCTGGGCTACAAGAGCAAAACTCCATCTTGAAGAAGAAGAAAAGACCCGGATCAGATTCTTTCCTGCCTTCCCAGCCTGGATTAGGTGCTGCTTCTCATGGCCTGTAAATATCCATTATTGAAATTATAGCATATTGTTTTATAATCAGGTGCTGAGGTGTCTTCCTCCCTACTAGACTGGGGGCTCTTTACAGATTAGTTTGTCTCTGATTTCCCATTGCCTAGAACTGAGTGTAAAGTCAGGCAACTGATAAACACTTGAATGAGTAAACAAATGAACGAATGAGTGAGGAAATAAACGAACGTTTCTTTTACTACACTGCATTTCCTTTTGGGTATTTATAATAAGCATTTACTGAGGACAAGGATAATTTGTGGTTTGAAAGTTCTAGGGACTGAAAACCTTCCTTTGGTAAAGGAATGTCTTAGACCCCTTTAAGCATCTGTTGGAATCAGTGAACATTCCCCCAGAAAATACATATTTTCACAATATGTTTGATATACTTGCAGGGACTTATGGATTCTGTGATATTCATATGTGCCAACCTTTGGTGCCCTTGCACCCAGTGTTGAGAGCTCCAACACCAGAAATTATGTCAGCATACAAACAACCATCCAGAGACTCTCTGCCCATTTATGAAGTTTTGTAGGAGCAGAGATGAGAGTAGAATTTGTGCTTTCTCCCTGTTTTCCCTTACATTCTTTCTTGGCCAAAGAGTTTGGTCATTGGTAAGGAAACTTCCCAGGACAAGTTTTTCTTTCTAGCATTTTTGCTACTAAATGAGATACTTTGTTAGAACACTGGAGAGCGGCTTGGAGATGCTGTGCAGGGTAATTGAATGCAATTAAGCTGATCAAGTTGTGCCTGGCTTGCTTCTTATTCATTATGTGGCAAGTTATTTAACCTCTGGGACTCTCCTTTCTGATCACTAAGATTGGTTTCACAATAAGCCCACAAGGCATTAAGTAGCTAACATTCAAGGGTGGTGTCTAGGACAATATTGGATATATGTTCCATGCTCAATCATACACCATCATATGCTATCATCATCATTCTCACCACCACCATCAGCTCTCTTGGCCTGACTACGTGAGGCTTTACCTTTACAATGGTATCACCTTATTTTGATCCCTCCCTTTTGTAAAGTAGGGGAATGTCAACAGATATTTCCTGCAGGTGTCCACTTCTGCCAATTTAAATACTGTGGTTCTAAGAAACACTCCAGATGTCTTTGGAGGTGTTGCCATGGCTGTGTGAGAGTACACCAGGGATCATACATTTACGTAAAAGCCCTTAATTTGACTTTTAGAGTGGGAAAGATTTCTGTCTTCTTAATATTTTAGGCTCCCTTCTGTGCTACTTAGAAGCTGATGAAATCTGAAATCTGCTCATTACGTGCTTTTTGGAGGAAAACTCAATTTAAATACTTTATTTATTTATTTATTTATTTATTTTGGTGATGTAAACCTGTGCTTCCCATGTTCTTTGTAAAGAACTCTGAGATTTGTAAGCATCCCTTTCCAGATAAAAACATCATGACTAGACTTCTCAGCATGACCTGTGTGGATGGATAGTTTTGCAAATGGACAAAAATTGTGCATTTTCTTAATTTCAGGTGGCTGAAATTTGACTAGAAAATCTTTGCAGCCCTAAGGCCATGTAATTTAGTGTTCTTGACACCATTCAGCCATCTGCCACCCACGCTCCAAATCTTAGTTTCCCTCCCCTACAACTCCATTTGGACACAGTAAAAGTTTGATTACCTAGAATAGCCAAAGTAAAGCAGATTCTCAATAAATAAATTTTCTGGTTCATTAGGGAGTCATACTGGTATAAAAATTCTTAGATCTATGTTTGAGATGGTCACTGCCACTTGTTAACTGTTTGTCGTTTAACTTAACTTTTCAGGGTCTTCATTACTCCAGCTGAAAAAATAGGGATGAAAATGGAAACACTTCAAAGTTTCTTTGAAGACTAGAAATAAGTTTGTGAAGCATATAGCGTATACCAGGTGAACAGTAAGAGTTGGTTCTTTTTGACTTAGTCATTAATTCATTTCATAATATGTTGAATAAGGTCCCCAGCACATTCCTAGGGAAGAAGGATACAGTGGTGTATTAGTTTTCACACTGCTGATAAAGACACACCTGAAACTGGGAACAAAAAGAAGTTTAGTTGGATTTACAGTTCCACGTGGCTGGGGAGGCTTCAGAATCATGGTGGGGAGGTGAAAGGCACTTCTTACATGGTGGTGGCAAGAGAAAATAAGAAGCAAAAGCAGAAACCTCTGATAAAACCATCAGATCTCATGAGACTTATTCACTATCATGAGAATAGCATGGGAAAAACCAGCCCCCATGATTCAATTAGCTCCCCTCTGGGTCCCTCCCACAATACGTGGGAATTCTGGGAGTTACAATTCAAGTTAAGATGTGGGTGGGAACACAGCCAAGTCATACCATTCCACCCCTGGCCCCTCCAAATCTCATGTCCTCACATTTCAAAACCAATCATGCCTTCCCCACCAGGTTCCCAAAGTGTTAACTAATTTCAGCATTAACCCAAAAGTCCACAGTCCAAAGTCTCATCTGAGACAAGGGAAGTCTCTTCTGCCTATGAGCCTGTAAAATCAAAAGCAAGTTAGTTACTTCCTAGATATAATGGGGGTACAGGTATTGGATAAATACAGCCATTCCAAATCAGCCAAAACAAAGGGGTTACAGGGCCCATACAAATTTAAAATCCAGTGCGGTAGTCAAATTTTAAAGCTTGAAAATGATCTCCTTTAACTCCAGGTCTCACATCCAGGTCATACTGATGCAAGAGGTGGATTCCTATGGTCTTGGACAGCTCTGCTCCTGTGGCTTTGCAAGGTACAGCTTCCATCCAGGCTGCTTTCGTGGGCTGGTGTTTTCCACACACATGGTACCAGCTGTCAGTGGATCTACTATTCTGGGGTCTGGAGGATGGTGGCCCTCTTTTCACAGCTCTGCTAGGCAGTGTCCCAGTAAGGACTCTGTTTGGGGGGCTCCAGCCCCACATTTTCCTTCTGCACTGCCCTAGCAGAGGTTCTCCATGAGGGCTCCACCCCTGCAGCAAACTTTTTTGTACATATCCAGGAGTTTCCATACATCTTCTGAAATCTAGGTGGAGGCTCCCAAACCTCAATTTTTGGCTTCTTTGCACCTGCAGGCTTAACACCACAAGGAAGCTGCCAAGGCGTGGGGTTTCCACCCTCTGAAGCCATAGCCAGAGCTGTATGTTGGCCCCTTTAACCCATGGCTGCAGCAGCTAGGACACAGGAAACCAAGTCTCAAGGCTGCACACAGCATGGGGACTCTGGGTCCAGCCGGCAAAACCATTTTTTTTTTTTCCTTCTGGGCCTCTGGGCCTGTGATGGGAAGAGCTGCTGTGAAGGTCTCTGACATGGCCTGGAGACATTTTCTCCATGGTCTCGGGGATTAACACTAAGGTCCTTCCTACTTAGGCAGATTTCTGCAGTTGGCTTGAATTTCTCCCCAGAAAATGTGTTTTTCTTTTCTGTTGCATAGTCAGGCTGTAAATTTTCCAAACTTTTATGCTCTGCTTCCCTTATAAAACGGAATGCCTTTAACAGTACCCCAGTTACCTCTTGAATGCTTTGCTGCTTAGAAATTTCTTCCACCAGATACCCTAAATTATCTTTCTCAAGTTCAAAGTTCCACAAATCTCTAGGGCAGGGGCAAAATGTCACCAGTCTCTTTGCTAAAACATAACAGGAGTCACCTTTGCTCTAGTTCCCAAGAAGTTCCTCATCTCCATCTGAGACCACCTCAGCCTGGCACCGTATTGTCCATGTTGCTATCAGCATTCTGGGCGAAGCCATTCCATGAGACTCTAAGAAGTTCTAAACTTTCCTTCATTTTCCTGTCTTCTTCTGAGCCCTCCAAACCATTGCAGCTTCTGCCTGTTACTCAGTTCCAAAGTCGCTTCCACATTTTTGAATATCTTTTCAGCAGCGCCCCCCTCTACTGGTACCAATTTACTGTATTAGTCCGTTTTCATGCTGCTGATAAGGACATACCCAAAACTGAGGGAAAAGAAGGTTTAATTGGACTTACAGTTCCACATGGCTGGGGGAGGCCTCAGAATCATGGTGGGAGAGAAAAGGCACTTCTTACACGGTGGAAGCAAGAGAAAAAAATGAGGAAGAAGCCAAAGTGGAAGCCCCTGATAAACCTATCAGATCTCGTGAAATTTACTCACTATCACAAGAATACCTCGGGAAGAACTGGCCCCTGGGATTCAATGACCTCCCCTGGTGTCCCTCCATAACTTGTGGGAATTCTGGGAGAAGCAATTCAAGTTGAGATTTGGGTGGGGACATAGCCACACCATATCAAATGGTAAACAAGACTACTTGCCTATGCCCTTAAGGAGTCTGGGTATAAAATATGACATACTCTGTGATTGGGAATTTAGGGTATTTTGAGAGTCCATAGGAGAGGCATCTAATCCATCCCAGATCTGTAGGTTTATAGATGATAACGGTGCTGATGGTGGTTGTGGTTGTGGTGGTGAGGCAGAGTCTGTTATTTCAAGACAAACTCTTATTTTCCAGTCTGTCACCCAGGCTAGAGTACAGTGGCGTGATCTCAGCTTGCTGCAACCTCTGCCTCTGAAGTTCAAACGATTCTCATGTCTCAGCCTCAGTATATGATGGTTATCGTGATTTTGATGATTGATAATGATGATGATGTTGACAGCACTCACAGTTTATGACAGACACTGACATTCAGTGTCTTGACCAAAGCCACACATCTGATAAGTGTCAGGGTCCAATTCAGACTGAGGTTCTTCCTAATTCCACAGCCACTCCCAACAGCTCTTTCCAAGCTCATGGAATACCCGGATTTATTCTGAAGTTGACTAGGAATAAAATTTGGGGGCATCCAATTCCTTGCAGTGTGATTACATTCACTATATCCCTTCTTATCATCCAGACCCACTGTTTTCAAAATTTTATAACTCCAGCTAGGAAGAAGCTGGTAGATTAATGGTGGCACATGTCTACCAAATGCCATGTGCTGAGGGTACATCATCATAAACCGTTTCTGCAATGGATATGGGCTGGTGACCATGGTTTTGTGAGCCCAAGAGGACTGTGACAAAGAAAACTGAGATAGGAGTTAATGAGACTCAAACCCATCTGTAGCCAGAATTGGATATTAATATCCCCAAGAGTCAAAACATCCTTGCCTTAAGTTCTGTGGCTGAGGATGTCAGTAGGCAAGAGTCTGCTGCCATGTGTAGCCTGCAGGTGTGTCACTGTGCAGCCTTTATATCAACAATATGACAACAGCTTCAAAAGTAATAGATAACATAGACATTAATTAAATCAGTCAGACTTGGAAAATTGAGATAAGAGCCAGGAGTTCTCCTTGAGGTTCAAAGTGAGAGAAAACCAACATCTCCACTATCCTTGAATGCCCCCAAACAATTTGGCAAAGCAACAGGTTGTCAATCCTCCAATGAAAAACAAAAAAAAACATACAGAGCCGGTCCTGATATGCTCAGTGTCTGAAAAGAATGGGATTGGTACCAGGCAGAAACTGATGAGAGGCAGCTTGAGCACCTGTGCAATGCAGCTAGAATGTCTTGGCTTTCACGTGACATCCTTAACACTCTAAATTCTGTATCCTGGCATCCACAGCTCTCTGATAAGCTTCTAGTTTCATTTCTCCGTTCCCTCCTTCCTCAGTCACACTAGTAGCTTTTTAGCTTTCACTGCACTCTGTCTATATCAGAGGGCTTATCAGCTTGTTGACTTGCTGCTTTGCCCACTAGTCTAGGAGATCCTTGAAGATAGAAACTCTACTTTATTTACTTTTTCAACTTGGCCCATAGGAGGATCAATAGAGAACTTCTATATTCTGACCCAGTGAGTAGGTTCTCAAAAAAATTGTTATTAAGGAAGGAAGAAAATGAAGGAGGAAGGGAGGGAAAGAAGGAGGGAAAGAACGAAGGGAGGGAGGGAGAGAAGGGAGGGAGGGAGGTAGAGAGATAAGGGAGGGAGGAAGGGAAAGAGGGAGGGAGGGAGGGAAGGAAGGAAGAAAGGGAGGGAGGGACAGAGGGAAGGAAGGAAGGAAGAAAACAGATGTTAGCTACTCCCCCATGTAATGGAACACCCCAGCATGAAGTATGGTTTTTGGGATGAGCTACATTCACTGTGCTCACCAAGTTGAGAGATATAAAGGTAATTCTTACTCATTCAGCCTAAAGTTACAGGGAGAACATTATCTATCTACTCTTCCTTCTAAATCACTCTCCGCAGGGCCCCTATGCCTTGTATTCCCTCTTCAAGGGAATATAGACATGAGGATCTCTTTGTTATTCCCCCATCTCAATCTAGACACTAAGAAGCCTCTGTTTACTTGCCTTAAAGCTTTTTGCAACAGAACTGATCATTCCTGTGGATTTATAATTTGTCTCATGTCTTAAACCCCATTTCCAGAGTCTTCACTCCACCTCACTCAGACCATTCCGACTATACTATCCTTTCTCATGGACATTTCTCTTCTGTTTCCCCTGGGGGGAGGATTTGGCAAGGACCTTTAACTTAATGAGTCTGTGGTCATGCGATTTGTGGATATCCCCCAAGAACTCTATTGTCAGTGATATGGTTTGAGTCTGTGTCCCGACCCAAATCTCATGTTCAGTTGTAGTCCCATGTTGGAGGTGGGGCCTGGTGGAAGGTGATTGGATCATGGGGTGGAGTTCTCATTAATGGTTTAACACTATCCTCTCAGTGCTTTTCTTGTGATGGTGAGTGAGTTCTCATGAGATCTGGTGATTTAAAAGTGTGTAGCGGCCAGGCATGGTGGCTCACGCTTGTAATCCAAGCACTTTGGGAGGCCATGGTGGGCGGATCACAAGGTGAAGAGATCAAGACCATCCTGGCCAACATGGTGAAACCCTTTCTCTGAAAATACAAAAATTAGCCAAGCGTGGTTTTGCAGGCCTGTAGTCCCAGCCACTGGGGAGGCTAAGGCTGGAGACTCGCTTGAACCTGGGAGGCTGAGGTTGCAGTGAGCCAAGATCGCACCACTGAACTCTAGCCTGACAGTGAGACTCCATCTCAAAAAAAAAAAAAAAAAGATGTGTAGCACCTCTCCCTGACTTCCTCTTGCTCCGGCCATGTAAGACATGCCTGCTACCTCTCTTCCTTCGGCCATGACTGTAAGCTTCTTGAGGCCTCCCCCAGAAGCTGAACAGATGACCAACATCATGCTTCCTGTACAGCCTGCAGGACTGTGAGCCAATTAAGCTTATTTTCTTACAAATTATCCAGTCTCTGGAATTTGTTTATAGCAACACAGGAACAGACTAATAGAGTCAGGAACCTATAATGCCTACGTGACTGTATATAAAGTCTGTGTGGGATTCTGCAAACACCAGTTTTCTGGGTTTTGTTGTGTACTATAGTTATGTAAGATGCCACCTTTGGGAGAGGCTGAATGATAGGTACATGAGACCTGTCTGTACTATTTTAGAAACTTCTTGTGATTCTATAAATAATTCAAAATGAAATGTCTTTCAAAATCTTCTGAGCAACCAAATATGTAACATAGAAAAAAAGTGCTGAATATACCTGTTTCTTTTTCAAAAAGGAGAATCAGATTTTTTTCTTTCTTTATTAAAGTGGAATTTTATCCGCAAGGTTATATAAACACTGATACGACTACTTACGCAACTCCAGGCTTTCGTATCTCCTTCCTCACCATAGTATATCTTGCTTTATGGGTGGTTATTTGTTATCACCTGTGTCTGCTTCTACACCTCAATAGGGAAGGTGGATAGAGAGAGATTGTTTTAAATCTTTTTTTTTTTTTTTTTTTTTGAGACTGAGTTCCACTCTGTTGCCCAGATTGGAGTACAATGGCATGATTTTGACTCACTGCAACCTCCACCTCCCAGGTTCAAGTGTTTTTTGTGCCTCAGCCTCCCAAGTGGCTGGGATACAGGTGCCTGCCACCACATCCAGCTAATTTTTGTATTTTTAGTAGAGATGGGGTTTTACCATGTTGGCCAGGCTAGTCTCAAACTCTTGACCTCCAGTGATCCAGCTGCCTCAGCCTTCCGAAGTGCTGAGTTACAGGCTTGAGCCACCATGCCTGGCCTGTTTTAAATCTTGAGAGTGCAGGAAACCAGAGGCAGAGTTTCTTTTCGTTGTCTGACCTGAGGATGAAGCCTCTGGTGTACAGTTAAACATTCTGTGCTTGGAAGATTAACTTCATGCTAGTAGTTCTCTTATTCTTCATTATTCTAAATAGAATGTCTGTCTTGCTTCTAGGCTTGAGTTGCATTTTTAGAAGATCTTCTTTCTAATACCTTAGGTTTAAGTTAATAGTGAGCTCTGCTTTAGGAGTGATAATAAAAGTAGAGTAAAAAAAAAAAACAGCAGTGAGGACAGAACCCTCATCTTGGGGAAAAAATTCACCCCAATATAAGATAACTAAATCTTTGTCTTCCCAAAGAGAGAAACAAATACATAGTGATAATCCCCTCTCCTTTCTCTTCTCCCTTTCCAGTCTCCCCGCCTTCCCCTAGCCTCTCTTCTTCCCTCCCTTGCTTCTCCCTTTCTCATCTTCTCTTCCCTTCCCCTCTTTCCCCCTCCTCTTCCTTCCTCTTCCCTTCCCTTCTCTCTTCTTCCTGTCCCTCTGATCCCCTCTCATTCCTTCTCCTCCCCTTCCCTCTGCTCTCCTCTCCTCCCACCCCTCCCTCCTCCTCCCTTCCCATTTCTCTTCCCCTCCCTCCCTTTCCATTCCCTTCCCTTCCTTCTTCTTCCCTTTCCTTCCCTCATCTTCCCCTCCCTCTCCCATCCTTTCCCTCCCCTCCCCTTCCTTTCTCTTCTCTCCTCTCGCTTCCCTTTCTTCCCCTCCCCTTCCCTTCCCCTTCCCTTTCTTATTCTTCCCTTCCCTCCTCTTCCCTTCCCTCCCCTCTTCTTCCCTCCCTGTCCCCTCCCTTTCCTTCCCCTTTCCTTCTCTTCCCTTCCCTTCCTCCCTCCCCTCCTCTTCTCTCCCCTCCACTCCTCTTCCCTCCCCCTTCTCTTCCTCTCCCTTCATTCCCTTCTCATCCTTCCCCTCCCCTCCCCTCTTCTTCCCTCCTTTTCCCTCCTCTTCCCCTCCTCTCTCTTCCCCTCCCCTCCCTTCCCCTCCTCCCTTCCCTCCTCCCCCTTCCCCTTTCCTTCCCTTCCCTCCTCTCCTCTCCCCTCCCCTCTCCTCCCCAACTCTCCCCTCCTCTCCTCTCCTCTCCCCTCCCTCTCTCCCTCCCCTCTCTCCCCCTCCCCTCCCTTCCTCTCCCCTTCCTCTCCTCTCCTCTCCCTTCCTCTCCTCTCCTCTCCCCTTCCTCTCCTCTCCCTTCCTCTCCTCTCCTCTCCCTTCCTCTCCCCTCCCTTCCTCTCCTCTCCCCCTCCCCTCCTCTCCCCTCCCCTCCCCTACTCTCCCCTCCCCTCCCCTCCCCTCCTCTCCCCTCCCCCTCCCCTCCCCTCCCCTCCTCTCCCCTCCCCTCCCCTCCTCTCCCCCTCCTCTCCCCTCCTCTCCCCTCCTCTCCCCCTCCCCTCCTCTCCTCTCCCCCTCCTCTCCTCTCCCCCTCCTCTCCCCCTCCTCTCCCATCCTCTCCTCTCATTCATTCAACAAATATTCATTGAGTGCAGTGCATACAATCATCAAACCATGTGATATATGTCAAGAATAATGAAACCAATGAGACACTGTTCCTCCTTTCTAAGAGTGAAGAGTTTTGTATGGGAGACAGAAACCATCTCTTACAAGGAAAGGAGGCAAAAGATAACTCAAAAAAGAAAAAAAAAAGCACCTCTGAGGATTTTGTTTTTAAAAGAATAATGTGCCAACGTCCTGAGTGTTCTGGGTATCAATTTACACCGAAATCAGTTTCCAAAACTCGAATTCGTCTTCATCTGCACGGTTGGACAGTGAGAATTTCTGTTATTAAGATATAAGATTAGAAAACAAAGATTCAATTTTGCTCGTCAGACATCAGATATAAAGTGGATGCGTATCTTGTTTTTGCATTTTTATGTTCAGTGGATGATTCTTAAAATATATTTTTAAATATCAAAGCAATTGCATGCACATAGTTAAAAGCATAAATCAGCTTTATAAAGACAAGCAGAAGTCTTCTCTGCCAATGTCCCCACATCTCCCCCTTGGGCACATTCCCAAAGGCAAGGGCTTTTAATGGTTAGCTGTTTCTTCCAGAAAGTTAGCCCTGTGCTATATTTCTAAATAGGCATACATTATTATTTCTTTATCATCCTTTCCTAGATATTACTTATTGATTTGGGAAGATAAGAACTTAGTTTTCTTATTGGGAAGAAATGCTTTCCCCACTGCAGGACTAAGATGAAGGCTCAGTGGCTCTCAGAGCCTGGAGTGCTTCTCTGGAATCACTGCGGGCTGTTCCTTCCCACCAGAGGCTTGTCCAGGCTACAGGGAGGCAGCTTTGGTAAGGGCATTGTTTCAGACACAGAAGCAGCCTTCCCACAGGTCCTGGCTGTTGTGTTTCCCAGCTGCAATTGCTCAGGGAGGCTCAGGCCCCCCCAGAATATGGGCTGGCATTGCAAATACAGAAAAAAGAACAACAACAACACAACTTTTAAGATGAAAAACTCTAGCTGGAAGTCCAAGGATAGCTCTGGGGACCCTGCTGGAGGAGGGAACTGAGTAGGTATTGGGGCGGAATAGAGAGAAAAAAGGACATCTGCAGAGACCCTTTCACATCAAGAAGGGAAGGATGAAAAACAGTCACTCTCAGGAATAAGATCTTAATATATGCTAACAAGTGGTGGGGGAAGGCAGGGATTGTTTAGTACCCACTGCCGGGACAAATTTGGCAAACATTCAGGTTGATTCTTGCATAAGATTCAACGTTGAAGAAAAGAAGACCTATGCCTTCTAGATAGAGCCAAGACTTAAAATTGTCAATAAAAATAATCACCAGGACAAAATAAAATTGAACATGTGTCAAGTTGCTGAAACAGAGAGGACTTTGGGTGGATTAAAATCACAAAAAATTGATGTAGTTGATTGTATTTTTAAAAATGTTAAAAAGGAGGCAAAATGGGACCTTGCTTTAAGATGACAAACAAAGACAATATTTTTAACATAAAGAGCCTATAAAATCATTACAAAAATCACTAAGATCCTGAAAGCTAAATTAGATAGGAAAACAAAAATCACAAGGAGGAATCAAAATGGCTTTAAAAACATATGGGAACATGTTCAACCTTACTAGTAATCAAAGAAATGCAAATTAAAATGGCATTACTATTTTCAGCTTGCAAATGTGTAACATTTCCAAAAAATGAGACTACCCAGACTGATGGGGCTGTGGTGAAATTGATACTGTCATGCACTCATAGCAGGAGGTAGCGTGAGTTCGTACAGCCCTTTAGGAAAACAATTTGGCAATGTATATCAACAGCCTTAAAAAGATCCGTGCTTCTTAATTCAACAATTCTACCTCCAAGACAGCAATCCTCAATGCAACCAAAGTGTTTTGTATTAAAAACTCTGTGTTGGTGTTTTTATATTGGTGGAAAGGAGAATGTAACTTAAATGTTTAACATGAGGAGGAATGGTTAAGTCAGTGATACAGTCCAGTTGCTGGATGATTATAAGCCGTTAGTAGTGGGTCAGATCAACCTGAATCTATTCTCTGCTCTGTCTTCTCTGTGTCTTAGAGAATACTTCCTACATTTCTGTAAAATTGAACTAATAGGATCCTGCAGTGTGGATGTGAGAATTTGGCTAGGTATTTGGTACATTGCCTGGGAGGGGGGTTCTTTTCTTGTTTCTCAGTTTTGTTTTTTTGTTTTTTTTGGTTTTTTTTTTTTTTTTTTTGCCTTCAGCACCTGACAGTGTTCTATTGGAATAGACATTTCTGTGACTAATAGGATTCTTATGGCCAAAGGATTCCTCCAGGAAAGCATTAGCAGGAGAAAATGGCTTGAAGGACATAAGGCCAGGAGAGATGAAGCTGGATGCAACTGCTACACAAATTCACAGGGGGGACTTTTAGGACCTCACATCTCCTACTACCTCATCTATTAGCTCCTCTCCTGAAACTCTCAATTCTATTGAGATCAAATCAACGTTTTTATAATAGACAGCAAGGGTGAAAGTGGGGGCCAGGGAGATGTTTGGGATGCCAAGATGAATAAACCATGCCTTTCATTGAATAAAAAATTGTCTCTGGCTCACGCCTGTAATCCCAGTACTTTGGGAGGCCAAGGTGGGCAGATCACTGGAGGTCATGAGTTGAGCACCAACCCAACCAACATGGTGAAACGCTGTCTCTACTAAAAATACAAAAACTAGCTGGGTGGGGTGGTGCATGCCTGAAATCCCAGCTACTTGGGAGGCTGAGGCAGAAAAATCACTTGAACCTGGGAGGCGGAGGTTGCAGTGAGCCAAGATTGTGCCATTGCACTCCAGCCTGGGTGACAAAGCAAAACTCCGTCTCAAAAAAAAAAAAAAAATTGTCTCTGAGAAATTGATGTTGTGCAAGACTCAGCAGCACATAATGTTCTCTATGTAGAGTAGAAAATGAAGGAGCCTCTCTTTGTAGTGTTAATGGTCTTGTTCCCATCCTCAATGTGAGCGTATTTTCCTTTCTCAGCATAATGGGCACAATTTCTTGCGATTTTTCTTTCCTAATGAGCTAAGATGTCTTCATATTAATCCTGGGTATCCTTTCATTAAAAAAAATCAACATACATCAGGAATAAAAAGGCATTCTTGGAGAAAACCACCACTAGCTTTATGACCCACTTAGCATGTATTTGCTGAGTACATATTATGGGTCCAATTGGACACATGATACCAGTTATACCCACTTACTTATTACCAGTTATATGTATAGCTTTATCATGTGTGGTGAACAGATGTAGCAGTTAATTCAGGGACTCAGTCCTCAACAAGCAGTGGTCAAATGGCGGAGACATCCAGGTAAAAAAGCAATAACTATAACACAGAGTCAAGAGAGCTTGTCTGTGCTACATATGAGGTAACATGCGCAGAAGACAGAGGGGAGGGTCTGTTCAGGAAGAGGGGTCAAGGAAGTGTTTCAGGAGGTGGTAAACTTGATCTGATCTTTGAGAGAGGAATAAACTTGTCAATGTTTGAAAGCAAAACATGATAGGGCTTTTTCAGCACACATGCATCCTTTTAGACTGTATAGCATGACTCTGAAGGCAGAGGGCCTGGGATTAAACCCCAGTTCAGTCAGTCACCAGCTGTGTACAATGGAAATGCAACTCAACGTCTCTAAGCCTTGCTTTCTGCATATGTAAAATGGACAAAGCAATACTTCCCCTATAGGGGTCTATACAGGAATAAATTCTCCTCCCTATTTCCAGGGATGCCCAGCCTTCTAGTGATCACTTACAGAAAACACTTCTACAATGGGACTTTCTGTGTTTGTGTTGCCATCTGTCTTCCCCTCCGTGGTCTCTTAACAGTGAGCCTGGTGATTCAGTGGTGAGCTTGGAAAAGCCACCTCCCTTCCCTGTACCTCAGTTTTCTCATCTAACAAATAAAACAGGTAAACAAAAATAGTGCCTTTGAGCTATAAGGTTCTGAGAGTGTTCGTGTTCTAGGTAGAGTAGAGAATATATGCTAAGGTACTGGGGTGACATATTAGAGGTGGTATGGATAAAGAGGAAGAATAAAGGAGGCAATGGCTACAGTGAGGCTGTAGAGGTAGGTAGGAATCTGTGACTCAGGGAGGTGATATAACTTGCCCAAGGCCATCTATCTTATAAATAGGGCATCTGGGATTTGGTCCAAGGTCTGTAGCGAAATCCATGCTCTTGCAATCATCACAGATTGGGTGAAACTTGCCCTCTTGAAAGTCCCCCCACTAGCAAGGCTGATATTTGCCAAAGAGAGCTTTTGTTCAAGGGCGTTAGAATGAGACCCAGAGAGCCTGACCAAATTATCGTCACTCTACCTGCCACGGAACATTTAAAACCAGCCACACTGGGAGGAAGTGTTTGTTGGGCTCTGATAAGGGCTTACATGGAGCAGTGCCCTGCCTTGCTCACCACACTCCAACAGAATCCAACTGTTTATTTGATGAAAACTGCAGTTTGTCTTTATTTACATTTCCCATGATGGTGAGTGTCAGCATGCTGCAACCTAGCTGAGACGAGGAGTAGGAATTTGAACCATTGGGCTGATATGTTGCTCAAAGCTGTAGAATTTTACGGACCCAACTAGGGCAGGAGTTGGGGGCAAGGGGGTGGTTAAGGACACCATTGCAACTCTCCTGGGCACCTCCACTGGAATTTTGGAAGCAGACCTTTTGTACTAGGCAAAGCAGACTTAGAAACAGAATGTACCCTCCTAATGACTCGCTGTTAGGAGAGTGAGCAAGGAAAAGAGAAAATTAGGGAGATAGAATGAGCTTTGCAAGAAGGTATTTACAATTAAATTGCATTTTAAAGGAAATGTGGAAATCCTTGCTCTGCAGAGAAGTGAAGTGGAGACAAGCCAGCAAATCGTCGTCGAAAGTGTACCAGCTTTGAAGACAAGAAGACTTCCGTTGAAATGCTGGGTCTGCAATTACTGGTTGTACGACCTTGTCCAATTAACCTAGGTAAAGATCAATGTCTGAAAATAAGGATAATTATACAGTCACATGGGGAAATGATTGTGCAGGTTGTGACACAGCTGTCACTGAGTATGTTTTTTCTGTCTTATAAATCAAGATATATGTACAGTAAACGAAATGGGGAGGGATAGAGCACCTTGGCATCATAAAAAGTAGACTCTGATTAGAACTATAGTGGTTAGCATCTGGGCACATGAGAAGTCTCTCTTTGAGAAGAAATAAGTTTTGAGCCATTTAAGGTAGCCTCTCCCAGAGAGGAAGTTAGGTCTAGAGCCTGACTTGGGAAGTAGATCAAGTGGTACCATTTCTTTGGGTTCTCAGGGTTTAGGAGAGTAAGTATACTGGCCGCTGACCTCAGACCCTGAGAAGAGATGTGGGGAAGACTTTGGGGTTCATTTGGTATCAGGGATATATTCCAAGCTGACACCTGAATCAGATGCTATAATGTGGAGCTCAAATTTGGGCAAGGCTGGCCAAGCTCAATGCAGAAGCAATGGAATCCAGGAACTACACTGCTGATACAGGAACTGTAGCATCAGTGAGAGAGAAGGGACAAACATCTTTTGTATGCTGTAGAACAGTTCCCCCGGCTTGTAGAATCACCTGGAAAGCTTTGGAAACAAATAAATGTTGTGAGCTCTATCCCCAAGCCCATTAAATTAACATCATCATGTGTAGCCAGGCTTGAGATGTAGATCAATTTCAAAAAAGCACTGAGGTTGTTTTCAGCTTGAGGTTATTATGAATAGTGCTGTTATGAATAGCCATGTGTAAGTCGGTATGGATGGTGGTAACGGGGTTGACAAAATGTTCTATATCCCTACCATGGGATAGTCTTCAACAATAAAAAGAAACTACTGACACACAGGACATCATAAATGAACCTCAAATACATTATGTAAAGTGAAAAAGAAAGGAAAAACAGAGAGACCACCAAATCGCATGATTCTAGGTATATGAAATGTCTGGAAAAGGTAGAAATAGAAAATAGATCAGTGGTTGACGAGCTGGAGGTGGGCATAGTGACTAACTCAAAATGAGGATGAGGGATCGTATGAGGTATGTGTAGAGGCACGGTGGCTCACACCTGTAATCCCTGCACTCTGGAAGGCCAAGCGAGTACATCACCTGAGGTCAGGAGTTTGACATCAGCCTGCCCAACATGGTGAAATCATGTCTCTGCTAAAAATACAAAAATTCTCAGCAAACTGACACAGGAACAGAAAACCAAACACCGCATGTTCTCACTCATAAGTGGGTGTTGAACAATGAGAACACATGGACACAGGGGAGGGGAACATCACACACTGGGGTCTGTTGGGGGTTGGGGGTTAGGAGAGAGATAGCAGGGGGTGGGGTGATTGGAGAGGGATAACATTAGGACAAATACCTAATGTAGGTGACAGGGGGGATGGAGGCAGCAAACCACCATGGCATGTGTATACCTATGTAACAGTCCTGAAAGATGTGCCCATGTACCCCAGAACTTAAAGTAAAATTAAAAAAAAGAAATTAGAAAAGAAATTTGAAAACATTTTATGTCTATGCATTTAAAGAATAAGTAATGTTAAAGTGCCATGTTATACAAAGTGATCTATAGATTCGATAAACTGTCAAAATTTCAAAAAAAAAAAAAAAATTAGCTGGGCATGGTGGCGTGCACCTGTAAGCCCAGCTACTTGGGAGGCTGAGGCAGGAGAATTGCTTAAACCCAGGAGGCAGAGGTTGCAGTGAGCCGAGATTGTGCCTATTGCACTCCTGTCTGGGTGGTAAAAGAGAAACTTTGTCGAGGAAGGAAGGAAGGGAGGGAGGGAGGGAAAGAGAGAGAGAGAGAAAGAAAAAGAAAAGAAAGGGAGGAAGGAGGGGAAGGAAGGGAGGAAAGAAAAAGAAAATGGTTTTCTAAAATTGATTTATGATGGTGGTTTTATCACTCGGTAAATTCACCAAAAATTATGAAGCATACAGTTGAAATGGGTACTTTTCATAATATGTAAAACAGAGCTCAGTAA
This sequence comes from Ateles fusciceps, assembly GCA_036589455.1. NCBI lineage: Eukaryota > Metazoa > Chordata > Mammalia > Primates > Atelidae > Ateles > Ateles fusciceps. The sequence goes on along the minus strand of JAZHEH010002991.1, from coordinate 2,580,783 downwards.
ATTTGTTTATAAAAATAATAAAGTAGGAAGAACAATGGTGGTCTCAGACAGTTTCAAAGCCATCGCTTTTCTTGTCTGATTGTGGAAGTTGTACAGTGACCCTACAGTGACCTTCCCACCCCCTCTGCCAGAGGTAGATTCATAAAACCCCAGTTCTTTTTTCTAGTTAAAAATATTTTTTAAAAAATAGAGATGGGGTCTTGCTGTGTTACACAGGCTGGTCTCAACCCCCTGGGCTCAAGCCTTCCTCCCACCTCAGCCTCTGAAAGTGCTGGTATTAGAAGCATGAGCCACTGCGCCCCAGTCTGGAACCTCAGGTCTTTCCAGTAAAATTGATGAAGCAACCCAAGAGAGGGTTGTTAGATTTTGGCTAATCTTGTAGGTAAAGAACTAAAAAAATTACTTCAAAAGTTGAAATAAATATCACCGTATTTACACACTCAATTTATAGAACACCTGATACCAGTTACGTGAGGATTGAGTGAAATATATGCATACTGGTAGAATGCCTTGGCAGTTGGAAGATGTACAACAGTTATTAATCCCCTTTTCCTCCACCTCGGGAAAACCTGTTCTCTTTCTTGCTGCTTCTTTACAGTCTACCCTCATCCCATTGTTTACCATCAGAACTACATATGTATTGAATGGAATTTTTTTATTCTCTGCAGCCTTTAGACCTTACTGATTGATTCACTGATATTTTTTTCTCTCTCTCTGTTTTTATTTGCGATGTTCAACTTTCAGAAGGACTGGGCTTATTTCTTTCTCATTTCCTGAACTTGCAAAGCCTGGAATCAGAGCAGCGGCAGTGATGTGCCCAAGCCTCCAGTTGATTAGTCAGAATTGGTACTTTGCCCCATTCCACTGGCTTCACCTGCCATCAGCTGTGAATCTCCACATGGGACAAAGTTTACTGACATATTATTAATATTAAAGACCCAGTTTTCGACTGTGCATTCCTCTCACACCAATGTAAAACAAGAGATCCTGCCCTCCTGGTAAGATGTCTCAACAACATGGCTGAATGGAGGCATTTCAAAATCTCAGATCTGTGACTTAATCCCTGATGTGGTTTGGCTGTGTTCCCACCCAAAGCTCATCTTGAATTCCCACATATTGTAGGAGGGACCTGGTGGGAGGTAATTGAATCATGGGGGAGGTCTTTCCCGTGCTGTTCTCCTGATAGTAAGTTTCATGAGATCTGATGGTTTTAGAAGGGGGAATTTCCCAACACAAGCTCTCTCTTTGCCTGCTGCCATCCATGTAAGAGGTAACTTGCTCCTTCTTGCCTTCCTTCACAATTGTGAGGCCTCCCCAGCCATGTGGAACTGTGAGTCCATTAAACCTCACTTTCTTTTGTAAATTGCCCAGTCTTGGGTATGTCTCTATCAGCAGCATGAGAATGAACTAGTACAACTCCCTGATATCATTCTTTGTCTGCTAAATGGGAGTACCTATCGCACAGGAAAATTATGAAAATTCAACGAGACTAGTTTTACAAAGAGGCCACAAGACCAGGCAGAGGGCATGAGATCAGTGAATGTTGATTTTCTCTCCCAAACCTCAGAAACTTAAGAATCTCTATGATCTTCATGGATTATCAAAGTCCATGGTTACCCATGTGCCTGGAATCTGAAAGCACTTTCCAATAGGACAGTCTCCCAGGGCCATCAGAGAGTTGGTAGGAACTGAAAATACTGCTGTTGAAAGTGAATCTGGGTTCTTCCAAAGTAGTTGTTTTTAGAAAAGAATCATTCACTGTGTGACCTTGAAAAAAATCACTTAACCTCTTCAGTTTTCTCACGTAGTCAAAAGTAAGGTATTTGTCTAGCCAAGTATCCATAACACATGCTGTTGGCTTGCTTACCTCTTACTTGAAGGCTCATAAGATCAAAGCATAAAAATATGTGTTTCTGCCCATCATTTACTGCACCACTCCAGATAAAAGGGGAAGATGGATGGGCCATCATCTTGAGTTGTCTTTATTCATCAGTGTTTTTAATTTGGTGTCCTGGCTCTCAGTCTTCTTACATGAATCCTTTTTGATGCTCTGGGTAAATTTCCAGTTGCTATACACAAGATGGTTCTGCTTTAATGTCAGCTTTTACGGTGTTATTCCTCACAGATAGACTTAGGAAATGTACTTTATATTGCTAATACAACTCTTGGGGAAAAAAAGTTTTCTTTCCTTTGATTATCAGTTGAAATGCCTTGAAGAGGTTACCCACTCCTATAGTTTTGGATGCAAAGGGTTGTAAATGGTTTAATTTTAAATTTTAATTAATTATTCCAGCCTCTAGCAGCTGTGCAGTGAAGTGGTTATTAATTCCCCATGGTAGAGATAATGTGAGCAGACAGAAGGGATCCAAATTACTGCTGGCTGACCCTGAAAGAAGGAGGGAGGAGAAAGCTACTGATTATGTCAAGTGGCCCAAATTCCATGATATACCAACTCTGGGTGGAAACGGAGTGCTTGAAAAAGTGATTCATGTTGCTTAAAGCTGGAAAAGCCACTTAGCAATGATAGCCATCCTTTGGAGGAAATCCAGTGAAATCAAACAGGTTTCGGGGACGACTCACTAATTCCCTGCAGCAAAAAGATCTCAGCCAGTGCTGAGAATTCAATCAACTGTCCTTTTGTCAAGCACAGATTCTCAAGATTCATTTGATGTGTGGCCCAGAGCGCTAATCATTGTGTCCATTGTGAGTTGGGGTCATGGTTCTTTGATCCAGTAGACCTGTCACTCATTATCAAGTCTAAATTCCGCACTGATGACAAGGCATGTGGTCAAACATCCTATTCAGAAGACATTTCAGTGCAGCTCTACCCTCTACCAGCTACGTGAGATTGGGTAATAAAGAAAAATAATCCCCACCTCACAGGGCTGCTGTGAGGATCAAGTGTGGTAACAGTGATGAGTTAGCTGTTCACTCTACATTGTTTCTCTTATTTAATAAGGTTATTTATATTAATATTTGGTGTTTTTCTTTTTAGATCTTTTCTATGCCTATTTTAATGTAATTGAGATTCACTGTGTAGACAATTTTGCCTGGGACATAGAAATAAAAGTTCAGCATTATATAAACTTCAGACTTTGCTTTATTGTTTTAGCAGTTAAGTCTGAGGTCAATATAGTTCTGATTTTTTTTTTATGTAAACATTTTTCTCCTTATCAATATTTTATAATTTTCTTTTAATTTGTTGTGATTATGACATGTTGTCATATACATGAGTTTGATTTAGTAATATTTTTAAGAATATTTGAATGTTTGTTCCTGAGTACAATTGATGTGTAATTTTGATTTCGGAAAGTCTTTGTCTAGTTTAAATAGTGGTATTATGCTGGCCTCATAAAACATGGGAGGTGTATCCCTCTTCTCTATTTTCTAAAAGAGCTTACGTTTAGTATGATTTCTTCCATGAGTGTTTTCTAGACTTCATCAGTGAAATCACCTTGGCTTTTCATCTTGTTTGTGAAGAAATTTTTAATAGAAAATTTATTTAGTATTTTTCCTTTATTATTCTTTTAATGTCTCTAGAATCCATGACAATAACCTCTCTTTCATTCCTGAATCTGTTAGTTTGTATTCTCCCTCTTTTTATTGATTAGTCCTAACTAGGTCTTCATCAATTCTGTTGATATTTTTATTTTTTAATTAATTATTTTTTTCCATAAGTTATTGGGCCACAGGTGGTATTTGGTTACCTGAGTAAGTTCTTTAGTGATGATTTGTGAGATTTTGGTGCACTCGTCACCCAAGCAGTATGTAGTTTTAGATTTATAATTCTACTATAAATCTAAAAGTATTTATTTATAAGAGAACTCTTACACCTGCATCAAGTTCCTCTGTTAACACCATCCATTAGCATAATACATAATACATTTGTCACAATGTATACTGTTCACTAATGTACCAATATTGATACATTATTATTAGTCAAAGTTCGCACTTTAGTCAGATTCCTCAGTTTTTACCTAATATCCTATAAGAGGCATAATCCTTTGTACACATTATTAGACTCAATTTACTAATATTTTGTAAAGAATTTTGTGTCTGTTTATTCATCTGTAGTTTTCCTTTCTTGTGATACCTTTAATGTATTAGGGTAATGAAATGAGTTGGGAAGTATTTCTTCCATTTTCTGGAATAGGTTGTGGAAAACTGGCATAATTTCTTCTTCAAATGTTTGGTAGAATTCACCAGGGAAGCTATCTTGACTATACAAATTATCTACTTTCCTTGTTTTCGTAGATTGTGTCTTTGAAGGAGTTAGTCCATTTCATCTGTCAAATGTGTGATCATGGAGTTGTTTGTAGTATACCTTTACTCTGCTTTTAATATTCATGTGATCACTAGTGATGTTACTCTTTCATTTCTGATATTAGTGATTTGTAGCTTTCTCTCTGTCTCTCTGTCTCTCTCTCTCTCTCTCTCTCTCTCTCTCTCTCTCTCTCTCTTTCTGGTTAGCCTGGCTAGACGTTTATATCAACTTTATTCAAATTTTCAAAAACCAGCATATGGCTTTGTTGATTTTATCTGTTATTCCCTTGATTTCTATTTTATTAATTTCTGTTCTATTATCATAAGACCAGTGCTCTAACCTCTGAGCCTGAGAGCCTCATTATACTTTTAAATGATTCCTTTCTATCTACTTGCTTTAGGCTTAGATAACTCTTCTTTTTCTAGTTTCTTAAGGTGGACAATTAGTCTGTTGATTTCAGATCTTTGTTCTTTTCAAATTTGTGCATTGAATATTATAGATTTCCCTCTATGGACTACTTTCATTGAATCTCACAAATTTTGCTAAGTTGTATTTTCATATAGTTCAAAATATTTTTTAAAGTTTTTGAGACCTCTTTGACTTGTGTGTTATTTAGAAGTATGTTGTTTATCATTCATACATCTCAGGAATGTTCTAGATATCTTACTGTTATTTATTTCTTATTTAGTTATGTTATAATGAGAGAATATACCTAATAAGGTTTCAATCGTTTAGAATTTATAGAGACTTAGTAGCTACATGTAATGAAGTTGTACCCTTTCCTTGTACCATATCCACTGTTTAACTCAAAATGAATCAAGAATCTAAACATAAGAATTGTAACTATAAAACTCTTAGAAGAAACCATAGGAGAAAAGCCTCATGACAACAAAAGACAAATGACAAGTAGATGAGTTGAACTACATCAAAATAAAAACCACTTTTGTCCAGAAAAGGATGCCACAAGCAATCAAAAGGCAATCCAAAGGAATGGGAGAATATATTAGATTGATGCAAAAGTAATTGAGGTTTTTGCTTTTTTTTTTTTTTTTTTTTTTTTTTCAGGCAGAGTTTTGCCCTTTTTGCCCAGGCTGGAGTGCAATGACCAACATATGGCTTTGTTGATTTTATCTATTATTCCCTTGATTTCTATTTCATTAATTTCTTTTCTTTCATCTTAAGACCAGTGCTCTAACGTCTGAATCTGAGATCCTTATTATGCTTTTATTGTTTCCTTTCTTTCTATTTGCTTTAGGCTTAAATAACTCTTCTTTCTCTAGTTTCTGAAGGTGGGCCCTTTGTCCATTGATTTTAGATCCTTACTCTTTAAATTTGTGCATTGAATGTTATAGATTTTCCTCTATGGACTGTTTTCATTGAATGTTGCAAATTTTGCTAAGTTGTATTTTCAGTTTCATTTAGTTCAAAATATTTTTTAAAGTTTTTGAGACCTCTTTGACTTGTATATTATTTACACAACTCAGCTCACCACAACCTCTGCCTCCCAGGTTCAAGCGATTCTCCTGCTTCAGCCTCCTGAGTAGATGGGGTTACAGGCACCACCATGGTGCCTGGCTAATTTTGTATTTTTAGTAGAGAAAGGGTTTCTCCATGTTGATCAGGCTGGCCTCAAACTCCAGACCTCAGGTGATCCATCTGCCTTGGCTTCCCAAAGAGCTGAGATTACAGGTCTAAGCCACCATGCCTGGCCTTGCCATCACTTTTTTATTTTTATTTTATTTTTTATTTTTAAAATTGCTTCTAATATGCCATGTCAGATACTGTGCTAGTCACATTATATACATTTCCTCATTCAATATAACTTGATTCTCATTTTTAAAAATCTCTGTGAGTCAGAGATGAAGATGGAGATGAGGGAGATGAAGAAACTGATGCTACACAGAGCAGTAGCACGACTTACCCAGAGTTATACAGCTTGTAAGTCACCAGGACAAGACTCTAGCCAGTCTCAAAATCCAAGAATATCCAATGCCAGATTTAATGTCTCCAAACAAATTTTGCCTTTCCTTTTAATGGCAGAAACGACAGTTACTTTTGCACTAACCTAGTATTTGCAAATCATATATCGGATAAGGGGTTAATATCTAGAATATATAAATAACTCCTACAACTAAAAAGTAAACAAAAGTAATCTGATTTAAAAACGGGCAAAATGTGGTACATACATGCAATGGAATATTATTTAACCTAAGTGAAATAAGCCAGTCATAAATGGACAAATATTGTCTGATTCCACTTATATCAAACACTTAGTCTAATTTATAGAGACAGTCTGCAGATTGGTGGTTGCCAGGGGCTGCAGTGAAGAAAGAATGGGGAATTGTTGTTTAATGACTTCATGGTTTAATGTTTTTAATAAAAACAGAGTTTCAATTTTACAAGATGAAAAATGTTCTGAAGATAGATGGTGTTGATGGTTGCACAACATTGTGAATGTACTTAATGCCACTTAACATGTGTACTGAAAACTATGAAGACGGTAAATTTTATACCATGCGTAAAAATACCAAGAAAGGGAAAAGATGAAAGAGACAAATGCCACAAACTTCCCTGAGTAAATGTCATGTCCTTTGGAATAGGATATTTATAATAAATAAATTCACACTTTAAATGTAATCAGACTTTAATGCACAGCATATATCCGGCCTTGGTGAATGCTTCATATACCCTTGAAAACAGTGTGTATCCTGCAGTTTGGGGTGTGTTGTTATGTAAATAACCAGTCACCATGGTTTATAGTGTTGTGTATTTATTTTTGAGACAGAGTCTCGCTCTGTTGCCTAGGCTGGAGTGCAGTGGCAAGATCTCGAGCTCACTGCAACTTCACCTCCCGGGTTCAAGCCATTCTCCTGCCTCAGCCTTCCCAGTAGCTGGAATTACAGACAGCCTCCACCACACCCAGCTCCTGTTCCCTGCCTCACACTGCAGAAAATGTCCCTAAGTACAGAGCTATATAATCACAGGACTTACCTAGGTGTTTCCCTTCTTTCATGAGTCAAAGGCTCATGCTGCCTGTTTTCCACTGTCTGAAAACCCTGTTGGCTTCCATATTTTGTCTATATAGCTATTAACAGTGGGAAAACTAGCCCAGTACCAGTTACTCTTCCATGGACAAAAGCAGAAGCATTAACATCTTCTTTTAGTATCTGGAATTCAGATAGTATCTTTAGGATATATTTAGATGTGATGCTTGTATTTCTTATCATTGCATTTACAATAGTGCCTGACACACAGGAGGTCAAAAAAAATGTGTTGAATAAATTTGACTTACCTGCTAATTACCTAGTCAGCTCTTTCTTTAGCTCTGAAAAATTTTTCTTTATTATGCATTTGATAATTCCTTTATTTATTTATTTGAAAACAGAGACTTGCTGTGTCACCCAGACTGGAGTTCAGTGGTGTAATCTCAGCTCAGTGCAGCCTCCATCTCCCAGGTTCAAGCCATTCTTGTGCCTCAGCCTCCCAAGTAGCTGGGATTACAGGTGTGTGCCACCACACTGGGCTAATTTTTTGTGTTTTCAGTAGAGGCAAGGTTTCACCATGTTGCCCAGGCTGGATTTGAACTCATGGGTTCAAGGGCTCTGCCTGTCTCTGCCTCCCAAAGTGCTGAGATTACAGGCATAAGCCACCATGCCCAGCCTCTTTTATTCTTTCTGGAACATTTACTAAACAGACATTGGATTTTCTGGATATATCTGTTATGTGTCTTAACTTTCCCATCACCCCATGTTTGATCTTTTTTTCACCAGTTATGAGAGAATTCCTCAGCTGGGTATCCCAGTTCAGTTTTTAGTATTCACTGATACCATTTTTTTGTTGTTGTTGTTGTTGCATACCACCAATCTATTCAATTTTAGCTTTTAGTTTGGCAATCATGGCTTTAAAATTTTGTGTTTGAGAGTTTGGGTGGTTTCATGTCCTTAGCAGTCTGCTCTTTTTATTAATGTTATAGCTTAGTAAGTTTCCTTGGTTTATTGTTAACTGTTTCCTTACACAATGATTTGCTTATTGTACTTTGAAATTATTTTTCATACAGTTAAATTCATTCAAATGTATGGAATTTATTGGTCACTATTCATAATAATTGATGAAATTTAAATGGAATGATGTTGGCAGCTGGGGAGGAGTTCTGCCCAAGGCAAATTTCATGTTCTCTTGGCAATGAATGCAGATTTAGATTATAAAAGCCTTCATTTAGTTTTTTTTTTTTTTTTTTTTTTTTTAATAAAACAAGGGAGGTGAGGTCAGATTCTTTGATGTATTTTAGTGGAAGTTTATCAAATTTGAATGTGATCTCCATGTCTTGCCTGGAAGCTGGAAGGTATCCAGGGCGTAGCCCCACTTCTCTAATCATAGATCTCACTCTGGGGACCTTCTTTGTTAGAATTTCTGGGTTGGAGATTTGTATATAAGACATTATCCTAAGCGCAAATGTCAGGTAAAGCCAAGGCCTGGCTTAACTGCTTTATCTTTTAATTACTCATCCTGCTGACAGCCCACAAGGTACTTGTTCTTTCACCCATCTGTTTTCATTGCCAATCTCTCTGGGCTGCTTTTCTCTTCCATCAGAGGGTATTGGTGGCATACACACACACACACACACACACACACACACACACACAGACACACACACACATATACATATATATATATATATATTTTTTTTTTTTTTTTTTTTTGAGGCAGAGTTTCTCTTGTTGCCCAGGCTGGAGTGCAGTGGCACTTAGCTCACTGCAACCTCTGCCTTCCAGGTTCAAGCGATTCTCCTGCCTCAGCCTCCAGAGTAGCTGGGACTATAGGCGAGTGAGACCCACGCCCAGCTAATTTTTGTGTTTTTAGTAGAGATGGGGTTTCACCATGTTGGCCAAGATGTTCTTGATCTCCTGACCTTGTGATCCGCCTGCCTCGGCCTTCGAAAGTGCTGGGACTACAGGTGTGAGCCAATGCACTGGGCCAAGTATGTATATTTATCTTTTTCTATTTTAGTCATGAGCTTTGTGAAAGGAAAATAAATCTTGGGACCCCAAAATCACTAAGCTAAAGGGAAAAGTTAAGCTGGGAACTGCTTAGGGTAAACTTGCCTCCCATTCAAAGCTCACTGGGATAAATGAATATCTGATTGCTTCCTTTGAAAAGGCTAATCAGAAACTCAAAACAATGCAACTGTTTGTCTCTAATCTACCTATGACCTGGAAGCCCCCTCCCTGCTTGAGTTGTCTTGGCTTTTGGATGGAACCCAACATTCAGCTTACGTATATTGCCTGACATGTCATGTCTCCCTAAAATGTGTAAAACCAAGTTGTGCCCCCACTATGTTAGGCACATGTCAGCAGTACATCCTGAGGCTGTGTCATAGTCAGCATCCTTGACTCTGGCAAAATAAACCTTCTAAATGGACTGAGACCTGTCTCAGCTATTTGGGGGTTCACAGCTTTAAACCAGAAGCCTCCACTTAGAATTTAATATCCTATTTTTTAGTAACCATTGCAGCCAAAGATTTTCTTTGTCGTTAAATTTATTCACACCAATGTTAAAATTACGGTCAAGAGCCCAGATAAAATAGGCATACAGCTCTGAGTGAACCACTTGTCTGGGCAAAGTATAACAGCCAGTTTGTTTATTCCACAGTGATTAGAAAAAGCATTAAACCTATATCAGGGAAAAAAGTCACAAGAAGAAACACATGTGCAAAATTTATCTGAGAGCTTTGATGTGTGTTTACCACCAAAGGATAATTATTGATAAAAGAAATCTTCATTTGCAGATCAAAAGTATCCTAGGACAGCAGACATTGATAGATAGGATAAATTTTCAAGAAAAGGAAATGAAGTTAGCATAAGCCCAGATAAACTTCCTGACTTGATACGTAAAGCCATAAAAATGATACTTCTTGTGGCCTTACACACAGACTCCCAGTAAATGAGGTGAAGCTATAGGGAATGTTTTGTTTTTGTCCTTGTTTTTAATTCTTATTTTTTATTAAGAGCTAAGCTGGATGAATTATGGCCACCATGCAAATGGAATCTGGATATATAATTGCGTACTTTTGATATTCTTTTTTTAGTCATTAGCTCTTTGAACGAACATCGATTAAGTATCCACAACAGACACGAAACACTACTCCTACCATTAAGGAACTCCCAACAGAAGAAGGAAAATGTAAGCACATCATTTATAACACTGTAACGTGGTTCTAAAATAAGATTAATAACATGATCTACAGTATCGCATAAGAACCCAGTCAAATTTGGAAGGAAGGGAAGGCATACAGATTCATTCACAGAGAAGAGTGTGGATGGAAGAGGAGATTTGGAAGAAGATAATGTGTTCAGTTACGGACATCTGAGTGTGAGGCACCAGTGGAACTATTTCACGGCAGCAAGATATGTTCATATGTAGCTTATGTGTGAATCTGAGCTGAAGCTTATATCTGAGTGGCTAAGGTGATCATGGTAATATTCTCCCAGAGGGAGAACAACTAAATTGAAAAAGTAGAAGAACGACAAGGAGTTAATCAGGTAAAGAGCAGTGGCAAGGAATTTTTAGATGGAGAGAATAGATGTTGAAACATTCAGAGGCATTTGTTAGCATAATAGGATTCAAAAGAATGGTAAGTTGATCTACATGGCCAAAATAAAGAGTGAGAGGGGGAAGAGATCAAGAAATATTGCCGGAAGGAAAAGTGGGAGTCAGACCCTGCAGGATTTTTTATTTGTGCTGAGTTTTATGCAGAGGAACAGCATCATCAAGTTTTGGATATAGAGTGTAGACTGGATTGCAGAAAGCAGAGCTGGAATTGCAAGGACCACCTAGGAGAGTGTTGTAGAAATTCAGCTGAGCAGTGACAGTCACTTTCACTAAGATGTTCTCGGCAATAATGGAGATAAATGGAGGCCTAGAACTACTTGATGGGTATAATAAATAGAATACGGCAAGTGTTTTCACCCGAGAGTAAGGGAGAAGGATGAATTCTGTTGAAGCCCCTTCACTAATGGGTGAATACAGGTCCATTCACAGAGAAGAGTGTGGATGGAAGAGGAGCTTTGGGAGACAATAATGTGTTCCGTTTTGGACTTCTGAGTGTGAGGCACCAGTGGTACTATTCAATGGCAGAAGGATATGTTCTTATGTAACTTATGCTGGATTTCTGGGAGCATTGAGGTTCAGAATGAATCTGCAAGCCCCAAACTCTCACATCTTTTTCTTTGATCACTGTGAGCAACTCTAAATTTCTTTTCAGACACATGATCCCCAAATTCTCTCTTTTGCCTAAACTAGTTTGAATTGTATTTATACTTTTTTATATCTGGATAAATACTGACTAATACATCATTAGTGTAGAGATGAAAGAAAAAGTGTAGTTGTTTTAGAAAAAAGATTTATTGTTTGATTCATTCAACAAACATTTACTGTTCTATGCCTTGGAAATTCAGCATTGAACATAGGTGGTATGGTATTTGCATAGTTGAGGGTGAATAAATCTCTTTGATAATAAATTCGATCCAAAATAAAAATTTAGAGCCCATTTGTAGTATTACTTAATCTTTATTTCTATGGTATTGTACATGTAGCAATAATACTGAATTTTTGTTTAACACTAAGAAAGGGCAAACATTTTCTTTATGGAAGATAGCCAAAATAGAACTTCTCCTTTAGGTACTATGTTGCTTTTGGGAATGAAGATGGAAACAGAGTCACACTTTCCTGAACTGGGTCTTCTTGTGATTTTTTTCCTCATGGTGGGCATTCACTTATGCTTTTAGCCAAGGTGGGCACACATAGAAGGAGATGGCACATGGTTGTTAAGACCCAGGAGGATGGAAGCTGATTTCAAAACAGACCTTCTGCACTAGGGAGGGTGGTATCTTGTTTTGCTGCCAATTAATTAGTGATGAGTTTGTCGTGTTGCCTGTTATCCAGGATGATTAATCCGAGCCTGAATCCAACCAAACCATTAAGGAAAGTTCACAGCAAGATAAGCTGTGAGTGACAATGTTACCCTTTAGAAGAAGGGGAGATGACAGAATGAAACACAACCCCCTGCCTCCCCCTCGCTGTCTTCCAGCCTGTCGTGGTAAAATCCCTGGGCTCCTACTGTGATGAAGAGCTTGGGAAGGCATGAGTTAGAGTCACACAATCAGAGACTCTTAGAACTTAAAGGGGCCTTGGACCTTTGCTTCTCCAACCTGCTCATCATACAGATGAAGGGATGGAGGATCAGAGAGGTCATTTTACTTACTTATAAATAAACAGCAAGTTGTTGACTGGGCTGGGACTAGAGCTCCATCATGTAGCACTTATTGTGGTCTCTTTCCTACTGTATCACAGAGTTCTGAGCTCACAGAAGCTGTCCTCTTCTGCAGAAGAGAGTTGCAGTGCTAAACCCACTATTCAAGGACCTGAGATCCAATTTCTAGACTAGCCTCTGGCACCAACTTGCTATATGAACTGCAGCTGACTGGCTGCTCTATGGGGTACTTAGCTTATTTCTCTATGACTTTTCATTCTTCATTAAGCTGTGTCTATTTCCTTATGTAGTGGTCTCAGAGAAGCATTTCAAGAGAGTGAAGGCTGACACCGCAAGACCCTTTGAAATTTAGACTCCAAAACGTGCATAATTTCACTTCGACCATTTTCTAGTGGTCAGAGCAAGTTACTGAGCCAACCCAAACCCCAGGCAAAGGGAAACAAACCCAAGCTCTTGGTAAGAGAAGTGACAAAGTTACATTGCTCAGGGTCCTATGAGATATAACTTATTTTTGCAGTAATCTTTGCAAACCACAACTTCCATATTTGGCAGTCTTGAAATGTACAATCCCCACAGTAACAGCAAAATAACCTACTAACTCCATTACCCACACACTTTATGTATTGCCTCTCTTTCATGTTTCTCATGAGGTGCTCTCAATTTTGTTTTTGTTTTTGTGTAAGGGGGGAGTCTTATGAGAGAAATGAACATGTAGATCATGTGATCCCACATATGCATGCATGTGTGTTCTAATTCATGTTTTAATTTGATATTTGAATGACTTATTTCCCAGAAAGATGTCTCATGACACCAGAGAATATGTAACACTAAAGGAAAAAGCCCAAATTCAAAATAGATGCAAAGCTAATTTAAAAATAGAAGAGTAGAGCAATAAGATGGAGCCAGAAATAAGGCTTAAAAATGCATACTCTTATATCATTAACACTTGTGATAGGCAAACTGCAACCTTGACTCTGAACTGTGTAGGAGAGGTTATGAAGATCACAACACATAACTACCACTAAGAGATAGGGAGAAAGGAGTGGCTTTTAATCTCTTGGTCACAGAGCCTCCTGTCAAGATTGCATTCCTTTTCTTTGGATCTCATAACCTACTTATATCTGAGCCTATATATTTTTCCTCTTTTTGTACCATGAGTAGCATTCCTCCTGATCGATGTCTTCTGCTTTAAGATGTAATCTTAAGGAAAAGCAGAGACCAAATGTGGAGCCATCATGGTCTCTTGGGTCTGTCCATGGTGCTGACTAAGAAAAGCCAAAGATGGACCAAGACCCTTGTTTCTAAGAGCATCTTTGCTGTGACTGACAAGAGTTGATTACAATTCAAACTATGTGTGCGCTTGTCTGGACTGCTGCTTTTAAACTAGGCCACTCCTAACATAGTCTTTTTAAAATTATGCAGTTGGTATCCTGTAACAGAGGAGTTGGATATTCCTGTCCAGATTATAGAAAGGCTTGGGTTTCTTCTGTGTTCCTACCTCACCTCTTGAAATAACCTTGACTTTGTGCTTTTCTGATCCTTCTACTTAGACAACGGACCTAGCTGTGTGCTCATTCCAAATCTAGTGGCAGATTTTCTAAGCGTTTGTGTTTTTCATCTTTTCAATTATTTCTCAAATTTCCAGTGTATACTGTTTTCTCTCTCTCTTCTTAGTAGCCTCCATCATGTAATTAAGCCCAAGTCCCCCGAGATCCAGTCCTTGTCCCAGAGCTGGTCATCTTGTTTCTATGAAATAGAATCAGCCTCTCAGATGAGAGGAAGTAATACAAAAAAAAAAGAATTCTTATCTTCAAAACAAGAGCGGGGGAATGGATAAAGGACTCTGAGGCTGTCTTGTATACTGTACCCTGAGGGGTTGTCTAGAAAGTGATCTCTCAAAACACTTTTTGGAAAAAAAAAATTGTCAAGGACCAACAGTTCTAAGGCATCCAGTTGAATGAGGACATTACTTTTCTGATCCCGGCCATCATCTTTTGGAAATAAAGTAAATATATTTGCTTGCTTTGGCAGAAAAACCAGTATTAATATCTATTCCAAAGAGAAGAAGTGCTGCTCTCCATCAAATGAGGATCTTTTTTCAAGAATAAGATGAAGCCAACAATACCCAGGGTTTCCCCCTGCAAACTGCTGTTTCTCTTGGCTACTGTATTTACTGGAACAATCAAAGAGACAAACAGATTCTAAATAGCCTTCACATATTACCCAGGATGAAAATGAGTACTCAGCTGTGGTAGACAAATTCAGAACAACTTATTTCAGGTAATGGTCCTGTGATTGTTTTGAAACTATTTATTTATTTATCTAACCCACAACACACACACACACACACACACACACACACGCACACACACACACACACACACACACTCACTTACTTTTCCCTTGAAAAAATGAGAAGACCATGTTGGTTTTTTAACTGTTTTAAGCTCCATGTTCTTTACTTGCTATGGCTAATCAACCACTAAGCCATGTTTATTGTGCCATCTGCAAAGCTCTTAAATAATGTAGTGGCAGAATCCTGCAGCAGTTGAGAGCCCAGACTCAGAATGTAGAATTCCTGGGTTTGAACCTACCACTTGCAAGCTGGGCCACCTTAGGCAAGTTGCTCAGCCGAACTTATAAAATGAAGGAAGTAGTAGAACCTATTTCATAAAGTTGTTTATTAAATATAAATAATGCTCTAGTACACTGCCTGACACAAAACAAGCACCTGATAAGTGTTACTATTGGCAATGTTTTTATGATTAAATCTTTTCACTTATTTCCTTTTCCAGTCCAGTTGAAGCCAAGATTATACTCCAACTGGACACCTCCAGTACTTTCATAATGTTTTTCCATGGGTCTGCCTTAATTGTCATTTTCATCCTGTCCATTCTGTCATTGCACAGCCAGAATGAACACTTAAAGCTAAACAAAACAAAAACTCTAGTGGTTGTATGTGTGTTTAAGGATGTAGAAATGACAATTCTGAGAGAATAAGCCACAGAAACTGAGAAGATTCATGAAGGATGTTGAGTTTTATCTTGCTGTGTGTTGGGGTTTTGTTCTTGGTTGTGCAAAGGGTTGGGATACCCAGCTGATACTGGTTTATCCAAAACTCCAACCCTTCAATTGTTGACCCCATCATGTAAGTAAGCAAGCTACACAAGCAAATCACACACAATTCTTGCAGACTTACTGTATTCATTTCTAATACAGATGGCATTGTCACATATCCTAGAAACATATGCAGTATTCTGTTTGGTCACTGGATTATGCTAAGGGGTTTCATTGGCCAATTTATCACCTAGGATTTGCTGTGTAACAATCTACCCCAAAACTCAGTGGCTTAAGGTAACATCTATTATTATATATCACATGACCATGGGTTCCCTGAGAATTGGCTGACATAGGTTGGGTTCAGCACATCTCTGCTAGGTTTGTTAATATGTCTACAAATCAGCTAGGACTCCATATTGAATTTGAATAGGCCACAGTAGCTGAAAAAGCCCTGCTTTGTGTATCATTCCTATTCTTCCTGAACCAGCATGTAATCTGGGTTTTCCTTCTCAATAGTGTTGCAGAAAGTACAAGACTCTTTTTTTTTTTTTTTTTTTTAACTGTACTTCAGGTTCCAGGACACATGTGCAGACCATGCAGGATTGTTGCATAGGTACATACGTGGCAATGTGGTTTGCTACCTCCATCCTCCCGTCACCTACATCTGGCATTTCTCCCCCATGTTATCTATTCCCAACCTCCAAACACCCCTACTGTCCCTCCTTGACCCCCCCCCAGCAGACCCCAGTGTGTGATGCTCCCCCTCCCTGTGTCCATGTGTTCTCATTGTTCAACACCCGCCTATGAGTGAGAACATGTGGTGATTGATTTTCTGTTCTTGTGTCAGTTTGCTGAGAATGATGGTTTCCAGATTCATCCATGTCCCTACAAAGGACACGAACTCATTGTTGTTTGTGGCTGCATAGTATTCCATGGTGTATATGTGCCACATTTTGCTTGTCCAGTCTATCGTCAATGGGCATTTGGTTGGTTCCAGGACTTTGCTATTGTAAACAGTGCCACTATGAACATATGTGTGCATGTGTCTTTATAATAGAATGATTTATAATCCTTTGGATATATACCCAGTAATGGGATTGCTGGGTCAAATGGCATTTCTATTTCTAGGTCCTTGAGGAATCGCCACACTGTCTTCCACAATGGTTGAACTAATATACACTCCCACCAACAGTGTAAAAGTGCTCCTACTTCTCCACATCCTCTCCAACATCTGTTATCTCCAGATTTTTTAGTGATGGCAATTCTAACTGGCGTGGGGTTGTATCTCCGTGTGGTTTTGATTTGCATTTCCCTAATAATCAGTGATGATGAGCATTTTTTCATATGTTTGTTGGCTTCATATATGTCTTCTTTTGAAAAGTGTCTGTTCATATCCCTTGCCCACTTTTGAATGGGTTTGTTTTTTTCTTGTAAATCTGTTTTAGTTCTTTGTAGATTCTGGATATTAGCCCTTTGTCAGATTGGTAGGTTGCAAAAATTATTTCCCATTCTGTTGGTTTCCAGTTCACTCTACTGATTGTTTCTTTTGCTGTATAGAAGTTCTGGAGTTTAATTAGGTCCCATTTGTCTATTTTAGCTTTTGTTGCCAATGCTTTTGGTGTTTCAGTCATGAAGTCCTTGCCTATGCCTATGTCCTGAATGGTTTTGCCTAGGTTTTCTTCTAGGGTTTTTATGGTGTTAGGTCTTATGGTTAAGTCTTTAATCCATCTGGAGTTAATTTTAGTGTAAGGTGTCAGGAAGGGGTCCAGTTTCTGCTTTCTGCACACTGCTAGCCAGTTTTCCCAACACCATTTATTAAACAGGGGAATCCTTTCCCCCATTGCTTGTTTTTGTGAGGTTTGTCAAAGATCAGATGGTTGTAGATGTGTGGCATTGCCTCCGAGGCCTCGGTTCTGTTCCATTGATCTATATCTCTGTTTTGGTACCAGTACCATGCTCTTTTGATTACTGTAGCTTTGTAGTATAGTTTGAAATCAGGTAGCATGATGCCTCCGGCTTTATTCTTTTTGCTTAGAATTGACTTGGCTATGTGGGCTCTCTTTTGGTTCCATATGAAGTTTAACGTGGTTCTTTCCAGTTCTGTGAAGAAGGTCATTGGTAGCTTGATGGGGATAGCGTTGAATCTATAAATTACTTTGGGCAGTGTGGCCATTTTCATGATATTGATTCTTCCTAACCATGAGCATGGCATGTTTCTCCATCTGTTTGTGTCCTCTCTTATTTCCTTGAGCAGTGGTTTGTAGTTCTCCTTGAAGAGGTCTTTTACTTCCTTTGTTAGTTGTATTCCTAGGTATTTTATTCTCTTTGTAGCAATTGTGAATGGGAGTTGGCTCATGATTTAGCTCTTTGTTAGCCTATTATTGATGTATAGAAATGCTTGTGATTTCTGCACATTGATTTTGTATCCTGAGGTTTTGCTGAAGTTGCTTATCAGTTTAAGGAAATTTTGGCTGCGATGATATACAATCATGTCATCTGCAAATAGAGACAATTTGACTTTCTCTTTTCTGAATTGAATACCCTTTTTTTTTTCTTTCCTAATTGCTCTGGCTAGGACTTCCAATACTATATTGAAGTGGTGAGAGAGGGCATCCTTGTCTAGTGCCAGATTTCTAAGGGAATGTTTCCAGTTTTTGCCTATTCAGTATGATATTGGCTGTAGGTCTGTCATAAATAGCTTTTATTATTTTGAGATATGTTCCTTCAGTACCTACTTTATTGAGAGTTTTTAGCATAAAGCACTGCTGAATCTTGTAGAAGGCCATCTCTGCATCTGTTGAGATAATCATGTGGTTTTTGTCTTTGGTTCTGTTTATGTGGTGGATTATGTTTATAGACTTATGTATGTTGAACTAGCCTTGCATCCCCGGGATGAAGCCTTCTTGATTTTTATGGATAAGCTTTTTGATGTGCTATTGCAATCAGTTTGGCAGTATTTTATTGAAGATTTTTGCATCTATGTTCATCGTGGTTATTGGCCTGAAGTTTTCTTTTTTTGTTCAGTCTCTGCTGGGTTTTGTTATCAGGATGATGTTGGTCTCGTAAAATGATTTGGGAAGGATTCCCTCTTTTTTATTGTTTGATATAGTTTCAGAAGGAATGGTACCAGCTTCTCTTTGTACGTCTGGTAGAATTCAGCTGTGAACCCATCTGGACCTGGACTTTTTTTGGTTGTTAGGCTATTAATTGCTGCCTTAATGTCAGCCCTTGTTATTGGTCTGTTCAAGGTTTCAACTTCTTCCTGGTTTAGGCTTAGGAGGGTGCAAGTGTCCAGGAAATTATCCATTCCTTCCAGGTTTACTGGTTTATGTGCATAGAGTTGTTTATAGTAATCTCTGACTGTAATTTGTATTTCTGTGGAGTCAGTGGTGATATCCCCTTTATCGTTTTTTATTGCATCTATTTGATTCTCCTCCATCTTCTTTTTAATAATCTGGCTAGTGGTCTGTCTATTTTGTTGATCTTTTCAAAAAACCATCTCCTGGATTTATTGATTTTTTGAAGGATTTTTTTTGTGTCTCTGTCTCCTTCAGTTCTGCTCTGATCTTAGTTATTTCTTGTCTTCTGCTAGCTTTTTTGATCTTGCTACTCTAGCTCTTTCAATTTTGAGGATAGAGTGTCAATTTTAGGTCTTTCCTTGCTTCTCTGGTGGGCATGTATTGCTATAAATTTCCCTCTAGACACTGCTTTAAATGTGTCGCAGAGATTCTGGTATGTTGTGTCTTCGTTCTTGTTAGTTTCAAAGAACATCTTTATTTCTGCCTTCATTTCATTGTTTATCCAGTCGACATTCAGGAGCCAGTTGTTCAGTTTCTATGAAGTTGTGCAGTTCTGAGTTACTTTCTTAATTCTGAGTTCTAATTTGATTGCACTGTGGTTAGAGAGACTGTTTATGATTTCCATTCTTTTGCATTTGCTGAGGAGTGATTTACTTCCAAATATGTGGTCAATTTTAGAGTAGGTGCCATGTGGTGCTGAGAAGAATGTATATTCTATGGATTTGTGGTGGAGAGTTCTGTAAATGTCTATTAGGTCTGCTTGGTACAGATCTGAGTTCAAGTCCTGGATATCCTTGTTAATTTTCTGTCTCGTTGCTCTGTCTAATATTGACAGTGGAGTGTTAAAGTCTCCCACTATTATTGTGTGGGAGTCTAAGTCTCTTTGTAGGTCGTTAAGAATTTGCTTTATGTATCTGGGTGCTCCTGTATTGGGTGCATATATATTTAGGATCATTAGTTCTTCTTGTTGCATTGATCCTTTTACCATTATGTAATGCCCTTCTTTGTCTCTTTTGATCTTTGTTGGTTTAAAGTCCATTTTATCAGAGACTAGTATTGCAAAACCTGCTTTTTTTTTTTTTTTTGCTCTCCATTTGCTTGATAAATCTTCCTCCATCCCTTTATTTTTAGCCTGCGTCTGTCCTTGTACATGAGGTGGGTTTCCTGAATTCAGCACATTGATGGGTTTTGACTTTTTATCCAGTTTGCCGGTCTGTGTCTTTTGACTGGGGCATTTAGTCCATTTACAGTTAAGATTAGTATTGTTGTGTGAATTTGATCCTGCTATTTTGATGCTAGCTGGTTGTTTTACCTGTTAGTTGACACATTTTCTTCATTGTGTCAATGGTCTTTACCATTTGGTACGTTTTTGGAGTGGCTGGTACTGGTTGTTCCTTTCCTTGTTTAGTGCTTCTTTCAGGAGCTCTTGTAAGGCAGGCCTGGTGGTGATGAAATCTCTCAGCAAATGCTTGTCTATAAAGGATTTTCTTTCTTTTCTTATGAAGCTTACTTTGGCTGGATATGAAATTCTAGGTTGAAAGTTCTTTTCTTTAAGGATGTTGAATATTAGCCCCCACTCTCTTCTGGCTTGTAGGGTTTCTGCCGAGAGATCTGCTGTGAGTTGGATGGGCTTCCTTTTGTGGGTAACCCGACCTTTCTCTCTGGCTGCCCTTAGCATTTTTTCCTTCATTTCAATCCTGGTCAATCTGACGATTATGTGCCTTGGGGTTCCTCTTCTTGAGGACTATCTTTGTGGTGTTCTCTGTATTTCCTGGACTTGAATGTTGGCCTGCATTGCTAGGTTGGGGAAGTTCTCCTGGATAATATCCTGAAGAGTGTTTTCCAGCTTGGATTCATTCTTTCCGTCACATTCAGGTATGCCTATCAAATGTAGATTAGGTCTTTTCACATAATCCCATATTTCTTGGAGGCTTTGTTCATTTCTTTTCACTCTTTTTTTCTCTATTCTTGCCTTCTCATTTTATTTCATTGAGTTGATCTTCAGTCTGTGATATCCTTTCTTCTGCTTGGTGGATTCGGCTATTGAAACTTGGGTATGCTTCGTGAAGTTCTCGTGCTGTGGTTTTTCAGCTCCATCAAGTCATTTATATTCTTCTCTAAGCTCTTTATTCTGGTTAGCATGTCATGTAACCTTTTTTTCTAGGTTCTTAGTTTGTTTGCATTGGGTTAGCACATGTTCTTTTAGCTCTGAGAAGTTTGTTATTATCCACCTTCTGAAGTGTGTTTCTGTCAATTCATCAGATTCATTCTCCATCCATCTTTGATCCCTAGCTGGTGAGGAGTTGTGATCCCTTGGAGGAGGAGAGGCATTCTGGTTTTTGGTGTTTTCATCCTTTTTGCACTGGTTTCTTCCCATCTTAGTGGTTTTATCTACCTGTGGTCTTTGTAGTTGGTGACTTTTGGATGAGGTCTCTGAGTGGATGTCCATTTTGTTGATGTTGAAGCTATTTCTTTCTGCTTCTTAGTTTCTCTTCTAACAGGCCCCTCTGCTGCAAGACTGCTGGAGGTCCCTTCCAGACCCTACTCACCTGGGGATCACCTGCAGGGGCTGCAGAACAGCAAAGGTTGCCGCCAGTTTCTTCATCTGCTATCCTCATCCCAGAAGGTTATCTGCCAGATTTCGGCCTGAGCTCTCCTTTATGAGGTGTCTTTTTGGTATACTGGGGTCAGGGAGTTGCTTGAGGAGACAGTATGCCCCTTATAGGAGCTCAAGTGCTGTGCTAGGAGCTCAAGTGCTGTGCTGAGAGCTCCATTGTTCTGTGCAGAGCTGCTGGGCAGGTACCTTTAAGTCTGCTGCAGCTGAACTCATAACCACCTCTTTTCCCAGATGCTCTGTCCTAGGAAGGTCGGCTTTATTTATAAGTCCCTGTTGTGCCACTGACTTTTTTTATAGATGCCCTGCCCCACCCAGAGTAGTTTAGTCACAGTCTGCCAGCAGAGGTGTTGCTGAGCTGCTGCAGGCTCTGTCCAGCTGTGAACTGCCTCAGTAGTGGCAGACTGCCCCAGTAGTGGGGGGATGCCCTTCCCTGCACTGAGCTGGACCGTCCTGAGTTCAGCTGCGCTTGCTGCGAAACTCTCAATCCAGAGCATTTCAGATTGCTTGTTTTGTGGGGGTGGTACCTGTGGAGCCGGATCCCCTGGCTCCCTGTCTCAGTCCCCTCCCCTTTCAGTTGAATGGGCGGTTCTGTCTCCCATGTGTTCCAGGTGCCAGCTAAACGGCCGCTCAGACTTGTATGAGTTTCAGTGCGCTGATGAGACACCAGCTGAAACCACCGCACTGAAAATTCGTAGCTCTTTTCGGCCTGGGAATCTCCTGGTCTGTGGGCAGTGAAAACTTGTTTGGAAATGCAGTGAGCACTCACTCTCTGTTCTTGCTGGGAACTGCACTCCAGAGCTGTTCCTATTCGGCCATCTTGGATCTCCCCAGTGCAAGACTCTTTAATGGATGCATGTGAAGCCTCTTAAGGCTTCAACTCAGAACCAACACAGCATCAATTCTGCTTCATTCCATTGCCTAAATCAAGTCACCTGGCCAAATCAGGGGAAAGAAATAATATTCTACTTATTATGTGTATAGACTCCCTGGTGCCAGGAAATTTGCAGCTGTGAAATCTCCAAGGTGTTACCCAAGGGACTATTACCCTCATGTGTTTACAAAGGGCCCACATTGGCAAATACTGTATTTTCATTCAATAGCAGGGGTCTCAAACTCAAATACCGAGTTCAGGCAGCAAATATAATGAGTGAATGGAGTTGAGTGGGAAGCATAATTAAACAGAAGCATCATTTAAAAGTTGTGTCCTATCTAGAGCGAGCAAGGATGACTGTGATGAATGCAGGTCCAGTGGCTAATAGCCCACATAGTGCAGTAACTGTTCTAACATTTGCATATGGCAGGCACTGTTCTGAAAGTACCACTCACGTTAATTCATTTAACCATTACAATATACTTTTGGGGTAGGTATTATTATTGCCATTTTACAGATAAGGAAACGGTAACAGAGGGGTTTGGTACCATGTCCTCAATCATGGAGCTGAGATTCTAAACCAGGAAATCTAGCTCCAGAGTTCATGCTCTTTACAGTGACACTATATCACCAAATTATTATTTATTTTCATTTTTAAATTTTATTTATTTTTTTGAGACAGAGTCTCACTGTGTCTCCCAGGTTGGAGTGCAGTGGCGTGATCTCAACTCACTGCAACCTCCACCTCATCGGTTCAAGCAATTCTTCTGCCTTAGCCTCCCAAGTAGCTGGGACTACAGGCATGTGCCACCACGCCCAGCTAATTTTTTGTGTTTTTAGTAGAGATGAGGTTTCACTATGTTAGCCAAGCTGGTCTCGATCACTTTTTGATCTGCCTACCTCGGCCTCCCAAGGTGCTGGTATTGCAGGCGTGAGCCACCACACCTGGCCTTTAGAAATTTTTTAAAAATTAGAAGTGCAGACTTTTTACATTGAACCATTTAAGTTTTACATTTGATAAATAATTACAATAAATACAAATTATTTTGCAGACAAAGGAAAATATATCTCGGCTGAATTTGACTGTAGACCTCTTACTTAGGACCTTTATCTGACCTAAAGAGTTGGTCTGATTCGGAGGATTTTATCAGCCTGAATTCAGAGAAGCTGCTGAGTGGTTCCAGGCGTCCTACCCTTCTGGAAAAGTACTGAACTCAATCAGTGCTTCAAAAATCAATTCTCAAGATTTTGACAGTGTCTTCACAAAACTCTGGCCAGTTCTCCTGCCCTGGCATCAGCCCAGGGTATCAGGTAGGCACTGCCTGACATTGGCCAGTCCTTCAGAGGGCATTGGAAATCAGAACTGGAGCCCAGGAAGGAGACGGGCCTTGGTTTGCATATCAGGCTCGAGAGGCCAGCTGGGGTCTTTTCACCTGCAGAGAGCTAGGTGGGTAAGAAATCTGTCAGGTGCCAACAAGCTGTGATTTAATAATGTTGTGGAAAATTTGAGGGTTGGAGAAAGAAAATTCCTTTAGGAGGCATGGTGATGTGAAAACTAGTGATAAAAAATTCATCTACACAATGCGTTGGTCCTCTAGAAATGACCAATGCATGAAGTATGCCAAAGAGAAAATTTGAAAATTCAAAGGAAGAAACAAAGATTCAGAGAGGACTTTAAAAAAACTATTTCTCTTAGAGTTTTTCCTTAAATTGCCCAAAGTCACAAGGCAAGTCCTCATGGGACAAGTACACATTTTCTGAGCCTGTATCAGACTCTGTATAGATCTATTACTTAGAAGAGGGGAAGGATTTTTGATGCCTTTCTTGCAAATCTAAAAAGTGTCTCTTAATCCCAGTCCTTCCGCTAATCTCAATTTTCACTCTTATGCTATAATACCTAGCCTACTTGTCGTGGTGGTTTCAGCAGTGATAACAGATAAATCTCTTTTTTATTGAATGCAACATTTTCCTTCACTATCAACCCCACCTCTTCTGTCAATTTGAAAGAAAAGACTTCTGTTTTTTCTTTTTCTTTCTCTGCCTTATTCCCCACCCTCCATCTTTTTGGCAGGGATTTCTGAAGGTGGGAAAATAAATGGTTACACCCTCAAGTTATATTTTTTTAGCACTTTATGTAACAAATCCTGGCAATATTTACCCATTTGTATTATCTAGAGGGTTGTTATTTGCTGTGCCTGCTGTTTTTTGAACAGCACGCAGGAAAAAAATAAAAACCAGATTCCTTCCTCACGTGTCCAAGAATGCTGGGAATATGGTTGAAAGTGTTCTGTGCGGAAGGACCACAGCCTGTCTATGGATTGACAGTTGCATTCCTAGTAACAAGGCATAACAACGGGCTTGTAAAAAAAAAAAAAAAAAAAAGAACTCTTCATGTACATTACAACATTGCAATATTATTTCCTTATTATAAATAGAATGCTTGCTTATTGCACTTTTGGAGGCCAAGGCAGACAGATCAGTTGAGGTCAGGAGTTCGAGACCAGCCTGGTCAACATGGTGAAAACCTGTTTCTACTAAAAATAGAAAAATCAGCTGGGTGTAGTGCCGCACATCTGTAATCTCAGCCATTTGGGAGGCTGAGGCAGGAGAATCACTTGAACCCGGGAGTTGGAGATTGCAGTGAGCTGAGATCACACCATTGCACTCCGGCCTGGGTGACGAGGGAAACTCCATCTAAAAACAAACAAACAAACAAAAAACACCAAAGAATGCTTGCTCATTGTACAGATGTCTTAGAAAATACAAAAACAATAAAGAGAATAACCATTCATATTTCTTTCCATCAGTGATAACCTTAAGTGTTTGATGAATGCTATCTCATGTACCCATTCAGAATTACACTGTAAGCAAATATCAATATTCAGACTCATGTTTTACTCTAGTGGCATTCCTGCAGTATTATAAACTTGAAATGCCTGCATGGTGTTTCAACACACTGATGTTCAACAGCATTTTTGTCTATACCCTTATGGAATATGCTATTTTCAACTCTATACTTCTACAAAGGCCACCTTGATGAATGGTATTTGTTCATCATTCTTTTGTATTTTATATTATTACCTTAGTCTATTCCCAGGGTCACATGGTTGAGCCCAAGGCAATGGATATTTTTAAGGCTGTTGATAATTTGGCCGTATAATGTTTTAGGAAATTGAAACAAATTTAGATCATGGAGCCTTTGGGACCAGGTTGGCCTAAGCCTGTGGTTGAGGTTTCCTTTAGTCTTTGGGGAAAATATGGAACAGATGATGGAATGGAGAGTGCCTGGGGTCGAGTTGATATTTGAAATAGGACACTTGCAGGTGGTGCCTCTAAGGTGCAGATGATGAAATGGAGAGTGCCTGGGATCAAGTCGGTATTTAAAATAGGACAGTTAAAGGTGGTGCCTCTAAGGTGAAAGACATCTGAGTGAGGTGAGAAGACACCATGCGTATATTTAGGGGAAGGGTTTCCTAGCAGAATGCAGCAGCGGATACAAAGTCCCGTAGGCAGGAAAACATTTGACTTAGTGAAGAATAGGAAAAAGAATGGTCTGATTGTTGGCTTTGAGCTTCTTGACAGTCAGAGAAGAAGGAGAAGCTGAGCTTCTGGTGCTCCCTTCTACAAGGACACAGCTATCAGTGCTTTCTGAAACTCTTACCTTCGATGGACTTGTTAGGATGCAGGGAAATACGTTCTGGTGACCAACTCAATCCATTGACACCTGCTGCTCTTTGTTCACATACAGAGATGCTGCCTTCATTATAGAAGCTTATCAGCTTCCTAATTATTCTTAATTCTGCTAATTATCAACATCAATATTATTATCAAGAATAAGCATGGTGATAACTCACATAATTAAGAGATTATCATCCAGACATTGTGCTAAAAGTGTTGTATGGATTATCTCATTTCAATCATTGCAACAACCTTAAGAAGTAGGCAATAAATAACATCATTCTCATTGTGTAGAGGAGGAAATCAGGGCTTAGCGTGCTTAAGTAACTTCCTCAGGAGTAGAAAGCTGGTAAGTGCTAGAGCTGGGATTTGAACACACTTTTGCCTGACTCTAAGGCTTGAGCTTCTTAATCGCCATGCAGTGTTGCAGATCAGAGTTGGCTCTGTCAAAGCCATACTTCATCTGGGGAAATGCTCACATGCAGCCCTTTGGAAGAGTTTGTTCGATTAACTGGGCCCGGAGGAAGGAGAGCTTAAAACTTCACTCTTACACATCCTTGCCCCCATGCTGAGATCTGGCCTAATTATGGTTTTCAGAGCCACCAAGGGGCTTGGTTAGTCAGAAGGGCACGTGCAGTTTCCCTTCTGCACACTGCTGGGTTCTGCTCAAGGGCAGAGCGGGAGGCTCCCCTGTCTGGGGTGCCTGGAGACCTTTTCCCAGACCCACTTGGTTAAATGAGCAGTCTCCTTGGCTCCCCTCAGAGCTGCAAGAATAAGGCAAGGGCTGCTTTGTAAGGGACCTGCAGAAGGGTGCTTCCAAGGGCAACCAGTGACCTCCTGCTCATCCAGCAAAGTCCAGTTGAGATATCCCTCTCCACTCACCTAAGCCACAGTTTCCAGCAGACCAACATCACTCCTTAGTGCCCTGAATATTGTTTTGTGACTAAGGGTGTAAAACTTCATTTGCCAGACGCTCATTAGCTCTTCCCTTGTACAGGCAGTCGCTGCCCTAGATGACCTTTCAGATCATCAGGATTTAGACGCTCATTCACTCTTCCCAATCCAATGAAGTACATATCATTTCTGTTGTCTTTTCACTGATGAAGCTACTGAGGCACAGAGACATTATGTAACTTGTTTAAAGTCCCACAGCCGGCAGGCAGCAGAAGAGCTCAGAGTCACATTGCGATGGCTCACGCCTGTAATCCCAGCACTTTGGGAGGCTGAGGCGGGTGGATCACCTGGAGTCAGGAGTTTGAGAGCAGCCTGGCCAACATGGTGAAACCCTGTCTCTACTAAAAGTATAAAAAAATATTAGCTGGGCATGGTTGAAATTTGAAATAGGACAGTCGCAGGTGGTGTCTCTAAGGTGAAAGACACCTGAGATGAGAAGGTACCATGCATATATTTAGGGGAAGGAATTCCCCAGTAAGAATGCAGCAGCGGATGCAAAGTCCCATAGGCAGGATAAGAGTTGAGTTACTGAAGAATAGTAAACAGAATGGTGCATGCCTGTAATCCCAGCTACTGGGGAGGCTGAGGCGGGAGCATTGCTTGAACCCGGGAGGGGGAGGTTGCAGTGAGCCAAGATCATGCCACTGCACTCCAGCCTGGATGACAGAGTGAGACTTCATCTTTAGAGATGAATAAGTAAGTAAGTAAATAAATAAATCGATGACTGGCTCTAAAATCCAAGCTCTTAACCATCCTGTAGAAATGGGGATGAACAGACCTATGTTCAAATCTCTGCTATACCACTCCCTGCTGCGTGTGCATGGGCACCTCTTTTAACTGCTTTCATCTGCGAACGGCAGGTGCTAGGCTTATGTTTCACTTCCACTTCCATTCAACACACCCCATTTCAGAATAGCTCAGCTGTTTCCTTCCTCCAGGAAAAACAGACTAAACTTGCATCTTGACCCAAGCAAAAGAAAGGATGAGAGATGATGGAGGCAGGAAGAACAAAGCCTGGAACAAAGTAGCAGGCTCTCGCTTACTTTCCCTTTGTTCTTCTCTCCCCAGTACGCCTGTATTTCAAGATGCACTGACTTCCTAGACCCAATCCGCCCCCAGATTCCATTTCTGAGTGGGATACTATGATGTAACAAGCTGCAAAGAGAAGCCAGCTCCCCTAGAACAAGAATCCATTTTGGGAGCTTCCCTGCAGAATGTAACCCTGCTTCTCGTTCCTAGCCCAAACTAGCTCATCCAGGTGGGCCTTCCAGGAGAAAAATCAGAGAGGTGCATATTCCTGCATTTCCCTCTACCTGCTCCGTAATCTGGTCTGCCCCATTAACAAAATGTGGAGTCACATTACTCAAAGTCTTATTTATTAATTGGGAATTGGAGCCCCTTTATGACAGTACTGGGTGATTATTGAAGAGCTGAACTGCAGTGAAAGAATTTAATTTCCAGAATGAGTCAATTCAATTGAATCCTGAAAATCATTCTGATGTACTCCCCTAGGGGATTCTATTTGGAATCAATAAGTGTGCCCGTGTCACTGACTCTCGTCTCCAATCTCTCCCCTGCTGGCCTCCAGCCAGGGAGAAATCATTCAAAGAGACTAGGTTTCATTTCAGAGAAATGTGGGTTCTGCCAAGTGCACAAAATGGAGCACTTATTGGCCCTGTGGTAAGATCTCCCTTCCCCCCTTCCCTCCCTTCCCCTCCCTTCCTCTCCCCTCCCCTTCCGCTCCCCCTTCCCTTTCCCTCCCCTCCCTTCCCCTCTCCTCTCCCCCTCACTTCTCTCCTCTCTCCCTCCTCTCCTCTCCTCTCCCTTCCTCCCCTCTCTCCTCTTTCCTTCTCCGCTCCCCTCCCCCTCCCTTCCCCTCTCCTATCCCCTCCCCCTCTCCTCCCCCTCTCCTTTCCCCCTTCCCTGCCTTCTCCCCTTCCCTCCCCCTCTCCCCTCCCCTCCCTACCTCTCTCCTTTCCTTTCCTCTCTCCTCCCCCTCCCCTCCTCTACTCTTTCTTTGTCTCTCCTCTCTCTTTCTCTCCCACCTCCTCTTTCTTCTTTCTCTTTTCTCTTTCACTCTTCCTGTGACTCTTTTCTTTGTCAACATTGACTGACTCCTCCTCTTTCTCCTCTTTATCACCAATTCATCTTTCTCTTCTTTGAAAAGTGCCTATTCACCCTTCCCTAAAAGCCCCACAATCTGCATGCAGGAGTCTGCCCAGAGTTCACTGTGGAAGTGCCCTAGAGAATTTGTGGTGCCAACCATCTCAGCAGAGCCTGGATGACTTTGAGGTTGGATCTGCTGAGGCCAGATGGGTAGAAATGCCCCTAGAGGAGAAACAGTTGGTAAGGGAGACCAGATTCACACTGAGATGTCCTATGGTGAGGGTTTGTACTTCCCAAAACTTTAATGTGCAGAAGAACCACTTGGGGGAGCCTTGTTAAAATGTAGTTTCTGGTTCATGGTATCTTGCATGGGGCACGAGATTCTGAATTTTGATCAGGCCCCCGATATAATGCTGCTCTTGCTGGCCTCAGCACTGCACCTGGAATATAGTGAGGTCAATTGTACTGTCACCCAAAGTGTCAGTCATGTGCAGCTGCTGGTGCACAAAAAGTCATTTGGTGATGCACAGGTGAAGATTTTTAAACTTCTAGTAGTTCTGTGTTAATTTTTATGAGTAGCAGAAAATTATAAGTAAGCACCTGTGGTTTTATAGATAATACTGCTTGAGAGGAGTTTGAAAGGGTATTTAATTTCCTAACTGAGTTGACTTAAATAAAATTATCAAGACTTTGGTAATATGAGGTATGTGGGTGTCATGGTTCTGTGAATGTAATGAGTGAATGAATGGAGTCGGAGGTGGGGGAGGCATAGAGGATCGAGGAGCATGGGCTTTGGAATTAGGCCAAGATTTGGGCTCAAATCCTGATTCTGCCAAATTCATTCTCTTTGAACCTCATGTTTCTTAATGTTGAATGAGGCTACTGTGGTCTACCTCGCAGAGTTATTGTGAAGAGAACAAAGATAGTTTGTGGTACATGCCTGGTGAAGGTGGGGACTGAGATAATGGAGATAAATATAGCAATTTTACTACTGCAGAGAGAATGGTGGGCCCAGAATGAGGGGTATGACACAGAAGGCTTTAGACCGTGGGGTGGTGTGATCTGCACTGGTCATTTCTTCCCTCATCATGTTATAGGACATAGATTCTTGCCTCTCAGCCCAGCTGGGTCATGATTATTAAAGGGAAAACTGAAAAGCCAGAAAACTATCCTTACAACCTCTCATTTGTGCCCCATAGAATTTAGATGCACAGGCAGGAAATTAACTTCATTTTTAGATAGCAGAGAAAGCCCATACCTTGTATATGTGTGCCTGTGAGTGCATGTGTCTATATTAGAAAGCTGGACAGAGCCCCAAAGCCTCCCCTACAAATAGTTCTAAAACTGAACCCGAAGAGATCAGCTTTGCTAACTCTGAAAGGCAAATGATGCCAGCAGCCGGATGCTCCAGGAGGAATAAATGGAGCCCCTCTGGCCTTAGTTGTTTGCAATCAGGTCCTTAGTTGCAACAGGGGTGAGCCACCTCCCTCTGCATGTTATGACCATGGGATTCAGACTCTCTCCATGAACTTAAACCCAGAGGCTCCCAGAAGGGGGTCCCAACTGTGCCACACCTGAGTGGCTTCTTTCTCCTGGCATCTCACATGGAGCCACACACTGTTCTATCCCCCAAGAATGACCACAACCCACTTCTGTCTAGATAATCTCACTTCTTCCAGGTAGTCTTCCCCCACTTGAGTACGACTGATAGGGTTTGACTCTGTGTCCCCACCCAAATCTCATCCTGAATTGCAATCCCCAATTTCCCCAAGTGTCAAGGGAGGGACCTGGTGGGAGGTAACTGGATCATGGGGGTGGTTTCCTCCATGCTGTTCTCATAATCGTGAGTTCTCACAAGACTTGATGGTTTCATAAGGGGCTCTTCCCCCGTTACATGCACGCTCTCACCTGTCACCATGTAAGACATGTTTGCTTCCCCTTCCATCGTGATTGTAAGTTTCCTGAGGCCTCCCCAGCCATGCAGAACTGTGAGTCAATTAAGCCTCTTTCCTTTATAAATTACCCCATCTTGGGTATTTCTCTTTTTTTTTTCTTTATATTTTAAGTTCTGGGGTACATGTGCAGATAGTGTAGAATTGTTACATAGGTATACACATGCCATGGGGGTTTGCTGCATCCATCCCCTTGTCACCTAAGTTAGGTATTTCTCCTAATGTTATTTATAACAGCATGAAAATGGACTAATACAATGATCCAGTGAAAATGGCAATAATTTTTTTTTGTCCAAGAAGCCCAGATTTAAAGCATTTGTGTTATTTTCTCCATCTGTAAAAAGGGAACACAAGGCAGTTTCTGAAAAAGTAAAACATGAAGACACAGGAACAATTCTACCTCTAAGTGTATAGCCGAAAGAATGGAAAACAGATACTGAAAAAATACATGTGCAACATGTTCATAACAGCTGCATTCACAATGAGCAAAAGGTGGAAACAGCCCACATCAGTGAGTTAAATGGATGATTAAATGAATAATAAATTGTGATATAAAATATTATTGAAATATTGCTCAGCCATAAAAAGGAATATAGTACCAGCATATGCTACCATGTGGATGAACCTTGAAAACACTATACGAAAATATTAAGTGGAAGAAGCCAGGCACAGAAGGTCACATATTGTATGATTCCATTTATGAAAAACATCCAGAATAGGTAAACCTATAGAGACAGACTGAAGAATGGTTCGTGCCAGGGTATGGGGGGGGAGAGAGGAATGGAGAATAACAGCTTAAAGAATGCAGAGTTTCTTTTTTAGGATGATAAAAATGTTTTAGAACTGGGGGTGGTGTCTGTTCAGCATTGTCAATGTTCTAAATGCCACTGAATTGTTCACTTCAAAGCGGTTCATTTTGTTATGTGCATTTCACCAAGAATTTTAAAAAGGAATAGGAATCATTGCTCTCTTAGTATGGTTGAGTGAGAAGATGAGCTAGTTCAGGTAGAATGCCAAACACACCCTGCAGCCTAACACTTGTCACTCAATAAATGTATTTCCCTTCCTCTTCCCCCAACTGTCTTTTCACAGACTGCTAGAGTCATACCCCTGGCATCCCTTAGCATAGTTGAATTCTCCTTAATTTTTAAAGGGCGATATTAATTGCTTAGGGGAATCAATTGGGAATTTAAAAATAAGTCAGGAAATATACAAAAGGAACCATTTCCAATCCTTGTTTCTGCCCATACTACAGCTTTTTGGTTTCATTCTGGGATCTTATTCTCAGTCTACTTTCTCCAACCTCTGTCTTGGGGCTTCCCATTTGTGTACCAATGGGTTGCTCTCTTCCATGGGTTTTTCAGTTTCTAGTTCCAAGTCGGATTTGTGTGAATGCAGTCTTACCACCACCCCCCCTCACACAGAAGTTGCCTTTCACTTTATCTTTGAGACAGGGTCTCAGAATGTCACCTAGGCTGGTGTGCAGTAGCATGATCATCATTCACTGCAGCCTCAATCTCCCCAGGCTCAGGTGAACCTCCCACCTCAGCCTCCCAAGTATATGTGACTACAGACACACATCACCATGCCTGGCTAATTTTTTTTTTTTTTTTTTTAGAAAGGGTTTTGCCATGTTGCCCAGGCTGGTTGGTCTTGAACTCCTGGGTTCAAGCAGTCTGCCTGCTTTGGCTTTCCAAAGTGTTGAGATTACAGGCATGAGCCACTGTGCCTGGCCAGAAGCTGCCTTTTAGATATCTTAACCTCCTTGGACAAAATGACAGCAACGATAAAGTATTACTATCATTTATTGTGAATTTGTGTTGTTTTGAGGTCTGTAAGAGTGTTTACGTGTGTTTTTAATTCCCACAACAATCTTAGGAGGTGAGTTCTATTATTAGTCCCATCTCACAGACGGAAAACTCATTCATTAGTGAGGTTAGGTAACACACCCAGAGCTGAAATACAGAATAAGTGAATGAATGAATGGACTGAGTTAAGTGAAGGACTGCCATTCATTGGTTTCCAGAGGGCAGAGGTCTCAGCTCATAGTTTCTATGAGGCACATAGCAGGAGGAACTGAAGGTGGCTCTTAGACAAGGCAGGTGAAAGACAACCATGGCTGGGGCTGTTCTGAGAGACAAGGTCAAGGGAACTCTGCTAGGCTGCTCCTAACATTCAGGTTGAGTATCCCTTATCCAAAATGCTTAGGACCAGAGGTATTTTCAATTTCAGATTGTTTTTTCTTTTGGATTTTAGAATATTTGCATATACATAATGAGATATCTTGGGAATGGGATCTACATCTGAACACAAAATTCATGTTTCATATACACCTTATACACATAGCCTAAAGATAATTTCATTTTCCCCATGGGGACGTTTTTACTTCAATCCATCACATGAAGTCAGGTGTGGAGTGTTCCACTTGTGCTTTCATCTCTCAAAAAGTCTTAGATTTTGGAGCATTTCAAATTTTGGATTTTGGGATTAGTGATGTCCAATTTTCCAATGATCCCTGACTCCAGATATTCTGGCTGTTGTGTAATCACCTGTTTGGGGTAGCCTAGGAACATGCCTTTAATAAATATAATGCAGCGAAACTGATGGAGTCACATGCCTTCTGAGATTGGGTTACAAAGACTGTGGTTTCTATCCTGTCTTCCTCTGTCTCTCTCGCTTTCCCTTGCTTGCTCTGCTGGAATCCAGTTGCCCTGTTGTAAGCTGCCCAGTGTGGAAGTCCACATGGTAAGGAACTGGTGATTCCAGCCAGTGAGAAACTGCTGTGCCTTCCCAGCTGCCACATGCATGAGCCTGGAAGTGGATTGTCCTTCATTTGAACCTTGAGATGAAGACTGCAGCCTTGTGAGGGACCATGAGTCAAATAACCCAACTAGATCACTTTGATCCCTGACCCACAGCAAATGTGAAATAATGCAGGGACTTTAAGGCAAGTCCCTATACTAGCCTAAAGAGGTGATTACACAAGGCTGGTTTGAGCCATTACATTTGGGATAATTTGTTAAACAGAAATAGATAAGCAGTACAGTAATATTTTCAAATCATACGTAGCCTTTGCTACACCCATTCTAAAGACAGGGGGAGACTGAGAGAAATGAGAAGACACAGTCCCTGCCCTCCAGAAACTCAAGGGCTAGTAGGATGGAAAGATAATCACTTAAAGTGGGGACACAGAAGTGTATGCAAGGTACAGAAGTGGCAGAGGGGGATTCCGCATTAATAAAGGATTCCACGGCTTTGAAGTAGGAGTAGGAGTTCATAAGAGGATGCTGCAAACAATATATTTTTTGAATGAATGAGTATTCTGGAATGGTAAGAGATGGGAAGCAAAATAACTAAGATACAGGAAATGGGGTTATCATAATTTGGCAACCAATCTGCAGGAAGGAAGGGGTGGAGATAGGAAGGAGTCAAGGATGACTGGATTTTTGTTGTTGTTCAGTTAAACAAGCGGTGGTTGTGCCATCAGCTAAGATAAAGATCAGAGGAAGAAGATTGCAAAGAGCAGTAAGCCTTTGGAACAGGTCTCAGTCATGTGCCATACTGCTGTTCTTTAGCTTTCTTGGATCACTATTTGATATGGGTGGGGGGGTGGGAAGAGGGAGAGAGAGAGAGAAAGAGAGAGAATGAGATTGCTTATCACTGTGCAACAATACTTAATGATAACCTTCTGAGAATGGCTTCACTGCTCAGGGTCTCTGAATTTGCTATCAAGATATTGGCTGGGGCTGCAGTCAGCTAAAGGCTTGACTGGGGCTGGAGGGTCCACTTCCAAGATGGTCCATTCATGTGGCTGTTGGCTGTGGGTCTCAGTTCTTCTCCATCAGGCTGCTTCTGGGGGGGAGCTAATGTCTTTCAGAGCAAAACATTAATCCAAGAGCAAGATAATAATCAGGAAGCTGCAAGGTATTTTATAACCTAGACTCCTAATCCATAAGTTAGTTACTTCTGCTTTATCCTATCCGTTGGAAATGAGAGACATCCAAGAGATCGAGAGCATCCTGGCCAACACTGTGAAACCCCATCTCTACTACAAATACAAAAATTAGCTGGGGTGTTGGCACATGCCTGTAGTCCCAGCTACTTGGGAGGCTGAGGCAGGGGAATTGCTTGAACCTGGGAGGTGGAGGTTGCAGTGAGCCAAGATCTTGCCACTACCCTCCAGCCTGGAGATAGAGCAAGACTCTGTCAAACAAAAAAGAAGTGAGAGACATCAACAATTTGTGGACACATCTTAACACACATACCTACACACATGTATGTGTGTGTGTATGTACTTATATGAATGTATATGTGTGTGTGCTTATTATACTGATGCCCAGCTCATAGTGGATACTCAATAAATATTGATGAATGAAATTTTTACACTGCATGCAGTTTTGTCCTATTTCATTTAAAAGATTACAAACATGGTTCTATGATATTAAGAAATAAAAATATGTTAGCTTTGCATAGACTGAGGCTGGCTTGAGTTTGAATTCCAGGTCCATCTGTACAAACTTGGACAAGTTGCTTAACTGCTCCAAAGCACAGTTTCAGTATCTGTCAAATGAGAATAATGGCATTCATATATCCCAGAGTTGTTATAAGGATTAAAGAATCTAATATATGCACAGGACTTAAGCCACTCCCTGGCACATGGCAATCATTATTTAAATGTCATTTGTTTTTCATATTGTACATTCCAGAATGATGTGGCGTGTCATGTACTTCCCCTGTATTTTCTGCTGCTATTTACCCTTGACTTGTGGTTGCGGTTTTAAGGACTCAGACATCCAGGGATGAGCTTTCACAGGGGCCTCCTGGTGTGAAAGGGAATGTGCTTTCTGTTCTGGTGAAAGCACAGGGTCACGTCCTGTTCTGTCTTTGCTGTAGGATTTCAGAAAGCACAGAGCCTGATGCCAACCATTATGATGACTGTAGACATGATTAATTGGTTGTCTATTCCAGGAATTAACACTTCTTCCCACAAATACCTGATTACAGTGACTAAGTAGACAAAAGTTCTTCCCAAAGCCTGTCTGAATTACAGCTCTAATGTAATAAACATTATTCAAGGCAGGCATGGTTATTTTTTCCATTCTTTCTCTTTATAGGAATCAATAAGTTGTTTAGATGTGTCCAACAGAAAAGAAATGAACAAAAGCAGGTTTTGCTCCTTTATGAAAGTAACTTTTAAACTTTTTACCTTTAAAAAAGACCATCTTTTTCATATACCCAGTGAGTGGGATTTTCAGGAAAATTTAGATGGGCTCATTTCCATGATTAGGTGAGGACAACTAATGATCCTTCCAGCAATTAGTGTTGTATTTCACTGTTACCAAAATGAACTTGCTTCACAAATCTCACCATATATATTCTGAGTGCCATGTGTTACAGACCAGGAAAAAATTTTTTTTCTGTTCTTACCTCATGCCACATCTAATGCTCATGTTTCCCTTGCTCTTTTATGACATTCAAAGTACATCTGGAATGCTGAGATTCTCTCAGACAATCATTATTTTGAGGCACCACGTGAATAATAGGACAGTAAGAAAAGAGAATACAGTGTTCTGGGACTTTCTAACCATGTGGCATCAAATTGTAGGCACTTTTCTTTTATGTTCATCAAAGTAATCTTTGTTCCAGGCTCATCCCCTTTGAAAGAAGCTTGTCGGGTGTGTATGAGTGACAATGTGGATGAAAAACACCGTAAAAATTTCAAATGGCATTGTTAGTTGAAGTGGAATAGTAGGACAAGAGACTGGCAACCATTACAGTGGCCTCTGATCTTTCTCTGTCTCTGATAATCATAGCACTAAGGGTCCTGAGGTTACATTACTCAAGGTAGATTATTTAGGCAGGAAAATTTATGGAGAGAATGTTGGCCATAGAGTGTCCGCATGAGCATGGGTCTCAGACAAATATTCTGGACCAAACAGATCCAAAGTATCCCAATGATAGTAACCTTCAAATTATCTCCCTCCAAATCTATCCCACTCCCAGTCTAACTCTTAGCATTGCCATGTTCGTGATGGGGGACAACGTGCGTATGGGGAGACAAAAGAAGACTCAATACAAGAGATAACTTACAGCTGTAAATTTATGTTGTCATCCACTGATTCAATATAGATTGAACCATTTAGTATTATGGGTATGGAGAATTCCCACCACCATCCTCTTAGGGTTCCAACTGGGTCTGCAATTAAATTGACTTAAGATAGGCTAACAGTGTAAAAGCATAAAGTTTTATGTGGCATAGGAGCCTCCATAAAGAAATGATGACCTGAATAAACAGTTAGAATCCGTTATTTATGTCCTGGATTGGACAAAGAATAGTCAATTGTGAGGTAAAAACTACATGATGTGGGGGAGGCTTAGAAGATAAGAGTTACTCTAACCAGGTCTATACAGTATTCTCCTGGTCTCTGTTGCCTTTCCTTCCAGTATAGGGAGAGTGTCTTTAACATGGGAAGTTTATCTTCTGCTGTTAAGAAACAGCATAAAGGTCAATGTGGTCATTTTGCACCTGCTGTTTTTTCCAAGTGTCTTTAACTTAATAAATAGTTAATATGTGGAGAGGGGTGGCGGGAGGTAATGTTGCGGGTAGGGAGAACATCGGGAAGAATAACTAAGAGATGCTGGGCTTAATTAATACTTAGGTGATGAGTTGATCTGTACAGCAAACCACCATAGTACACGTTTACCTGTGTAGCAAACCTGCACATCCTGCACATGTACCTTAGAACTTAAAATAAAAGTTGAGGCTGGGTGCAGTGGCTCACACCTGTAATCCCAGCACTTTGGGAGACCAAGGTGGGTGGATCACCTGAGGTCAGGAGTTTGAGACCAGCCTGGCCAATATGGTGCAACCCCGTCTCTACTAAAAATACAAAAATCAGCTGGGTGTGGTGGTGGGCACCTGTAATCCCAGCTACTCAGGAGGCAGAAGCACGACAATAGCTTGAACCTGGGAGGCAGAGGTTGCAGTGAGCCAAGATCGCGCCACTGTACTCCAGTCTGGGCGATAGAGTGAGACTCAGTCTCAAAAAAAAAAAAAAAAAAAAAAAAAAAAAGTTGAAGAAAAAATAGTTAACATTCCAGAATGATACATTTTTAACTCTTTTAGGATTTATGAGGCACTATTCTCGGTGCTTAGAAAGCTAAGATTCTAGATAATGGGTCATGACCATACTCAGGAATGCAGACAACAAACAAAAAAAACAAAAATCTAAGTTCTGTATTTTAAATGCCTAATCAAGAGAAAACAAATTCTCAAGCTTTTCCACCTGACTCATTAGAGTTATAACTGAATTCAAGGACTGGAGGTGGGCTTTTAACAAGCTGGGTTTTTTTTTCTCCTATGAAACATTTAGGACACAAAAAATGTTTAAGAGCAATTTAGTGAACATCCAGGTATTTATCATATAGTTTAAGAAATAAACCCCTTGAATTCAGTTGAAGGCCTTTGTGTTTTCCTCCTCTACCTCATCTTACTCTCTCAACCTACACAATTGCTGTCTTGATTTTTACGTTATCATGCCTAGAGGTGTGATTCTTTAATAGGGGCATTCTAAGTCAATAAAGTTAGGATGAAATAAAAGCCATCTTGTCAAATCATGTGTCTACTGAAATCCTCTATCTTGGAGGATTTTTAGCAAAAAAAATTAGAAATGTGAATATCTCATCTAACTTATCCACCGGCATTGATTTTATGCTTTAACATTTACATCTCCTGAAGAATTTTTTTCTTTTTTAGGCAGAGTCTCACTCCATAGCCCAGGCTGTAGTGCAGTGGCACGATCTTTGCTGACCACAACCTCCGCCTCCCTGGTCCCTGTTCAAGCAATTCTCCTGCCTCAGCCTCCCAAGTAGTTGGGATTACAGGTACACGCCACCATGCCCAGCTAATTTTTGTATTTTTAGTATAGACGGGTTTTCACCATGTTGGCCAGGCTGGTCTCGAACTCCTGATTTTGTGATCCGCCCACCTCTGCCTCCCAAAGTGCTGGGATTACAGGTGTGAGCCACCATAGCCAGCCTGAGGGATTATCTTCTAAGGGTGCTTTAGGGTTTTAAGCAGGAGTCCATGTAAAACAGGGCCTAGAAGTTTCTCTGTCTCTCTCATCTCTGCTTCTCTGTGTGTCTGTCTGATTCTTCATGCTCTTCATGCAAGATTTCTCCAAAACAAAGACATTCATAAGGTTACCAGATTTAGCAAAACTTTATAGATACGTATATATTTTATAGGTTATGTGTCTTGTATATGTATGGTTGATGCTTGATTACATTTTTTTTTTTTTTTTTTTTTTTTGAGATGTAGTCTCGCTCTGTCAACCAGGCTGGAGTGTGGTGGTGCTATCTTGGCTCACTGCAGCCTCTGCCTCCCAGGTTCAAGCGATTCTCCTGCCTCAGCTTCCTGAGTAGCTGGGATTACAGGTACACACCACCACTCCCGGCTGATTTTTGTATTTTTAGTAGAGGCGGGGTTTCACCATGTTGGACAGGCTGGTCTCAAACTCTTGACCTCCCGATCCACCCACCTTGGTCTCCCAAAGTGCTGGGATTACAGGCGTGAGCCACTGCACCCTGCCACTTGATTATATTTAAATTTGTGATAAACAATAAAGATTTTTATTGTTCATCCTATGCAATAACTGGATGTATTTATACTAAAAATGTTTCGTTATTTATTAGAAATATAAATTTAAGTGATAATTCAATATTTTTTTCTGCCAACCCTAAATAGCTTCTACAAATATCCATCTCAAGCCCAGCCCCATATAGAGGCTGGTTTTTTCTTCCTTTCAACTCCTGGGAGGGGAAAAGACTGATTGGTCCAGCCTTGGTGGGTTTCAAGTAGCTTGGACTGAGTCATGTTGATTACAGAGAACTGCTAGAAGACTGCCTTTGTGGATTAAGGCAGCAACTAAAGAGGGTGACTGTGAGCTGGGAAGACATAAAGTTTCCACTCCAGAGTATTTGTATTTACTTCACTTTCGAATAAATGGAGATTGTTCTCACTGGTTCCTTCTCTCGTTTCTCTTAAGACGCAGCGTTATGTGGCAGGTAGGAACACAGACTCTGAATTTCCACTTCCAAGTATGTTTCCTTCCTTTACTACTTACCAGAGTTATGATTTTATGCAAGTCAACTTCCCTATATATAAAAATGAGATAGATAATAATAGTAACTACTTTATAGGATTGCTGTGAATATTAAATGAATTAAAATGTGTAAAGCACTTAGAACCCTGCATGTAATGTATTAAAAGTATACAACAGTTTATTATTTTTCTCCAGAGATAAGTGTATGCCCAGTGGCTTTTAGGAAGGATGTCCAGAAAGAGAGGTAAGGGACAATCTAACTGACTCTCTTGGTTTTTAAAACCAGTGTATACCAACTTCAGGGTTATTCTTCAAAGTCTTTTAGCCCAGAAGTCTACTAATATTTCTGTAGAGGGTTAGATAGCAAATCTTTTAGGATTCATGGGTCCTATGGTGTTTGCACAATGCCCCAAGTGTGTTGCTATAGCAAGGAAAGCAGGCATGGAAAATTTATAAGCAAATGGGTATGGATTTGTTTCAGTAAAACTTTATTTACAAAAACAAACAGTGGGCCAGATTTGGCCCATGGACTGTAGTTTATTAACTGCTTCTCTAACCCTTCTGGCATCACTCTTTCTCTCGCTTTTTAAAGAATCAGTTGAAACTAATATAAACTATTCCTCCTGTCCCCACTCTCAGTCATGGATTTCATAGACATTCAATGATGCCTGCTTTAAATACTTGCTGAAAAGCAGTTTTACAATATGCTAAGAGCCTTAAAAACTGTACAAACCATTCATTAGTTTGACAAATATTGATTAAGAATCCATAATATATTAGGTACCCTCTGGCCACTATTGGGCATCTCTTCCAAAGAAATAATCAGAGAAGCAGATACTAAAAATACAAAATTAGCCAGGTATGGTGGTGCACACCTGTAGTCCCAGCTACTCGGGAGGCTGAGGCAGGAGAATTGCTTTGACCTGGAAGGCAGAGGTTGTAGTGAGCCGAGATTGTGCCATTGCACTCCAGCCTGGGCAACAGATCGAGACTCCGTGTCAAAAAAAAGACTTGAATGGAAGCCCTTTGGTTCAGCTTTCTATACTCTCTGAGTTGGCTAGTTACCAAAAAGGAAGGTTTGGCTGGGAGTCAGAAATCATGGGATTTTGCTTTTGTTCTGCTAACAACGTATCTCATGGGTGGATTCCCAGCCTCTTTTCTTCTACCGCAAAGGAAAGGTTGAACTACTTGATCTCCAAGCTTCCTTCTTTCTCTTGCACTTTAGGATTAATTGTAAAGCAATTCGCTGTGCACTGGGAGCAATTTCTTATTTTTAATTTCACTCCTTTTTTTTTTTTTTTTTTTTTTTGAGACACAGTTTCACTCTTGTCTAGGCTGAAGTACAATGGCACAATCTCAGCTCATTGCAACCTCTGCCTCCCAGGTTCAAGCGATTCTCCTGCCTCAGCCTCCCACGTAGCTGGGATTACAGGTGTCTGCCACCACACCCAGCTAATTTTTTCATATTTTTAGTAGAGACAGGGTTTCACCAGGTTGGCCAGGCTGGTATCAAACTCCTGACCTCAGCTGATCCACCTGCCTCAGCCTCCCAAAGTGCTGGG
This sequence comes from Ateles fusciceps, assembly GCA_036589455.1. NCBI lineage: Eukaryota > Metazoa > Chordata > Mammalia > Primates > Atelidae > Ateles > Ateles fusciceps. The sequence continues at coordinate 2,539,047 of JAZHEH010002991.1, read as the reverse complement.
ATTACAGGCATGAGTCTCTGTGCCCAGCCTGTTTCATTTTATTTTTAACAGCTTTAGTGAGGCATAATTTACATACCAAAAAAAAAACAAAACCCCAAAAAACCCTGTATACATTTAATGAATACAATTTGATGAATTTGGACATATACACATACCTGTGAACCCATTGCCACAATCAACATCATAGATACATCCATCATATCAGTTCCAAAACTTTCCTTGTGTCCTTTTTTCTCTTTTTTTTTTCTTTGTGGTAAGAGTATTCATGTATGGAAGTTAACGTAGTCAAACTTATAAAAGCAGAGAATAGAAAGGTGATTAGCAAGGGCCGAAGGGAAGGGAATGGGAGTTTTTCAATTGGCATAAAATTTCAGTTATGCCAGGTGAATACACTCGACAGATCTGCTGGACAATATAGGACCTATAGTTAACAATACTTTATTATGCTGTCAACAGTTTGTTAAGAGGTGAGATCTTCTGTTAAGTGTTCTTACCACAACTCCTTATTCATAGTCATGATCCACAACAGGATCCTGGTCTCATTTTGTTCCCTTGAAATGATCTCTGTGTGTACCTTTAGCAAATAGAACCTGCTATTGGCATCACAGACCCAGCAATGAGATAATGGGCTTGGGAGTCATGCAGACCTGGCCACTCGTTTGTTGTGAGCTTTGAGGGCAAATCACTTGTAGCATAGCACCTGCAATGCTGACTGGTACACAGTGATTTGTCAAGAAGAAATTTCTCTGAACCTAAAGAAGATGCATAATAATAATAGTCTCTACTTTCTAGAGTTACTGTGAGAATGAGAGAACGTGTATGTTAAAGGGCATAGCATAACCTGTGGCACATGACAGGGGCTTGGTAAGTGGAAGTTGTCATTACAGTAGCCAACCTTTACTATGTTTATAAAGCTTAGCACAGAGGTTTATGCTCCATATTCATTATCTAGTTTAATCTTCTCGTAGTTCTTCCAGTCAGGGGAGGGATTTCTCTCAGGTTGGGGATATAACATAAAATGTAGTTAAGAGCGTGGACTTGAGACACTCAGCCTTCCCTTGTCTAGCTGTGTAATTAGGAAAGTTATGTAACTTCTCAAAGCACCTTCATTTTCTCATCTGTAAAATGGGATGTTAATAGGATACCTACCTCAAAGATGGTAGTGAGAATTAAATAAATCACTGTATGTAAATTGCATGGAGGAGTGCCTGGTGCATAATATAGTTAACTATTATTATTCTTGTTTTACAGATGAGGTCACTAAAACTGAAAGTGGATGGATAACTCTCTTATGGAGGAGGGTCACACAATTAAGAGTAAAAACATGGACCCAGGCAGTTAGAAGCCATGACTTGCTTGCTTAATCATCATGCTGTCTACCCTCTCCCTGGTCAACTATTTAGCATTAGTGAATATTGATAAAAATGCCCAGACGAACTATTGGTCACTACCTATTGCATTTGTAGGTCACAGTAAGTAACATCTGATAGAAAATGTCATTACAATTAAAAAAAAATAACCAAGAAACCTTCAGATTCCCAATGTTGTAGCCAAGCTAAAGATGAAGGATGGCATTTGGAAAGGGCATATCACAGGGCTGGCAGAGCCTGGGCATGGAGCGATGACTCAACACTGAGTCCCTAATTGCTACCCACAGTCTGGATGGCTTGCTGGTAGCCTGGGAAGAAAGGGTGGAGGGGTCAGTGGCTTTGTGTTGGAAATTGTGGAGCAGAGAAGAAACAACAATTGCAAAAGTTTCCTGAAGCCACAGAGAACCTGTCCAGAGTGATTTATTGCAACCAGAGTTTCATCATTTCTTTCTGTCTAGGGGATTCTGTTTGTAGGTTTCTGCTGACCTCCTTCCCCAGGAAGCTAGAACAGAATGTGACCTCTCCTTGTTCTTTATCGAGTCCAAGTGCTCAAATGCACCTTCAGGTCAGACTCAAACTCATGAGGGATCCACTTTGAGCCCACAATCACTGAGTTCTGATGTGCTACAAGGTGGCAGTAAAAACAGAACACATCATTCCTAATATTTTAAGCCAGTAGCATGTTCCAGGCATCCTATATCACTGAATCTAAAATGACATCAATAACTTACACTTTTATTTCATGCACCACTAAGAAAACCCCTCCATTCAATAACCTAGGATATACCCTCAATTGTAAGTCATATTCCAATTCCACAGATGATAAAATGTGGAAAATATGTGCCTGAAGAGTAATTCAATATAGCGGTAGCTCATTTGATCCTCCCATTGACTCCACAAAGCAGGCATTAACATACATCCCCTTCAAGAACAGGAAAGTGGTTCAGAGACATTAGATAACTTGTTCAAAGTTAAACAGTCAGTAAGAGAGAGCCAAAATTTAAACCTTGGCAGCTTGATGCAAGCCCATGCACCTCTTGCAAACTGCAAGTCACCTGTTCTCTGTGCACTTAAGGTAGGAGGTCTGGTGGTGTCTTTGTGTTTCTTCTCTCCCATTCCTCAGCTGAGCTTTAGGCTTCACATGTTACAGCTTCCCTCTTCCAGACCGAGTCCCTAGCTGCTTCTAGAGGCCAGTAGAGCCTCAAAGGTCAGAACCTCCTCCTTGACTCTTTGCTGTACCAGAGCCCTCTGGTTGGAAACAGCAGAAACTATCAAGAGCCTACCTAAGCAGAAGGGAAGCTTGGGAGAAAAATGGCAGCTTGCAGAATGGACCAGAGAGTGGGACCTGGGCAACGCCAGGAGTCTAGATGCCAAGAAGTCTTCCCACCTCTACTTGCAGGAATCTGCCTTCACCAATTCTGATTAATTTTCCCTAAGTCGTGTCACAAAATGCAAGAGTCAACATTTCAGGACCGACAACTAGCTTGAGGATGCTCAGGGGAAGTGCTCTGAAATCACAATCAGCAAGGAGTTCCTCAAGAGGAAATTTAGGCAGAGCACAGGCTTTTGGTTCAAACTGCCTTCTTGTACAGCTGACTTTGCCTACTCTCTGGGTGACCTTGGGAAAGCTTACTTAACCCCTCTGCACCTCAGTCCCGGAATCTTTAGAGTGGAGATCACAACAGCCCTACCTCATTGGGCTGGGAGGATGGATGAGATGATGCCTCACACCATGTACGCAGCAAGTGCTTAATAAATGCTGGCAACCATCCGTCCCTTCATGTGCCAAACTTTGAAAGTTCTAGCTGTTTGTTACAGAAACTTTCTGATACCTACAACTTCATGATTTTTTTTTTTCTTAGAAGTTCCTAACATCCCTAAAATTGGAAATGACTCACGTTTGATTTTGAGCTCCCACTTGGAAGTGAAAATCCTCAGGTCTCAAATTTTCTGTTGAAAATACTCATGTCTGACATTGGTATATTAATGGATAATTTCCAAAGCCATCCCTCAAATGCCTTGTTTTATTTGATGCACTATGTACATATTCTGTGCCCCGGAAGGTGGCAGTGTCTATAATTTATATGCAAGGAGACCAGGTCTGTATTATTCATGAATTTATGACTTAATAGATCACAAACTCATTAAGTTGTGAACAATAAGATCATAAACTAGGTTTCCAAACCTCAGTACTATTGACATTCTGTCAATTCGTTGTCCGGGTGGGGAGGGGTGCTTTCCCGTGCATTGTAGGATGTGAAGAACATCCCTGGTCTCTACCTCTAGATGCCAGTATCAAATACCCTTTCTTTTAGTTTTAAAAACCAAAAATGCCTCCAGACATTTTTTTTTTCTTTTTGAGAGGGAGTCTTGCTCTGTTGCCCAGGTGGAGTGCAGCAGCACAATCTCGGCTCACTGCAACCTCCACCTCCTGGGTTCAAGCGACTATCCTGCCTCAGCCTCCCAATCGAGGAACTGGACCTACAGGCAGCACCACCTCTCCCAGCTAATTTGGTATTTTTAGTAGAGACAGGGTTTCACCATGTTGGCCTGGCTGGTCTCAAACTCCTGACCTTAGGTGATCTGCCCACCTCAGCCTCTAAAAGTGCTGGGATTGCAGGAGTGAGTCACCGCGTCCAGCCCCCCAGACATTTTTAAATGTACCTTGGGGTGCAATGTTGCCCCCAGTTGAGAACCACTATGGTGGATCAATATAAGCTCCATGAGACACTGGCTGTGCCTGTCTGGTCCACCATTGCATTCTCAGGATCTAGAAGAGTACCTGACACATATAAGGTGCTTTATATTTGCAAAATGATCAAATAAACCTGGATTATGGCAATCTTAGGCTGAAAACAGAAGAAACAACAAAAGACACTTCTAGTGTGCTTACTGCTTTCTAAAGCAAGTCTGAACTCCTTAGCTGATGCTCAAAGCCCTCCACTATGTGGGTCCAAGTGTACGTTTTCAGTCTTATGCTCCCATTTGGACTCAAGTGGTCCCCATGGACTCATTTCACCACATTTATTTTATTTTATACTTTATTTTATTTTGAGAGAGAGTCTTACTCTGTCACCCAAGCTGGATGGAGGGCAGTGATGTGATCTCTGCCCACTGCAACCACCATTTCCCTAGTTCGAGTGATTCTCCTGCCTCAGCCTCCCAAGTAGCTGAGACTACAGGTGCATGCCACCAGACACTGGCTAATTTTTGTATTTTTAGTAGAGACAGGGTTTCACCATGTTGAGCAGGCTGGTCTCAAACTCTTGACCTCAAGTCATCCACCTGCCTCGGCCAACGAAAGTGCTGGGATTACAGGTGTGAGCCACTGAGCCTGGCCAACCACGTTTATTTTTGCAAAACAATCTCAACTGCTTGGCAAGAAATCATTCCAGCTTGCCACGTTTATATCCTGCACTAGGAGACCCGTCAGAAGCACTGTCAAACAAATACATTAGTCGTCAACGTGACACTACCAGGTAAACCCTACATGAGTAAGAGATAACAATGCTTTCTTGTGCAAGAATAAAGCCGACTCTTTCCCCCCACCTGACATAGCTTTGAAATGGTACCTCCAAGGCTGTGGCTGGAAAGGGCCCAACTTCAAGTGAGCCTCCTGCCTTTTGTTGCTCCCTCTCTGCCATCCTGGGATGGGAGTGTGCGTGGGGGAGCAGGGGGGTTACTCAGAATCTGATTTAATCCCTCCTATCCATCCATGACACACAGTCCCAAGCTTGCAGAAGGAGCCCTGTGAATGGTCTCTCAGCTGTGGCCCCTTCTGGGTCCCACAGAGGCCTTTCTAGGGTGTAACACGCACACCCTAGAGGTGTGCACAGAGCTGTTAAAAAAGCAAGGCCAAGGAACAGAACACATGTGGCTTTTCCAGTGGGGATGGTTCTTATTTAAACTTTGGTTTTACATTTGTTTTGATATTTGAATTTGAAGCCAGGCCAGGAAAGAGGAAAATCTGCAATTATAATCATTTCTTAGCCTGTTCAGATGAAACTTGAAAAGGAAATGTTAGGTTAGAAAGTAGGCAAAACAGCACGAGGCTCAGAGGTCAAGCAACCCAGGTTCCAATTTAGGTTTCTCTCTTTGTAGGTGTGTTACCCTGGGCAAGTTATCTCACCTTTCTAAACTGTGGTTTCCTTGTCTGTAGTAAATAATGCTAAACTCTTTGCCTGCTAGGATGGCTGAAAGAAGATAATGCATACCCTGTGCATAGCACTGTACCAAGAGCCACTCCTAAAGGAAAGGTGCTGTTTTTGTTTTTGTGGTTGTTGCAGTTGCTGATGAATACAGCCTCCTGTAGAGATTGTGGGGTCTCCTCTGGATGATGGCTTCTTCCAGAGATCAAGTCTTACCCCCTGGGACATGCAGAGCCATGTCAAATCTGCAGTCAATGTCTTCTTACCCTTGGCTTGTGAAGGGTGGCTGACAAGCTGGGTGGGACAGGGTTGGGGGGCAAAGCACTGAAAGTTTATTTGGCAAAGGCACTGAAAGTTTCCACTTAACAACTGGACTAAATATGGACTCATTCTGCAGCCACCCTCCTCTAGACCTCCAGGTCACCATTTGTACAACAAGAAGGTTAGAATCTGAGTGTTTCTAAACTATCTTCATTCTTTGATCTGCTAGTCTGGTGTTGTTCAACAGAACTGTCTGCAATGCTGGAAACATTGTCTCCCAACATGGTAGCTGTTAACCAGATGAAGGTACTGAGCACTTGAAATGTGGCCAGTGCCACCAAGGAACCAAATTTTTGACTTTATTTATTTTAATACATTTAAATTCAAATGTAAATAGCCCATGTGGCTAGTGGTTACAGTTCCATAATTATGGAAATCCACAATGAAGATTCTAAATGCAATCACAATTCCCATATTGTGACCAGCTCCATCCATCTACATGTGGCAATAGTAAGGTATATTACACTAGCAGACTCTAATATTTGTGAGGTCAGAGATCATGTCCCTGTATGGCTTTCTTTCCAGAGTCTTTTACAGCATATAACATATAGCCGGTGATCAGTAGTATTTCAATAAATGAACAAATGATTTTTCTCTAGGATTCTCTCTCTTATCTTCCTGGTAGAAGATAAAATTATCCTAAGAGCAAATAATTCTGGCAGCTTTTGCATTGTGGTGTGCAGAAATCATCTGTTAAAATATAGCCACCCTTGGGAAGTTCTTGTAATAAGGCCATTATTAGCATCCTACATCTATTAATCCATCAGATTAGTTGAACACTTAAGGGAATAGTACAAAGGAGAAGAACACACTGATTGTGAAGGCTGAGGGAAATTTTATAACCTGATGAGTTTATGTGTTGCATATTGTATGGGTTTTCTTGTTCCTTGTGTATTCAGGTGTACCTGTCTGAGAATCTCCAGGTGTGTCTCTGTATGGATGTGTGTGCAATATATAGATGGGATTTGTCCATTGTTAGATAGTTGGACTCCAAATGGCAATAATAATAATCTCAATAATAATCTCTGCCATTTAATATCTAATGTGAACTTTGAACAAATACTTAGCCTTTTGGAATTCACTAGCTGTGAAATGGGGATAGTAGGAATTATATCTTATGGATTTGTGATCATTAAACAACATATTTTTTAAACTACCTACCACAATGCCTGACATATCATAGGTGCTCAACAACTGCTCACTAAATGACATAATAGAATTGTGATTATGTGTTGCGTATGTCTACATATTGCATATGTCTTAGTAATTACATTAAATGCATTGCAACTATTCTCTTCTTAATTCTCATAATAATATTGCCAGCTACATAGTGTATTATTCTCATTTTGCAAATACGGAAATGGCCTCAAAGGAGCTGAGTGCCTTAACTGAGCTCAGCCAGCCAGATCAGCAAATCAGCCAGTGTTGAAGAATAATAGTAATGATCCTAAAGTGATCTAATAGGAGAAAATAATTGGAAATGAGCACAGAATGAACTTCAAATCTACAGCCTTTCCCAAATGCTGCTAAGGCCCCTGGAGACAGAAAGGCCCCGAGTAGCCAGACATCTGCATAATGGCTTCCCATCCTTTCCTCTCTTAGCAGTTAGTTCAGCTAGCTGAATATGGCTCCAGGCTCAGAGCCAGTTAGAGCCCTCTGAAAACAAGGCTGTAGGTGGATAAGCGGGGAATGTCTGATTTCTTCTCTTTGCATATAAAACCCAGACTGTATGAGCTTTGAAGGTTAGCAGGGGTGCTAAGGAAGCTAGTCAAGGCCTATTTGGAAAATGAAAGGCTGGAACAAAGCACCTCAGGCCAGAGAAAAAGGAAATAGCAACAGCTGTCTCTGCAGATGCGCTTCCCTCACCCACTCCCCCATCCCCCATCCCATCTTGGGGATGTGGGTGTTTGCAAAGTTGTGTTTAGAGAAGGTATGAAATTGGGTGGGGGTGAGGGAAGCTTGACACATTTTGTAAAGTTAAAGCTATAAAATCTTTATAAAATCTTTTTGTAGATACAACCTGGCCTGTACAGTTGTTTAACTCCCAAGTTATGGTTGTGGGAGAATACTATGCAATGAAATTGAAGAGGCTACCAGTCAGACTGTGTCTTGATTCATGTCATGTCCATTACCTGCACCACAATTGTAAGAAGCAGGAATACAGCAGAGATTTCCTGATCGATGAGTCATCTCAGAGTCCCAGAATCTTCCTGCTATGTCTGCTTAAGTGTCAGGTTGTTTAGGTTCAAACCCCAGCTCAATGTTAGTTAACTTTGACCTTCTTCTTTCAAAAATAGGGGTGATAATGTTGATATTGGTGTGACAATTAAAGGAGGTAATTTATGTAAAACATTTAAGATAGTGCCTAGTGCAAAATAGGTGTTCAGTGAATGCTGGTGCTCCTTGTAATTATTTCATTTCCACCAAACATCCTTTTGAAAATGAAATTTTGTGATTGGGCTCATGGCCAGCAGTCAGAGTGCAATACACTCTCACAAAGCTTGCACCTGGAGTTGAGTCAACAGATGCATTTTATCTCCCATCTCCTTTAAGTGATAGAATCCTCAGTGATTGAGTGGAAGTCCACAAGTTTGGTACCTGACCTGGTTAAATATAGTTTGGATGTTTGTACCCCTACAAATCTCATATTGATGTGAGATATAGCTTGGAGGTTTGTCCCCTCCAAGTCTCATATTGAAATGTTACCCCTGTATTCATCCATTCTCACACATTTACAAAGAACTGCCTGAGACTGGGTCATTTATAAAGAAAAGAGGTTGAATTGACTCATGGTTCTGCATGCCTGGGGAGGCCTCAGGAAATGTACAATCATGGTGGAAGGCAAAGGGGAAGCAAGGCACATTCCTCACGAGGCAGCAGGAAGAAGTGCAGAGCAAAGGGGGGGAAGAGCCCCTCATAAAAACATTAGATCTTCTGAGAGCTCACTCACTATCATGAGAACAGCATGGGGGAAACTGCCTCCATGATCCAGTTACCTCCCCACCAGGTCCTTCCCTCAACATCTGGGGATTACAGTTCAAATGAGATTTGGATTGGGGACACAGAGCCTAACCATATCAATCCCCGATGTTAGAGGTGGGTCTAGTGGGAGGTGTTTGGGTCATCGAGGTAGATTCCTCATGAATGACTTGCCGCTGTCTTTGTGGTCATGAGTTCTCACTCTATTAGTTTATGTAAGAGGTGGTTGTTTAAAGGCGACTGGCACCCCCTCCCTCTCTCTCTTGCTCCCTCTTTTGCCATGGATGTGTCTGCTTCCTCTTTGCCTTCTGCAATGATTGCAAGCTTCCTAAGGCCTCACCAGAAGCAGATGTTGGTCCACACTTCTTGTACAGTCTGCAGAACTGTAGGGCAAAATAAATCCCTTTTCTTTATGAGTTACACAGCCTCAGGTTTTCCTTTATAGAATGCAAAATGGATTAATGCAGCTCTGAATCAGAATTGATCACCCTTTGGTCCCCCTCTTAGCAGTGTCTTTTCTGTAGACTGAGCCAGGACCTAGCTCTGGGAGTTTTTGTAGCTCAGGAGTTGGTATATAGTTACCTCCAGGATTCTGGCCCAGTTTCCAGAATCTGTTCTGCCACTTTCTGACTGGCAACCACAGAGAAAAATGGGGAAAGAGCACAAGCTGTAGATTTGGGGCAGACTGGGTAAGATCCTGGCTCTATCACTCGCTTGCTATGTAATATTAATTAAGCAATTTCACCTCTAGGAAGTGTAGCTTCCGTTTTTGTCTTTTCTTTTTCCTTCCTTTAAAGGGCAATAGTTTTACCCATCTACTAAGGTTATATTATTAGCTATAGTTCTTTGGTCACAAGCAACAGAATCTGGCTCTGCATTGCTTAAGTGAAGGAATTAATTATAAAAATAAACAGTTGCTTCCAGGGTGGCAGGGAGCAAACAGTACAAAGTATCTAGGCATCCTCAAACGGCCCTGGTAGCATAAACCTCTTGATGATAATGTGAATCAGGGTTCTCCAGAGAAATAGAACCAATAAGTATCTGAGACAGCTCTGAACCAATTTAGTGTTTTATGTTGTCCAGGTTAAGGACCATAGCCTGTGACACAGCCTCAAGAGGTTCTGAGAACATGTGCCTGAGGTGTTTGAGTTACAGCTCGGTTTTCTATATTTGAGGGAGACAGAAGTTATAGGCAAAGACATAGATCAATACGTGGGAGGTATACATTGGTTCCACCCGGGAAGGCAGGACATCCCAAAGCGGGGTCTTCTAGGTCGTGGGTAGATTCAAAATTTGCCTGATTGGATAGCGTTGAAAGAGTTAAGCTCTGCCTGAAGAGTTGAATTCAGCATAAAGAAACGCTTGAGTTTAGGTAACGGGGGGCTGGGGAAGCCAAGGTTCTTATCATGTAAATAAAGCCTTTATATAGCAGACTTCAGAGAGAATAGACAGTAAATGTCCCTGATCAGAATTTAAAAGGTGTCAGACTCTCTGGAAAAGACCCAGTAAGGGTAGAAGAATCTCTACAGAATGCAAATGTTCCCTCACAAGAGATGGCTTTGCAGGGCCATTTTCAAAATACATCAAATAAATATATTTTGGGGTAAAATACTTCACCTGCTAACTGTCATGAGGTGCTATAGCAGAGTCAGGTTGCAATTTGATAAGCTATTGCTACAAACAGCCTGTTTGTCAGTCTTAAGATCTCTCTTCGCATGTTAATGCTGACCAGTTGTGCCTAAGTCTAATCCCACCTTCCCATCATGGCCTGAACTAGTTTTTCAGGTTTCTTTAGGATCTTCTTGACGAAGATGCGGTCCATTTAGTTGGTTGAGAGCCTTAGAATATTATTTTGGGGTTAGAGTATATATTTATACATGTTAAATAAGTTGGTTCATGCAATTATGGCAACTGAGAAGTTGCACAATCTACCGTCTCCAAGAGGGACACCCAGGACAGCCAGTGGTGCAGTTCCAGTCTGAGTCCAAAGTCCCGAGGACTAGGATTGTTGATAATGTAAGATACAGTCCTTAACACCATGGAATACTATGCAGCCTTAAAAAAGAAAGAGTTCATGTCCTTTGCAGGGACATGGATGAGGGTGGAAACCATCATTCTCAGCAAACTAACACAGGAACAGAAAAACAAACATTGCCTGTTCTCTCAAAAGTGGGAATTGAACAATGAGAACCCATGGACACAGGGAAGGGAGCATCACGCCCCGGGGTCTGTGGGGGACAAGGGGAGGGAGAGCATTAGGACAAATACCTAATGCATGCCGGGCTTGAAACCTAGATGACGGGCTGATGGGTGCAGCAAACCACCATGGCACGTGTATACCTATGTAACAAACCTGCACGTTCTGCACCTGTATCCAAGAACTTAAAGTAGAATTTAAAAAAAGAAAAGAAAAGAAAAAGATGCAGTCCAAATGCAGGAAGAGAGAAATGTCCCGGCTTAAAATAATCAGGCAGAGAGAGAAAATGATCTCTTACCTTGTCTTTTCTGTATTCAGGCCCACCCTCGGAAGGGAAGACAATCTGTTTCGGTCAGTCCACTCATTCAAATATTAATTATATCTAGAATATCCTCATGAGCCCACTAAGAATAATGTCAACAATATTTGGACACTGTGTAGTGCAGATAAGTTGACACATAAAAGTAACCATGATAGTGCTCTCACTTGGGTACCAACACTGGAATAAATAAACCTCAGTGGTTTCCACTGTCCTTGCATCACTTCTTTCAAGAGTCAAAATCCTGGCGAGGTACAGTGGCTCATGCCTGAAATCCCAGCACTTTGGGAGGCTAAGCCAGGTGGATCACTTGAGGCCTGGAATTTGAGACCAGCCTGGCCAACATGGTGAAACCCTATCTCTACTAAAAATACAAAACTTAGCTGGCTGTGGTGGCACATGCCTCTAGTCCCAGCTGCTGGGGAGGCTGAGGCAGGAGAATTGTTTAAACCTGGGAGGCAGAGCTTGCAGTGAGCTGAGATTGCGCCATTGCACTCCAGCCTGGGCAATGAGGCAAGGCTGCATCTAAAAGAAAAAACTTTTTTAATTAAAAAAAAAAAAGGAGTCAAAGTCCCAGGAAAGATACTGAATGGCTGATAATAGGTCACGTGCCTTTTTTCTAATCCAGTGGTGTGAAAAGTGATATAGTTGAGATACCCAGCACATAATACATGTTCCATGTACGTGTACCTATTTTCATTATTTTTGTTTCTCTCCTCTCTGTGCCTTATTGTCAGTAACTCAGTGAATCATTTCAGAATGTCTTTGCAATCCAGTTACCCTGAAAACAACCTCCTCAACACCCACCAGCCAAATTTGCTTCTTTGCCAGCAACAATGTATACAATTTTGGTGTTAAACAGTGTGATTCTAGTTATTTCAGTTCTTGCCATTGTGTTTACCAATTTTTAAAAGTCTTGCCTCCAGGAAACACTGAACATGATTACTTTGTGTGAAAGTAACATTCCCAGTTACTTTTCCAAATGCACCAAGTCAGAGTCCTACCAGCCCTTCTCCCTGCCCACTGCACTAGAGGTGTAAGCAGGTCCTTGCCTGGAAGGAAGCGAGCCTAGGGGCAGGACCTGGCATGAGTGGGGCCTGTTGGGGGTGGACCACGTACTTTTTAGTTAGTAGATTAGCAAGCTCATGAAAAGGCATAGCCTGACCTCGTGCCCGTAATCCCAGCACTTTGGGAGGCCAAGGCAGGTAGATCACCTGAGGTCAGGAGTTCTAGACCAGCCTGACCAATATGATGAAACTCCATCTCTACTAAAAATAAAGAAATTAGCTGAGCGTGGTGGCGCTCACCTATAATCCCAGTTAGTTGGGAGGCTGAGGCAGGAGAATTGCTTGAACCCGGGAGGCGGAGGTTGCAGTGAGCCAAGATCGAGCCACTGCCCTCCAGCCTCAGCAATAGAGCAAGACTCTGTCTCAAGGAAAAAAAAAAAGAAAGAAAAGAAAAGCCATAGATCTTGCCTTTCTTTGAGCTTCCAGATTGCATTTTTTTTTTTTTTTTTTTTTTTTTTGAGACAGAGTCTTGCTCTGTTGCCCATGCTGGAGTGCAGTAGCTCAATCTCAGCTCACTGCAACCTCCACCTCCCAGGTTCAAGCAGTTCTCCTGCCTCAGCTGGGATTACAGGTGCCTGCCACCACACCTGGCTAATTTTTGTATTTTTTTTTAGTAGACACAGGATTTTTTCATGTTGGCCAGGCTGGTCTTGAACTCCTGACCTGCAGTGATCCACCCACCTTAGCCTCCCAAATTGCTGGGATTACAGATGTGAACCACCACGCCTGGCCAAGGTCGCATGTTAATACTCGTGTCACCTAAAATCTTTCATCATGCTCATAACAACATCATGTGCATTTATTAGCTTTGAACAGAAAAGCAACAAAAAATCTGTTTTTGAAATGCATGTAGGAGAGTAACTACCCATTCTGCTTCTCTCAATACATGTCTGTCCCCTTCCCCCTACTGTTAATTTCAAACTCGGCCTCGAGCAGGTGCCTCTCATCATCGCTTCTAGCCCCTGTGCACTTCTACAGAATCTTAGGCAGACTGGAGTAGATTAGAAAGGGAAGAAGAGATCAACTCCTAAATGCCAGCTCTCTAGTAACAGTCTGTTTTTTGCCCTTGACAACACTAGTGTGATTACAAGTGCAAGGTCTGCAGATTCCCCTGCCCACCAGGGTGTTTGGATCTCCCCATGTTAGAAAAAAAAAAAAAAATTTAAGATGGAATTTCACTCTTGTCACCCAGGCTGGAATGCAGTGGTGCAATCTCGGCTCACTGCCATCTCTGCCTCCTGGGTTCAAGCAATTCTCCTGCCTCAGCCTTCTGAGTACTTGGGATTTTAGACACTCTACACCAGGCCTGGCTAATTTTTTTTTTTTTTAAGTTTTTAGTAGAGACATGGTTTCGCTATGTTGGCCAGGTTGATCTCGAACTTCTGACCTCGGGTGATCTGTCTGCCTCAGCCTCCCAAAGTGTGGGCATTACAGGTGTGAGCCACCACACCCAGCCTAGCAATATTTTTCTTAAGATACATCCTACTGCACTGGTGATATAGGAGTTAAGAAGAAATTATTTAGGCGGATAGTGAGGGTACGGGAGTTCTCCGTAATTTTTTCCTTTTAATGAAAAGCAGCTCCCATATTATTTTCTTTTCCAACAAATAGCTGCTTGTAAAGTTGAGCTGCAGACATAGACGAGTGAGCTAGATTTGCACAGCTGAATGCTGGCAGTTGTGCCAGTAGGAAAAGGCTACCTGTTAAAAATGACGGCTCCATCTTCCCTTCATTTTGCCAAACAACATGTACAGTAAGAAGACAACATAGCCCCCTCTAGGCAAAGACCTCATTTACATAATAAGCTTGGGGTGGGGCGGCCAACCTTCCTTGCTCACAAGGTAAATCATACACAGCCTCCTCAAGCCTGCCTGTAAAATCTGGAGCAGTGCTCTGCAGGCTGGTTTTTCCTTTCGGGCACCGCTCTTTCTTGCAAGAGAGAGAGCTGTTCTCCTTTCTCTTTCTTCTGTCTGTTAAACTTTCGCTCCTAAACTCACTCCTTGTCTCCTTGTGTGTGTTTCTGTCCTCATCATCTTGGTGCAAGACAATGAACCCTGGGCATTTACCCAGACAATGACACTGCCTTACTGGGTTCAGGATATGGATTAAAATTCATGTGCTAGGTTTCACTGCTGATCCTAATTCTTCACCCATTCCTCCAGCCACATCATTTTCCTTGTGACTTTTCATTTCTTCGCACTCCTCTAATTTGAGTTCAGCTCTGTGACTCTCTTTAGGCGACAGAATGAGCTGAGGTGATGTAAAATCCCAAGACTACACCATCCCAGGCCTATGAGTTTCCCTTTGCCCTCTTGCATCTCCTCCATGCCAGGAGAATAACATGCCCAGGACAACCAGGTGGATGAAAAGAACAGGAGAAGGGCAGAGCCATGCCAGTGAGCTCCCTAGCCCACCCCCAGCCAGCCGCAGACCTTGAGCTAAATCATGGATTATTGTTGCATCCTGGGGAGCTATTTGGGGTTGTTCATGTTCAATTTCTTGACTTTTCATGAGGAGCTAAAACTAGACGGTTCTTAAGGGTACTTTTAGTTCTTAAATCTTGCAGTTCCTCCGATCTCCGGTAAATTATCCCCCAGTATCTTTGGCTTCAGCATTTATTACTTTGTATTGCAGGAAACGTGCGAAGTGTCTGCCTGTCCCACCAATTGTGAGATCCAGCTGGATCAGTCATGTCTCACTCAACTCTGCATCATCATGTCCATCTTGGGGCTAGCACATAGTAAGTTATCAGTTAATGCTTGCTGTGGGAATGACTATATGGCCGAGGGGCCCTTCCAATGGCACATTCAGATAGGTAGCAAGTTCATCTACTTTCTTTTCTCAGAGACAAACAGTTATCTCCAGATTCACCCGACTATGTGCCTGCTGTCCTTTGTTCTGTGGGTGACTTGATCAACCAGGATTTTTCATTTAATTCATTTATAGCATACTTATCAAATGCATACAATGTATCAAAGTGCTTTTAGATTTTCATGTGTCTATTTGTATTTTTAACTACCTTGTTAACTATGACAAGGTAATACCTGCAAATGATTTGAAAATAGGTACTGTAAAGGATATCCAGTGAAAATTAAGTCCCTCCTTCTCTTCACTGTTAGTCCCCCAGGTCACCTCTTTGTTTTAGTTTCTTGGATATCTTTCCAGAGATATTATATGAATGTACAAGCAAATAGGCATCTATAATCCCATTTCTACCTTCTTTTGTGTATTAATGGTGTGTACTTTCACGCTGTTTTTATTTTGCTTTCCTCACTTATAGTTTGCTATAGATAGTACTGTGTTTAGTAGACATAGCTCTATCTTGATACCTGATTTTTTTTTAATTTTTATTTTTTTTGAGACATAGTCTTGCTCTGTCACCAGGCTGGAGTGCAGTGGTGTGATCTCAGCTTACTGCACCCTCTGCCTCCCGGATTCAAGTTATTTTCCTGGCTCAGCCTCCTGAGTAGCTGGGACTACAGTTACACGCCACCACGCCCAGCTAATTTTTCTATTTTTAGTAGAGACAGGGTTTCATCATGTTGGCCAGGATAGTTTTGATCTCTTGACCTCACAATCTGCCCCCCCTGGCCTTCCAAAGTGCTGGAATTTTAGGCGTGAGCCACCACGCCCAGCCAGCTCTATCTTGATATTCTAACGGCTGCATTGTATTCCATTTTATAGATGTACCATAATTTAAGCAGTCCTTGTGATTATCAAAGTTAATTTCAGTCTTGGGCCAAACTCCTCTGAAGGGACTTTGAGGACTTTGGCCTCATTTGGGGCCAGCAGGGATGGGCACTGACCAGAAGGCCAGCTGGGAATGATATCTGGCCCATATTCCACTTATCAAGCCAGGAACCCTAATGTATCACTGCAGCTGCCAGATGTACAGATGTAAGAGAGATTCTCCCTGGCCTTATCCTTCTAAAAGTTTTAAAGAGGTAGCCCTGTGAACTCAGCACCCAGCTTATCTCAGAGCTCAGCTAAGTGAGATGACCAGTTGCTACCTTGAATAATCACTACACTAACTACTCCGTAAACAGTTAATTATGAAAAGTCAGAACCAAGTAAGAGATACTGAGTAGGGAGCTAGACAAAAGGCAGGGGCTTAAGAATGGACCGGGCGTAACAAGGGTGCCAGAACCATCAAGTATCCCGTAAACAGAGAAAAGAGGGAATGCAGAAGGCATGGGGATAGAGAGTGATGCTGAGAGTTGATCTCCTGGGCAGGTGGGGGAGCCCCAGAGGGTCAGTTTCCGGGGTTCCTGAAGGTTAACAGAGGACAAGAAAAGTTAATGGCTATAAATAGAATTGTGAACATCTGATGAAAAAAATTTTTTAACTCCTCTTTAATATGATTTTTAAAACATTTTAATTTTTCTTAAAAAAAAAAAACTATCCAAAACTCTTCTTCTTCCTAGGGTCTCATGTCTTTAAATACACCAAACATGATAATTTTATAAGAAAATCACATTATACATAATGCATTTTTATGTTTCAAATCTTACAAAAATGACTTAAGTTCCATAAAGCGTGTTAATTTTTTTTAAAGAAGAATGCATATATTTCAGTTTTCCCACATTGCTACTTCATCTGCTTTCCTCCATCACAAATTCCCCCTCACCACCCCCCCAACTTCGCTTCAACATTTTAGAAAATTTCTTGTCTGTAATTCCAACCTTCTTTTCAAGAATGACTTGGTTGACTTCTTCTCCTTTCCAGATAAGATCTGGACTCTGATTCCAGTGCCACCGTTTGTTTGCAGTTTAACTTCTGATGAATCACTTAAAGTCTCCAGTCCTTGGTTTCTTATCTGGAAAGTGGAAACCATAATAATACTTACCCTAAGTTGGAATGATTGCATGGTGTGTGTTCAGTATCTGGCACAGTGCTCAGTGCACATTGGATAGACTTTGTGTTCTGTTTCTCCTTCCCGATACCGTTCAGAAAGCGCTCTCCTTGGTGTTGGACCAGTGGTCTCTCTTAGTAACCTGAGTCGGTTAGAAATTAGATAGTGGTAGCTGGGTGTGGTGGCTCATGCCTGTAATCCCAGCACTTTGGGAGGCAGAGGCGGGTGGATCACGAGGTCAGGAGTTCGAGACCAGCCTGACCAACATGGTGAAACTCTGTCTCTACTAAAGTAAATACAAAAATTAGCCAGGTGTGGTGGCGCACACCTGTAATCCCAGGTATTCAGGAGGCTGAGGCAGGAGAATGGCTTGAACCTGGGAGGCAGAGGTTGCAGTGAGCCAAGATTGCACCACTGCACTCTAGCCTGGCGACAGAGGGAGATTCTGTCTCAAAAAAAAAAAAAAAAAAAAATGAAAGAAAGAAATTAGACAGTGGCATTTAGGTAAAATAGGAAGGATCAGAAGTCAAGAGAAATGACTAGAGATAGATCTCAAGCAGAAAAGGTGACACTAGGAAAAAAAAAAAAGAGAGAGAGAGAGAGGCCCTCTGCTGGTGTACAGGAAAAGAAAGGCCTTTTGGAAGAGGCAGGGACAAACCTCTGGGATGACAAGTTGTGGTGGTTTTCCTGGAACTGAGTTCTCAAGATATGAGACTTTCAGTGCTAGAGCCAGAAATCAGAACAAGTTGCTCACCCAATGTCTTAACCTTTTGGAAGTCATGAAGGACCCTTCCCAGGCCCATGGAAGACTGGCTGGATCCGTATGCCTCTTGGCAGAGTAACTTCCATTTTTTGCTGGAGAAATATTGAAAGAAAACACTGAAAGAAAACACTGGGCCAAGAAAACAGGGCCAAGAAAACACTGAAAGTGAGAGAGATAATCACCCGGAAATGACTCAGTAACTCTAATTGGCTAGGAGAGGCCCCATCCTACCTCAAAGATCCATTTGTGCTTCAAAAGAAGCTTCAAATTGGATTAAAAGGATGTTATTTTCCCAAACAAGGACAAAGATTCTTCCATCAGCACAGCAAGGAAGCAACACTGTTCAGATGGGACCTCTGATCTCCCCAGAGACTCCAGAGTCACCGTTTTCCCCACAGAGAGAACAACTGGCCAAAAAAAAAATAAATAAAATTCAACAGGGTGTGACCCTAGAAGGACTCTCAGGAGCCTCATGTGGGAGGATTATTAGAGGTGCAATAAAATAATCAGGCATTTGCCTTTGAGTATGCATGCACTCTGTCCTGTTGTTACTCACGCCCCCACCCCCCATCCACTCTGGGGGCAGGGGTGCTACATGGCCTGCTGCTTCTCTCAGCAAGCGGTCTTCTGTAGTGCCTGTGGAAGTCAGAGGTCCAGGAGAGCTCCCTTTCACTGGAGAAGAGGGGAAGGGAATGGATCTCTCCAGGTCAGCTTTTGCACTTTGAATGAGGTTGAGGTCATCAGTGCATGGAAGCAATTAGAGCATCCATACAAGCGTCAAACACCCCATCTTCTCTCTTTCAAGGGAAGGAAAACAAAGCTGCAGCCAGGGACATGGAAGAAACATCGTTTCTCTTGAAGTCTGATCCTTCCTTAATTTACCTAAATGCCACTAATTTCTTTCTTTCTTTTCTTTCTTTTCTTTTCTTTTCTTTTCTTTTCTTTTCTTTTCTTTTCTTTTCTTTTCTTTTCTTTTCTTTTTTCTTTCTTTCTTTCTTTCTTTCTTTTCTTTCTTTCTTTCTTTCTTTCTTTCTTTCTTTCTTTCTTTCTCTTTCTCTTTCCTTCCTTTCTTTCTTTCTTTCTTTTCTTTCTTTCTTCTTTCTTTCGACAGAGTCTCCCTCTGTCGCCAGGCTGGAGTGCAGTGGTGCGATCTCGGCGCACTGCAACCTCTGCCTCCCAGGTTCAAACCATTCTCCTGCCTCAGCCTCCTGAGTAGCTGGTATTACAGGTGTGCGCCACCATGCCTGGCTAATTTTTGTATCTTTAGTAAAGACAGGGTTTCACCATGTTGGTCAGGCTGGTCTCGATTTTGATCCTGGAGCCCTTCCAGCTGCAATCAAAGCCTCTTCTGGTTCTTCAGGCAATCTGGAGAAGAGGAAGCTGGTTTGGATAAAGGGTGGTTTGGGTACATGGTATCACCCTAATGGTATCATTGATATGACTCAAGCTCGTCCTTGGGTGTATGTTTGATGGAGATGTATATGGATCCCAGACACCACCCTGTCAACACCCAGGAGGGAGGGAGGCTTTAAGTCTGCCTGTTTTGGTGTCATTCATATTTCATGGCCTCCAGGGTGAATGGGTCCTCTGGACATTTTCCAACAGTCTCAGACTTTCTGGAGCCAAGAGCCACATCATGTTTTCAAAGGGAGGAATTGTCTAACTTTGTAGAGATAATAATCCAGGTTTAATTTACCCACTAAAAGGTTTAAATGGGAGAGATCAGTAGAGATGTCCTAAAAACAATTAGAAACAAAAGGAAAATTTTTGTATAAATATCTGATACATAAACTACCCCTGTTTTAAGGCACCCATCCAACCCTTAGCAGCAAAAAGGAGTGGGGTGTGTCGGGGGGTGCTCCAGTGCCCCTGCTTGCTGATGTAATTTCTGCTTTATGCTTTCTCGTTAAAACTTCACAACATTGTTACAAAGGATAGCAAAGATCTTTCTCTCAGAAAAGGTTGTTACATCTAGCTTCAGACTGTCTCTGCTGTAACTAGTCACAGAAGCTAAAAGGATCAACATTTTAATTGTGTTTTCTTGTTTTCACATGAATCTTATTCTATTTGACTTCCCTAGCTGTGCCCATGTCCCTAGTTTTCCAATGAGGAAACTGAGGTTTGGTGATCTTTGGACTTTGAGGCTGATGCTATCCCATTTCATATCAAGAATAGAAATCAAATCCCTTTTCTCTCCTCACTGGGGGCAGACAATCATCACTACTCAACAGACTCTGTGTTTGGTTTCCTCCTTGCTGGAATTTTCACACTGCTACCACTTCTAAGAGAGGAGAACATACCTCTTAGAGGTTATTGGTGCAGATGTCTGGAGTTTGAGCCAGTGCTGGACACGATCCGTCCTCATTAACACATGTGGCTGACAATGAGAAGAAATAGCTCCCCTCTCTGATTTGACATTAGAATCCCGCTAGCAGAGGATTCTTCCCTCTCTGAGGTTTACTCTTCTCTTCAGTAAAATGGGGGCAAATTGGAGTCCCTAACTCTTGGATTTATTGTGAAGAATGAATGAACTAATATAAATTCTCATTTGCCCATTACAAATTGAGCTAAATAGAGTAATGATTATAAAATGTTTCACAGGGAGCCTGCCACATCAATGCTCAGTAAATGTTACCTACCCACCCCCTCCTGGAGCAGGACATTCCACGTCCATTTTATGTGCTAGGAACCTACATATTCTAGAGACCAGGTGACTGCTACCTCTGGTTTTGGTAACTTTTCCTGCTTCCTTCCTCCTTTGAATTTTTTTCCATGTGCAAAGCCAATTCTTGAATTAGTCCCATGAGGGACACCTCTGGTTGGATTAGGGGTCTGTCTGTAGTTCATCCATTGGCTGGCCAAGTACCTGTGAGGTCATCTGACCCAGAGAAGGCTCGCCAATTAACTTGATGGCTATTTGCAGGCCCAGTCAGACTGACTTTCTCTGGTTATGTCCCATAAAATAAGAAGAGGATTAGTTAGGTGAGAGAAAGCGGATAATGGAGTTGGGAGGTGACAGACGCAGAGCCAACATTAGGGAGAAAGTTTGCAGAGGAAGACAGAGATAGATGGAGTAGGTTGTTTCTAGCACTATCTTGAATCCTGATGGCTTTTCTGGTTCCGCTTCTGTCGTAAATATGCTTTCCATATCTATCCCCTGCCCCCTTTTAAAGGAGACTGTAGTCTCTTAAAGTAGGCTGCCCGTATAATTTTTCATCAGTTGAGAATGAAAAGGAATATGCTGTCTTAGAAGATGCAAAATTCTCTTTTGAGACATTCCTGCTCCCTACATAAAACCAAAGACAGGTCTTGCAACTGTAATTCAGCTCCATTCTTAACTTCTTTTGATGAACCAGCCACACACCTTGCCTGAGTGAACCTCAGTCTCCTCATCTGTCAAACTGCCTGGGCAACCTCTCAGGCTCTGACATCTCATGAGCTGTAGAGCCTTTGATGCTCTGTGTCGTTGAGGGTGGCTGAGCTCATTGTGGAGGAGACTGGGGATTCAAGCAGGAATCACAGAGTGAAAGCATCCTGGTTCCTTAGGCCCTGGGCAGGACTATCTTGGTGCTTCTGCCTCGTACCCTTTGGTGCCTACAGAAGAAATGGAGATGTATTATCAACCAAAGAATAAAGATAAATATAGCTTTGTTGGATTAATATCCCCAGGATTACTCACGTCTCCTTCAAAGTGAAGCAAAGATCATGTGCCACCTGGCAACCACCCATCTGCCCCAAGAGGAGTCGCCATATGGATGGTTCTCGCTAATTATAGTTAAATACTGAAGGGAGGGGGTCCACCGTGGCTCCTCCTTAGATCAGAAGTCCCGTGGTTTCCCCCTCTCCCAGGAGCTAGTGGAAAGGTCATATGGTCACTCTGTACAGACCTGTCCAGGTGCATGCAGGCGTGTCATTGAACCTCTCCAGAACAAATTTTCTCCAATTCAAAAGTGAAGGAACAATAGTCATCTTTCTTTATGTTAAAAAGGGGTTAACAACTGTGGCCTCTGTGCCAAATAGCCAGTCAAGATCCTGGATTGAGGAGAAATCCAAGGAAACAACAATTTGATAAAATCATATTAGGTTCCTACTATGGATCCAAGTCCCTGTTCAGTGCCCTACAATTTATATAAAAGAGAAATACAGAATTATTTTAATTAATTAATTTGCTAGTCCCAGGGGGGGGGAAAATGCTTAGTGAATCATTCTGGTCCTAGAAAGGAATTTCCCTCTTAGAAAGCATGTAGCAACCTACAGTGTTGCCTTCTTAAAATAGCTGGAGGTTACATTCTCTCTCTCAAGAAGATAAGGAAATAACTCATTTGAAAGATGAGAAATGTGTTTCCTAGACCTGCCTTTGGACCATCACCAAGAGCCATCAGTTTAGCTGTGGACCACATGTCAGGTAGGGGATTTAGTTTTGGGCAAGGGGAGGTGGAATATTCAGTTTGTGGGTGGATGTTCATCAGTGGTTTCATTCTGCCTGCATTGCTTTGTCCATTCTAGACCCTGCTTCTCTAGGCACAGCTAGCCTTTTCCCACCTACAACACCATCTAAGTAACAACCTTTCCTTGGAGGTTCAAACCTCCACACCCTCAGATTCCAGGTAGACAACTTATTAATACATGACTAAAGTGGAACAGATGCAAGAAAACACACAGCTCTCTCAGAGTTTGTTAACTGACCCACTTTTTAAAAAGATGCAGCCACGAGGGTATTCTCTTCTGAAACAAAAACAGCAATGACAGTATGATGATGAATGAAAACTGATGCCTGACTCTAGAGTCTGCAGACAACGAAGAACGGGAGGGATAGCTCATTAGTGGGAGCACCCAAGCCTTGTGTCAAGGAGGTCCCCTTCTGAACAGCTAACACCTGGTTACCGATGTCATTTGGCTATGTCCCCATCCCAATCTCATCTTGAATTGTAGCTCCCATCATTCCCTCATGGTGTGGGAGGGACCCAGTGGGAGATAACTGAACCATGGGGGAGGTTTCCCCATGCTCTTCTCCTGGTAGTGAATAAATCTAACGAGATCTGGTTTTATAAGGGGAAACTCCTTTCACTTGGCTCTCATTATTCTCTCATCTGCTAGGATGTGAGACGTGCCTTTCACCTTCTACCATGACTGTGAGGCCTCCCCAGCCACATGAAACTGTGAGTCCATTAAACCTCTTTCTTTTGTAAATTGCCCAGTCTCTGGCATGTCTTTATCAGCAGTGTGAAAACAGACTAATACAGTTACCTTTTACCAATGAAGTCCCAACATTGCCAGATAATGGACTTTTCTAGAGATACTCTTTACAGGGGCATATTCATGTGTAATAGTCTGATTTTTCTTGATGCAGATTTAAAAAAAAATACCTGAAGTTTTTATACGATTTGGCTCTGTATTCCCACTCAGATCTCCTGTTGAATTGTAATCTGCAGTGTTCGAGGAGGGGCCTGGTGGGAGGGGATTGGATCATGGGAGTGGACATCCCCCTGCTGTTCTTATGACAGTGAGTGAGTTCTCACGAGATCTCATTGTTCAAAGGTGTGTAGCACCTCTGCCTTCACTCTCTCTTCTGCGCTGCCATGTAAAGATGTACCTGCTTCCCCTTTCCTTTTGCCAGGATTCTAAGTTTCCTGAGGCCACCCCAGCCATGCATCCTGTATAGCCTTTGGAACTCTGAGTCAATTAAACCTCTTTTCTTCATGAATTATCCAGTCTCAGAAGAAAGCATAGCTGAAGGATGCTTTATCGCATCTGAGTCCTGGTGATGTCATTTGAACCCCTGGATCCAGCCACACCTGAAGCTTCCAATATGTCTGAACTTCCTGACTGCATAGCCTAACAATCTCTTCCTTTTGCTTAAGTCAGGTTGAGTTATGGCTCTTTTACTTGCAACTGAAAAAACAATTCTAATCAATACAAGGACCTCAGGGTCATTCATAAATAATTGATAACAACATTGTTCAGAATGAGCATGCCAAAGATCTGCTGATATTTGAAGTGGCTGGAAAAGAGTATGTGTTGGGACTGAGCACATTATACAGATAGGAAGAAGCTACAACTTAAATAACCTAGGGTGCCTTCCCTAGCAAGCCAGTGAAGGATTTGGGGAGATGGCCACAGCTTTCTGTCTTGGGATTTTTATTTCGAAGTCTGGCTTCTATACTGCAGGTCCTGTCTTTTTTCTGCTGGTTGGTTCCAGGGAAGTAAAGGGTCTGCCTCCTGAGTGATGGGATGGAATGATGATGCCCATGTTTTCTGGAGTTCTAATATCTCTGAGCCTGTTACAGACTCATTTGACTGGTCTGTAATCCCCAGGTGAATGTACAGTAAGCAGAAGCTCTCCTGGCACTTTGAATACATAACACAATAAAGCAAAAGTCACCATAATGAAAGAACAAATGGCACAATATTTTCCTGAGTGTATTTGGATTAGATTTATGTTAGACTTTGGAACCTGGCAATTTAATAGGTGGAAGAACTTTCATCAAACTTCCAAAGTACATGTATAATTCAAGGCCATTTGGTACATAGAATTTCAGGGGAGGGGATTCCAACCTGAGACACAGACACGGTACGGCAGAGAGCAAAATACTGTCACCTGTCACCCTGCTGAGCCTTCTCTTGCAATTTATGGGGACTGTCAGTTACTAACCATCTAAATAACTCATTTTCAAGCCAGAGATTATAACTGGAGCAGAAAATACTGGAGATCAATCCCTTGTTATGACATTTTTTTTTAATGGGACACAGTCTGGTCTGTATGGGTGTCACAAAGTTAGAGCCATCATAACTTAAGGGTTATTAGGTACTTTTTGCCATATCAGTCTTTCACCTTTTATTTTACAAGGGTTCTAAAGTTCATCCAAGAAGCACTGAAATGGAAGCAGTGGAGAGAGGCTGATAAGACGTTGTTTTCACATCCTAATAGCAAAGGCTCTGAGATCAAACAGACTTGGATTTGAATCAGGATTTCCCGAGTTATAATCTGCTATCTTAAATAGCTAATTTATCTCTCTGAGCCTCAGTTTCCTTATCAATAAAATAGCACCAACACAAGAGCTGTGCACAAAGTAGGTGTTCTCTCGTGCTTCATTTAAAAAATAAAGAATTCATGAATTTCAGACCTAATATCCATAGTAGATGTTTCCTTTTTTGTGTGTGTTTGTTTTGAGAAAGAGGTGGGGAGAGAAGAGACAGAGAAGAGAGAGAGGAGAGAGAAAAAGAGAGAATATGAACAGCATGTTGTTTAACCATCTGGACTTTGAGCCGAATCTGCTGAGGTTCGAGTTAAGGCTCTGCCACCAGCTTGTGAGTAACCTGCTCAAATGACTTAACTCCTCAGTTCCTCAGTTAGTTCTCCACAATGTGGAGATAATAACACTATTTAGATCTTAGATCGTTGTGAAAGTTACATGAATGAATACATATGAAGTGTTTGGAACAGTGCCTGGAAATGATGGACTATACATCTTAGCTATCAGCAATGATTATACTATTATTAATTGGACACTGCTATTATTTCTGTTAGGAATGATAATGATAATTACTAATTTGCTATGGAGGGCTGTAAGATTTGGAAGGATGATGAAAACTATGTAAACTTTAGATATTCCTGATTTAAGATATGCTCAACCTTCATTTCTACATCTATAAAATGGGAACAATAATTGCTCAATTTTGGCATTAAGTGAGAGCATGGTGTACCAGCCTTGGACACAGTGGCTGTCAAGATTATCTCTCATTTACAGAGGAGGAAATATGGGAGGTTAAGCCATCTGCCCACATACACACAAATAGCTTAACCTCCTGTACTTGGCCAAGTGTCTTTCCCAAAATTCTTCACCTTTTTCACTCCCCAGATGCTTCCTCTTTCTTCTAAAGAAGCTGGGATATATAGGGGACAGTGTTATCCTTTGCTTGTGATGGTGCCTTGTGAATTGATGCATTAGTTGGAGTATACTGGAGAGCTCATCTGTTCTGAAAACTCCCCTCGAGGTGCAGCCATGTTCCTGCCATGTGACCCCAGCCTCCTGTTATGTGATTGGACCCAGGGAGACACATGATCGAAATTGTCCCAATCAGATTCACCCTCTAGGGAGCTGGAAATCAGAAGTTGAGTCCTTACAAACCCTACACCACTGTCCAGACAGAGGGATCCTTTTGAAAGACAAATCTAAAAATCAGTCACCTTTTTCCTGCTTCAAACACATCTGTGGCTCCCTATTGCTCTTATTCAGCCTGGTGTTAGTCACGATGGCCCTGCAAGGCCTTTTTTTTTTTTTTTTTTTTTTTTGGACAAAGTTTAACTCTGGTTGCATAGGCAAGAGTGCAATGGCGTGATCTCAGCTCACTGCAACCTCCACCTCCAAGGCTCAAGCGAGTCTCCTGCCTCAGCCTCCCAAGTAGCTGGGATTACAAGCATGCACCACCATGCCTGGCTAATTTTTTATTTTTAGTAGAGACGGGGTTTCTCCATGTTGGTCAGGCTGGTCTTAAACTCCCGACCTCAGGTGATTTGCCTGCTTCAGCCTCCCAAAGTGCTGGGATTACAGGTGTGAGTCAGCATGCCCAGCCGGCAAGACTTTGACTTGAGCCATCTCACCTTTCATTTTAGTGCTGCGGCCACACTGGACTGTGTTGCTCCTTGAGCTCAACATGTGTCCTCTTGCTACTGGGCCTTTGCACATGCTGTTCCCTCTGTCTGGAATTCCAGCCCACTCTCCGCTCCACCCTACTTCTCCTCTTTCCAGTATCATTTTCGTGGTTACTTTCTCATGCAAACCTTCCCTAATCTCCCTGACTGGGTCAAATTTGTCTACTGTGGGTTTTCATTGCGCTGTGTACCTTTCCATCAAAACACTACCCACAGCTGTGATTATACATTTGTATCTATGATTATTTGATTAATAACTGTCTCTCCCAGCAGACTCCTAGCTTCACTGGGAAGGATCCATCCTTATTTCTGTCCACTTCTGTATCCCCAGCACCTGGCACAGTGTTTGACCCATTGTAGATACTCAATAAATACTTACAGAGAAATGAATAAGAGACTGGGTGCAGTGGCTCATGCCTGTAATCCCAGCACTTTGGGAGGACGAGGCCGGTGGATCATGAAGTCAGGAGTTCAAGACCAGCCTGGCCAACATGGTGAAACCCCGTCTCCACTAAAAATACAAAAATTAGCTGGGCATGGTGGCACACACCTGTAGTCTCAGCTACTTGGGAGGCTGAGACAGGAGAATTGCTTGAACCTGGGAGGTGGAGGTTGCAGTGAGCCAAGATGGTGCCACTGCACTCCAACCTGGGCAATAGAGCGAGACTCATCTCAAAAAGAAAGAAAGAAAGAGAGAGAGAGAGAAAGAAAGAAAGAGAAAGAAAGAAAAAAGAGAAGAGAAGAAAAGGAATAAGAATCAGGGGTAGGTAGAGCTACTGCGTGAAAGTCCACAAACCACTGCTGCTGAGATTCCTGTAGCTGTCTTTGTCCCCACCCTCGTCCATCTTGAAATATGCTTTTTCCCTGCAGATTTTATTGTATCTGCAGAAAATGTATACAGAAAAGTATACATTTTCTGCAGATTCAATAAAATATCTTCAACATCCTTTCATTGAATTCCCACGTTTTGTTTAATCTTGTACGAGTGGATTCCTCTTCCCTGCAACCCAATAAAACCTTTCATGCTGCTGTAAGGAGACGGAGATTTAAAACATCCCAAGGGCTTGTCTTCCTTCGTGGTGATTCAAAATGGCGACAGACAACAGAGGCGATAACGATGCCCGTAGCTCTGAGAAACATAAAAGACGTCTGTTGTTCACACTTGCTATTATTTATACCTCGACTCCTCAGACAACCTGTCCGGTCAGGAACCATTATTTCAGTTATCTCTGGTCCTAGTAGAGTTTTGTCTTCAGGTCTTACATATGCCTTTGCTAACCTGTATTTGTTTCTCCATTTTAAACATGCTTTCCTCCCACAGACCCTGTTTAATTTCATCAGTAACCTATTCAAAGGCAAAACTCTTCTTAAAGGAAAGGAAACATTGATAACAACATGTAGGAATCCTATCTATATGTAGCCCAGATGTATTGATTCATTTTAAACCTTTAAAAGTATCTCGGTTTCTGCACATCTGCTCTGGATTCATTATTTATCTCTGTGCCAATCCTTTTCTGTTACTGAACCAGGGCAACATCCACCCGGTTGCCTAAGTGAAAAATCTGGGCATCTCTTTGCTTCTTTCCTCTACTCTGACAGTCACACCCATTGAGTTCATCCGCCATTCTGCCTGCTAAATATTTCCCAAATCTACCTACTGCCTCCCTGAATTCTCACCACCACCACTGTAGTTAAGCTGCCATGGTCTTTCTCCAAGATGACTAAAATTCTTTTCCAATTTTCTCCCTGATTACATGCTTAGCCCTTCCACGCTACTCATCTTTCCAGACACAAACTGATCATATTTATTATTTCACCTCCTCTACATCTTGGCTGCCACATCAGTCACGCCTTAAAACTCATTGTTACTGAACACTGTCCCATGTGCAAACACCACAGATGCCAGCTTCCTACATTTCTCTCTTTCTTTCTCTTTCTTTCTTTCCTTCTTTCTTTTTCTTTCTTTCTCTTATTTCCTTTCTTTCTTTCCTTCTTTCTCTCTCCTTCTTTCTTCCTTCCTTCCTTTCTCTTTCTTTCTTTTTTTGAGTTTCACTCTGTCACCCAGGCTGGAGTGCAATGGTGCAGTCTCGGCTCACTGCAACTGCCGCCTCCCATGTTCCAGCAATTCTTCTGCCTCAGCATCGCAAGTAGCTGGGATTACAGACACCTGCCACCACACCCAGCTAATTTTTTTGTATTTTTAGTAGAGTTGGGGTTTCACCATGTTGGTCAGGCTGGTCTTGAACTCATGACCTCAGGTTATGCACTGGCCTTGGCCTCCGAAAGTGCTAGGATTACAGGAGTGAGCCACCGCACCTGATTATTGTTATTATTTTTAAGATGGAATCTCACTCTGTCTCCCAGGCTGGAGTGCAGTGGTGCAATCTTGGCTCACGGGAAGCTCCATCTCCTGGGTTCAAGTGATCCTCCTGCCTCAGCCTCCACAGTAGCTGGGATTACAGGCATGCACTACCACATCCACCTATTTTTTTTTTTTTTTTTTTTTTTTTTTTTTGTATTTTTAGTAGATTTGGGTTTCACCATGTTGGTCAGGCTGGTCTCAAACTCCTGACCTCAAATGATCTACCGCCTCAGCCTCCCAAATTGCTGGGATTACAGGCCTGAGCCACACGCCCAGCCCCAATTCTTACTTTGTGGCTGCAAACTCAATTCATTTTGAAGGCAACTAACTCTAATACAATAACTCTTCAGCTTCACTGTGACTCTAATCCATTTACACTGTCACTTTCCCCCACATTCAGTAGTCCCCTTCTCTTTCACTGCCATTATTATTCTGCTTAGATTTTGTGGTCCATCATTTGCAGTTACCTGCTTCCATATGCCATCTATTCAATGTTCTTGTCTCCTTTTCTCTCTCCACCATACTTTCCGGGCAAAACCCAGCCCTGAATGCAGTAAGGGGCTAAACACCTGAGCAGCTAAAAACCACAACAGAGAAAAACAAAAACCCAAGAGAATGGTTTTACATCCTATGACTTTTCCTATTGAAATTGCTTTTCCACTCTCAAAGGTGTCATGCAAACTTACAAGTCTGTTATAAAGATTAAGAGTTAATATAGGCGAAATGATTAACATATTACCTGGCGCATGAGAAGCACTTAATGCATATTGACTACTGTTGCTGTTAATATGATTATTTTTGTCATTATTATCATCACCTTTAACCCAACCTATTCTTAGCTGATGATCTCACCTCTTACTGAATTCAGAAACCGGAAAACTTCAGATGAAAACTCCGTAATGTTGCTGTAATCTTTGCAGCAAATCTGCAAATCTCCTAATATCTCTATCTATCTTTGCATTCTTTTCTCTGAGAAAGTATTTCTTATTTTCCCAAGGTTGAGTCCTTAACATGTGATCTCAATCTTATATACTTTTTCTTTCATAAAACTTTTACATTTTTCCACTTTTTTTTCTCTCTTGTACCACACATAAAATACTAGTCATCATCTGAACTAAAGTGTAACACCACATCTTCAGGACAATCCCTTAAGTCAAAAATGTAAAGCATATTCCATAAAATGGTGTTGGGAGTCTGGCCTGTAGATGGGGGAAGGACTTGGTCTGGGAGGAAAATAATCATTACTTGCTTCAAAAAAAAGTGAGAAATCCTATAATTAAAGTCCTAGTTGATTCACATATTTGTATCCTGAAAGCCATTTCCTCCAGAGTTGTGATTCATTATCCTAAAGCAGGTTATCTCTGGTGCTTGCATGTCTAAAAGTGTAAGAAGCATCCTGACAGAAAGGCTGGCTAATTACATTAGGCATCATGATCTTTAATTAGATCAATAGGAGAAGAGCATCAGTAAACATCTTGAGAAGCTTTTGCTACATTGGCTGGGCCCTCCAAGGATCCCCAGCATCAATACTAATCCATAAGAAAGTGTTCAGAAAAAACACGGTGGATTAACAACGAGAGAAAGGATAATTTGGATAAAATTAATCATTGTTGTCACAGGACAAAAGCAAAAATTGGCTTAGCAAATGATTTCAGAGCATTAAAGACCATGCCCTTCTCTGCCACAGCCTCAGGGCTACTCTCAGTTTCCCAACCCATGGCTGTGCTGGCTGAGACAAATGACAGTTTCATCACCAATGTATACTATTCTCCAAGGGAAAACCCTGGGATTATTTTACTTATAATGAAATCACCCAAGAAACCCGCTGAGTTTGAATCACAGGGCAGAATCAAAGCTTTTCTTACTCCTGACTTTGTGGAGGATAAGGGTGGAGAGTGATGGGATTAGAGACCCAGCCAGTAGGTCTGTATTTGGCCGTCATTTAGATCTTGGTTTTGTAACAAATTCATCTACAAAAGGTTTGTGTGTAGACAGGAATGGGGGATGGAAGTTACCATGTATCAGGAATGGTTCCAAGTGCTACAAACTTGTTTTTTCCCATCATTCTCTTCTTCTTCTTCTTCTTCTTCTTTTTTTTTTTTTTAACCTCTTCTTCCTTCTTCCTCCTGTATGCCCTTTTCTTATCCCTGAGGGTTTTCTAAAGTTGTGGCAGAATTCAAAATGATTTTCTAAAGATCAGATCCTTGCAATATGTGTACGCACAGTGCGTCTGCCACCAAATGGAATAACATGGTAATAATATTGATGATAATAACAGTAGAAATGATCATAGTGGCAACAATAATGACACAATGGCCCTAGGTACTGAGTTCATACCATTTGCCAGGCATGATGACAAGCACTTGCAATAGATGCTGTTATCGCTCCCATTTTTTAGGTGGAGAAACTGAAGGCACAGCAAGGTGAATGTATATGCCCCAAATCTCACAACCAGTAAATGACAGAATCCAAGTTCAAGCCCATGAAACATGCTTCCAAATCCTATGTTCTTGGTCATTACACTATAGTAGAGACCTCAAAGGAGGATTTGTCCTCTTGGTTTCTCTCACCAGGAAAAAGCTAAGCTAAGTCAATCTGTTCATTCTACAGGTAGAGAAAACTGAGTCTCCAAGAGCCTGCAATATTCCCCATGTATGTAGAATTGGAAAGAAGTAGAGGGAGGCCAGCCCAGAGTAATTCCAAAATTTTTGAGTAAATCTCTGCTGTGACTTGTTTAGTGGGTCACCCAGCTGCTTGCATGGATCCATTAAATTTTTTTTTTAACTTTTATTTTAAGTTCAGGGTACAATTGCAGGTTTGTTATGTAGTCAAACTTGTGTCATGGGAGTTTATTGTACAGATCATTTCATCACCCAGGTATTAAGCCTAGTACCCATTAGTTATTTTTCCTGATCCTCTCCCTCCTCCCCACCCTCCACCCTCCAAAAGGCCCCAGTGTGTGCTGTTCCCCTTTATGTGTCCATGTGTTCTCATCATTTAACTCCCACTTATAAATGAGAACACGTGGTATTTGGTTTTCTGTTCCTGTATTAGTTTGCTAAGGATAATGGCTTCCAGCTCCATCCAAGTCCCTGCAAAGGACATAATTATGTTCTTTTTTATTGCTGCATAGTATTCCTTGGTGTACATGTACCATATTGTATTAATCCAGTCTATTATTGATGAACATTTAGGTTGATTTCATGTCTTTGCTATTGTGAATAGTGCTTCAGTGAACATACATGTGCATGTGCCTTTATAATAGAATGATTTATATTCTATTATACCCAGTAATGGGACTGCTGGGTCAAATAGTATTTCTGTCTTTAGGTCTTTCAGGAATAACTACAATGTCTTCCACAATGGCTGAAGTAATTTACACTTCCATCAACAGCATATAAGTGTTACTTTTACTCTGCAACCTCACCAGCATCCGTTACTTTTTGACTTTTAATAACAGTCATTCTGACTGTTGTTAGAAGATATCTTATTGTGGTTTTGATTTGCATTTCTCTAATGATCAGTGACATTGAGCTTGTTTTCATATGATCATTGGCCTCATATATGTCTTCTTTTGAAAAGAGTTCATTCAGGTCTTTTGCCCAATTCTTTATGGGTTTTTTTCCTGTAAAAAAATTTTTTTTAAATTTCTATAAGTTTAAGGGGTACAAGTGCAGCTTTGTTACACGGATATATTGCATAGTGGTAAAGTCTGGGCTTCTGGTGTAACCATCACCCGAGTAATGTATATTGTACCCACTCAGTAATTTTTTATCCCTCATCCTTCTTGCACTTTCCCACCCTTTTTAAAGGTATTTTTAAGGGTCTCCATTGTCTGTCCTCCCACACTCCATGTCCATGTATGTGCATTATTTGGCTTCCCCTTCTAAGTGAGAACATGTGGTATTTGACTTTCTGTTTCTGAGTTATTTCACTGAAGATAATGGCATTCAGTTTCATGTAAGTTATTGCAAAAGCTTAAATCAGCTGTGATGCCACCAGATATTCATGGGTTACAGACCTCTACAGCTTTATAGAGCACCTGATGGTCAAGGTCTCAGGCAAAACTGGGTTTCCTGAAGGCTAGGCCAGACTTGGTGGTCTCTGAATCAACTGCATCAGTGTCGACTGAAAACAGCTCTTCTATTAAATGTGGTAATTTTTGACAATTCATTTGGAATAGGATTATGAAAGGTACTTTTGACCCTTGTTGTTGGCTTTCACAAAGAATGTCAAGAACAAAAAAATTGAGATAATAATAGTCTCCCACTCATGGCATGTTATCA
The DNA here is from genome assembly GCA_036589455.1 of Ateles fusciceps. Classification (NCBI taxonomy): domain Eukaryota; kingdom Metazoa; phylum Chordata; class Mammalia; order Primates; family Atelidae; genus Ateles; species Ateles fusciceps. Next base: position 2,505,730 of record JAZHEH010002991.1, on the reverse strand, counting down.
TTCTTAGTGTTAAAAGTCTCTTTTATTTTATTATTTATTTTTTTGTTTGTATACAATTTTTTTCTCAAATAACTAAAAATAGGACTACTATTCAATCCAGCAGTTGAGTTGTATCTACTCAAAGGAAAAGTAACCATTCTATTTTATTATTGTTATTTCCCCTTTTCCCCTACCAGGTATACACACCAGTGCACTTAATATATATATCCTGCAAGTCACCTTCCATGTTTTATAATCATTTAACGTATACCTGCACCCTTAAAAATTATGGTGGTGCTTGTGTGTGTATGTTCTTAATTCGCATAAATAGTATTGTGCTATAAATCCCAACCTGTTTCTTACCATTCTTCCTTCACACTGGATTTTTGAGATTTACTCACATTTGTTCTGTGTAATGCAGCACATTGGTCTCCAGTTTTCTGGCCATCTTTTATTCTCTACCTTCATTCATTGACTCAAAAACAACCAAAGGAAAACTATATCGTACTTATGTAGTTTCTTTTTAGTTCTTTTCCTGAAAATGTGAGAAAATATAATGTCAGGGATGCATTTTTTATTTCAACCAAAGAAAAGGAGGTAAAAATGGCCATTTCTGAACACTTGCTCAATCACTTTTTTGAGCGCCATGTCAGATATAGTATACTCATTTAATTCTTAAACCAATCCTATGAGGCAGAGAACATTATCTCCATTTTATCAGATGAGGATCCAGGGAACGTATCCTCAGTATAAAGGCTCCATATCTTACTTGCGCACTCAGGTATTTTAGGAGGCAGAGGTAGGACTCAAATACATCTTTTCTTGAGTCCATCCATAATCCAATTCCAAGTAAAATCACTCAGTGCAAGGCCAGTACCCACATAGGCTCATAGAAATCCTGCACCTAAATGTCTTTCTCTTTCAGGGCATAGTGCAGAGACAATGTTTTTTTAGAGGTGGTGAAAAAGGAAACCAGAGGACTTTTTTCAGAAGAGCATTGCATTTCTGAACAAAGAAAAAAATACTAAAGTGAACTTGGTTCAACTAAAATTCTGGAAGATATTATCCATGAATGATGTAATTTAGTTTTCAGGGGCCACTGATTGATTTAAAAACACTGGGTTATTTCTAGAATGAGTGTTGTGTCTGGCCTGTCTTCATTCTCCTGCAGAATTTCTTCTTTTTCTTCACCATCTTTAAGATGTACTATTGTTGCCCAGAGCTCCTCAAATTTTTCTGACAATTGTGGAAGGTGGAATAATGTACCCGCCCCAAAGATGTCCACATCTGAATCCCAAGAACCTGTGACTATGTTACATTATATGGCAAAGAGGAATTAGGATTGCAGATGGAATTAAGATTGCTAATCAGCTGACCGTAAAATAGGAAGATTATCCTGGATTAGTCACATGGGCCTAATGTAATCACATAATCACAAGAGCGAGGCTTGTGTTGGATTTCTAACCCACAGAACTATAAGGTAATATATTTGTGATGTTTTAAGCCACTAAGTCAGTGGTAAGTTGTTATGGCAGCCACAGAAAATTAATACAATAATAATGTTAAGACAGGTTTACTATCCCATATCTAAAATGCTTGACACCCAAAGTGGTTTCAGATTCTGGAATTTTCTTTTTTGATTTTTGAATATTTGCATTGGACTTAACAGTTCGACATCCCTAATCCAAAAATTCAAAATCCAAAATGCTCCAGTGATCATCTCCTTCGAGCACCACATCCATCCACCAAAAGTGTGAAATTTCGGATTACTTCAAATTTTGGATTTTTTTTAATTAGAGAGGTTCAACTTGTATTTCTCACATACTTTTACATGCCAAGAGCTTTGTGCTAAGCATCTCACATGTGTACTATTATTGCCCTTAGTGTATGGTTGAGTAATTTGCCTAAGAACAGCTGGTTATTGGTGGAGCTGATGCCTGGTGCCTGACTCTATAACCAATCAAGCAGCAGCCATTCAGCTGCCACAGTCCCACTTAACCAACCACAGGTAGAGGCTGAATGGCTGATGATTGACAGGATTCTGAATTATGTTAGAGAGAATCTGACTGGTCTTGTTTGAACCATGTGATCAGATCTAGTCCAATCAGAATTTGTTCAGGGAAGTGGGATCCTGTAGAACAATAATGGAGGTCCGATCTGCCTCTGTAGTTTGAAAGGGCCAGAGAAGAGGAAGATTCATGAAACAACTTGTCTTCTTACCACAAGCTGGCTGTTACAGAATTTCCTCATTTGTATACTTTGTGGCCTCACCAGCTTCTTTTCTCCTTGAGCTCTCCATTTGCCGTGGACTAACATCCTCCTTTGCCGGGTGGGTAGCTTAGTGGCCCACAGAGTAATTTTCAAACACTGTTCCCTCATGCACACACCCACTTTTGACATTTGTTCATTGAAATTACCAAGCTGGTGTGTCTGTTCTGTTCTCTAGCCTGATAAGGGGCTCTTTGTAACCAAGGAAATAGATCTGTTTTTGAACCAAAGAGACAGATAAGAGGCATGTAATTCCCATCTAGGATCTTTATATAGCAAATATCAACTCCCTTTGTTCTGTTACTTCCCACTAACAAAATGCCAATGAGGTTTGCAAGGCAGCATCGGTTTAGATTTTCCTGTTGACTGATAATCAGTATGTCTTAATCAGCCACAGTGTTAACACATGGTGACTTGCTTGGTGGACAAGGGTGTCATAGAGGCATATGTAAAAAGGTTACAATATGTAAAAAGACCAAGCTCTTTAAACCCAGAGGCAGCTCTGGGTTTTTCAGACGATATTAAAAACTTGCCTAAATAATGAGAGTAGTTGAAGTGATAGGGAACAGACTCTAGAGATGTGTATGTGACTTTGCTGGGTAAGCACCAGCTCTCTGAAGGTCAAGTGCCAGGTTCCTGAGAACACAGGTATACAAAGAGAAGGAGGGGGTGCTGGGAGCTCTAGTACCACACAGAGCCACTGCTGCACTCACGAATCCATTGACAGTTATAGCATTTCTGTTGCAACAAGTACACTTTGAGTTAGTATGATTAGACTTTCAATTCCAAGTTGCACATCTTTCCACATTTTACCATTACTGAAAGCATGAAACAACTGACAGTTGCTGGGTACATTTATTTTTGTGTTTTTCTTCTAGAAAGGTGCTATTAAATCAGTGATGTGTCTTACAAATATGGCATCTTAGAATCAGGAAGACGTAGTAATACATTTCATGTAGGGATGATTACTTTTGTTTAGATAGTAACAGATAAAGAGCGCAGATCTTTATCTGGTCTGGAAGGGAGGGTCTAGGTTACATATGTAAAAAGGCCAAGCTCTTTAAAAGACATGTAGAAGTTAGGAGGTCCATTATTTTTACCAGAGTTCTCCGAAGGGCCCCTGTGGCGGTTAATTTTAGGTCTCAGACTGACTGGATTAGGGGATACCCAAATACCTGGTAAGGTATTATTTCTGGGTGTGTCTGTGCATGTGTTTTGGGAAAAGATTGGCATTTGAATCAGTGGACTGAGTAAGGAAGCTCTGCCCTCGGCATGGGGGCCACCATCCAATCAGCTGAGGACCTGGATAGAACAAGAAGGCAGAGGAAGAGTGAATCTGTTTTCTCTGTCTTCTAGAGCTGGAACACCCTTCTTCTCCTGCCTTTGGACATCAGAATTCCAGATTCCCTGGCATTCAGCCTTTAAGACTTACACCGGTGGCCCCCTGGGTTCTCGGGGTTGTGGCCTCAGATTGAGAGTTACACCATCACCTTCCTTCGTTCTGAGGCTGTTTGATTTGCACTGAGCAATGCTACTGGCCTCCCTGTATCTCCAGCCTGCAGACTGCCTTCTGTGAGATTTTAGCCTCCGTAATCACATGAGCCAATTCCCCCTAACAAATCACTTCTGATATCTTTCTCTCTATATATATCTTATGGGTTTTGTCTCTGTAGAGAACCCTGACTAATACAGCTTCTAAACTGATAAATGCTGATAGGCCTGTTGAGTTGAGATTGCTTCCTGTCCAGTTTCAGGACTCCATCCTCTGAAAGCCACCCTTGGGATCTTCAGATGAGAGCCTCTGTATGCTAATTGCAGACATGCTTTGCAGAAGTGGGTTCTTTCCAGTTGCGCTTTTGGGCCTCAGAGGCCTAAGTTCCTGGAAGACACCCCCAAGCTCCTGTTCTCATTTTTGCAAAGAAAGAGTGAGGAAAAAGCTGAGCCCTGGGGTCTTAATTCTGAATGGCTTGTTGAATGGCTGACTTTAAGATTTTGTTCCTTATTACACAGAAACCCTCTTTATTCTTCAAAAGAGGCTGTGGTGAAGTCAGAGTAAGTAGGACTTAATCTTACAATGCAACCTGGCTGTTTCAGGGAACATGAAGCCCGCAATATCTTCTACCAATAGTACGTCCTGGAAAAGGCTTGCAGATTTTTCCCCCACAGTAAATATGGCTGCCATCTATTGGGCACTGATGGGCAGGCACTGTGCTAAATTCTTTATGTGAATAAACTTTTATATGAATTGTCTCATTTTTTCATAATAATCCCCATCATACAGGTGAGGAAACTGAGAAACAGAGACCTTTCTCAAAATCACACAGCAAAAAGTGGCAGAGCCAAGACTCAAACCCAGATCTCTGTCACTTCAAAGCCCAGTCTCTTAGTCTCTTACCCACACTGCCTGTCACAAACCACTTGTCCTTCTCTGTCCCAAAGCCACCCAGACAAACAGCATTAAAGCTACCAGGGCAAGCTCCCAGGTAAACATATTCTTCTGTATAACATGGTTTTCTACCCTTCAGTTCATGGACTGGTGGGTGGCAGAAAAGGCAGAGGAGATAACAGACAAGTGCAACACACTATGAATAGTGGAAGGATGAACTGAGGATTGTCAACTTGAAAAGGAGGTTGAACATGCAAAGGAAGGAAGCCAGGACAGTTGCACAGGCATCTGTCCCATTTCCCCCACCCAACCCCTGCCATTTTCCTCCCAGGCTGTGATGAATCTGAGGAAGATAAATACTTGCCCAGGTTACTGTTTATTTCCTTAGAACTAGGGAAGACTGCATCTACCCTTCTTTCACTTGGAAAAATCACTGTGTTAGGATAATTATGAGTCATTTTTGATCTGTCTCTATATCTGCAAAGCATAAATAGCGTCAGCTGTTGAGGTCTGATTGCTCGATATTTCAGGTTTATATTTTGAATAACGCAAGGCTTGGTTGCTAATACCAGTAAATAATTTACTCTAGTGTGAAATATGAGCTCCAGGCAAGAAACATGAGATCAAACACGGGAAACTGCAGTATGATAGCAAACACACTGCTATCCAGTGACGGGTTTTTCTAAATTCACTGCTGGAAGACAGAGGGAGAAATGACAACAGGTGGAGCGTCAGCCAAGGTCCTTCTGGCTCCAACCCAAATAGAATGGCTTTGCTGACATCAAAGAAGGCTGGAGAGATGAGTATCAATTTGAGCATGGAGAGAAGACGTGATAGCTGAAGGAGGGCTTCCTCAGCTTCTAACACCAAAACATTTCTCCCTCCATCCCAAGTCCTTGGTCATGCCAAGCTCAGTAGCAATGCCAACTTCTCATATCTCCTTTAAAAATCGTTCTGAGCCACTGGAGTGTGGAATAGATGGAGAACAGAGTGCATGGCCTGATTTCTTTGATTTCATAAAATCTGGGGCAGAAATAAAAATTAACAAAAGCAGTTTATTTTAATATGAGAGTTTATTTGATGCTTTTGTTATGACATTAAGTGAAAAGGCGGGATTTTCAATGCAGCTGTAGTATGATCACAATGAAGTTCAAGTCAACAGCAAAATTTCTGGAGTGAGCAAAACCAACAATAAATGCGTTAATGCATTATCAGTGGTTGCCACAGGGAGAAGGGAGCATAGCTATATCCAGCACTTCCTTGTTACAATATAAGCAGGGTCCCAGTGGAAATGTAGGGGTTGCTGTGTTGTCCTTAAGATTGTTCTGGAAAGTAACAGTATGCTTCTGTGATGGGTAGGACCTCCCTTGAAAAGGAGAATCTTCCTTCGGCCAGCAAGTTTTTGTTAAGTGGAAAGGGTAGCAATTGGCCCTCACTACTCGCTACTTGATTGGTAGTGACTATCTGGGATACTGGGGTGAGAAGGATTCTGAAATCAAGGGACTAAAAGACCTGATTGATTAGTGATGTCTACCTGGGAGCAAGGGGTGCTATATTTGACATCTGGATTTTGAGTAAGACATCTGTATTCAAATCCTGGTTTAAAAAGCATGGGATTTTGAACTTTAAAAAGTCTCTCTTCTAATGCTATCCCCTCCCCCTCACCCCCAACCTCCCAACAGGCTCTGATGTGTGAGGTTCCCTTCCCTGTGTCCATGTGTTCTCTCTCATTTTCTTTGATCAGCTACCTAATCTGTTACCAACCTAAGGGGATTACATAACATAATCCATGAGGATGTTGCTGGCATAAGTAAATGCTCAATACAATTCCTCTGTCTCTTCCCATTTCCTTCCCTTTCCTTTTCATTCTTCAAGACCCAAAGACCGTAAGAGAGTTTTATTCTCTTTCAGAACTCTCGCTAATACATTCAGCATAATCATAAGTGCTTCAAACCAACCAGTGGAAGGCCTCCGGATAGAGAAAGATGGAAACCCCCTCTCTGCCTTATGCCTGACCAACATAAACTGTTGAGAGTTATGAGTTCCAGACATCAACAGCTGCTGTAATAACCTTTCTCTTTGCTGTTTTTAGCACAGTCATAAAAAGATGAACATGATATGATTGACAAGCCTAGAAGACAGGTTGTTTTAGGAGCAAATAGTGTTAGAAGGACCTGCCAGAATGAGGAAAACAGAAAAAAGACTTCAATACACTGTGTACAACACTAAGCTTAGCAGATTACTAATGGAAATTTTGGAATACCTCCTCAGAGGCCAGAAGCCCAGAAATTAAATAGCTCTGTATTCCTGAAGGTAAAGAATTTCTTGATTAGGCTGAGGGATGCAGTTCCCATCCATTGGACTTCAACTGGAGGAGAATTTCCAGTTTTAGATTCTCCATGACTCCTGTTTTCCTCTTTGTTCTGTAGATTGATCCACTCTTTTTTAAAAAATGTATATTTTTAGATCCTGGTCTGCGGAACAATAAATCAGCAAAATTCCAATAATTAATACTGGGGGAGAATCAACTTATTAATACTGTTGCCATTTTCATTTTAATAATTTTTTGCAGGGGGGAGCCGAGGTGGGAGGATCATTTGAGGTTAGGAGTTCAAAACCAGCCTGGCCAGCATGGGGAAACGTGTCTCTACTAAAAATACAAAAATTAGCCAGGTGTGGTGGTGGGCACCTGTAATCCCAGCTACTTGGGGGGCTGAGGCAGGATAATTGCTTGAGCCGGGGAGGCGTAGGTTGCAGTGAGCAGAGATCGTGCCACTGCACTCCAGCCTGGATAACAGAGCAAGACTCCATCTCAGAAAAATAAATAAATAAATAATATCATATATATATATATATATTTTTTTTGCTCAGAACTGGCAGCATGGTAGGTGGGAAAGCTGTGTAAGTGTAGGATTCTGTATAATATCAGTGAAAACTCCAGTTTACCACCTTACTTTCACCTCTCTGCTACTCAGGTCCTCATATGTCAAATGACACTACAGGTATTTACACATTTCAGGAGTTTGATAAGATCTGAAGTTTATGAGTCACTTCTTTTTTTCTAGCAGATGTGGTTGGTGCCAGTGTCACTTTCCTTGTGTGAAGCAGATTCACTGTGCACTGGTTACCAACTTGTGTGAGTGTGGTGATACAGACACCCACACACATCACATTAGTTAAAGTGAATTCATTTTTTGCAGATAGGCAGCAAGGGCTGATAAAAGCCTAGGATTCATGTTAAGCTGGTCCCCCAAGGCTCAAGAAAGCTGCTCAGTGTGGACAAAGTTTCATCTGTGTAGCTTGCACCATAGCTGACTTCTGCAGGATTCTGTGTGTCTCGAGCACTGAATGTGGGGGAGCAGAGAAGGGATTCCTGCCGCTGAGGCTGACTTTACAGGGAGGGGCCTGAGGCCCAGGGTGCTGACCTTACAGGGAGGGGCCTGAGGTGGGATGGGTGTTGCTGACCTTACAGGGTGGGGCCTGAGGCAGGATGGGGGCTGCTGACCTTACAGGGAGGGGCCTGAGGTGGCAGGGGTGGGGTGGGGTGGGGGGTGAGGTGGGGTAAGCTGCTATTCCCCTCTCTGTGCCCCGGTGTGGAGCTGGTGACTGGAGAATGGGAATTCTTACTTTTGGGGAAAGACTGTGTGAGGTAACAGTGGGTGCTAGGTACTTTGAAGACCTGGTTCATAGCAAAAATTTATTCATTTAATCCACTGTATTGAGGTGTACTTTACGGACAATGAAACGCACATGTTCGAGGGGGCAGTTTGATACGTTTTGGTGGATGCTCTCACCACTGTAACCTCACAATCAGGATATGACTATTTTCTTCACACCGAAAGATTTCTCAGGCCCCTGGGTGCTAAATCTGCTCACTCTCAGCTCCTGGCAGCCATGGGTCTATTCTGCAAGGAAGCTGGGCCTTGTCTTCTGTAGGACTTTGTGGACGTGGCCCACATGGGGTGGTACCTGGGCTGGCTCCTCCACTCGGCTCTTGGGAGTCACCATGGTGCTCAGTGAGTGTTGTGAGTGGATCCTGTCCTTCGCCGAGCTGTGTCCTGTTGCACAGAGGTGCCACTGTGTGTGTCCATTCACCTGCTGAGGGACACCTGGGCTATTTTGCGTCTTCACCACGAAGTATAAGCTGCTATCCATATTTTTCGTAAGTCTGGGTGGGAACACGTTCTTATGTCTCTTGGAGAAGCAACTGGAAGTGGGACAGGTGGGTTGTAGGTGACATACACTGTCTAACTGTGCAGGAAGCTACCAAATTGTTCTCCAAGTGACTGCTCCACTTGACCTTCCCCGCCAGCAGAGCACGAGGGTTCTGGTGCCTCCCGTCCTCAGCAGCTCTTGTGTGGTCGGCATTTGTGTTTGTAATTTTAGCCTTTCTATTAGGTGCATTGTGCTTCAGTGCGCGTCTCCATGCAGATGAACGGTGTGAACTGTCGCTTCGTGTAGTCATTGGCCATGTGCGTGTGTTCTTTGGTGAATGAAGTGTCTGTTGGAAGTTGGGGTATCTGCATCAGGTTGTTTGTCATATTATTACTGGGTGATGAGTTCCTTGTATATTCTAGATCCACATCTCTTGCCAGGTGCACGCGTCGCACATGGTTACACCTGCTAAGCCTCTTGCTTTCTCATTCTGTTGAGTGCATCTTTCAAACATTTTTAACTGTGATAAAGTCTGACTGATAAAGCCATGGGTCTATTCCGCAAGGAAGCTGGGCGTTGCAGAATAGATAAAATATTTTATTTTATTGTAAATAACTTTCTCATTCTTGATATTGTTATTTTGTGTTTTCCTCCTCTTATTTCCTGCTCATTGCAGCTAGAGATTTATCAATTGTATTGATATTCTCAAAGAACCAGATTTTGGGTTCATCAATTTTTTCTATTGTTTTTCTGTTTTCTGTGTCATTGATTTTTGCTCTGATCTTTATTATTCACTTTATTTCTGCTTGCTCTGAATTTAATTTGCTCTTTTTTTTTTCCTGCTTTCCTGCAGTGACAGCTGAGCTCATGGATGGGAGGCATCTTCCTTTGCTAAACAGGCATTTTCCATCATGCACATCCTACCCTTCTCACCCTCCTCTCCTGAGACCCCAGGTGCTTGTGGCCACGTGTGTGATGGGCTCCCACCAGTCCTGGGACTCTGTGTGCATGTGGCCACAAGCATGACGGGGTCGCACCGAGTCCCAAGACCCCACGTGCATGTGGCCACCTGTGTGGTGGGGCTGCCACCAGTCCTGAGACCCTGCGTGTGTGTGACCACATGTGTGATGGGCTCCCACCAGTCCTGAGATGCTGTGTGCGTGTGACCACGTGTGTGACAGGGTTCCACCAGTCCCTGGGGCTCTGTCCCTCATTGGAAGAGGGCATGAGATGCTTTGCCTCTGTTGGCGGAGGAGACCCATGTGTCCCCCAGGTGGTCGGAGCACTCAGCACTGGGCACTGTGCCAGATGGTTTCACTGCTGGATAAACGTGTTTCCAAAAGCATCTTTAGCCCATTACATCCAATTGCCCATGATCTGTGTAAGAACTTGTTATGTTATTTTTTAATGCTAATGAAGCCCTTAAAAATTAGATGGGGCATCAGAGGAGGGATCTCCCATTCTCACGAGGCCTGAGACCCACGCCACGCTCCCCATCATGGGAGCTGCATACCCCCCATGGCTGGCGCTCCTTGTCACAGCTGCTGAGGCCCTCCTGCCCCTAGATTCCTGGTGCTACCTCCTTGGGGGTGCTCCTGACACGGCAGCATCCCCCACCCATCCTCTTGAAAGCCTCCCTCATTCTCACCTCCTGCTTCTGTTTCCTGCTGCAGCGGTGGTAAGGGTCCTTGCAGGTGCTCACCGTGTGCCTCCCCTGGCGCAGGCCTGGCAGCAAACTCGGTCCCCCCTCAACCTCTGATGAAAAAAGGGGTGAGGCCTGGGTCTCGGCAGCTCACCCAGCCCTTAAACTTGCTGTGGCCCCAGGACTGACCAGGCTGGACAGCCAGCCACACTGACTATCACCACCAGGGACCATAATCGCCAAGGAAACATTCCCACATGGGAATTTCCACTTTGATCCAGACCCAAATAAAGATCCAAAGAAAGAATATGCAGGAAATGTGTGCATGTTCTGGGGGGGACTCCCATTCTCTGCTCGAAAGTGGAATGGTTTATGATTAAAGGAAACGCAGGCAGCCTGGAGCCCCTCGTGTCCAACCTGGATGGAGTCCACCTGGGGCCAGCAGCAGACCCTGTCTCTTTAATCACAGAAGGTTGTGTGGGCTGCAGCTGGGCACCTGTTTCCTCAGTGAGTGTCCCAGCGAGAAGCCAGGCAAGGCTGCAGGCAGTCAGCGAAGCACCCAGGTCCTGGTAGGCCCACCACCCTGTGGCTCCTGACCCACTTTCTTTGGGTGGAAAGAGGTGGTTGGGGAGGTGTAGAGGCCCTGACTGAGGTGCAGCTGGCTTCTCGAGCTGTGGTGTGTGCTGGGAGCTGCTGGAGGTGGGGAGGTGAGGTTTCTTCTTGCTGTTTCCATCACAGTCATCTTCCTGTGACCTGCAAGCCCGAGATCATGTTGCCTGGGACAACCTTGCCTGGCACTCACGTTCCCATGTTGGTGGGCCCCGTAGCCAAGAGGAGGGCACAGAACACACACACACCAGGTACTGCCCCTGGGAGGGCTGTGGGCTCCACAGGCTGCCGCGTCCATTCTGCAGAACCAAGGCCCCAGCACCTGCCAGGCTGGCACGTGGCTGTGTGCACCTCGCCCAAGGCCTCATAAATCAGCAGTGCCCTGTCTTAGAAACCAGGCACTCACCACCCCTCCCAGGATCTAAAACTGCAGCCACAGCCACAGGCATCTTTGCTCTGCTCCAGGAAAGCTGACTGGCTTCTTTCAGGGCTTGGGTGACCCTGTCTTGCCCTTTCAGTGTAACTGAAAGCCGGGCTGTGGCCGTGCACGCCCTGCTGCGGCCTGAATGTTGGCATCCTCCAGATTCATCTGCTGAAGCCCTGACCCCTGAGGTGATGGTGGGGCTTTGGGGAGGCCCATTAGAGCATGAGGTCAGAGCCCCCATGAATGGGGGGCCCTCATGAAAGAGCCTGGGGCCTCCTCTGCCCCTTCCCCTCACGAGGACACACTGAAGGCGCAGCGTCTGTGACGAATGGGGAGTCCGTGAGGAATGCCGCGTCTGTGAGGAACGGGGTGTCTGTGACGGTCTGTGAGAAACGGGGCATCTGTGAGGAATGGGGAGTCTGTGAGGGTCTGTGAGGAACACGGGGTCAGTGAGGAACAGGTCATCTGTTATGAACGGTGTCTGTGAGGAATGGGGTGTCTGTGAGGAATGGGATGTCTATTGGGATCTGTGAGGAACGTGGGGTCTGTGAGGAATGATGCATCTGTGAGGAGCACAGGGTCTGTGAGGAATGTGAGGTCTGTGAGGAGCAAGGCATCTGTGATGAAAGGGACATCTCTGAGGAACGGGGCTTCTGTGAGGAGCGGAGCGTCTGTAAGGAACCTGGCATCTGTGAGGAACGGTGTGTCTGTAAGGAACACGGAATTTGTGAGGAACGCGGGGCTTGTGAGGAATAGGGCATCCGTGAGAAAGGGACATCTGTGAGGGTCTCTGAGGAACGAGGCTTCTGTGAGGACCTGTCAGGAAATGGCCATCTGTGAGTAACAGGGCATCTGTGAGGGTCTGTGAGGAACAAGGCATCTGTGAGGAACGTGGGCTCTGTGATGAACATAGGATCTGTGAAGAGCAAGGTGTCCCTGAGGAACAGGGTGTCAGTGAGGGTCTGTGAGGAACAGGGTGTCTGTGAGGGTCAGTGAGGAATGCGGGGTCAGTGAGGAATGTGGGGTCTGTGAGGAACACTGGGTCTGTGAGGAACAAGATGTCTCTGAGGAACGGGGCATCTGTGAGGAACAAGGCATCTGTGGGGAATGAGGTGTCTGAGGAACGGAGCATCTGTGAGGAATGCGGGGTCTGAGAGGAACAGGGTGTCTGTGAGGAATGGAGCATCTATGAGGGTCTCTGAGGAACGAGGCATCTGTGAGGACCTGTCAGGAATGGGTCATCTGTGAGTAACGGGGCATCCGTGAGGAAGGCAGGTCTGTGAGGAACAGGGTGTCTGTGAGGGTCTCTGAGGAACGAGGTATCTGTGGGGAACGAGGTGTCTGTGAGGGTCAGTGAGGAAGGCTGGGTCAGTGAGGAATGTGCGGTCTGTGAGGAACACTGGGTCTGTGAGGAACGAGGTGTCTGTGAGGAACGGGGCATCTGTGAGGGTCTGTGAGGAACACGGGGTTTTTGAGGATCTCAGGGTCTGTGAGGAATGGGGTGTCTGTGATGGTCTGAAGGAACAAGGCATCTGTGAGGAATGGGGCATCTCTGAGGAACAAGGCATCTGTGAGAAATGGGGCGTCTGTGAGAAACAGGGCATATGTGAGGAATGCATCTGTGAGGGTCTGTAAGCAAGGCGGGGTCTTTAAAGAACTCAGGGTCTGTGAGGAACGGGGTGTCTCTGAGGAACAGGGCATCTGTGAGGGTCTGTGAGGAATGGGGCATCTGTGAGGGTCTGTAAGGAATGGGGCATCTGTGAGGAACGTGGCGTATGTGAAGAACGGGGTGCCTGTGAGGGTCTATGAGGAATGGGGTGTCTCTGAGGAATGGGGCATCTGTGAGGATTGGAGTGTCTGAGGAATGCAACATCTGTGAGGAACGGGGCATCTGTGAGGAGCGGGGTGTCTATGAGGAATGGGGCATCTGTGAGGAACAGGGTGTCTGTGAGGAACGGGGCATCTGTGAGGAATGGGGCATCTGTGAGGAGCGGGGCATCTGTGAGGAACAAGGTGTCTGTGAGGAACAGGGCATCTGTGAGGAATGGGGCATCTGTGAGGAATGGGGCATCTGTGAGGAGCGGGGCATCTGTGAGGAATGGGGCATCTGTGAGGAACAAGGTGTCTGTGAGGAACGGAGCATCTGTAAGGAACGGGGCATCTGTGAGGAACAGGGCATCTGTGAAGGTCTGTGAGGAACAGGGCATCTGTGAGGAACGGGGCATCTGTGAGGAGCGGGGCATCTGTGAGGAGCGGGGCATCTGTGAGGAATGGGGCATCTGTGAGGAACAAGGTGTCTGTGAGGAACGGAGCATCTGTAAGGAACGGGGCATCTGTGAGGAACAGGGCATCTGTGAAGGTCTGTGAGGAACGGGGCATCTGTGAGGAATGGGGCATCTGTGAGGAATGGGGCATCTGTGAGGAGCGGGGCATCTGTGAGGAGCGGGGCATCTGTGAGGAGCGGGGCATCTGTGAGGAATGGGGCATCTGTGAGGAACAAGGTGTCTGTGAGGAACAGGGCATCTGTGAGGAACGGGGCATCTGTGAGGAACGGGGCATCTGTGAGGAACGGGGCATCTGTGAGGAAGGGGACATCTGTGAGGAACGGGGCATCTGTGAGGGTCTGTGAGGAACGGGGCATCTGTGAGGAATGGGGCATCTGTGAGGAACAAGGTGTCTGTGAGGAACGGGGCATCTGTGAGGAATGGGGCATCTGTGAGGAACAAGGTGTCTGTGAGGAACGGGGCATCTGTGAGGAACGGGGCATCTGTGAGGAACGGGGCATCTGTGAGGGTCTGTGAGGAACGGGGCATCTGTGAGGAATGGGGCATCTGTGAGGAGCGGGGCATCTGTGAGGAGCGGGGCATCTGTGAGGAATGGGGCATCTGTGAGGAACAAGGTGTCTGTGAGGAACGGGGCATCTGTGAGGAATGGGGCATCTTGTGAGGAACAAGGTGTCTGTGAGGAACGGGGCATCTGTGAGGAATGGGGCATCTGTGAGGAACAAGGTGTCTGTGAGGAACGGGGCATCTGTGAGGAATGGGGCATCTGTGAGGAACAAGGTGTCTGTGAGGAACGGAGCATCTGTGAGGGTCTGTGAGGAACAGGGCATCTGTGAGGAACAGGGTGTCTGTGAGGAACGGGGCATCTGTGAGGGTCTGTGAGGAATGGGGCATCTGTGAGGAACAGGGTGTCTGTGAGGAACGGGGCATCTGTGAGGAACGGGGCATCTGTGAGGGTCTGTGAGGAACAGGGCATCTGTGAGGAATGGGGCATCTGTGAGGAACAAGGTGTCTGTGAGGAACGGGGCATCTGTGAGGGTCTGTGAGGAACAGGGCATCTGTGAGGAATGGGGCATCTGTGAGGAACAAGGTGTCTGTGAGGAACGGGGCATCTGTGAGGAACGGGGCATCTGTGAGGAACAAGGTGTCTGTGAGGAACGGGGCATCTGTGAGGAACGGGGCATCTGTGAGGGATCTGTGAGGAACAGGGCATCTGTGAGGAATGGGGCATCTGTGAGGAACAAGGTGTCTGTGAGGAACGGGGCATCTGTGAGGAACGGGGCATCTGTGAGGAACAAGGTGTCTGTGAGGAACGGGGCATCTGTGAGGGTCTGTGAGGAACGGGGCATCTGTGAGGAACGGGGCATCTGTGAGGAACAGGGTATCTGTGAGGAGCGGGGCATCTGTGAGGAATGGGGCATCTGTGAGGAACAAGGTGTCTGTGAGGAACGGGGCATCTGTGAGGAATGGGGCATCTGTGAGGAACAAGGTGTCTGTGAGGAACAGGGCATCTGTGAGGAACGGGGCATCTGTGAGGAACGGGGCATCTGTGAGGGTCTGTGAGGAACAGGGCATCTGTGAGGAATGGGGCATCTGTGAGGAACAAGGTGTCTGTGAGGAACGGGGCATCTGTGAGGGTCTGTGAGGAACGGGGCATCTGTGAGGAGCGGGGCATCTGTGAGGGTCTGTGAGGAACGGGGCATCTGTGAGGAACGGGGCATCTGTGAGGAACGGGGCATCTGTGAGGGTCTGTGAGGAACGGGGGCATCTATGAGGATCTGAGGAATTCGGCGTCTATGAGGAACGGGGTGTCTGTGAGGAACGGGGTGCCTGTGAAGGTCTGTGAGGAATGGGATGTCTCTGAGGAATGGGGTGTCTGTGAGGATTGGGGTGTCTGTGAGGGTCTGTGAGGAACAGGGCATCTGTGAGGAATGGGGCATCTGTGAGGAACAGGGTGTCTGTGAGGAATGGGGCATCTGTGAGGAACGGGGCATCTGTGAGGATGGGATCTGTGAGGAACGGGGCGTCTGTGAGGAACAGGGCATCTGTGAGGGTCTGTGAGGAACGGGGCATCTGTGAGGAATGGGGCATCTGTGAGGAACGGGGCATCTGTGAGGAACAGGGTGTCTGTGAGGAACGGGGCATCTGTGAGGGTCTGTGAGGAATGGGGCATCTGTGAGGAACAGGGTGTCTGTGAGGAACGGGGCATCTGTGAAGGGTCTGTGAGGAACGGGGCATCTGTGAGGGTCTGTGAGGAATGGGGCATCTGTGAGGAACAAGGTGTCTGTGAGGAACAAGGGTCTGTGAGGAACGGGGCATCTGTGAGGAGGCTTGTGAGGAACGGGGCATCTGTGAAGAACGGGGCATCTGTGAGGAATGGAGCATCTGTGAGGAATGGGGCATCTGTGAAGAACGGGGCATCTGTGAGGAACAGGGCATCTGTGAGGGTCTGTGAGGAACGGGGCATCTGTGAAGAATGGGGCATCTGTGAGGAATGGAGCATCTGTGAGGAATGGGGCATCTGTGAGGAATGGGGCATCTGTGAGGAACAGAGTGTCTGTGAGGAACGGGGCATCTGTGAGGAACAGGGTGTCTGTGAGGATTGGGGTGTCTGTGAGGAACGGGGTGTCTATGAGGAACGGGGTGCCTGTGAAGGTCTGTGAGGAATGGGATGTCTCTGAGGAATGGGGTGTCTGTGAGGATTGGGGTGTCTGTGAGGGTCTGTGAGGAACAGGGCATCTGTGAGGAATGGGGCATCTGTGAGGAACGGGGTATCTGTGAGGCTCTGAGGAATGGGGTGTCTGTGAGGAACGGGGCATCTGTGAAGTTCTGTCAGGAACAGGGTGTCTGTGATGAAGGGGGCGTGTGTGAGGAACGAGGCGTCTGTGAGTGTCTGTGAGGAATGAGGCATCTGTGAGGAATGGGGCATTTGTGAGAAACACGGCATCTACGAGGGTCTGTGAGGAATGTGCCCTCACCAGACCCTTGTCTCCCCAGCACCCTGGTTTTGGATTTCCCAACCTCTAGTACTATGGGAAATACATTTTCGTTGTTATTTATTTTTCCTTCTCTAAAAATTTATTTTTGAGACAAGGTCTTGCTCTGTCACCCAGGCTGGAGGAGTGGTGTGAACGTGGCTCACTGCCGCCTTGGCCTTCCATACGAAAGCAATGCTCCTGCCTGAGCCTCCCCAGTAGCTGGGACCACAGGCTCACATCTCCCTACCTGGCTAAGTTTTTAAATATTTAGTAGAGATGGGGTCTCCCTGTGTTGCCCAGGCTGGTCTCAAACTCCTGAACTCAAGTGATCCTCCCACTGGCCTCTCAAAGTACTGGGATTACAGTACTTTCAGCCTCCTTTTAATTTTTTAAATAATGTTTTTGCAGAGATAGATTCTCACTATGTTGCCCAAGCTCCTCTCAAACTCCTGGCTTCAAGGGATCCTCCCACTTCAGCCTCCTAAAGTGTTGGGATTACAGGTGAGAGCCATTGTGCTTGGCCCAAGCTTCTGCTGTTGAGAAGCCACCCACTCTAAGCTACTTTCTTTATAGCAGCCCAGAGGGACCCAGGCACCCTCTGACTGATCCCCCTCTGGAGTCCACTCCATTGTCTGGCCACAGCTGTGGGGGCTGCAGCCGAGATGGCCCACTTGCTAGATGTGAGGTGGGGCTTCTTTGTGGCCATGGTCTCAGTGTCCTGGGAGGGCACAGGAGGCTGTCCAGCTGTGAACGCCGGCTCAGAAATTCACAGGGCGTCTCTGCCACATTGCCTGGCCCAAGCAAGTCCCCAGGCCAGGCGGGGCCAAGACCCCACCTCACAGTGCCGTGCCCAGGGGCGTGGATGAGGCAGTGTGACTCATGGGGACGTGGTTATGGTGAGGGACATCTAGCGTGGGCAGAAAGCAATTGATTTATTGATTTCTTTGGAGTCAGCTGTGTTCCTCTGGCTTTCTAGAGCATCCCTTTAAAATAAGCCTGGTCTGAGCCTGGAGCTACATCTGGCCATGAAAGGCAGTTTGCTGGAATTCGTTTCACGCCTTGCACAGCATCCGTGTTCGGCTCCGCCTCCGCCTGCCACTTAGCAGCTTCCAAAGCCACCAGCGCTGTCTGCGAGGACTGGGGTTTGGGACCAGAGCTCACATCCTCTGTCTCCTCTGGCCAGGCCTGGGGCCCCCACCTGCAGCTACGGTCCAGGCACCAGGTGTGACTCTGTCAGGAGACATAGACGCCAGTCAGTGTCCACACACTGCGGGGCTTTGGGCCGGGACCAGCTCCTGACTTGGAAGCAGTGCTGGAAGGCGGACAGAGAGGCTGAGGGGCCCCAGGTCACCAGCCACTCTCAGCCCAGGGCCAGGACCCCTGAGAGCTACTGAGGGCCACCTGGGTCAGGTGATGTCTGAGGCGGGCGGTGGCGGGGGAGGGATGAGGGAGGGGGATGTCCTTAGACGATCCCCTAATTTATAACTGCAGAAACCCAGGGAGGGGCCAGAGGTGGCCCAAGGCCCGTGTCTCCACTCCCTGAGGCCTGGCCAGAGCAGGGCGCTGAGCTGGGTGGTCACAAGGCCTGAGAGTCCCTGCCGTGTTCCCATGGGACACACTGCTGTCTTGTGTTCAGTTCATTCTTTAGACATGACTACAGAGACTCTAAAGTGGTTCTACCGCTGACTCTCGGGTCATGCCTGCCTCCCCTTCATCCAGACCCCTCGGCACCACCTCCTACGGGAAGTCCTCCCTGACCCCCCACCACAGGGTGACCTGTTCTGGGCCCTCATACGACCCCATGAGATCAGTGCCCTCGCACTGTACACCAGACCCAGAGGATGACAGAAGGGGCTGGAGCTGAGCCCAGTGGTCGCAGGGTGGATGGGGGGCTGGCGATCTCACCACCCCCTCTCAGAGCCTTCCCTTCCTTCGAGTCCTCATCCTGCTCCTGGATGGGCAGGTCTGGGCCCCGGACTCTGCCTCCACTTAATAAACATCTGTTCAATAAAAGCAAAAGGAGCCATGAAGGCACTGGTCTGGGGTGTCTGAAGCTGGAGCGATGTTTGTGTATTTTATTATAGTCGGAGTGGTCCACAGTGCACTCACTGTTTACGTGCTCATTAAAGAAAAACATGCCGAAGAAGTAATTGCCTGTGCTACGGTTAAAAACTGCCATCTCTATTTTATTTATTACTATATAGGAAAATGGAGAGGTGCTGCATTTGTAATCTCTAGTTTATTTATGGCTGCATAGGAAAATGGAAAGATGCGGCATAATTTAGTAATTAGAACTACAGGTTTTGTTTTCTATAATTGCATGGTTTTATTCAGCAGAACTGTTACTCTCATTTTTTTCTTAGCCCAGGTCCCTTCTAACCTCCTGCAGGATCCTGGGTAAGGACGCAGGAGCAGGGTCGGCCTCTACCCCGTGGCTGCTGAGTCAACCTCCACCCCATGGCTGCTGAGTCACCTCCACCCTGTGGCTGCTGGGTTGGCCTCTACCCTCTGGTTGCCCAGCCCTGCTCAGAGTAGGAGATGGGGAAGGACTCTTGTCAGTTAACAGGGAGACAGAGATAGGGGACCTGGAGGCCACCCAATCAAAGACCACTTTTCCCTGGAACCTAAATCCCACCCCCCAAGCAATGGAGGCTGCTGGACGTTCCTGAAAAAGGGGCAGCCACAGTGGCCTCATCCCAGGCTACCCTGCCAGACTGTGTCCTGAGGGCAGCGTCGTTCATTCAGGTTGTTATGTAGGTGTCCTGCCTGTGAACCTCAAGTATAGAGGATGGACGGCGCCGTGACTGTCCCAGGTTCCAGCCTCAGCATGGGCTGTGGTGTCAGTCGGGTCCCCAAGGCTCAGACTGGCCAGGTGTGGAGGAGGAGGTGGCGGGTGCGGGGGTTGCTGGCAGGGCACAGAAGAGGAGGTGGCAGGTGCGGGGGTGCTGGTGGGGTACAGAGGAGGAGGTGGCAGGTGCGGGGTGCTGGTGGGGTGCAGAGGAGGAGGTGGTGGGTGCGGGGTGCTGGTAGGGTGCAGAAAGAGGTGGCAGGTGCAGGGGTGCTGGTGGGGTGCAGAGGAGGAGGTGGTGGGTGTGGAGTGCTGGTGGGATGCAGAGGAGGAGGTGGTGGGTGCGGGTGCTGGTGGGGTGCAGAAGAGGAGGTGGCGGGTGCAGGGGTGCTGGTGGGGTGCAGAGGAGGAGGTGGTGGGTGCAGGGTGCTTGTGGGGTACCAAGAGGAGGTGTCAGGTGTGGGGGTGCTGGTGGGGTGCAGAGGTGGCGGGTGTGGGGGTGCTGGTGGGGTGCAGAGGAGGTGGTGGGTATAGGGATGCTGGCAGGGTGCAGAGGAGGAGGTGGCGGGTGCAGGGATGCTGGCAGCGTGCAGAGGGGCTGCTGGCAGAAGCAGCTCATTGGACTCCTCAGCCCAGGAGCCCGAGATCGCTGCCAAGAACACGATCCTGGGTCCCTGGGCCAAGGCGTGGACACTGCTCACTAGGAGCCCTTCCCAGGACCCTTGACATCCAGGGTCCCGAGGGCTGCCACCCCCTCAGCCCTGAGTCCAGGGTTCCATGCCGGCCCCTGTGTCCTCCCAGAGCAGGGTCTGGTTCTGCAGGTCTCGCTCTGTGGTCACATCCTCGTGGGTCCTCCGACCCCCCACAGCCTCAGCCAATGCAGCTATGGTGTCCTTGAGGCTGGACAGGCCAGCTCCCCACTGCACCCATGTATCTCCAGAAGTCCCTGGCCGCCCCCCCAGCTGACGGGGAAGAGTGAGTGTCTGGGGGCGACTTTCACAAGGCCATGCCGATGGGGACCAAGACAGTGAACTTGGGGGCCTCAGCGTAACCAACTGTGTGGCCGGGACGAGCGCCCACAGCCTGGGATCCTGGGGCCTGAACCTGGGGGAAGGGGAAGGGGAAGCTCAGGCGACCTGCAGGTGGCAGCAAGAGCCCCTCCTCGCCCCATGAGGACTCAGATCGCAGCCTCCTGCTGTGATGACCCTGAGCCGTCCCAGCAACAGCCCCGCCCACACACCCCGGCACGCCCCGGCAAGCGCAAGGCACACCTGGGTGAAGACTCTCACAGTGAGGCCATCTGTGGCTGATGGGTCTGGGCACATGGCCTCTGTTCCAGCGTGGATCCACATGCATTTGTGAAGATTTACTTTTCTCTGAAATAGAAGGAGCTGAGAATTAATGCTCTAGGTGGGTTTTGTCATGGAAGTCAATTGTGTCTGACAGCCGTGGCCTCGCAGGGGATTCTGCATCCCTCCCCTCTGGAAGCTGTGGGGTCATAGGTCATGGCCAGACCATCTCCCATACTGTGGCAGCTTCTGCCATGTTTCTTAGAGCAGGGACGGTGCCTGCTGTGCTGGGGGAAGACGGCACCATGGTAGGGCCCACAGAGGTCGCAGGGCTGATGTGGCCTGGCCACTGAGGGTGCTGTGTGGCATGGCTGGGGATCCCTGAGTCTGTTCTAGAGGGCGTTGGCTCAGGGAGGCTGTTGTGACCATGAGGAGCCTGCTGGGAGGCCCACCCTTGCTAATCAATTGCTATGGTTTTGAAAGAGAAACTGCATGAGTGTCAGGAATCCCCCATCGGCGCCACCTGTGGGCATCTGTCTTCCGCTCAGCATTGCAAACTGCATGGACTTCTATTTACCCATCAGGATGAGTAGTTTACAGGTGAGTCCATGATGAGCCCGAACTGCGACTGTTCTTTAGCACCAGTGCATGTTCACTGCGTCACTAAGGGGGACGTCAATTAGGTAAGACGAGGGGCGAGTGAGCCGTGTCTTAGTGGAACCCCAGCCACCGCCAGCACCTTCACTGACCATCTGTTGGTTGATGTGGTGAGTGACAGCCACGGTAGGGTTGGGATTCAACTTTTCCACCTTCCAGGGACATCTCAAGCCCACCTCGCTGCTCCGGCCTCACCCCCCCCAGGCCACGGCCATGGAAGGGCTGGCTCTGCTATGTGGGTCCCAGGGAGGACCTGGGGGGGCACAGCCCAGGATGACCACAGTGACATGAAACCTTCATGGTCTTAATGCCCTGAGATTTGAGGCATTTGCTCATCATCAGTAGCCGAGCCCCCAACTCACAGCTGACGCTCGTGAAAAGCATTCATGGCTTCAGTTCCTTAGCCTCAGCACGTGCTGGCCAGAGTGACCGTTGGCTCTGGAGCTGGACTGTGGAGTCTTAGATTCTCACCATCCCACCTTGGCGGGTCCCCCACTCTGCACCAGTTTCTTCATCGGTGAATTTGGGGTGACAACAGCAGCCGGGTGAGGAGAAGGATCAAGCAGGTCGACTTGGGAGGCATTTGGGGCAAAGCCCCTGGGACGGTTCCTGCCTGTGGATGCTGCTTTTGTCATGAGAATGGCTCCTGGTCGCCCGCAGGGAGGAAGGCGGACGGGTGGGAAGGGCGTGGGAGAGAGAGATGAGGATGACCATGAGGAAGAGTGTTTCCCTGTCTCATTAACCAGTCCTGACGCCTGGTCGTGAGCAGGGCAAACCCACCCGAGCTCCCGTCCCACGTACGTGGTGCCTCTCGCAGCTCCAGGTGATGCGCTCGCTGCCTCAGGGAAGCCGACTGGCTCCCTATGGCCGAGGGTGCACGTTCCCTTGCCCATGGGGAGGCTGAAGCTGCTTCTTCCAGGGAGAAAGCTTTGGCATCAGACGCGAATGAAGTAAAAGTGACAAGCTTTAAAAAAGGTAACATTCCACTAGGAGCAATCAAGGGATGGTTTTCCCAACAATGCCCCTGTGCGCACATGGCCAGATTTGTGCTTTGTACTGGAAATGCCACCTTTGCAGCCTGGCGCCCCTGCGGTGGCCTCCTCCTGGGCTGGGGACGGAGACCTCTGCCTCTGAGGGCCCAGGCCTCACAGCCTGCGGATGCTGCTGCCTGGAAAGGACCCAGCGGGGCGGTGGAGGTGGGGGGGTGGTGGAAGGGGTGGATTGTGTAACTGAGAAGAGACGGGGTCGGCACTGGGAGAGGCGCTGGCCTCTGGGGCAGGGACATGGGCACCAGATCCCAATGCCAGGGCGTCCTCTGGATAGGCTGTGCAAGAGCAGTCCTGGGATCCATTTCGGTACCATGTGCTGTTTTTATAAGTTTGTGTATGGAAGCACTGTCCAAATTCCTGATTTTCCCCAGGAATAAGAAGAAATCCCAGGGCCCAAGAGGAGGTAAATCCAGAGAGCTCTGCCAGGCTTCCTCCAGGATGGCTGCGTTCCCCTCACAGCTGACCCTGATGTGGGCTTTCAAAGCCGGTTCACGGTGTTCTATGGCATTTCCAAATGTTCCAGCTTTTTCTGCCATGTCTGTGCAAGAAATCAGCTGATACTAAAGTCATTGCTGTTAAGAGAACAAAATAAATATCAAAAACCATTTTGTGAGACGGAGTCTTGCTCTGTCACCAGGCTAGAGTTATAATGGTGTGATCTTGGCTCACTGCAACCTCCGCCTCCCGGTTCAGGTGATTCTCCTGCCTCAGCCTCCCTAGTAGCTGAGACTACAGGTGTGCACCACCACGCCCAGCTAACTTTTGTATTTTTCTAGTAGAGACAGGGTTTCATCTGTTGGCCAGGCTGGTACCGATCTCATGACCTCATGATCCACCTGCCTCAGCATCCCAAAGTGCTGGGATAACAGGCGTGAGCCACCACACCTGACCCCAGAGAGTACACTTCTAATCTTTACATCTCATGGATTGCAGACACATTCAGAGCACTGTGTTGTGATTGCTGGAAGTGGAGGTGAAAATCAGAAATGACTCCTAGGTCTGTGGGGCCTCATGAATGACCTATGGATTAGAACCTTTGAAAAAAATTGAAGACAAGAATGGAATGATTTTATGGGTCAGGAAGTTTCCCATAAGGAAAACTTCATCTCATAGAAAATAAAAGCTCTGCTGAAGCCTTCTAGTTTGCCCTGAATTGAAATACACAGAGCCCTTCCTTAGTCATTATCATCGCATGGTGTAATACTGGTGATTTTATATCACTGTGAACCCAGAAACTTATGCACCATTCTAGGGCCGTAAAATATGCAAAACTGCCATCAGTTACTGACCTGTGGACAAAATATCTGGCATCATATTTAAGTGGATTGTATCGTTTATAAAGATCTTGCAGATTACTCAACAGTTAATGCTTTAATGGAACATTTTGGTCTGCTCATTTTCTTGTAGTGCCTGTGGTATAGACAGAATCAGCCTGTGAAAATAGAGGACACAGGTATTTAAAAAGAAATGCAAGCAAATGTGTTTTCATTTACAGTGCCAATATTTAGTAAATATATTTCAAACCTTATTGTGCATACAGATCACTTAAGGATCTTGTTGACACACAGATTTGGATTCAGTAGATCTGGAGATGCCAAGATTCTGCATTTGTTACAAGCTCCCAGGTAATATCAATGCTGCCCATCCCTGGACCACACTGTGAATAGCAAGAATCCATGTTTTACTTAGGGCACAGTGGCTCATGCCTGTAATGCCAGCACTTTGGGAGGCTGAAGCAAGAGGATCGCTTGAGCCCAGGAGTTTGAGACCAGCCTGGGCAACACAGTGAGACCCTGTCTGTACCAAAAATAAAAAAATAAAGAGGCTGGATATGGTAGCTCATGCCTGTAAGCCCAACACTTTGGGAGGCCGAGGTGGGCGGATCACCTGTGGTCAGGAATTCGAGACCAGCCTGGCCAATATGGTGAAACCCTATCTCTACTAAAAATAAAAAAATTAGCTGGGCATGGTGGCACACATCTGTAACCCCAGCTACTCGGGAGGCTGAGGTGGGAGAATTGCTTGAACCCAGGAGGCAGGGGTTGCAGTCAGCTGAGATCTCACCACTGCACTCCAGCCTGGGCAACAGAGTCAGACTCTGTCACAAAAGAAAGAAAGGAAAAAAAGAAAGAAAGAAAAGAAAGGAAGGAAGGATGGAAGGAAGGAAAAAGAGAAAGAAAGGAGGGAAGGAGGGAAGAAAAGAATCTAGGTTGTAAAACTGAATTAAATCTGAGTTAGTATGTGTATATAATTTCTGCCCTTCCTCAAAGATCTTAACCTTAAAAATCATTTGTCAAACCAATACAAGGAGTTTCAATCAGCAAAGCTTAAACTCAGTAATTAAACCAACTACAGTGCTAGGGTGAACATCTAAATAAAATGTCCAAGAGTGATTGCCAACAACCATTCAAGGATTATACGTTTTGCAACTACCATATGTTGAGGGCTTATTGAATACCAGACATCATGCAGAGTTTGTTCCATGGTCCCCCATTATGTTGGAGTCTAAATTCAGGCAAACTAGATACTGTAAACAGAGGAGGGGAAGATGCCGCCCATGGGTGCTGTTTATTACGTTCTTACCGTGTCAGTCACGTTATAGACATTATCTCAGTTAACCCTCACAGTGAAAAGAGGGAAATACTATCATTGTCTCTATTTTATATCATAACAGGAAGCCAGGATCCAGAGAAGTGAAGCCATTTGCTCAAATTCATAATGTTCTTAAGTGGGAAACCAAGATTTTGAACCCAGAGTCTGTTGACGTATTATGTAGCTTCTATTGAATTCTGCATCATTTGCAATGAAAACTTAACTCCCAATCCTAAAACAAGGTGAGTAGCAAGCAGAATGGGCGGGAAAATGAAGAGATTTTCTGAAGTGTGCATGTGCGTGCACAGACACACACACACACACACCTGAATTTGGGCTGAGAACATGGGTCTGCTAAGAAACCCTTATTTACTTCTGTGCATTCCACAATCTTCCAGGTCATTAGCCTCCTAGCTCCCATCCAACTCTATACCATTAGTGGCTGCAATCAGCTATGACTCTGAGAAGCCTCCTCTAAAAAACCCTCACAGATGGGCAGTTTCCTACTGTGCCTCAAGTGTTAATTCAACCAGGTCAATCAACCAGCCATTAAAACGGAGCAAGATCTCCTGCAAAGGCATTTCTAATAGCCATCTCTGAGGAGAGGGCTGAGGAGGTAAAATTGTGGGGATGATTTTGTAACCAGAATTTTTCAATCTTTGGAGAGCTAGAGGTGCTTCTAAGGCGGTGAGGTGAGACAGGGGGATTTCAAGGAATTTTGGTAGCACAGGTAGTGTCTTACTTATCCAAAGGGGTGCAACGGACTAACCTTACATGTTCTGAAATCAAATATACACAATATCGCCACTATATTCGACAACATGCTAATTCAGAGGGGCAGGACTTATAACAATCAGAAGAAAGGCCAATGGGAACTAAGAACCTAATTAGATTATGTACGTTTTAGAGGCTTGATTGTGGTAGGGGGTTTTGTAGGAATGAGGAGAGAGGATAGTGGAGAATGCAGTGTGGGCTTGTTTTTAGATTGAGAGACCTTTAAAAGACATATGCAGCTGATGGAAAAATGATGGAGTGTGCTGTATTGATCAGAGGTGAATTTTCTTATCTTGAGGGTAGAAAAAATTAGGCTAATTGATACATAAAATGCATTGGATTGGGGCAATGGCCTCCAAGGCAAGATTATCTGCCAAAAAAAAAAAAAAGAACGAAAACAAAACCATTGGGATATAGTGGAAAGAAAATATTAAAACTACTAATAATGTTTACTTTGACTTCAAAATGAGGAAGGAAATTAAGCTTTACTAATATTTGGCATATGATTGACAGAGAGTAAGTGTACAGTGTATAAATGAATATGCGTACATTTGGGTATATCATTAAACATTCTTTCCTGGTAAGGCTGAGACTCCTTATTAAGATAATTTATATGTGAATCTGTGTGTTTGGAAATATTCTAAATGTGACGTTGGTAGAAAGAAAATGTACTAGAACGCATAAAGTGTTAGATATTTATGTCATGGAACATTAGACAACTGTTAAAATGAATACACTTGCTTTAGATAAATCTTAAAATGTCCAATTAAAAAAGCAAGGTGCAGAATAATGTGTTCAGCATGATTCCATTCATGTACACTCTGAAAGCATACAAAATAGTATTCTGTGTCATTTATTTCCATATATAGAAAGGATGTAACATTGTAAATAAGATGGCTGCTTGCTAATTTCAGAGTAGTCGTCAACACCTGGGAGAACATTAGGGCTATGAGATTAGGAACACTACGAAGAAAGTTCTGAACAAAACATTAACATGTGTTCAGTCTGGGAGATGGGGGTGTGGCTGCTTGCTAGTTTATTAAATGAATCTCCGTTCTTTCTGTTCATAATGTTTCATAATAAATCAATGAAATGTGCTAAATGGGTGGATGGAGCAGAACAGATCCTGGAAAGTTAGGTTTGTAAGTGTGGGAAGGCTGCAGAAAGTTTACTTTCTTGGGACCCCGGAAGTAAGCGAGCCAAAGACACCTTGTTCAAGTGAGAAGCAGAGGTTGCAGCCAAGACTAAACTGCGCCTGCTGCTTGTCGGTGTCCACTGATGGGGCTCTCTGTCTTTGTGCTAACTGCATCAGTACGAGCAGAACCGCATGCAGATGAAGAGTAATCCTGAGCAACATGACAGGTTATCCTGTGAGCCTCATGTTGGGGGACTTAAGGTGAGTTTGAGAAGAATGTGAAAGAGTGACAAAAACTGAGCTCACAGGGGCTGGCCGGGTCAGTGGTTCTTAACCCCAGCTGCAGATAAGCAACACCCCAGGCTGCTTAAGTTGTCTGACCCCTCCACAGACCAATTGAATCAGTAGTATCTCTGAGGCTGGACACCTGGCCTAGGTATCGAATGTAAAATTCCTTTTTTATGGCTGAGTAGTATTGCATACTGTAAGTATACCACATTTTTTAAATTCACTCACTGGTTGGTAGAGTTCGTACATGCAACCAAAAACCACTTGTACCCATAAAGTGATTGAAATAAAAATAAAAAATACAATATATAGAGTTCATTAGCTGATTCCAAAGTGCAACCTGAGCTGAGATGGGTGGAGTATATGTTTCCCAAGGTGCCATAACCACGGGTTTTGTCTATCTTTATGCCTCCTGTCTTGGTAACAACCAATATAACTTGTGTTTGCAAACACACATTGCTTTACATGATCTACTGGTTACCTTTTCTTCTCAGACACAAACCTCAGTGGGAAATGGGGCGTAGAGTCAAAGGCCCTTAAGGAAATCATATGATATGGGGACCAGGTCTTTAAAATTAGGAAACAAAGGTCCTGAAACATGAAATGCCTTGGCCCAAAGACACACAGCTAATTAGTAGTAGGTCCAGGATTTAAACACTAATTTTCTGACATTATCTTGAAATTAAAGAAAGTTCTATTAAGAAGGGTTTATTTTCCTCAGCTGATACTATTAACCTGTGCCAACTTACATACAAAGACATTGCTGATTTGGACCTTCTTTTGAGACCCAAACAATTTATAATTATCCTAATTGTATGGAAATGAGAGCTTTCCAAACATGTGAAGGGTCATAAAAACATCTTGTTCGGTTAACTATGTATTCCCACTATGATCTTGTTTTTAACAGAAATTTATTTTATTTTTGAGGGAGTGTTTGGTTAGTTCTGAAAAGCTCTAAACTACCCTCTAATTGAATGTGTATGCCAAATTAGTAAGGTTCTGAAGGACTCTGGTCTGAAAGAGAGACTGGGAATGGAGTGCGCTCAATGAAAATCAAGCAATACAAATAATCATAATAATAGCAAACACTTATGAGCACTTTGCTGGGCACTTAGTGCTTTAAGTAATAGGGTAGTTGCCAGTTTTAGCAAACAAAACAGAGAGCACGCAGGTAAATTTGAATTCCAGCAAACGACAAGTAATTTTTTACCATAAGCATGTTTCTGTATTTTTCTTTGCCAATTCTGTCAACTCCACTAAGTGAATTAACATCATTTAACCTTTGCAATGCCACATGGTAGATGTAATTAATGCCCAGAATAGAGGAGAAAATGGAGGCAGTGTTAGGTAACTTATCCAAAACCACAAAGCTACTATGTAGCAGAGTTGGGATTTGAACCTAGGAAGTCCAGCTAACCACCATGATACGCTGCCTGTTCAACAACTATTCAGTTTGCAGACATTTACTATGTCTCTGGGGGACTTGATGACATCCATTTGTGCCTGCTCACCCCCATAGATTCTGATGCAATAGGTCTAGGGGTGGATCCTTGGTATCCATTGAAGCTGATGTGCCTGAAGCCTGAGATCCTCCAAGGAGATCATCTCTATGCTTCATGATTCTTGATCCTGGCTGCACATTAGAGTTGCCCGGGGAAGCTGTGGTTCATTTGGTATGGGGTGGAGCCATTGAGTGGTTCCACCAAAGGAGCAAAGGTTAAGAATCACTGCTATAGTATAGTACCTTTTGGCTCTACCTTGATTCGATGATAAGTGAACACACATGGTTGAAGCATTCCTAACAGAGTTAGGGATAAAGAAAAAAGAGTAAGATCAGCAATGTTCCTTCATGATAAAGAATCTTCCCCTCACCTGACATCTGAATACTTATTTTGGCATCAGTTGATTCAACATCTGTATGCTAAGAACCAACTGTGAGCTCAGTGGGGAGATATATAGAATCAAATACTATCTTGACACATGCCTGGAAAGCAGGATGGCATTCAGGAAAACTGTGACTCAATCTTCAGATGAGGTGCCCCCACTTTTCCACTCTACCCAAATCTCCTTTCAGATAATCAAGACCAGAATTCCAACTTTGCTTCTCAAACCCACCCTTCACAGCAGCTGCCTAGCAAACACACATGGCACCCATTTCTCTTGCCTGCAGGCCTTCTTCCTTGTAAAGCTTACCTCTTGGGCATTTCAGTTCCTCCAAAGCTCTTCCAGGCATTTGGAACTCGAACACTGATCTTATTTGAGCTCCTATGTAAATAGCTGCCGGTGGATTGATATTTAGCAACTGGTAAAGAGTTTGTGCTAGGGTGGGGGTTGGGAGTATCATGGAAGTACCTTCCTTTTGTGGGCTCCAGGGATTCTGCATCCTCCATTCAGACTTTGAAAGTCTCCAGGTTGGGTAGGCACACTACACTAGAGAGGAATTATTAAACCTCAGAATTATTAAAGTCCAACCATTTCCATTCATTTAATGAATATCAACAATTGCTGGGTGCTGGGCTAGATCATGGGAAAATAAGGCTGATGGAGATGGACAAAGTCTGTGTCCCCATGGGGCTTATATTCACTCTATCTAAGGCAGGTCCAGATGACATAGCTTCCTCCTAGTAAATATAGTACAGGAACAAAGCCTTAGGTCTTATTGCAACTTGTCCTAAGGCAAAAGGGATCACGGAATGTCCCACTATAACTCCTACTCTGACATAATGTCCAAGCACCACCATTTCTGTGGCAGGTATGTGGGCCACATTGCTGAGATTTGAGACATTTGAGACCATAGACCTTGGTCCCTTGAAACAGGTTCTGGTTAGCTATTCATTTCAGTTCTCGGTATTTACTAAGTACTTCCTAAGATGATAACCATGACTAATATTTAAGAAGCTCTTTTGATGTGCAAAACTCTATAGGAATTACTTCATTTTAGCTTCACAATGAATAGCTGCAAGATTGCATAGGTAGTAAAGGAAGCAAACAGAGATTCACCTGCACACAGTCTTACTGTCTTACCCCAGAGCAGTGTTTCTTAACCTTTTTTTTTTAATCATCCCTCTAAGAAGCCCTTTAAAACACATTTTATTAATTGACCCACTCATATGAAATTTTAATGACACAGATATACTGTTTATATAGTGTACGTATCTCATGAGTAGTTAATGTATTGGATACATATCTGTGCTTAAACATAAAACAGGAAGCGTTTTCATCCCCAGAACTAATTCCTGCCCCCTTGGAGGCCATAGCACCCCCACTGAGAATACATATCCCAATCACTAGGCTACACCACCTTTCTACACTTCATGGTGTCCTTATGTGCAAAATGCTGGTTTGTTGGTTGCTTGCCTGACTCCAGGCAAAATGTCTTGCCCTGCAACATGAGGAAGTTCATATCCTAATTGATACAAACTGTTTCCAAGATTGAAAGAGTGATACAGAATTAGCTGGTTCTCCATAAAACATAGCTCCATGTTGCCAACACTTGGGTATAGCCTGGGAAATAGTATGCCCTATCTATAAATAACAACAAAAAGCAAGCTAGTATTCTCGCCCAAATCATCTCCTACCTATCTTCAATGAGGAAATCTCTGCTTGTTAACTGTGTGACTTTGGGCTGATCATTACTGTCTCTGAGCCTCAGCTCCCACATCCATAAGATGGGAGCGATGATCATGCTACCCCACAAGGTTGCTATGTGAATTAAATGAGGTCATGTACATGAAGTGCTTAGCACAGAGGCCCACACAGAATAAGAGCTCATAGTAGGTTCATATGGTCAAAGGTTGGGTTCCCTGGAAGCAGATGCTAACATGGGTTTGGGCATTGGCTCCTTGACAAGGAAGGAGATGAAGGCAAAATGTTTGGTAATGATCACTTGGGGAAGAAATGGGAGGAACTGAGACATGAATCGTGATGCAGGTTTCACAAAGCTTGGCCAACTTGGCCATAAGCTCTGGGGCAAGTAACTCCCATCAGGTTGGCCAGCCTTAGGCCAACATGACCTGGCTTATATCTTCCCACCCTGTTCAGTCACTAAATACCCCAGGAAGGGCATGACCTCTGACCTCTGCTCTCTGCACCTGAATGAAGTTATAGGCTGTCTACCAATCATATTCCCAATAGCTGTGCAGCAAGTCCTGCTTTGAAGAATGATCTGAGTCGCACACCTCTACTTATGTGTCTACCACAGTCATCATCCTTATCATCATCATCATCTTCATTGTTATAAGAGAAATGTCATGGCTACATCATCAAGTTGTCCTCAAGAGAGGTGGAGATGTGCCCCATTTCCCTGTTATCACCTAGTAAGCTTCATCCACTGAGCCGTAGCACCTTCCCTATATTTGAAGGGCATGAGGACTTTCTGAGTGAGACATGTGACCGTAGGGGTCAAACTCATTTCTTCAGAGAGCAGGCCTGCTTTGATGGATGGACAGATAAGGCAAAAAAAAGATGAGCAAGGAAGGACAGGGACTGCCCTGAGGAGAGTGGGCTTTCCTTGACCTGCTCAGCAAACTGTCCATATTTCATGGGTCTACTGATGTCAATACAACCCACAGACTGGGACTTTAATGGATGTCTCTTGCTGGTGCCTGAAAATTGCAAGCTGCCTGGGACTCACTCTCTTGCCATTTCCTATCGTGGAAATATTGACTGAACCCCTTCTTCTAACACACACACATATACAGACATACACAAACCCTGTCTCACATTGGATATAGTCATTCACATACGTTTACAGACATACACATAAGTACTTGCAAACCCACGTATAAATGATCAGAGACTAATTTGACAATTATTTATTAAGGATGTACTGTATGCAGAGCCCTGTTGTAAGCATGGTGGTTATAACAGTTAACAAAACTGATAATAAAATGTATACCCATGGAGTATACATGTTGGCTGGAGTGGGGGAGAGGGACAAACATGATGAATGATTAAAATGTGTGAGCTGGTGATAAGTGCAAAGGAGAAAAATAAAGGGAGCAAGAAGTGATAGGGAGGTTGTAATTTTAGACAGTACTTCTTGGGCTTTTACTTTTTATCAGAGACTGTGCCAACTCATTTCATACATAGTATCACTTGATCTTCACATCGTGGTGGTACAGGCATTATAACTCTCCCCCATTTCTCAGATGAAAGAATTGAGACATAGATTAAGTACCTTTCCCTTGGCCACACAGGTAGTCAGTGACAGAGTTCAGATGTAAAAGAAGACAGTCTGCTTCTAAATCCTGTGCTCTTAATTGTTATGTATCAAGCCATATCCCAGAGATGTCACCAGTAACAAATATTCACATCACATCAAAAAATACAGGTATGCAGTTACACAAATACGCATAAGGATGCAAACACATACAAGTGAGTGCAGTGACACATCAACCCTTGCATGAGTACGCACACACACACACACACACACACACACACACACAATGTGCACACACACCCATCTGGGCAGGTGAAAAGCAGATGCTATTGCCCCATCTCTCATTGCCTCCTCCAATCTTTTGGAGCCTATGTGGGTTTGATATGATGTAGAATGCAGCCCCAGACTCACTGACACACTCCAAACATGACAATCCAATCACCTTCCTCCCAGCAACAGCCAGCACCGTCAATGCAAGCTCATTACTGTGACTGACAGGGAAGATAGCCCATCAGAATAGTGGCAACCACCTTGACTGAGGGGCAGGAGGAAGGGGACAGAACGGAGACTATCAAGCCTCAAATTAAGCAGATGTCATTTTATAAATGGGATTAGGATGGAAGAGCAGAGATGGCCACTCTCTTGGAAATTATTACCAGCAGGCAAGGAATTTGCTGGTAAATAATTTAGCATATGAACGTTTCTTTTCCAATGACTGTGCCAACTGTTTTCCAATTTCTCATCCCCTCAAATCTTCCCAAACAGAGCTTTTTTAATTCACAGATTACCAATGATTACTGATATTAGAGCCTATAGAAATTTTCATTTGATCCCACCTACCCCACCCATTTCACAGGTGACTAAACTGAGATATGGGGAGGGGAGGTTTACTTAGATGACTGGAGTTGATGGGAGAGAACAAAATTAGAACTTGAACTTCAAGGCTCCCAGGTGAGGTTTGTAAAGTGGAATTATTTCTTTAACAGAACAGCATCATAACATCCCTTTAGTGGGAAATGCAAAAGGATTGGGGGGAGGGACAAGGACAAATCTGTTCTCACTCATTTTCCATACCCTGTATGTTAATTACTGTACATGTTATCAACTTTAACATGTTATTAGCATATGATATGTATTTAGCATTTTTCATATACAGATACTTCATGTGCATTGTCTCATCTACTCTGTACCACAATTGCAGAAGGTAGGTACTACTATTACCCCCATTTTATAGATGAACAGACAGAGGGGTGGGAGCATTGCATATACTGTCTAGGGAAATAGATCATATATATGGGTCCAGAATTTGAACCCATAGTTTTTGTGACTCCAAACCTTCTGTGTCTATTCACCAATATATACTCTGATCACAGTATGTACACCAATATATTTCTCCCTAGATTCATGGTTAAGAACATGAATTTTGGAATCAGACCTCGGTTAATATCTAGCTCTGTTGTGTGCTGACTGTGTGATCTTGGGAAGATTGCTATAGATCTGAGCCTCAGTTTCCTTGTATATAAAATTGATAGTAGTGCCACATTTTCTAATTAAAGACACACATTGTTTTCACATTTTTAAAATGTTTCTCAAATTGAAATGTGACTTACAGTTGACTTAGGTTATTACCTTCCTTAATTTTTGAATTGATGGTGCACCTGACAACTTATGGCATATTAGAATAGAGAAGATACAACAATAAGACCTCAACTGAGTAAGATAACTGATTAGTTTTAAATTTTCATTGGGCTCAGTTCTTGTTTAGCTATGGAGAGACTTCATCCATCCATCCATGCATTCATGCATCCATGCATCTATGCATCTATGCATCCATCTATCCATCCATCCATCCATCCATCCAACCATCCAACCATCCATCCATCCATCCATCCATCCATCCATCTATCCATCTATCCATCCATCCATCCATCCATCCCTCGATTCATTAAATAGGTATTGAGTCATTGCACGGGCAGAGGGATATGATGGTAAACAAGACAAATTGAATTACTGCTCTGTGGAACTTTTAGTTTAATAGAAGTGATATTTTTTATAATGATGGTTAAAGTAAAGCTTTTAGACTCAGATTTAACATCCATTAGAGAGACATCAGTGGACATGGTATAATAAAGACTCCCCAAAATCTGCTCTTGTAATAAGCAATGAAAACTCTAAAATTGTAAAAAGATTGTCTGGTAAAGAACAGCCCATAAAAACGCACAGTCAACGTTACCTTTTTCAGAACTCTGGACATTAACAAATGCTTGTAAAAATCCAAGGAGCATTTACTAAAGAAAGACTGCTAAATATTGTTAGAAATAAAGAGATCTGTGGCATTCTAACTTGCCTGGTTACCATTTCCCTCTTAGTTCTGTGGTAGCCTTGAAAACCAGCAGCCTGCAATCATGGTAAAGATCAGAAGCCTGGAAGTCATTGGAGGGGGCATGAAAATGGGTTTGGAGTGCTCCAAAAGCACAATTCTCAGATATTGTCATTATTCCTCTGTCTGACAGTTCCCTAGCAACATGCACTCAAAAGGCTTTTATTTATTTGAACTGCCTCAGAATTTTCTCTATGTGGACAATCTTTCCTGAAGGCATTTGTCCAAAACAATAAGCGGCAATCGTTGAACATAGCATCTGCCTGAGGCAGTGATAAGAATGTGAACAAACAAAACTCTGACCAAAATACTTAAAAGGAAAAGGTGAACAATGAGATGTCCATGGAGGATTTTGAAAGCCTCTGACCTGTTCCTGAGAATCTAGAGCCACACAGATATGCAAGACTGTGTGCATGCCCAGGTTATATGCATATGCTCAGAAAAGAACTGAAAAGCCCCCTAAGCAGGCTGACCTCAATGCTTTATACAAGTAGGAAGTGACAGCTAAGGCAGAGTTGTGAAAAAAAAAAAAAAAAAAAAAGCAAAGACTTAAATAAGTAAAATTAAGAATGAAAGTGAAGCCATTATTACTGATCTTACAGAAATAAAAGTAATTATAAGGAAACATTATGAACAGGTGTTTACCAACAAATTAGAAAACCTAGATAAAATGGACTAGCTTCTAGAAAGACACAAATTGCTGATGCTGGCTCAAAAAGGGATTTATTAGTAATAATAAAAAATTCACACAAAGCAAGTCTCAGACACAGATGGTTTCACTGGTGGATTTTACTAAACATTTCAAAAGGAAGTAATAACCTTCACAAAGGATTATTTAAAAAAGAAGAGTAAAAAGGTATCTAGAAAATACTTATCAATTCATTCTATTAGCCCAGTATTACCTTGATACCCAAATCAGATAGACGTAACCAAAATAAAGAGAAAACTAGAAACCAATATCCCTGGTGAGTATACATGCAAAAATCTTCAATAAAATATTAGAAACTTATATTCAGTAAAATATACAAATAAGTATACATAAAGACCAAGTGGGGTTTATCCCAGAAATATGAGGTTGGTCGAATATATTAAAATCAATTAATGTTATATACCATATAATAGAATCAAGGCAAAAACTCCCATGATTATTCTAATAGATGAAGACAAAGCATTTGAGATATCCAGCATTCTTTCATGACAAAAACCCTTAATAAACTATGGATGGAAGGGAGCATCCTCAACATGGTAAAGAACAGCCCATAAAAACGCACAGTTAACACCATGCTTAATGATGAAAGGCTGAATGCTTTTTTCCTAGGACCAGTATCAAGACAAAGATGTCACCTGTAATCATTTCTATTTAACATTGTTCTAGAGTTCCAAGCCTGGGAAACAAGGCATGAAAAAGAAGTAAAAGGCATTCAAATTGGAAAGAAAGCATCAAAACTGGCATCCTGACATCTGTTACCAGATGACATAATCTTGTATACAGAAAATCCTAATTTTTTTAACTGCTTGAGCTAATAAATTATTTCAGTAAAATAACAGGATACAAGATCAATAGGTAAAAATCCATTCTATTTTTATAAATTTGCCCTGGATAATCCAAAAAGAAAACTAAGAAAACAATTCCATTAGCAATAGCATACAAAAATGTAAGAAATTTAAGAAGCATAAGACTTGTACACTAAACATCACAACACATCTCTGAAAGCAACTAAAGAAGACCTAAGTAAATGGAAAGATATCCTGTATTCATGGATAAGAAGACTTAATATTGCTAAAATGGCAACACTCCCCAAATAGAGCTGAAGATTCAACCCAACACCTATCAAAATCCTAGCTCCCATTTTTACAGCACTTGACAGGCTGATCCTAAAATTTATACGGGTTTCAAAACCCCGTATAAAAAATGGGGTGAAATACAAGGGGTTTCAAATTGTGGGG
The DNA here is from genome assembly GCA_036589455.1 of Ateles fusciceps. Lineage (NCBI taxonomy): Eukaryota > Metazoa > Chordata > Mammalia > Primates > Atelidae > Ateles > Ateles fusciceps. Next base: position 2,468,947 of record JAZHEH010002991.1, on the reverse strand, counting down.
AAAAAGTCTTCAAAATAAAAAAAAGTTGGAGAAGTCACATTTTCTGTTTTCAAAATTTACAGCAATCAAAACAGTTACCCCAGGCTGATGGAGGAAGTCCATCTTGGAGATTGATAATTGTGTTGCCTAGAAAGAGAGAGAAGTGAAACTACCACACAATGACTCTGAAAAATTCTGCTCATAATTGTTTCATATAATTTTGGTTCACATTCCAATGGCATAAGCAAGTCCAATGGCTAAAACTTGGTATTAATGAGCACAGACATATAATCCTCCCTGAGTGAGGGGCAGAGAATATTTTGAGCAATTATAATATGACCAGGTGATATTTTAGACAGAATGATGGCATAATAATTTGGAGGTCTGGTCACTCCTGGAGCAGGACTGATTCTCTGCAGAATCGTCAGAAAGTGTGAAGATGATGTCAACACACTTATATGATGACATGCTTCTCAGCACATTTACAGCCAGGTGGGGAAATCCCATGTCAGCCCACTCATCTCTCTAATGTATCTGAAGTCATTTTAGCTCTTACCTCTATAACCAGAGGTGGTTTTTCCAGACAGCCCAAGAGAAATTAAAGTTGCAGAAAATTTAATTGGGACTGTGGCTATGAGCAAACAAATTTACTTTTTTTTTTTAGGTTCATTAAAAACTAAATTTCTATTTCTAGGGGTGGAGCTGAAAGAACATCCCTTATTCTATAAGTTATAGGGTGTTTATTTTATTTTTTATCTTTTTGGAGACAGGGTCTCACTCCATTGCCCAGGCTGGAGTGCAGTGGCATGATCTCAGCTCACTGCAGCCTTGATCTCTTAGGTGATCCTCTCACCTCAGCCTCCCAAGTAGTTGAGACTACAGGTGCACACCACCATGCCCAGCTAAATTTTGTATTTGTTGTAAAGATGTGTTGCCCAGGCTGGTTTAGAACTCCTGAGCTCAAGCAATCCACTCACCTTGGCCTCCCAAAGTGCTAGCATAACAGGCATAATCCATCATACCCAACCATGATATGGTGTTTATATCAAAAAAGACAAATTCCCCTAAGGAAAGTTAATGAGCATTAACTTTAATGCTGCTTCCATCCTCTCAGGAGGAAGAAGAGCGGGAAGGGTCACAGCATCTCACCATCCAGCCAGGGCACAGTGTATGCCAGTGGTGGAGAAATGGGTGAGCCCCAAGAGCTGGATGTTGCCATGGATGGTCAGAGAATGAGGCTCTTATTTCATCATGGACCACAGTAGCAGCCTTAGGGGCAGCATTCATGGGCTGTTGCTCAGCCTTCACAGAAAAGAAAGCTATGGGCTGATCCCTTTATGGAGCAAGGTGAGTATTGAGAGACAGCCATGTACTCAGGGATGAGCTGCTCAGGTGCTGCTAAATCCCAATTCTTTTTTTATCGTATTTCCAGATGTCAATCATTCATTTACATTTCAAAAATCATATTTGTTCCTCATGACTCATTAGCTTAGAGGGAGGGGGAGAGCAAAGAGGATCGTCCCAATATGCCTCTGTTACCTGGACTGCTAGGCCATGCTGAGCAGAGAGCAAAGCTGGGATACCTGAAACCTATGATACCCATGAGTTTTGATCCTGATCACCTTTAATATGCTAATAAACTGTAAAAACACATATGTGGTTCTCTTGGCACAAATATATTCTCCAGGTCTGTTGCATCTTGTTGAATGTGAAAAAGAAGATTTCACTCAGGATATAGCTCAGTAATAGTCCCTCTTGGGTATATCCTTTCTCTATGAAAAATAAAAACAATAACATTTATGCAAATCCAGGTGCAGTGGCTCACGCTTGTAATCTGAGCACCTTGGGAGGCTGAGTGGGAGAATCGCTTAAACCTGGGAGGCGGAGGTTGCAGTGAGCTGAGATTGTGCCGCTGCACTCCAGCCTGGGAGACAGAGCAAGACTCCATCTAAACGACAACAGCAAAAATGTTTCTGTGAATTAGAGATCCCTGAAATCTGTCACCCTGCTGACTGCAAAGCCTGATGGATAGATGATGTCTTGGGATTTACATTACTTAGGGATAGAACTCAAACTAGTTTAGGTCAAGAGAAGAAGTTAATGACCCCCATACTTTAATAGTTTGGTGATTGTTCTGATATGGCTACCTCAGGTATGACTGGTTCCAGGTACTCAAATAATGTCATGCAAACTTGATCTGTTTCCCTTTCTTGGCTCTGTTTTACTTTGTGTTGGTTTTATTCTCAGGCAAGCTCTCTCCATGTGGTGGCAGGATGACTGTACATTCCAAGCAGCCCTGGCATTACTAGAGTGCCTACTGCCAAATAGTTCCTGCAAAGTTTCTGAGTTGTGTTATATATCCTGCCTGTGTCTTGTGCCCACCTCTGAAATAACCACTGTGTCCAGGAAGATGCAGTGGTCTACTTGACAAGCCCTTGTTCACATGCCTAGAGTGGAGTCAACTCACCTGAATCATATAGAGAAATTGAGAGACAGGCTGTTATTCATGCACCTGTCATAATATATAAGGTGCTCTATAGATTAATTATTTTCCTACCTTTCTCCTCTTCTAGGTGCTGAACAGCACAAGGGCTTGGGCTATGTTATGTATCTCTATAAGTCCAGTGTCTAGCACAATGTATGAAACATATGGGTGCCCCAATAACTGATCAGTATTGAACATGAGTGAGCATTCAATAACAGGGTGGTAAATCACAGGGACCATCTGCATTCTCATTACCTGGTTTGGGGTTTGTCCCATAGCTCAAAAATATTTGTTGAGTGAATCAGCATTCAGTTCCTCTGGGGATAGAAATTATACCTGATTAAGTGTTTATGTTCTCAGCAAAATACACAGTAAGTAACCAATGATATTTATTAAATAAGAAAACAGTTGAATGGCTGAGCTTTAAGTTTCACCACTCAAGGAACCTCATCTCCTTCATCACTCAATTCCTGGTGGTAGGTCCAGTAAGCCCTACCCTCTAGGTACCCAAGATACCTCCATCCTTACCCTCCTACATCCCAGCTGGAAAGCTGCTTCTCACCTGTATCCCAGAGGATGTCCAGAGGATGGGGGCCATGGTGAGAAGGTAGTGAGTTTGAATATGAAAAAGAGGCAAGAAGAAGACAAATGAGGAGTTCACTCCAAGTTCACATTCATCTTATTTTGGAAGGAAGTGGGAAAGGAGAACAAAGTTATCATGAATAATGCTGCATATTAAAATGCTTGCTCTCTCTGATGGTGATTAAGATGGATGCGGCATCATACTGACTTTCGGAGGGAGTGGGGAGTACAGCTGACAATTTTCCCATCAGAGCTTTTCACGAAGAAGGAGCAACTCTCAGGTCCCCCACCACCACCCAACTTCCCCGCCTCCTGCTCCAGCCTGCCTTTCCTGCACAGCTTCTGGCTGCTTCAAGGCACTGGAGGAGGAATTCATCAGGGGGCTGACAAGTGGCAAATGACATTAGCTGCCAACTATATTTTTTAAAATGTGAACACAACAGTGATAATGTCTTATTCCCTTCTCCCTATTTCCAGTCCTTCTGCCTAACAATAGTGCCTGGATCCTGGTAGGTACAGGATACTTCGAATTACTCTGTGGTGAGCTTTTGTCATTTTCAGCTATCTCTTGTTCCTTTCCTCTTCTTCTCTGACTTTTTTTACTTTTGGGGAGCCACTCCCTTCCTTCAATTTATGTGGTTCTGGGGATTAAAGGAGCTAATTATGTGAAATTCTTAAAATACCCCCTTGCTCAATCAACATTAGCTATCATCACAGATAATATCATTATAGCTAATATATCATTACAGCTAATATTACATTATATTATACTTTATGAAACATCCATGACACAGGATACCATAAAAAAATAAATTTTGAGAGTGTGCAAAGGGACTTTTATAATTTAAAAAAACAACAATTATTTTAAAGAATTAAATAAGCATAAGAGTTGGAAGATAAAATTAAAAACATCTCAGAGAAAGTAGAACCAAAAGACAAAGCAATAGAAACACAGAGATACATACATATGTTTAATTTGAGCATCAATTCAAGAGATCCAGTATTTTAAGGATGCTCGAAAAAAAAAAAAAAAAGATTACAGAGGAAAGAAAATTATCAAAGAAAATATACAAGAAAAAATTCCAGCTTTGAAAAATACTATTTTTTGTATCAAAAGATGTCCTTTCTAACCCAGTGCTGAGAACAAAAGAGTGAGGGGAAAAAAAAACAGTCAAATCAGAATGTATCATCATTACATTAAAAAAAAAAAGTGAAAGAGAAAATGTTTCAATGCTTTAAAAGAGAGAAACAGCAGACAATGTACAAAGCATTGGAAATCAGTATGGCATTGGCTTTTTCAGCGGTAACATAAGACACTATAATAGCGACTTTAAAATTCTGACTACTAATAATTTCCAGATTGGAAATCTACCATCATTCAAACTATTGATCAAGTATAAAGGGGAGCCTAGATTTTTTTTTTTAATTTGCAAGTTCTCAGAAAGCTGCTGCACAATTTATTCCACCAAAATGAAGGAGTAAACTAAAAGAAATAATAAGTTTTCTAAACGTATTCAAGTTTAGATTCAAGCAGAGAATAAGAGGCAAAGATAATAATCAGAAATAGTTTTGAAGAGAAGTCCCTCGATGACAACTAAACCAGATTATAGAAGAAAGACAGGGGGATTAGAGAGATAGAAATAAATGGTTCTTAGGAAAGCAATGGAACCAACAACCAATAGAATAATGCATTTATTTGTCTGTGAGAAAAGTGTTCAAAGGATTTCTAATGTTCTGTGGAGGCTGTGAAGTCATTTATGTATAGGAAACTAAACAGATTTCAAAATGAGGCAACTGTCAACTCCAGGAAAAGCATAAAGTTATAGAACTAAGAAAAGTGAGTCAAAATATACACCTTGACTCAACAGTGCACTTAATCTACTGAGGCATGTTCTATCAATGATCACATTATATTATAAATATTGAATGTTCATGTGACTATATTTGAGATGTAAACTTATTGGACACGTTGTGGAGGGAAGTGGTGTTGGTGGTGTTATTCCTGCTGCTTACGAAGGGCTAAATTCTCATTTACTGTAAAAGAAATTAATTTCTAAATTCAGAAATGTATGCAATCATACAAATATATTATCTATAAACCTAACTAAGTGTATAGATGTCAGAAGAAATAGCAAGAAGTTGTAAAATTTGTGTTGTGTCTGGAGAAGGACTTGGGAATGCTGAGAACATGGGAGCTTGCTTTTTGTCATAAGATATGTAATTTGATTTAAAAATCTTTAAAATTAATTATGTGTATTATTTTTTAATAAAAATTAATTTTAAAATAGGTAAATGGGCCAGGCATGATAGCTCATGCCTGTAATCCCAGCACTTTGGGAGGGCAAGGTACGTGGATCACATGAGGTCAGGAGTTTGAGACCAGCCTGACCAACATGGAGAAACCCCATCTCTACTAAAAATACAGAATTAGCTGGGCCTTGTGGTGCATCAGCAGTCACTAAGTGTTCATTGCACATCAGGCATTATTCCAGACTTTGGAAATAAAGCAATAAACAAAACTAAGTCATCACCCTCACGGAACTTACATTTTGTGGAGAGAAACAATAAATAAATAAACAAATAGGTCAAGCGATAAAAAATGCTACAGAAAAAAAAATGAATTAAAAGTGGAAAGAAGGTGGTGGGAGACGGCAGGTATTTTACAAGAGTGGTTAAGGATGGCCTTTCTGATCAGGTAGGATGGGAGCAAAGATTTGGAGGACATAGGAATGGAGAAAGCTGAATTCCATGAAGAGGAAACAGCAAGAATCGAAGTCTCAAGGCAGAAGTGTGTGTAAAATACAAGATAATAATATGCAGATACTTAAAAAAGAATGAGGCAGATCTGATATGGATTGATCTTGAACATATATCTTTAATACAAATAAAGAGGAAGAATATAGCATTCTGCCATTTAGGGAGAGAGAGGGATATAGAGAGAGAAAGACAAATGAGTATTTATATCCTGTGTATAGGCAGAATATCTCTGAAAAGATGAGCAAGAAACCGGTAATAGTGATGTCCTTTGAATATTGGACCTGGAAAGGGCATTGAGAGGATTATATTAGGTTGGTGTCAATGTAATTGCAGCAGCCTCAATTACATTTGCACCAACCTAATACTTTATGTGTTTATTTATTTTGAGACAGAATCTCCCTCTGTCACCCAGGCTGGAGTGCAATGGCACAATCTCAGCTCACTGAAACCACCTCCCAGGCTCAAGCAATCTTCCCACCTCATCCTCCAAGTAGCTGGGACCACAGGCATGTGCCACTACACCTGGCTAATTTTTGTGTTTTTGGTAAAGGTAGAGATGGGGTTTTACCATGTTTCCCAGGCTGGTCTCAAACTCCTGATCTCAAGTGATCCACCTGCCTCAGCCTCCCAAAATGCTAGGATTACAGATGTGAGCCACCGCACCTGGCCAACACCATCCTAATACTTTAAACATAATATTTCGAGTTTGATTTTTTTACGGGATGCACCTATTTGCTATTTTTTTTAGAACTTACCTATTTGAAAAAATTACTAATGTTAGAATAGAAGAAGAAACTGTGCCTCCTTCCAACTGGTTTATACATTCAGGAATTTTTTAGTTTGGCAAGAGGCATTGAAATGTCTAGTAAATCCCATTCTTCTGTGTTCATAGGCAAATAATAAGGTTCAAAAAATTCAGGATAGGAACTACATGGGATTAGAGGCCACCCAGGACAATGAATGCAGACTTCAAGCTCTCCTGTATGGTTCCTCCACTCCGTTCCCCGTGGTCATGTTGGCAGTTAGCTTTTGGGTAACGAGATGCTAGGAAATAATCGCCTTTTTGCATCTTATAAAATAACTATGATAACTCTTCTCTCTGGCAAGGTGATCCCTGTCTTAACTTTTGTTACCCTGAGGACTTCATAGGCCATAGTTATTGGAATAAGGAAAAGTATTCACAATAACCAGCATATGGCATGAGGATCTGGCTATGGTAAGTTTCCATTGCCACCATGGATATAAGAGCAATGATATCCAGTGTTCTCCTCCAAAGGCCAGGAAGCAATGGAACTCTGGACATCAGGCTACAGCAAATATCATTCAGCACGGGGAGACAGCAAACTTGAAGCTTTAGGGACAAGAAGTCCACATGTTATGTCTGGAAAGAGCGTTTTTTTGCGTGAAAGAAAATGAAGAGAGGTTCAATTCCACCCTTTTCCCAAACGTCCATGATCTGCTAGACACAAGCACAAAGATTTGATTCTTAAATTAAGATTTAAATAAATTTGGCTTGAATTCATTCTTTTTATAAAAAGTTTGAGGGTAAATCCATCCAAATTAAAAATGTTTTCTCTATGAAGGACCCTGTTAAGAGGTTGCAAAGACCAGCTCTAAACTGCGAGAAAATATTTGAAAACCACTATCTGGTAAAGAACTAGTATCTGTAATACATAAAGAATGCTCCAAACTCAAAAGTAAAAACAAGCAAACAATTCAACCAGAAAATGAGCAAAAGACAGGAAGAGACATTTTACCAAAGAAGATATACATGAAGAAAAAACACAGGTAAAGATAAGAAATTTGAATTTAAAATAACAATGCAATATCACTACATGCCTATCAGAATCGTTAAAATAAAAAGTAATGACAACCCCAAATGCTAGCAATGATGCAAATGTTAATAAATTCATAGGTTTCGTATGGTAATGTAAAATAGTCAGTCTGGAAAACAGTTTGGTGGTTTTTACAGAAAATTAAATCTGCAAGAATCAGCAATTGTATTCTTGGGCATATATCCCAGGGAAATAGAAATTTACATTCACACAAAAATCTTTACAAAATTCTTATCTTTATTCATAGTAGCCCCAAACAGAAGCAATCTAGATGCCTTTCCATGGGGAAATGCTTAATAAAACTATGGCATATCCTTACTATGAAATGCTACTCAGCGACGAGAAGGGACAAACTACTGGTGCAGGTAATAACTCGAATGAATCTCAAAGGAAATATGCCAAGTGGAAAAAGGCAATCCCAAAATGCTACATGCAGTATGACTCCACTTATATCCTTGAAATAGCAAAGTAAGTGGTGGCTAGGGATTAGGGATAGGGACAGGGCAAGAGGGAATTGTGTGTGAGTAAGAAAGGACACCATAAGGAATCCTGTGACAATGAAACCTTCTGTATCGTGACCATGCCCATGGATATATGAACCTACACACGATAAAAGTACATAGAGCTAACTCTGCACACACATGTGAGTACAAGTAAAGTGGGAAATCTAAAGAACATCATTGGATCATATCAATGTCAATATCCTGATTATGATATTGTACTATAATTTTGCAAAACATTATCATTAGGAGAAACCGGATAAAGGGTACACAGGATCTTTCTGTATTTTTTCTTACAGATGTCAAAAATTAAAAGCTGAAATCCCAATGATTCCCATCGGTAGTCATGGGAACACCTCCCACCTCACCCTGGAAGTAACCACTCGTCATGTTTATGCCTGTTCTATGCTGGGAGAAGAAATCGCCCTTTGAATTCGCAAGCCTGGATTCAGATTCTGATTCCACAACTCAGTAGCCTTGAGGGAGTAAGTTAATTTCTCTGCCTAGCTTCCTCTTCATAAAATAAGATGCAATAATAGTACTTAGCTTGTTCTAAGAATTTAATAAGTTAATACATACCAGTTTCTTAGAAGTGTGTCGGGCACATACTAAATTCTCGATATTATTTTTATTATACATGTATCCTTAGAAAACATGTAGCATGACCTTCTTTGTTGTTGATTTTTGTTTATTTTATACAAATGATGTCACGCTTCTATATCAGTCTGTTATTTGCTTTTTTCTTCCTGCAACAATATGCTTTAGATTCCTTTCCATGTCAGTAAATATCAAACTGTCTCATTTTAATTGCTATTGTAATTTTTAATTACATTGTAATTGCTGCATAATATTCCATTGGTATGGTTATATTTAAATTTATTTACCATTTCCCTACTGATGGATATCTAGTTTGTTTCTAATGTTTTACTATCTAAATTGATATGCATGTCTCTCTGAGCTACATATGAGAAATAGTATAGCTAATTTACTGAATATGGCTTTAACACTTTAAGATGTCGTGTTGAGAGTCAGTGCTGTCTATAAACATTTCTGTGCCTCCCCCCCCAGCAATAGTTTAAGAAATCTTCTTGCCACTTAAAAAAAAAATCACTGCCGTATAATTCGCATATTATAAAGCCCACCCATTTCTGTAAATTTACACAGCATTTGCAACCACACCATGATTCACTTTGTTATGGGCTGAATTGTGCTCTTTCAAAAAATATATGTTGAAGCCCTAATTCCTAGTACCTCCAAATGTGACCTCATTTGGAAATCAAATTGTTGTAAATATAATTAAATTTAAGATGAAGTCATGCTAGAGTAGGGGTGGACCTGATATCCAATATGATTTTTGTTCTTATCAGAAGAGGGAAATTAAGACTCAGAGACAGACAGAACAAACATCACGTGAAAAAGGGGGCAGTGATTGGATCGATGTTGCTGGAGGCCGAGTGATGCCTCAGGCTACTAGAAGCTGAAAGAAGCAAGGAAGCTTCCACCCCTAGGGGATTTTAAGAGAACAGAGCTCTGCCTGCACTTTGATATCAGACTCCTAGCCTCCAGCACTGTTAGAGAATACATTTCTGTTGTTTTAAGCTACCTGGTTTGCAGCACTTTGTTACAGTAGCTCTGAGGAAAGTAACAGAAACTTTAAAAACATTTCCTTCACTTCTATTAGATCCTTTGCACTAATTAACAGTTGATAGTTTGCACTGACCCCAGAAAAGCCTTGAGTCCTATATTCCAATATAGGAGACCCCAAATCTTTCAGTTGCTGCCTGGATTTGTATTATTCTTTTTTCCTTCCTTTCTTCTTTTTTTTAGGACAATGTCCCACTCATGGGGTGCCATGGCACAATATCAGATCACTACATCCTCCGCTTCTGGGATTCAAGCGATTCTCATGCCTCAGCCTCCCAAGTAGCTGAGATTACAGGCATGCACCACCATGCCTGGCTAATTTTTGTATTTTTAATAGAGATGGGTTTCACTATGTTGGCCAGGCTGGCCTCGAACTCCTGACCTCAAGTGATCCACCCTCCTCGGCCTCCCAAAGTGCTGGGATTATACACATGAGCCACTGCACCCAGGCTGCAATATTCTTTATGGTTCATTTTCGCTGATGAAAATGACTCAATAACTATGGTCAAGTTTAGGATATAACTTTCTTCCACCTTCCTTTACACCTTTACACCCTTAGTCTCAGTAGTTTTCAACAATTGGAGTCAAACTCAATTTTGAAATTTTCTTGGAGGGTGAAATCCCCTCCAAGAAAAAAAAAAGGACATGTATCTCATGTATCTTCACACTACAAAATTTGACTGACATATTGGAATTCTAGAGCCCACCCGTGAAGCCTCTTCTACAAACTATTGGTATTTCCATGCTTGTGGGGAGGTCAGTGCTACCTGAGACAGCCCATTCCATCTTGGGGAGCTCTATATCCTACAGTGTAGTTTCACTGCCTTAAAAATCCTCCTTTCTCCACTTACTCATCCCTCCTTCCTGCTATCCTCTGGCATCCACTGAGCTGTTTGCTCTCTCCATAGTTTTACCTTTCCCAGAATTGTGATTGAGCTCGGATCCTACAGAGTGTAGCTTTTCAGATTGGCTTCTATCACTTAGCCATACGCATTTAAGGGCCATGTCTTTTTATGGCTCGATAGCTCATTTCTTTTTAGTTCTAGATAATCATCTATTGTTCATGGTAAAAGTGGAAAGCGTTTCAATAGTGAAATAGTACATGTATATGAAAACATTATGTTGTATACCTTAAATATATACATTTTTAAAAGAAAACATATTTCATTGTCTGGATGTCCCACAGTTTATTGATTCACCTACTGAAGGATATAGACCTTTTACTGAATTAAGTTAGGGCTCCAATATACATCCCAGGGACTACAGCAGAGAATCAGCAGGTGGCAGCATTCCAGATCTGTTGAATGTCAGACAGGTCCTCTGGTTAACCTAGGCTCACAATGATGTACTCCAAAGGATAGAAGTCCAAAGGTCCCTAAAGTCCCAACACCCACTGCATTAAGAGTTTAAAGAAATAAAACTGATTTGCTGTAGAGGCTGCAGTTGTTCTGGAAAGTTAAAATGCAACATCTCCACTGGCTGTAATCACTAAGGAGCTCCTTCTGCCCCTGAAGGGTTGACCCACTTCCCTAAGATGGGTGCTCTTTCAAGATCTAATCCCGGAAATGCTCTCCATTCTCCATTCTTATTTCCATTTACTTCTAAGGACAATACTGGGTTAGGCGCTCGGCTTAAAGGAATCTTCGAAGACCCCAATTGGCAAGTGCAACAGATACGACTTGAAAAGAAAATCAGAATGCTTTGCCTTGGTTGGCTGAAGTGTGAAGTAAACAGAACTTAAATACTGTTGTAGTTTTTTTTTTTTTTTCTGTAACTGAGTCTAAAACTAAAAGGGATTTTCTATCTTTTTATAAGATACCAGGTACACCAGAAGCAAGCATGCATTTTCTAAAACCGTCGAACCATGACATCAGAATATTCTTTAAGTCTCACCAGAACCAAATCTGCATTTCATCCAGCCTCTGATCTAAATTAGGCCTCAGACATGAAATTGTTTTACCTGATTGCAAGCCAGCATGAAGTGTGTTTGTTGGGCCTGTCTTGGCTCAGCTGTCCTGTGACAGTCCGAGTCTGTCTTACTGGTTCTCTGCATCAGTGTGGCTGACTCTCTTTGTCCCTCTGTGTTTCTGTCTTTTGTCTGTCTGCTTTTTTCTTTCAGTCTCTCTGTCATCCTGTCTGTGATCTTTCTCCCTTGCCTGCTGCCCTCTTCTGAAGTGCTTTTAATACTAGGTCACGTTTAAGATCAGATAGCCTAAGCTCGAAATCACCTCCTGTCTCGGTCTTCAAGTCTCATCCATTAACATGCTTAGAACAGTACGTGGCATGTGACAAGTATGTTACAGTCATTCACTATGATGATTCCCCCTCATTCGTGTAGCACTTTTCCATGAAGTTTCTGAGATCAGCACACTGGGTGACACCACGGAATGGAAAGAAAAGATTTTGGGAGAAAGAAGATTTCATGGACTGATGAAAAGAAATACGTAAGGTTAGTTGTCTTGGCTGTGTGCTTCCCATATCTTTTACAAGAGGCAATCTGAGCTATCTCAGACAATTGTTGGGTGTGCACGTGGCAGATGTTGATTCTCATAAGACTTTGGCTGTTGAATCTCTAGTCTGACCATGGCAATCTGTGAAAGCAAGGATATTGAGGAGAAAAGAGAAAAGAAAGGAGAGACAACCTGAGAAAGGACAGAAGTGGAGAAAGAGGATGAGAATTAGAGAGTAGACAAGCAGCTGATAGAGTGATAGTAAAGGGAAGAGACGGCGAGAGATAGAGTGATAATTACTGAAACTATTTTATTATGTACATGTATATCAAAACATGTTGTACACCTTAAACATATACATTTAGAAAAGAAAACATATTTCATTGTCTGGATATACCACAGCTTGATTCACCTACTGAGAGATATGTGTGTCCTGCTGACAGAGTAAGTGAGATGAACCTGCATCCTTGGAAAAAGATGCTATGGCCCACATTATTGCTTCTTATAATAAATTGTACAAAATAGAAGTCTATTATCTGCTTAACTTAGTCTTGGTATAATTCACTGTGCTGCTGTAAGCCTCAGTTTCCATCTGAGGTCTTACCTTCATAAGCAAAAGTGTAGCTCTGTACAGCAGAGATTTAGCTCCTTTGCAACTGAAAGAAGTTAGGCTCAAGAAAGGAAAAACAAGGTACGTGGTGTTACAGAGTTAGAGAGAAGAGATACTGAAGTATTTTATTTGGAAGCAGCAAATAAAAGCAGCCCCCCAACGAATCCATCCCATGTCACCTGCAATCAATATGCATCATTATAGTTACACAGATGACTGGGTTTTAGGGGGAGTTTCAAGCCAGTAGTTCTCAACCTTAGCAGCACACTGGGATCACCCGAGAGCTTTTTTTTTTTTTTTAATAGTGTTCAGGTCCACCTAGACCAATTAAAGAGTGGAATCCAGGAACCAATATTTTTGGAGGTCCCCCAGGTGACTCCAGTGTGCAGCCAAGGTTACAGATCTCTCATCTTGCAGACCCCTATGAGCCAAGCCACAGAGTTTTTGAGCTTTGTAACCTGACTGCAGGTAAAGTAGCTCAATAAATGCCTGTACCTGTTGAGTAATTAAGATAGCAATTCATGGACTGTCAGAGGACTATGAAAAGTCCATCTGTTTGGGATAATGCAGTTTAATCAAATGATGTTCTTCAAAAGTGACTACCTCATCCTCTGACATTTGGTTTGCCCCAAGTGTCTGAAGGTCCCAGTTTGCTGGTATCTGTTTATAGCCATCTGCTGCCAGTGATTGTGGAGGCAAGTAACAATGTGTTGCCAGGTGAGGCATGCAGGAGGGCAGCTTCTCCTGCTTGTTTCCTGGGAGTAAAGGTATCGTCACTCCTGGGAGTCAAGGTACCACAAGTATCCTAAATGCACCTGTTATCGATTGAGTTGTGACTTCTCAATATTCTTATGTTGAATTCTTAACTCCCAGTGCCTTAGAATGTAATTTTTTTGGAAGTAGGCTCATTGCAGATGTAATTACTTAAGGTAAGGTCATACTAGGGTATGATGGCTTGATAGCTCACTTCTTTTTAGTTCTAGATAACAGTCTATTGTTCATGGTAAAAGTGGAAAGCATGTCACTATGTACATGTATATCAAAACATGTTCTATACCTTAAATATATACATTTAAAAAAAACATATTTCATTGTCTGGATGTACCACAGTTTATTGATTCACCTACTGGAAGATTTTTTTTTATTTTTTTATTTTGAGGCAGAGTTTTGCTCTTGTTGGCCAGGCTGGTGTGCAATGGCACGATCTCGGCTCACCACAACCTCTGCCTCCCAGGTTCAATCGATTCTCCTGCCTCAGCCTCCCTAGTAGCTGGGATTACAGGCATGTGCCACCATGCCCAGCTAATTTTGTATTTTTAGTAGAGATGGGGTTTCTCCATGTTGGTCAGGCTGGTCTGGAACTCCCGACCTCAGTTGACCCGCCCACCTAGGCCTCTCACAGTGCTGGGATTACAGGCATGAGCCGCCACACCTGGTGGGATATAGCTCTTTTATTTAATTAAATTAGGGCTCCATTTTACAGCTTCGGGACTACAACAGAGAAGCAGCAGGTGGCAGCATTCCCGATCACTTGGAAGTCAAACAGGTCCTCTGATTAACCTAGGCTCACAATGGTGTACTCCAAAGGATGGGTCTAGGTTTCTAAAGTCCCAATACCCACTACATTAAGAGGTTAAAGAAATAAAACAGATTTGCTGTGGCGGCTGCAATATGACTGGTGTCTTATGAAAAGGAGAAATTTGTACACGGAGATATGCACAGAGGGAGAACACTGTGTGAAGATAAAGGCAGAGACCATCTGCTTCTATTAATGCAAACCAAGGAGCACCAAAGATGCCTGTAAACCACTAGAAGCTAAGACAGAGGCATGGAACTGATTCTCTTACTCACAGCCCTCAGAAGAAAGCAAGTCTGAAGACACCTTGACTTTGGCGCTCCCTAACTGTGAGACGATACATGTCTGGTTTTTAAGTCACCCAGGTAGTAGTTCCCTGTTACAGCTGCCCTTGGAAGCTAATACAACACCCCAGCCTGGGAGAACCAATTCTGCCCACTGATGGGAACTGAATGGAGAATTTCAGGCCTGGGGGAAGGTGGATCCTGAACCAATCAGCTGTCCCCCATTTCAAACGTGCTCCAAACGGATCACACAAATGGTTGCTCCTGACACCCTCCTGCTCACTGTATCCTCTGTTGGGGTACTGAAATTCCCCCAAGAGGGGCCAGCTCCATGGGTGTGTGACCTGTGCAGGCACACAGGGCCCACTGCTATTTTAATTCTCTGGTGTTGCCATCTTGAAATTCTTAATTTTTGAACAAGAGCCCAGCATTTTCACTTTGCACCAGGCCCCCAAAATTGTGTAGCCAGTCCTTTCCCCAAACATCTTGCCAACTTTCCCTCTTTCAATCAAATCCTATCTACTTTGTCTGAATTTCTTATTGTGTCTGATTCACTGAGGTCAACCCCTTCTTGCTTCCAGTGATTTTTTTTTATAGACGTTTCCTTTTTATTAATATTGTTTCTGTTATTTGTAGGGATTTGGGGCAGGAGGGAATGGCCTAAGGGTACTGTGTCAGCCATCTAAATGGAATAACCCAAAGCAAACAGGACTCTTGTACTTATTAGGTTGTTAGTCCTATCAGGGACATTGGCTAGAGGATGGAGCAGAAGTTTAAAAAAGACTGTATGAGCCTTGGCCCAGACAATACAGCTCTGGGACTCAGGTGACCATATGTAACTGAGAATCATGAGGGAGTGATACACTGCCTAGGACTCTTGAAGGCTTGAAGGTGGCTGGCTGTGTCTGTGTCATACTAGCGTGGTGATTTGCTAATCTGATCATTTTATTCAAAGCTCCCCTTGAAATCCTGGCATAGGTTTCTATTATCCTTGGGAAGCTGTAGCAAGTTGGGTCATTGTTCCCGTTCTTTACTCCTTCCCTGAATTAGAAATATGCACTGGTGCTCTTTTTTTTTTTTTTATTTTAAAAAAATGCCTACAGCACCCGGTATTCCCAGGCGGTCTCCCCATCCAAGTACTAACCAGGCCCGACCCTGCTTAACTTCCGAGATCAGACGAGATCAGGCACGTTCAGGGTGGTATGGCCGTAGACTATACTGGTACTCTTTGCCACAGTCCTCTATGGTGTGTTGCGCTGTGGGGATCATGACCTTCCCCACCCCACTGACCCTGGGTTAGCCATGTGAGTTGCCTTGACGGATGGAACTTGAATGGGATTGTCCATGCGCCAGTTCCCAGCTGAGGCCGTAAAAAGCGTTACGTATTTCCACTCACCTCCTTGCATTTCTGCCATCTGCCATGAGAAAGACACACCCCAGATAGAGGCTAGTCCAAAGAGAACGAAGAGGCCATCCCAATGCCCAGCCTGGATTCAAACCTAGCAGATTACAGCTAAATCCAGAAGAGATACAGCCTCTCTACAAACCCATAAGCAGCATTAACGTGCTTGTTTATAGAGGCCAGTGAGTTTGTGAGGTCTTTGAATTATTGTGGCCAAAGCTGACTGATGCAGAAATAATGTAATTTCTTTAGGTTGGCTTGCGTGGCCTTTTCTGGCCTGGACCTTTCTATTTGCTCAGTCTTATCTCCTACTCCTCACCCTCTTCTCTCTCCATTCCACACTCAGTTCAAACGTACTATGTTCTCTCTCGGCTTTGAGCCACTAACACATTCTCTTCCTCCATCCCTGCCCTACTCAGGATCTTTTTACTTGGCTTTCTATTTCTCACTCTCTAGCTCTCAGTCTAAATGCCACTTCCACCAGTAAATCTTCCTTAAGGCACAGTAGGAAACGCTAATGGCCCTGCAACGTACTCTCTCTGCACCGTGTTCTTCCATGTCAGAGCACTTAGGACAGTACTGTGTCATCGCTAGTATGGTGGGGGAAATATATTGAGATATTTATTTGTATCTCATTGCTGTAGAAGAATGAGGACAAATGAGAGACAGCAATGCTTTGCTTTTTATACAACTTTATACACTTGCACACAAATGAATCCCAAGGAGCTATAGGGCCCCTCCCTTCCTCCGCCATTGTCCTTTTAAATCAAAAGCAGAATTGTGTGTGTGTGTGTGTGGAGTGTGTGTGTGTGTGTGTGTGTGTGTGTGTGTGTGTGTGTGTTTGTGTGTAGGGGGTTGGTTTATCTTACAAAATCCCAAGAAATTCTAGTGAAATTCCAGAAGGGGAATGGTGAGGAGGAGTGTGTCTTTGCAGTCTGGCTATGAGATGTTCCTCAGAATGAAGGTGGACAGGGGTTGGCAGGTTCCATGAATATGCAAACCTGTGCTCACCATAAGACTTTGGAGGACTGGTGCACCTACGAGGAACTGAGCCTCAGTGTCTGGGCTCTTAGGCATCAAGAATGTCTGTTGCTAGGTGTCACGGAAATAACAGTTCGAGTAAACTTGAGGAACCATGCAGGCTTGGAAAATACAGTACTCCACAGAAATGGGGGTAGACCAAAGAAAGGTTGCAAATCTAATGGCTTAAAACAACATCAATTTATTATCTCATGATGTCCCATGGGTCAGGAGTCTGTGCACAGCCAAAGTCCTCTGCTCAAGGTCTCATAAGGCTGAAATTGAGGTATTCTTTCTGCAAAGTCTGACATTAAGGGACTGAGCCCTAGTAGTGTCTGAGACTGAATGGCTTGGCATGCAGAGATGCCAGGCTGGCAATGGAACTTAACTCGGTTGACAAACACAAATGCCTTTGATATTTCTTGGCATCATCTCATTTAGCTTTTCTTTTTGTTTTTGAGATGGAGTTTTGCATTGTCACTCAGGCTGGAGTGCAGTGGCGTGATCTCAGCTTACTACAACCTCCGTCTCCCATGTTCAAGCAATTCCCCTGCCTTAGCCTCCTGAATACCTGGGATTACAGGTATGCACCACCATGCCTGGATAATTTTTGTATTTTTAATAGAGACGGGGTTTCACCATGTTGGCCAGGATGGTCTTGAACTCCTAACCTCGTGATCCACCCACCTCAGCCTCCCAAAGTGCTGGGATTACAGGCGTGAGCCACCATGCCTGGCTCTCATTTAGCTTTTAAATGCATATCTATTACACTTTAATTTTCTGTCTTTCCTGGTAGACCATAAGCTCTTGGAAGGTGGGCTGTTTCTGTCTTGCTTATTGTTGTACCTCCAGAAGCTAAGACAGTTTCTGGAACATTGTAGCGAGGGAGTCAACAAATATTTGTCAAATGAGTGCTTGACTTTTAGGTGCTTGGTAGGAGCTTACTGTGCTAAATTGAACTGATTCTCTTAAACACCATGTGATCTGTGCAGAGTGGGCATCACGACAGCTGTTTCAAAGAGGAAGAACCAGATTTGAGGAGTTTAGGTAACATGTTCAGGGTCAAATCAATGATAGGACCAGAGCTGGAACTTTTTCATTATATTCAGAAAAAAAAAACTAATCTCTTTTTATTTGAAACACAGCCCTGAAATGTAGCACTATGACACATTCTAAGTCCTATGAATCATACTTTTCATCTTCTATGATCAAGAGAGGGGGAAGGTGTAATGAATTAGAAGTCTTTATAAGATGTGATTTTATCTTGAGGTCTCAGATACTAACATCACATAGAATCTCAAACTCTGCAGTACTTGAGTCTTCTGAGTGGATAAGTCTCCTCTTAACAGAAGAACAAACTAAATCAATCTTGGCCAGATGCAATGGCCCATGCCTGTAATCCCTGCACTTTGAGAAGTGAGGCGGGCAGATCACTTGAGGTCAGAAGTTTGAGACCAGCCTGGCCAACATGGTGAAACCTCATTTCTAATAAAAATACAAAAATCAACTCAGCATGGTGGTGAGCACCTGTAATTCTAGCTACTGAGGAGGCTGAGGCACGAGAACGCTTGAACCCAGGAGGTGGAGGTTGCAGTTCGTTGTGACACTGTAAGTGAGACACTGTCAAAAAAAAAAAAAAAAAAAAGTGAGACACTGTCCTTCCACCACCCTCCCAAAAAATAAATCTTAAGGGCTCGTGGCATAACTTGGTTTCTCTCAGACAGACTAGACTCAAATCCTCTTTCAGGTTTTCTGATGCCCAAATAGAATGGGTTTTCAGTGAGCAGGAATCTAGCATGTGGGTGATACTTCTTATTAATCATGTAACGACTCCATTAATTCTTGCTTCTGGGCTTTTGCACAAGCTGTGATGCTTGTTTGAAAGGCTCTTCCCCTTTCTTGTGGCTCTATCCTTCTCACTCTTCAGTTCTTGACTTAAACATCAATCCTCAAGGAGTCTTTCCTGAAAGGTTGTCTGGGGGCACCCTCCCGTCCCATGAGTCCCCATCACTGCACACCATTTATACTACTTTTCGTAATTTGCAACTACAGTTGACTCTTGAACAGCATGGGTTTAAACTGCACAGATCCGCATACATGTGGATTTTCTTCCACCTCTGCCACCCCTGAGACAGTAAGACCAACTCTTCCTCCTCCTCCTAAGCCTCCTGAACATGAAGACGATGAGGATGAAGACCTTTAAGGTGATCCACCCTTATTTATTTTTTGAGACGAGTTTCACTCTGTCACACAGGGTGGAGGGCAGTGGCCAATCTCAGTTCACTGCAACCTCTGCCTCCGGAGTTCAAGCGATTCTCCCTCTTCAGCCTCCCGAGTAGCTGTGGCTACAGGTGCACACCATCAAGCCCAGCTAATTTTTGTATTTTTAGTAGAGACGGGGTTTCACCATGTTGGCCAGGATGGTGTTGATCTCTTGACCTCGTGATCTGCCTGCCTTGGCTTCCCAAAGTGTTGGGATTGCAGGCCTGAGCCACTGCGCCCAGCCCCATTTCCACTTAGTAAACAGTAAATGTATTTACTCTTCCTTATGATTTTCCTAATAATTTTCTTTTCTCTAGTTTAAATCAACTGTGAGAATACAGGATATAATACATATAGCATAAAAATATGTGTTAATGGACTGTTTATGTTATCAGTAAGGCTGCTAATTATAGTAGTGAAATGAGAAAAGTCCCCTTATCCCCCTCGCAGGGTGTGTGATAGGGGTGTGGCTTGCTTCATCGGTGCTCCGCTGCTCAAACCCCTTAGAGGGAGCATGCAGACAAGTCGGCTGTGGGGCTCTGACCCACAGTGTCTAGGGGTGAATGTTTACGGCTCCTGAAGCCCAAGTGAGCATGTGTTACAGTGTGCTCTTTTAGTTTAGCCATCCGCAGGCAGACGATGTGAACCGGCTTAATTAGACCCCCACAACTGTATACTGCAATTATCATAAGACAAAGGGCTTTCTGGTTCCCAGGGTTCCTTGCCTTGATGTACCAGAAGAATGGGAGGACATGTGGGCTTGGAGAATGAGTGCAAGGTTTTATTGAGTGGAAGTAGCTCTCAGCAGATGGGGGAGCCAGAAGGGATATGGAGTGGGAAGGTAGTTTTCCCCTAAAGTCAGGCCACTTAGTAGCCCACGCTCTCCTCTGACTGTCCCGGCCAAACTCCAGGTGGATCCGACAATCGATGCCTGCTGTGGCACCTGTCGGTGTGCTCTTTTGCAGGTGTGTTCCTCTAGACGTCCAGCTGCTTGTATCTCTGCCCGCTAGGGTCTGGGGATTTTTATAGGCACAGGATGGGGCATGGTGGCCCAGTGTGATCTTGAGAAATGCAACATTTGGGCAGGAAAACAGAAATACCTGTCCTCACCTGGGTCTGTGAGCACAAACCGGGGGGGTGGAACCCTAGCCAAGGACCATGCTTCCTTGCCCCCACTTCCATATCGGTAGGCTATCAAGTATTTAAGTTTTGGGGGAGTCACATTGACTCCCCCAAAACTTAAATACTGATAGCCTACCGATACGGGGATTTGGTGCTCCTAACCCCCACGTTGTTCAAGGGTCAGTTGTGTGTAGGAATTTACTTGCTTATTCATCTTCCACTCGATTTCAGGCTTTGCAAGGGTACCAATGTGGTTTGTTTACCAGTGTTAACTCAGCTCTAACACAGTACCTAGATGAAAACAGTCATCAATTATTAATTAAATGAATCATGAATGAATTAATGAATGAAGTTCACTGGGTCATTCAGCAAATATCAACTGAGTGCCAGTTATATGCATTAGAAGCTAGAAATACAGGTTGGGCACAGTTGCCCATGCTTGTAATCTCAGCACTTAGGAGGCCGAGACCAGGGAATCACTTGAGCTGAAGAGTTTGAGGCCAGCCTGGGCAACATGTTGAAACCCTGTCTCCACCAAAAATACAAATAATTAGCCAGACGTGGTGGTGCGTACCTGTCATCCCAGCTACTCCGGAGGCTGAGATGGGAGGATGGCTTTAACCCAGGAGACAGATGCATTGAGCCGAGGTCTCATGACTACACTCCAGCCTGAATGATACAGTGAAACACCATCTCAATTTAAAAAAAAAAAAGAGCGAGAAAGACAAAATTATACAAGACCTGGGTCCTTCCTTCTAGGTGTTCACAGTTTAGTCCAGAAACAAAACATATATACAAGCTAAATAAATGGCCCAGGTTTTACCTGATTTAATCACAAATGGAGCAAAAGTAACACAACACTTAAATTGCAATGGCTTTTTGTCCCACCACAGAACTACATGAACTTACTGTCCCCCAAGAGCTCTCTCAGTTATTTTTGTGAGTCTCCAAGGATGGTTTTCCTGTGCTCCAAGACCATTCCACTCATGTTCTCCTCACTTCTACTAGTCATGCTGACACATGGCTCCTGGCACTAGTGCTTTCTGTTCTTTCCATGGGTCCATGGCTTTCTTGCCTTGCATGGGGCATAGGGAGCTCCTACTTCTTCACTGCTGCTTATCCCAGGGCAGCTAAATGTGGCTGCGGTCTTCAGGCACAGAAATGAGAAGGATGCCTGGGTGTATCTGACTTGCCTGGGGATCTGGTTACAATTCAGATTCTGATTCAGTAGGTCTGGAGTGGGCCCTGAGAGTCTGCATTTCTCATAAGCTTCCAGGTGATGCAATTTTGCTGGCCCCTGGACCACATTCTGAGTAACACTGCAGCCTGGACCACAGAGCAAGACTCTGTCTCAAGAATAAATAAATAAATTAATTAATTAATTAAATTTTGTTGTTTAAGCCATCCAGTCTGTTGCACTTTACCATAAAAGACTGAGAAGACTAATATGGACCCTGAACCACAGTGGTCCAGGAGGTTTTCTCGATTCCATTATCAACACTTATATCAACCATATCAACATAACAACAATAAACTAGAATAAATTTTAACTGCCTTTTAGGGCCTAATTTTTAAATAGCTCTTTTATTTCTGATTGTGATCAGAAATGGAGTTCAGAGCAGCATTTTTGGCATGCAGTGTATCTTTGCAGAATGAATGGATGAATGGATGAATGGGTGACTCTGCAGGATCAGAAGTGAGGAGCCATCCCTGCAGAATGCACTTCAAGTAGCAACCATGCTAATCCCATGTGGAATATTATCCCTGATCTCTACTGGGTTTGACATCTTCAAAGCACAGTACTGGAAATGGAGATAGTAATTCAAAAGCAGCACTTAATCCTGGTAATAGAGGGTGCAGCAAAGAGTCATCACACTTATGCCTCCACAAGGAAAGAAGCACATTATTAACATTAAATCATCTTCGGAGTAGGTTGTGTAGGGATCTGAGGACAGAATGATGCCTTTCTAATTCAGGGTCTGAAATGGCACTCTTGAAAAGATGAATGGAGAAATGACAAACGCAATTTTGTAGATGAGCGTGTTGCTACCAACTGGCTATAGATTCTCGGGCAAGTCACTTTAACTGAATCGGCCTCAGTTTCCTCACCTGGAAAGGAAGGGGAATAAACTGGGTGGGTCCTCTGAGGTTTGAGTGGGTCTTCTGATGTTTCTATGACCCTATCAAGCCAGAGTTGGATGTTTCTTCTCTTAAAACACAAGATATGGCAAGAGCAAATAACTCAACCAAAAGGCACATCTTGTAAATGGTAGAGTTGTGATTTGAACTCAGACTCCGCTTACCCTAAGCTCATGTCAGGAACTTTCCTCTATCATTTTCCTCTGTTATTTGGCTATTCCTCTATTATTTTATTTATGTGATTCCCCCACCACCTAGAATTTCCTTCTTCACTCAACAATAACAACAGTGAAGTACCTAGGATATCTGTCTATAGCCAGGTGCTTTGCTGAGCATAGGAATGAAGTAGACAGCTTCTGTGCTCTCACAGAGATTGCAGTCTAGTTGAGCAGTACATGTTAATCTAATAAGCATGCAAATAAAAAAAAATGAAACAGTGAGAATTTTGAAAGTTTTTAAGTCTTAGGGAAATTTGATCTCATCAGGGAAGTTAAGTCTCTGAGGAAGGGAAGCCTGAGCTGAGATGTGAAGGATAAGCAGATGTTAACTAGGCCAAGAGAGAAGGGAAGTTAATTCCAGGCAGTGAGGCAGCACAGGCAAAGGCCCTGTGGTAGAAAGTATATGGTGAGTATATGGAACGAAGGCTACAGGTGGCCAGAGCACAGAGAGTGGGAGGGAGGACATGTTATAAGATAAAGCTGGAGAGAGAGGGAAGGATATGGGGACAGTGTCTTTGTGAGCTATGCTCAATGGTTTTTTCTATATCCCAGCACAAACAGGAAATCACTGAAAGAGATTCTGTAATTGTCTTTAGCGATGACTCTCAAACATCCATTCTATCCCAAGTGTCCAGCCTGAGCCAATGATGTTAAAATCTTTTTCTGTTATAAGTAACTAGTTAGAAATGGACATGTGATCTAATGCTGGACATTAAGACATGATAAAACATTTTTACCTTTAAAAAACCTACATTTTTAAGGTAGGAGTCCATGTTCCTAAGAGGGAAATCCTAGAAGAGATAGTCTACTTGTTCCTCTGGACACGGTCATAGATGTGATGACTGGGACTGCTGAATCCATTCAAACATTACCTCCTGGCTATCCTAAGGCAGGTGGAAGACACTGCATCCCTTCAGCTTCCATGGTGGTTGGTGATTGCCTGGAATTACCCTCTCATGGAGAAGACACATATCCAGCAAAGGGTTTTGCCCCTCAAAGAAAATAAGGGGATGGCTAGAGTGCAGCAGAAGTAAACAAATCTTTATTATCCTATTATTGGTTGGTTTGTCAATAATTGCAATGAAATCTGGATTTAATCTTCTAGTCAATCCCATATATATTATTTTCTTGGTGCAAAAGAAACCCAGTCCTGGTAAAAGGAAGCAGAACCCTTCATGCCCTTAATTACCTGGGACCACAGGGTAAGAGGCAGCCTTGGGAAATCAGTTGTGGAAGTGTTTCAGAAGCATTCTGTGCAATGTTCACTTACCCAGAAAATAGAAATATGCTCCCTGGAAAGCAACTGCTCTGCGGGAGATTTTCTGACAGAAGGAACCCCAGAACCAGAATGACATTTGTTTGTTTTTTCTTTTTTCAACTTTTATCTTAGGTTCAGGGGTGATAGGTGCAGGTGTATTACCTAGGTATCTTGCATGATGCAGAAGTTTTGGGTATGATTGATCCTATCACGTAGGCACTAAGCATAGTACATAACAGTTAGTTTTTCAACCTTTACCCCCTTTACTTCCTCCTCACTCTAGTAGTCTTTAGTGTCTATTGTTTTCATCTTTATGTCCATGAGCACCCAATGTTTTGCTCCTACTTACAAGCAAGAACATGTGATATTTGGTTTTCTGTTCCTGTATTAATGCATTTAGGATAATGGCCTCCAGCTTCACCCATGTTGCTGCAAAGGAAATTATTTCATTCTTTTCTATGGCTGTGTAGTATTCCATGGTGTATACACACCACATTTTCTTTATCTGCTACACCATTGATAGGCATCTAGATTGATTCCATATCTTTGTTGTTGAATATAGGCCTTGGCAAAGAAATCATGACAAAGTCTCCAAAAGCAATTGCAACAAACAAAAAATAGATAAGTGGGACCTAATTAAACTAAAGAAAAGGAAATTTTCTGCACAGCAAAAGAAATGATCAGCAGATTAAATGACAACCTACAGAATGGGAGAAAGTATTTGCAAACTATGCATCCGGCAATGTCTTTTTAATAGCTGCCCAGATGTGCTACTCCTTGACTTTTTGCGAAAACTCACCAAAAGTTGTGCATTTTCCAAGCATCTTTAGGCAATAAGAAGAGGCAGAGGTAGGAAACCATGACATTGTGGAGGCTTTTGAGTGTAAGCTTGTTAATACTTTGTACAAAATCTGATAGCTCACACTCTCGGTCTCTAAAATTCATTTAATTAACCAAGAATCAGTGCCAACCTTACTCTTAATTTTCTTGGCTTCTTAATCCCTTATTTGTGGTTCTAAACCCACGTGCATGTTATTTGCCTGGTTACCTGGAATAGATTCCCACTTTCAGTTTGATTTTGAGGTCCTCTCTAGGATGTTAATCCCTAAGAAATGTACTCTCTAGACTTGGGTGCAGGGCATCCTCTTTTTACCTGCTCCTGTAGGACATTCTATTCTGCCTTCTACTTTCTTGTACTCCTTCCTCAGCACTTGACCATGCCCCTCAGATATCTACAACTTATGAGTATGCACCGGAAACATGACCCTGAGGGTTGGAAAGGCTACCACATAGTGGAAGGCATTAGTTAGGTTTGGGAGGCAAACACATTAGGATTTTTCTGACCTCATCACTTTCTAGGTGTGTGACTTTGCGTATATCCTTTTGGGTCGCTAAGCTATTATGTGTTCATGTACAAAAAGGAGACCACGACTTGGGCTGCTCTAGTCCATTCAAGCTGCAATGACAAACTACCATAGGCTGCGTGGCTTATAAACAAGGAAAATTTATTTCTCACCATTCTGGAGGCCAAGAAGTCCTAGATCAAGATGCAGGCATGTTCAAGGTCTTTTGTGGATCTGCTTCTCAATTTGTAGATGGCTGCCCTCTGGGTGTATCCTCACGTGGCAGAGAGAGACAGCTCTGGTCTTCTCCCACTTAAAAAAAAAATTATTATTATGCTTTAAGTTCTGGGGTACATGTGCAGAACATGCAGGTTGCAGGTTTGTTACATAGGTACACACGTGCACGGTGGTTTGTTGCTTCCATCACCTCGTCATCTACATTAGGTATTTCTCTTAACGCTTCTCCCTCTCCTATACCCCAAACCCCCTGACAAGCCCTGGTGTGTGTCCACATGTTCTCATTGTTCAGCTCCCCACTTATGAGTGAGAACATGTATCTCCCACTTCTTGTAAGGATGCTTTGTGCATTCACATGGTGGAAGAGGCAAGGGATCTCTTTAGGGCCTCTTTTTAAGGGCAGTAATCTCATTCATGAGGGCTCTATTCTTATAACCTAATAAACTCCAAAAGCCCTCATGCCCAGATACCATCACATTGGCCATTAGGACTTAACATATCTATGTTGAGGGGGACACAAGTGTTCAGTTTATAGCAATAATGCTGTTGTGAACACTGTTGGTTTCCTAACATTAATCATTTCTTCTTTTTTGACAATAGAGCATTTCATTCATTCAGGGCAATATGTCCTGTCTAAGGGGATGAATTTGTATTGTTACGTTGATCATAATAATCCTATACCCATTTATCAATGACTGTTTTAGGTTAGGCCATATGACCATTTCTGAGCTAGAGATTTAACGGGAATGTGGAAGGGAAGTTTTTGAAGAGCAAGCACATCTTACTTTCTTCGTAATTGTAGATGTTATTGTGTAATTCAGTGATGTTTGGTGCTATAGCAACCATCTTGCAAACATGAGGAGAAAGCAAAGAAAATCACAGAGATGCCGTGTAGAGATCTAGATGTTCTGTAGATCTAGAGATAGATGTCTTATTATATGAGAGAGTTAACTCAACATGTATACACGTTCAGGGAAGTCTGTATGATTTCTCTGTGATTTCTCCCTTTCTGTAGGTTGTCTCTTTACTCTGTTGATGGTTTCCTTTGCTGTTCAGAAGATCTTTAGCAGAAGCTCTTTGGGGTTTCTAAGATGTCTGTCTAAGACATCTCTAGAAAGATGTCTTAGTATATAAGGAAAAAAATCTCTATTGTTTTAGCCATTTTTACACATTTGTGGGGTATGAAGGTTATATTATGTTGCAGACAGTTTTTAAGGAAAAGAATACAAAATTAAAATGCAAAAGTTGATATAAAAATGAGTACTTAGAATAAAAAAGAAAGAAAGGCACAGCAAATTACAAATATTAAAAGCTGATAAATGCCATATATCACAAAAGATTTTTAACTAACAGTCTTTATTAATAATTGACTTAATAAAATAAATACTTTATCCTCTTTGTTCAGGCTGCATGGTCTGTCTTCATGTGACAATAATTTTGTAGTATTATTTCTGTAGAGAGATAGAGAATTCTTTTTTTCTAGCACGATTGATAAAAATTTAATATTATTATCAATGACTAAGAAAAATTTCTCTCAGCTTCACAATTCATTGTTGTTAATATTGTATAAATTTTTATGACTGTCATCCAACTTGGGAAAAGCTCTAATGAGCTTGTTTCATATATCAGTTGTAGGCTGTAGAAAAATTTTCCACAGCCTAACTTTTGCCTTCATACATTTCAAACCTGTTTTCTCCTCTGTTACCTACATTTCTATAGTTCCCATTGCAATACTACCTCCAGCCCTGCTGTTGGTATCGAGATATCAAGTGAATAAGCAGAGCGATGGCAGAAGTATTCCTAGAAGCCATCCCTATGATACAGACAGGAGGCAGGGAAATGCTGGGTGGAAGAGGAGGGTTCCCCAACAAAGGCCCCACCCTCAAGCCTGGATACCCATGCCCCTAAGTGAGAACAGGCATTCTTGTTTTTATGCCCAAAAAATTGCCTTTTGGCCTACCACACCCCACTATCCTGTACCCATATAAACTCTGAATCCCAGGCTCCAGAAGCAGGAGAGGACCAGATGAGGAGACAAGAAGACAAGTGGCAGAATGGCGCAACAGGAAAAGACAGAAGAGAAGGAATGTCTGAACGCCAAGAGGAGTTCGTCTGGGGGTGGTCAGAGAGGAGTTTGGCCACTAGACGGCCAAACTCCAGGGGAAGATCATCTTCCCACTCCATCCCCCTTCCAGCTCCCCATCCATCCTACTGAGAGCCACCTCTACCACTCAGTAAAACCCTTACATTCATCGTTCAAGTCTTTGTGTGACCCAATTTTTTCAGGACGCTGGACAAGAGTTTGGGGTACAGAAAGCTATCACACTGGCCCTCTGCCCTTGCAGAAAGGTGGAGGGTCTACTGAGCTGCTTAACAGTTAAGCCGTCTGCAGACAGCGAGGCTAAAAGAGCCCACTGTAACCCACGCCTACTTGGGCTCCTGCACCTGTCGGTCTGTGTGCTCCACTTCAGGGGTTTGAGCAGTGGTGGTGACCAAACAGATGAGCCAAACCCATGTCACACGTCCTGTGAGGTGGATCAGGGAACTCTCCAGCCTCACCTACGCAAGGGCAGCTCATAGTGACTTAACTATACATGGAAATAATTGAGAACCACATAAACATATCTCGCCAACCTTACTCCTGATGTATTGCTTTACCTGGATGTCAAAATGCTCAAGTGGAAGTGGAAAGAATTAGCAGCCATAAACCATTGCAGGTAAGACATTTTACTTTTGCAAGTTTTCAGAACAGTATGTGAGCATGTGAACACCTTGCTAGGGCTTCAGAAAGGGTTTGTGTACCTGAAGGGACCTCAAACTTAAGATTTGCAGTAAATACATATTCTCTGATCATAGGCATGTTGTGAGAATGGAATGAACACATAATATAAGCAAAGTGCTTAGCACAGTGTCCAGCATATAGTAAGCCTTGAAATACTGCACCAATGATTATATTTTTAGTAGTATTAGTAGCATGGAAGATGGGACCTCCTATAGAATGTTCCTTTTTTCTCCTGAATGTATTTCCATTGCTGCAAGCAAAGGACTAAAACAAGTCTTTGTCCCACAGCTATTTATTCTGGGTGAACAGAGCTTCAAAGTTGATTTTTAATATGAAATTTGTTCAGGATAGGCCTTTAGTCTTCAGGAGTTAAACATTCTCATGCCTGAAAATGCTGAATATCTCTATAATTGCAGTGACGAAGACATCAAAATGACATCTTTCCAATCAATAGTTTTATTATTATGCTTTAAATTTACAGGCATCTTTGCCCTAAAATCGGCACGCTAAATTTAGCCACCATCACCAAGAGACATCTGCCCAATGAGGCAACAGTGCTTTTCATAAATGATATGTGATGTATTTATTTCAGCAGCTAAGTACCTTCTGGCACAACAGCCACCTCTGGAAACAAAGATGGAATTTTGGGTGTCTTAACGGATAGGGGTTGTCTAAAATTAAAGATAGTGCTAATTAACTGGAACGCAGAATTAGAACCTACAGTTTGGAAAATATGCAAAAAAAAAAAAAGAGTGTTTGCCAGAAACTTCAGCACTGAAGAGCTAAGTTGAATGCTTCAAGGACACTAAATTGATTATAAGAATTATATAATGTTGGGAGATCTCAATAAACAAAGCCTGTCAGGTTGTGCCTGAATTAGATGACTTGTTTGATCAAAGAGCTGGTATTTAAAACCAACTGATAAAAACTATTAATAAACCTAGTGAAAAAGATACTATCTGTGGGAGGGAGACAGAAATTGACCATAGCCTGATTTATGTGTAACTAACCATTTTTTTTCTGTCAAATACACCTTAATTCAAAAGAAGCAATTGTCATTAATATCATTGAATCTAAAACCAGCATGAGTGGCTTGGAGTGTTAAAAAAATATTAGGAGAAGCTGGTAGAGTACTTGATATATGTACCAGTGTTCTTCTAAGAGTGTCATACTAATGAAATCAAGTGAAAAGGGCAAGGTTTCAAAGTCTAGATACAAGGGTTTTCATCCTGTATCCGTCCCCAATTCACTGGATGATTTTAGCCAATCTCCTAACTTGATGTGGCTGGTGAGGACAATGATGATTCCTGCCTCCTTAAGTGAGATAATAAATTGTGGAACACCTTGAAAGCTAGAAGGCACTACATAAAAGAAAAAATGGGAATGGCAGTAGAACATGGTGATTAGGAGCCTAAATTTTATGTTAACTAAAACTAGACTCTGTAAGAAGCTCTGCCACTATCCAAGTGTATGGTCCTGGGCAGAGTAATTAACTTCTCTTCTTTAGAAACAGTTACAGCAAGGGCCGTGTAACATAATACCTGTTAATTTGTTCACCTGTGTGTATCAGAAGTACAGGATAATTATGACTTAAACACAAAGAAGATGAACTAGCAGTTCATCTAAAGGCTAGCAGTCCAGGCTGGGAGGGCCTTTCTGTTCCACGGAGTCATTCAGTGATCTAGGATCCTTCCTGCTGTTGCTCTGCCATCCAGAGGCTGTTTTCATTTTCATAGGCAAAGATGTCTTGACAGCACCTCTGAATGCCAAGTAGCAGAATAATATGAGAATATTCTGAGAACATGATATAAGTAGCAGAATAATATGAGAATAAATGAAGGTGAGGTGAAGAGAGTCAGGATATAACCCTTTTCTATAAAGATGCACTCTGTAAGTTACATGAGACACTTCTGCTCATATTTTATTGGCTGGAACATAGAGAGATGGCTGCCCATGTCTCCAAGAGAGACTAACACACGACTTTATTCTAGGAGGCCACATTCCAGCTAAAACTCAGGAGTTCTTTACTACCAGGAAGAGGAAGAAAATTTACAGGAAGGACACTGAGGTAGGTCTGTCACAGCATCCAAACCTCTTAGCACATATATGTGGTCAATAAGTTTTAGCTATTATCATCTATAATAAAGTGATATAGGTGTGAAAAAAATTTTGAGAGGGGAGATCCCAGTTCATCTCTGCCATGACCGGCCTGGTACACCATATTCTTTACCTTTCTGAGTAGTCTCACCCTAAGCACACACACGGCCTATTCTCTAAGTGCAGAAAGGGACAAGTTTCTGAGATCCATCATTTGCTGGGTTGGATTCTCAAATCATTTTCCGGGTTCTCAGCTACAAAGTCTCTTATTCTCTGCTCAGTGAGAACTGATATCCAACCTGGGAAATGTTTCTAGACTGTCAGCAGATGCTAAAATGTTTGACCCCTGTAAAGGGTCAGCAGCACGTGAGTTACATGGGCTGGGAGTAGGGAGGGCTGATTTTCCCGATGAAAACAGGGATGGTAGAGACAGAAGAAGAAATCTTAGTGCTTAGTGTGAACAAACAACAAATGTCCATACCACTCTTCAATTCTCTTTCTTTCTTCTCTGTTCTTTTCCCTTCCCTATATTCTTTCTCCCTTCCCCTCCCTCCCTTACTTCTCTCACTTTGTCTCTCTCACTAATAACCACTGTGCAAGACACAAAGATTAACCTCTTGTGGTTCTTGACTTCAGGCAGCTCTCAGCTTCAAAGTGGAAACAGGGCATGGTGGCTGATGCCTGTAATCACAGCACTTTGGGAGGCTGAGGCAGACTACAGCTTGAGCCCAGGAGTTTGAGACCAGCCTGGCCAACATGGCAAAATCCCATCTCTACTAAAAATACAAAAAAATTAGCTAAGAATGGTGGTGCACATTGGTAGTCCCAGCTACTCCTCAGGAGGCTGAGGTGGGAGAATTGCTTGAGCCCAGGAGGCAGACGTTGTAGTGAGCCACAATCATACCACTGCACTCCAGGCTGGGGGACAGAATGAGATCCCATCCCCCCCGCAAAAGAAAGACAAATAACAAACTCCACTAAAAAAATGTGATATGGTTTGGTAATGCATACACAAATAAATAAAGGAATGAATGAATAAATAAATAAAATGGTATAACAGAGAATTACACAAAGTATTCTTAGTGAACAGAAAAAGAAGGGATTAATTCACTTAAATGAGGTGAAAACTCAGGGAACTTTTCACAAAGGAAACATTTAATCTGACTCTAAAGGATGAGGAGGAGTTTATAACATTTTCCAGCAAAAAGAGACTCTCATACAACCACAGTTAGGGACTTTGAATTTTCACATGGAACTTAGAGAAAAATCCCATGATTAAATATCAGCGAATTTGAGTAGACACAGCCTGTCACTAAATTTAACCTTGTGGAAGTTGTTTGAACACTCTTGGCATTGATTTTTATCATTTGTAAGACAAGCAGATGGGGCTATTCCTGAAGCTCCTTCCTGCTCTTGAAAACAAGAAATTTCCATTTTGAAAGGATGAACACCCATGGGTTATACAGTGAATGGAAGGGTCTTTGATGCTGAGATTCTAGTTAAATGCGTATTGCTGGCCGGGCACGGTGGCTCACACCTGTGATCCAGCACATTGTGAGGCCAAGGCGGGCAGATCGCTTGAGGTCAGGAGTTCAAGACCAGCCTGGCCAACATGGTGAAACCCTAATCAATTTTCAAAAACAAAACCAACATATGTATCTACTAAAAATACAAAAATTAGCCAGGCATGGTCGTGGGTGCCTGTAATCCCATCTACTCAGGGAGGCTGTAGCACAACAATTGCTTGAACCTGGGAGACGGAAGTTGCAGTGAGCCAAGATCATGCCACTGCACTCCAGCCTGGGTGATAGAGCTAAACTCAGTCTCAAAAACACAAAACAGGCCGGGAGTGATGGCTCACACCTGTAGCCCCAGCACTTTGGGAGGCCGAGGCGGTTGGATCATGAGGTCAGGATATCGAGACCATCCTGGCCGTGGTGAAACCCCATCTCTAATAAAATACAAAAAAAAAATTAGCCGGGCATGGTGGCACGCACCTGTAGTCCCAGCTAGCTACTCAGTAGGCTGAGGCAAGGGAATCACTTGAATCCAGGAGACAGAGGTTACAGTGAGTCAAGATCATGCCACTGCACTCCAGCCTGGCAAAAAAGCAAGACTCTGTCTCAAAATACACACACACACACACACACACACACACACACACACACACACACAGACAAAACAAAACAGAATCAGTGGCCTCCTCCCACAAGGCACTCTGCATTCCTTACATAACTTGCAGCATCTCCAGCTAGGAAATCTTGGCCCCACATCCATTACAATACCCCAGAGAGATTCCCATAACTTCATTCTCATGCTGCTGTCAGACAGCTACTCCACTGTGAAGCATTCTAAGTGAGAAACAAGCTGTGGGCAGGAACCTCTCCTTGTTCCATTGATAGCTATCAGGAGGGAGAAGGTTTACAGCAAAATCACTTCTGATACTTTTACTTGGGGTTTGAACCTGGACGACAGAGGTTGCAGTAAGCCTAGATCATGCCATTGAACTGCAGCCTGGGTGACAGACCAAGATTTCATCTCAAAAAAAAAAAAAAAAAGTGCAGTGTTGCTTTGGAGAGTTGTGAGTGTACATATTGGGAGACACTGGTTTACCAGATGTCTGAATCAGCTAGTTGGCGTGATCTTGGCTCACTGCAACCTCTGTGGACACTAAGGTAAAGAAGTAATGAGACTTCTCTAAGTTGAATCTGGGTCACTTTATTCCATTGACCGAATTCATCCTGTAACCGTAGCAGTGGCTGGAGCCAATGTCAACTCAGAGCAATCAGAAAATTCCTGTAACCAGATTAATTTTGGCCAACAAATGAGATGAAGTTAGGTGTACTAAATATGTGTACAGTTTTAAATTATCACAAGGTTCTTTACTTCTTAGTTTAGTAAAAAGGAGGAAAACAAACCCTGTGCCACCCCTCTGCATTGTAATCTTGTATTGAAAAGTCCTGTTGTGAAGGTAGCATAATCCATTAAGCCCTGACTTTCAAACCACAAAAATTACTACCTTGACCTAATGATTACAATTTATTATTGGTGTACAGCTCCAGCAGATGAGTAAGTTCTAGCATACAGGGAGAAAATGGACTTGAAAACAGGATGGAGTAGGAGTTCAGAAAAGCCCACACAGCATTCCTGGAAACAAGGGCTTTGAATTCCCTGGGGACATTATTGGTATCATTTTAAAAGACAAGGAAACAGGCTCAGAGAAGTAAAAAGACTGGCTATGTCGCACAGCTAGGATGCGGACATGTAGATTTAAGAGTTAGGGGCTCAAAGCAAATTTTTGTTAATTGCCATGTTCTTGGCTCCTGCAACCCCTGCCTCCCAGATTCAAGTGATTCTCCTGAGTAGCTGGGATTACAGGTGTGCGTCACCTCGCCCAGCTAATTTTTTGTGTTTTTAGTAGAGACAGTGTTTCGCCATGTTGGCCAGGCTGCTTTCAAACTCCTGACCTTAAGTGATCTGCCCGCCTCAGCCTCCCAAAGTGCTGGGATTATAGACGTGAGCCACTGCGCCCAGCTGCCATGTACTTTTCATTGTTATTTGTCAGACTAATTTTCAAAAACAAAACCAACACATGTACCAGAATGAATAAAATGAAAAAGACAAAAAAGGTCAAGAATAGCAATGAGGAACAACTGGAGCTCTCCTACACAGCTGGTGGGAGACCAAGTCTCTTTGAAAAACTGTTTGGCATTGTCCACTAAGACCACATGTATGCATGCTGTCTGACCTACCCATTCCATTGCCAACAATAATATGTCCTTATGTCCACCCAAAGACATGTACAATAGTATTTGTGACATTGTATTCATAGCATCCAAAAACTGGAAACTACCTAAATTCCCATCAGCAGTAGAAATAAGCAAATTGTGGCATATTCACATAGTGTGATAGTATACATAATGGGCTATTATGCATGTACAAACACAAGTGAGTCATACAAATGTAATATTGGGAAAAGGGGGCCAGACGCAAAAGAGTGACCAACAATTATGAAAACAAGCTCAGCATCATCAATCATTAGAGAAATGCAAATCAAAACCACAGTGAGATATCATCTCACATCAGTCAGAGTGGCTATTATCAAAAAGTCAAAAAATAACAGATGTTGGTAGGGTTGTAGAGAAAAAGGAACACTTATACACTGTTGATGGGAGTGTAAATTAGTTCAGCCATTATGGAAGACAGTGTGACAATTCCTCAAAGACCAAAAGACAGAAAAACCATTCGACCCTGCAATCCCATTATTGGGTATATACTCAAAGGAATATAAATCATTCTGCCATAAAGACACATGCACGTATACATTTATTGCAGCACTATTAATAATAGCAAATACATGGAATCAACCTAAATGTACATCAGTAGTAGACTGGTGTTAAAAAAAAACTTCAGCTGAATTAAATTTAAAGAAGTTTAATTGAGCAATAAACAATTTGCAAATCAGGTAGCCCCCAGAATCACAGCAGATTCAGAGAGACCCCAGTGCAGCCATATGGTGGAACAAAATTTGTTTTATTTTATTTTTTTTTGGAGACAGAGTCTCACTCTGTCACCCAGTTTGGAGTGAAGTGGCAAAATCTTGGCACTAGAGTAGGTATTTAAATGGGAGCAGCCCACCTGAAGGGTCCACATTTTAACCATAATATGACACCACTTCTCCAACACTAGGAGGATGTGGGACACCCAGAGGTACTTGGATTCACAAGTTTATTCCTGTGAAAACCACTTAGAAACCCAACAAATTGGCTAGCCAGGCACAGTGGGACCCACCTGTATTCCTAGCTACTTGAGGAGCTGAGGTAGGAGGATTGCTTGAACCCAGGAGTTGGAGGCTATAAGGAGCTATGATAATACCACTGCACTCCAGCCTGGGTGACCTTGTCTCTGAAAAATAAAGCAGAAAGAAAAAGAAAAAGAAAGAGAGAGGGAGGGAGGGAGGAAGGAAGGAAGGGAAAGGAGGGAGGGGAGGGAAGGGAAGAAAGAAGAGTGAGAAAAAAGGAAGAAAGAAGAAACCTACGAAATAGGAATAAATTCTGTAAAATTACCTCTGGAAGAAAAGAAAATGTTTAAACAAAAACTCAATGTTCACTGAGATGGAGAAAGCTGTTTACAATTTAAGGAGCCACACAGAAAATCACAAGGGCTATAACTTCCTGCTTGCTGAAGGCGCCTTTCAGGTGAATTGCTGCTTCTATCACTGCATGGCAACTGCGGAAGACGTGGATTGATGCAGTCGTTCTCAGGAAGTTAGAAGACTAGTAACATCAGCACGAGATTTGTGATGATGTGTTGAAGGGTGGATGGCACCCACAAGAGGAAAGTAGATATGTTTCATATTTTATGATATGTTTTGTCACTTGAGGGAATTTAGAGGCAAAGGTATTTTATAGTGAGAATGGAAGCCAACTTTCTCCTCTTGTCACTTGTGTTATTTGGGATGTTTTGAGCTGGAAAAAAAAAATAAGCAGAGACTGAATCTGTCCACTAAAGGAGAAGGGAGAACTGGGTTGGAGCCAGGAAGTGGGCAGTGAGAAGCAAGGCTGGGCCCCAGGGATTTGCTCAGTTTGCTTCCTCTCTCTTGTTAGCTATTGGGTTTTCGTTATAGTGTATTCACTTCTTTCTTCAAGTCTTCACTGTCAGTGTCTTCCAACCTGCTGAACACCAGTGGATCCCTCATTCCTAAAGTAGAAGTTGCTTTACTGAATGTCATCGCAGTGGGAATCACATACATTGGACAGACCTCACCATTGCAGGCTACCTCAGTAGATACCCTCTGCAAAGACAGCCTGTGCCTGGATGATGAGATCTGTCAAGGTGCTCAAAGAACAGCTCACTGCAGCTTCCCTGAGTGGAGACAATGGGCAGGTGAATGCCAATGGGCAGAGAAAGAGGGCATGGTGGGTGGCTCAGTCCACATGCTCATAATTTATCTACCAGATGCCAGCATCAAACAGAGGGTACTTGAAGTCTTGGTGTAGTTGTAAGGGTTATTGCCAAGTTTAAAATGAAGAAACTGAGACCAGTATAAGAAAATGAAAAAAACAATTTATTCAGCTACAAGGCAAGGTTCTGTGGTCCGGGAGGGGGCCAGAGAAGTCGCGCCTAACTTTTTAGGGCAAGGGGTTTTATAGGGAGTGAAGGCGTTTGATTGGGAACTGAGGAGACAAAGCATAAGGCACTTGATTGGATATTGGAACACAGGACGTGGAGGAGGCAAGCTACTACTAGTGGGTAGATGGGATTTTTGGTGAGCGGGCCGCCTCGGGGAAAGATGACCTTGATGGGGCAAAGTGCTTATTGGGCAAGGAAGTGCTATCGGGCAAGAAAGTGCTATTGGGCAAGGTTTGTTGGGGCTTTTCAAAAATTTTTGGGCGGGGTTGCCAGCGGCGGCCTAGGTGTCGGGTGCGGAGTTTGCTTCAGGGGGTGGGTGTTGGGGAGGCTATGTGGAGGAGTTAAATGTTGATCGCGGAGTGGCGACGTAATTCCCAGATGCTGGGAGGAATGGGCACGTCCGAGCTCCCGGCGAGGCAACCTGCCTTACAGTAGTGAAGCTGGTGGAACTTTGAAAATCACTTGGGAAGATTTATGCCAAATGATACCCTACCTAAACCCCATCTCACATTTTCTTTGTTGAATCCAGGAGCCTCTTTCTTCCTCCCTCCTTTTCTTCTTTAAATCCTTCCTTTATTACTTCCTTTCCTACTTCATTCAACAGATACCTGTCATGTTTTGGACTGGAGGCCCTCGCCTGAAAGAAGCTAGATTATGTTTATCTCTGAGAATATGACTTGTCTAGGCATGTCTGGTTTGTCAGCAGAGTGGTTGACCTACATGTATTTATTAGCAGGATCTTTCAAGAAAAAAAAATATAGAAACAAGTGCTACAATTATTTATTCCCACATATCAAAACAGCCCCAAACTTAGTGGCATAAAAAATGGCCTTTTAATATGCCTATGATTCTATGGATCAGGAATTTGAAAGCCCATGTCCATGTTCCACAATGTCTAGGGTAATGAAGGCTGGAGATGGTTGGAATAGCTCACCTGGGGTGGTATATCTGGAGCCTCCATTCTTCACCACGTGGCATCTGCTGAAACTGCATATGCAAGAGGACTACTTTGCTCATGTGCAAGGTGCATGGGCTGAAGTGGCTGGAACATGTGGGGTCTGACTAACATTGCTTCTCCTCCGTATGACCACATGGACTTCCTCTCAATATGGCGATCTTATGTTACTTAAGCCAGGGACTCTGCCCAGGCCCATAGAGAGAGCAGAAGCTGCTGGAACTCTGATGATGTGGGCCAAACTGTACATTCTGTGGCCCACATGGCAAAGCAGCAAATAGGTGGCATGATTTTATTCACCTTCTGCATGAATTCACAGTCACACAATGTGGCTCTAGCACCATAAGGACTGTAAGTAATAATCTAACCTAGAGAACACAGAAGATAGCGTGCTGGTATGATTGCACTGATACCCTCAGCAAGACCAAGAGGCAGAATAAACAACACGGGCTAGCAGTGCAGGACAAGAAGAGCACATTGCACCTCTTTTAGTGACCACAGCTAATAGCCTGATTAATGAAGCACAAATGAGACAACCTTGGGGGATTCCCGGACATAAACTGGGAACATTATAAAGGGGCTGGAGGTTCTGTGTAAGTAGCTGAAGCAAAACTAGTGAAATGTGAATATTCAATCTTACATAAGCTCATTTGTATGAACTGGTTTGTGAAGATGCAAATTACACTTTACAACATTTTTAGTTCAAGTTTTGTATTTAATGACCTCACCCTCTGGGGTGTAGCATCTAATTGGAAAAATAAAATTAATACACATTAAATAATGGCATAAGACAACATAAGAGCTGTCACCAGGGAGCCTTGAATAAATGGCTCAAACATTAAGTTTTATAGGGATAACCTCCAAGAAAGAAGACCTTCTGAGAGATGGAGTGAACAGCGGGCCTCCTGGAAGATGGAAATTCGATCTGTGCTTTGTTAGTTGGTGCAAAGAAATTAGGCAGAGAATGAAAGAACTCTCAAAACTAGGAATATTTTTGAATGACTTTTGGCTTTCTGGGACTAATCTTTCATTTAATATCCAAATAAAACAACTCATAAGAACGACTATTTTCTCCTAAGCATTTTTTTTTTTTTGAGATGTAGTCTCGCTCTGTCATCCAGGCTGGAGTGCAGTGGCATGATCTCAGATCACTGCAACCTCTGCCTCCCGGGTTCAAGGAATTCTCTGCCTCAGCCTCCTGCATAGCTGGGATTACAAGCGTGTGCCACCATGCCCAGCTAATTTTTGTAGGTTTTAATAGAGACGGGGTTTCACCATCTTGGCCAGGCTGGTCTTGAACTGCTGACCTCGTGATCTACCCGCCTCAGCCTCCCAAAGGGCTGGGATTACAGGCATGAGCCACCGCGCCTGGCCTTCTGTTACAACCCAGGAGCAGTCATAAACGAGGCATAAACAACTGAGCATGGCTGTAACTGTGTTCCAATAAAACTTTATTTACAAAGCCAGGTGGCAGGCTGGATTTGGCCCATAAACCATTGCTGACCTCCACTCTAGATGTTCAGTGAAACCTACACTATGTTAACCACTGTAAATAAGAATGTGGGATAATAGTTGTTTGCTCAGGCTGGGTGCAGTGGCTCACACCTGTAAGCCGAGCACTTCGGGAGCCCAGGGCAGACAGATCACCTGAGGTCAGGAGTTTGAAACCAGCCTGGCCAACATGGTGAAACGCTGTCTCTACTGAAAATACAGAAATTAGCAGGGTATGGTGGTGGGCACCTGTAATCCCAGCTACTCTGGATGCTGAGGCACAAGAATCGCTTGAACCTGGAGGCAGGATGTTGCAATGAGTGGAGATTGCACCACTGCACTCCAGCCTGGGCAACAGAGCAAGACTCTGAAAAACAAAAACAAAAACAAACAAACAAAAAACAGTTGTTTGTTCACCAAGCACTTATTGTAGGCTTGGTGCTGTGTTGATCAAATGAACTCTAATGTTGAACAGATAAATATGACCCTTCCCTCACAAAAATCTTCCAACTGAGGAGTAAAGCCTGGAGGTGGGGACAGAAGCTACCACAGGATCTGACACCGTCTTGGGAGATGAAAGAACCAGAAATGTCTTTCCTGAGGAAGGGACATCCAGTCTGAGATTGGAAGAAGCTTTTTCTTAGCACAGATACTTTATAAAAGTTGGGGGTGGGGGACAAGGGAAGGCAAGAGAAGTGTTCCCTATAGAAGAAACACCCATTTCACAAGCATAGAAGGGAGGATGTCTTTCATTAAAGAAACAGAAAAGTTCAGTATGGCTGAGGGAGCCTGATTAATGAAGCACAAATGAGATAATCCTTCAACCCAAGATGAAATTGGAGGGCTGACTGGGAGCCCACCAGCATCCCCAGAAATGCACAGATAGCCCTGATTTCTTCTGCAGCATCAGGGCATTCATAATCAGCCTTGTTTAGGAACAGCTGAGATTCTGCAGTTGACAGACACTGTGAAATCCTACGTAGACATTGATTCCACTCAAGAGATGATGGTCTCATAGCTGCTCCACGAGAAACAGATAGAATTTGCTTCAGGGGGAAAGCACTGATCCAACTTGGACTCTTCACACATATTTCCACATCATTTTCAACAGTGATTAAACTGGCACCAATTAATGCAAACCCAGAGAGCACCTGAAGTGATCCTTGGCCCTTTCCCTTCAATAAAAATATGTAGTTGGCTGAAAATCTTCATCCCTTGACCAGGCCAGGTAAGAGAGGGTCTGCTGTGTGCAGATGTCCTGGAGGCAGTGCTGTTTCTTCTCTGTGCTGTTACAGACAACAAGTACTTTCTCCATTCCATATAATTCCAATATACCATCCTCGGGCTCTCTATTAGTCCGTTTTCACACTGCTGATAAAGACATACCCAAGACTGGGAAGAAAAAGAGGTTTAACTGGACTTACAGTTCCACATGGCTGGGGAGGCCTCAGAATCACGGCAGGAGGTGAAAGGCACTTCTTACATGGTGGTGGCAAGAGAAAATGAGGAAGATGCAAAAGCAGAAAGCCCTGATAAAACCATCAGATCTCATGAGACTTACTCATCACCACGAGAACAGCATGGGGGAACCACCCCCATTATTCAAATTATCTCCCACCAGGTCCCTCCCACAACATGTGGGAATTATGGGATTACAATTTAGGATGAGATTTGAGTAGGGACACAGAGCCAAACCATATCAGGTTCTAATAAACTGAGATGCAAACTTCATCCAACAGAACAAAGTTAAACACTTGGTACATTTTAACTTATGTTATTTTGTTGTACTTAAAAGAGCCCAATACAATATTTGACACATGGTGAGTACCAACAAATATTAGTCCTCTTCCCTTTCTTCCAGGCCATTCTAGTCTTCAGCTCTTGCCTGAAGTCTCGTAAAACCTCTTGTGTGCCATATTTCCCCAAATGAATCCATACTGGGGTAAATGCTTCCAGCCACACTAAAAGGAATGTCTGATCAGCAGGATGCAGAGTAG
Organism: Ateles fusciceps; assembly: GCA_036589455.1. NCBI lineage: Eukaryota > Metazoa > Chordata > Mammalia > Primates > Atelidae > Ateles > Ateles fusciceps. The sequence continues at coordinate 2,427,790 of JAZHEH010002991.1, read as the reverse complement.
AAGCTAACTCCCTGTTGACAAAGAGAGGAAATGCATATGTGGTGCTCTGAGCCCTAAGTGGGGCTCTTTTCTGCCTGTATCCTCTAATATAAATAGCTGGCTTTGCAGAACCAGCTTTGAACGCATATACCCAATCACTACACAAGCGGGGCTGGTTAGCTTTTCTTGCCTCTGTGGCCACGGGGGGAGAGCACTCTCAAAAACACAGGTCACCCCCGAGGACCAACCCACTAGTAAAATGTGGGCCTGATGTCTGACTGCAAATGCTCCTTCTAGAGCCAGTGGAGAGATTCAGTGAGGCTCCAAGGGTGTAACTTAGGCTTCCAGGCTAAAGCACAAAGTAGCAAATATGTTCCTGTACTTGCTACAAGTGTCAGGATTTTTTTTTTTAAAGTTACTTCTGAATACCATCAACATGATGATGATGGTATTTATTAATGCCATCAACATTCACATAGATTGGTAAAAATTACATTTGCACGCATTGATGTAAGACAGTTGAGTTAGGCTGGACACAGTGGCTCACACCTGCAGTCCCAGCTCTTTCAGAGGCCAAGGCAGGTGGATCACTTGAGTTCAGGAGTTCAAGACCAGCCTGGCCAATATGGTGAAACCCCATCTCTACAAAAAATACAAAAATTAGCTGGGCATGGTGGTGTGTGCCTGTAGTTCCAGCTACTTGGGAGGCTGAGGCAGGAGAATTGCTTGAACCCGAGAGGGTGAGATTGCAGTGAGCCAAGATCATGCCACTGCACTCCAGCCTGGGTGACAGGGTAAGACTCTGTCTCAAAAAAACAAAAACAGACAATTGGGTTAAAGAGTTAAATCTGAATGCTGATACTGTAATTTTCATGACCTTGTGAGTGAACTTAGTGAGACTGTGTCCCCAACTTTGCGTCTCCATTTCTTTGTCTTTCTGATGAGAGTCTTATTCCAGGTGAGAACTAAGATTCCTCCTAACTTTAAAATGAAAGATTCCTGTAGTATCTTTGGAGAAAGGAAGAAAGAGACTTTGACTCAAGGTCACAGAACTTGAATTCCTATCCTAATTTTACCACTAATCAGGTGTATGGCCTTGTGTAAATAATTTAGTGTGTCTGGGAATCAGCTGCCTTACCTTAAAATGAGAGGAATGAATTTGATCAGCTTTAAGTTTTGTGAGTCAGTGACTTGAAGATGATATTGCTCTGGGCATCTTCTCTGAACAGCAGCATCCAGGAGCTCCTGGGGTCAGATATCTGAATGCTTGCCTGAGAAGAGTGAAGGCTGCAATCTTCCAGGCAGTACAGAAATTGTCTACTTACTTTGCAGAGAGACTACCAGCCTCTGGCCATGTGACATCTGCCTTGAATTTATCCTGGAGATTGTTTTCTTTATTTTTGTTTTATTAGCAAAGGGAGATAAGTTCAAAGGAAGAGAAAAGCAAAAAGGAGAAATAACACCTGTAATCTACCTTATCCCCCAAAGTTACCCAGAGTTCAATTTCATTTTATATCATCTGTACCGGTTTTCAATATTTCCCAGAGAGATACATCATTTATCCAAATGATCGCTAAGTTCTTCAGCTTTGGGGGACTAATCTTTCCTTTAGTAGCCAAATAAAACAACTCATTTCTGCTGGATTAGTTCTCTATTGCTGCATAACAAATTATCACACATTTTGGAGCTGATAACAACACCCACTTATTAGCTCACAGTGCTGTATGTCTGCATGCGTAGCATACCTGGGTCTTTTGCTCAGGTCTTACAAAGCTGAAATAAAGGCGTCAGCAAGGCTGTGTTCCAACCTGTAGGCTCTGGAGATAAATCCACTTCCAAACTCTTTCAGACTGTTGAATTCAGTTCTTTGCAACTGTAGGACTGAGGTCTCTGTTTCCTTTCTAGCTGTCAACCAAAGGCTGCTCTCATCCTTGTCACATTCTCCACCTGCATCCTTGTCACATTCCTCCATCTCAAAGAAAAAAAAAAAGCCATAAATAAACAAAAGCAGGGGAGGAAAGAATGGGGGTAAGGGCTGCAAAGCAACTTACTGGATACTATGTTCATTGTTTGGGTGAGGAGTTTTCTAGAAGCCTCAGCATTATGCAATAGACTCATGTACCAAACCTGCACATGTACCCCCACTCTAAAATAAAAGAAAAATAAATATATTTTTTTAAAGCAAAAGAACCACTCATTCACATGCACATAAAAGACAGTTTTAACTTCCCGTTGTCCTGAACTTTGTCATTATGGATTTCACATTACATTGGAAAAACTTCTTTAAGAGTTGTTGCTGTTTGCTTGTTTGTTTCTTCCTAGAGAAGATCCCAAAGCCACAAGAAGACTCCAGAGAAACTTTAAAATTGTGGTTGTCATTGTGTCTTTCACAGATCCTGCAGGCCTAGAGGGAGTTCTTGGCGGCTGCCCAAGGTCGAGTACTCACGCTTCTCTTCCTACCAGTCATTCTGTAGCGGAAGCGAATGAGCAGGAAACAGACAACACTGAAGAGTTATCTTCCCTTTCCCGAGCCAACTCTGAAGGTCCCTGCTTTCTTTCCTCTATTTCCTTCCTGTTGTAATAGGAACTTCACAGTTCAATGGCTTCTGCGGAGTGTTTGGCAGAAAATGTAGTTTAAGCTGCAACTTGCTGTAATGATAATAGCTACCATTTAATGGGAGCTTGCTACACACCAGGCACCTTGCCAGGTGTTTTATATGTGTTATCTCATTTAATTCTCACAACAATTTTATGAGATAGGCATGATTCCATTTTTCATTTTATGCACAAAAAACTGTAGTGTCAAGAGGTTAATCAGCTCCCCTAGGTACACGGGGCCAGAAAGTGGTGGAGTTCTTTCTGAATGCAGAGCTCTCTGACTCCAAAATGAGTTCTCCTAGACATGACACCAAAGAGCATCTGCATCTGGGAGATAGAGCCCCCCTGGGAGGCACTGTCTGTGCACCTTCCCTTTGCCATCAGGGTGATGGAAGTTTACGGCCCACTTCCTAGAGGGCACAACAGAGTGTCTTGACATTCTCTTCAGACCAAGGCCACTTAATAAAGTACTTCTATTGATTGTTCCAAGTAAATAAGTTCAAGACAGGCTAGAGGGCTTAATTTCAGACAGAACAATACATTAAAAAGAAGCAAAGGCCACATAGCTAACTTAATAAAGCCTCTTCACTTAGGGGATCTTTCATATGACGTCAAAAAAATAACACTGAAATTGGATGGCTGTACATACATAAGTCAGAACTGACATCATCCCACCTCATGGTGTGCTTTATGAATGGTGTTGACAGTCATTAAAACACTGCTCAGCTGCAAGCATCACCAAGCATTCTATTTACATTATCATGCTGAATTGTCACAATAAGTCTCTGCATTAGTCAGGACAGTCTAGGCTATGCTACAGTAACAGGCAACCCCCAAGTCCCAGAGGCTTAAAATAGGAAAGGCTTATTTCTCTTTTATGCTGCTGGTCTACTACAGTCAGCTGGGAGTTTGCTACTCTAGGACCAGGTTAGGAGAATATTCTGAAATGTTTTATCCAGAACATTCCTAGTTGGTATCTGAAACATTGTTGGCTGGCATTGCAAGAGGGGGAAGGACAGCTCTGGAGAGCATATGACTTCATCAATTAAATGTCACAGTTTGCTTTCATACAAACTCATCAGCCATAGTCACATGTGAAAGGGGAAGAAATAAAATATTTGCTCTAAGGCATATATCATCCTTATCCTGCCTTTTATAAAAGAGGAAAGAGAAGCTAAGGCACTTATCCAAGGTTATACAGCTAGATGAATGGTTGAGCCAAGATTTGACTTTCTGATTTGACTCATCACCCTCTCTCATAGAGATGGAAGTGTAAACAGGTTTTAATAGTACAAAAGAAGATGAAAATGCAACAGCAATTTAAACAAAAATTAAAGCTCAAAAGAACTGTAGGGAATGAACAATTCTAAGTGGGAAGTGAAAGATTTAAAAAAGAAAAAAGCAAAGCCTTATGGAAGACATGTGGCTTGAATTGAATGTTGAAAGATGGGAAGGGCATTAGAGTAGAGGGAAGTAGAGGCATAGGGAAGAGCAGAGTATAAGTTGGAACATGAATGAAAGTGTGGCTGGAGAGAGAGAGGGAACTTGAGAGAAAGAGATGTGTAGAAACACAGCAAGAAATGAGGCTAAAAGTGGACTGGCAACAGACAGCAGGTTTTGTTCTCCTAGCTGCAAGGTGAGGCAAACAGGGTATTATTCCAGAATAACTCATACTCACAACAAGAAAATGCACTGAAACACAAACCCACTCAATAATGAGTCAAAAGCCTCATCTTTTATAGAATTACAGCAGTCTTAGAGTTCTGTGGAGTGCTTGGTGCATTGTAGATGTTTAATATTTAGTGCACATTGAATGATTTCCAGGAGCAGTGTATATGAGGTTTAGAGGTTGCCCCTAGGACAAAACAGGAAGAACTACGAAAAATCTAAGCATAAAGGAAGCCCACAAAGAATCTTCTAGATTGAATTTGTCACTGAAGACACAAAACACCAACATACTGGCAAACCTCCAAGCCAATAAGACAGATGCAAACTGTGTGGTCAAGGTTTAACCAGTCTTGTGATGAAAGGGACTGCCATATGGAATTGTTTTTATTTGATGTGGGTAATTTTCTGTGACAGAGCATCCTTCTAACCTAGCATAATGATGTTGATTATTTGTGCTTAAAATAACTAGCAAGAAAAGGAAAGAGAAAGAAAGAGAGAAATTCAGTCATAAAACATTTGAGTTAAGCTACATCCTTGGCAGAATTTCATCAGTGGAGCTCTTTTGGATGGATGACCAGAAAGCGGTCAAGGGCTGGTTTGTCAAATGCATTGACCGAGAGCTCAAAATAATTGGGGTTTATAGACACAAACTCTAAGTGGAGAGAGAATTCTGCTCTGGGAACCCTGGTGATCTCCAACCTTGAAGATAGTCATAGAAGCTCCTGATGGATAGCTTCCTTGGAGTGGGTCATTCTTTTCATTTCATGCCCAGATGAATTCTGCACACTAAGAAGAAATTAGAAGATCTAAAAATTGCATAAATGATGCTCAGGGAAGAGAAGTTATTAATGAAGGGTCTTGTCTGTTGGCCTGATGATCTCGGAATACATCTTGAGAATAGTGGTGAACATTCCTTACAAGGGGACACTCGAATTTTATTTTATTGTTTTTTGGTTTTTTGTTTTTTTAAGATACAGTCTCACTTGGTTGCCCAGATTGGAGGGCGGTGACATGATCTCGACTCACTGCAACCTCTGCCTCCCAGGTTCAAGTGATTCTCCTGCCTCAGCCTCCCGAGTAGCTGGGATTACAGGTGCCTGCCACCACACCTGGCTAATTTTTGTGTTTTTAGTAGAGACAGAGTTTTGCCATGTTGACCAGACTGGTCTTGAATTCCTGGCCTCAAGTTATCTGCTCACCTCAACCTCCCAAAGTGCTGGGATTACAGGGGTGAGCCACCGACACCAACCAAATTTTAGAAAGAGCACTAGGCATCTGGGTGAAGGACAGACGACAGGGGAAGGTCTTGCAGTGGTGATGGTGCCCAAGGTTGATAGCAATAGACCAGATGGGAAATAACAAAGATCTCAATTTTAGTAGGAATAGGAAGATAGAGGAACAAACCTGTATTAGTTTGCTAGGGCTGCCGTAACAAAATACCTCAACCTGGGTGGCTTAAATAACAGAAATGTATTATCACACAGTTTTGAAGGCCAGAAGTGCAAGCAGACAAGGTTGTCTTTTCTGAGGGCCGTAAGGGAGAATGTGTTTCATTCCTCTCTCACAGCTCTCCGTGGTTTGCTGGCATCCCTTGGCTTCTGCTGCATCGTCCTGATCTCTGCCTTCCTCTTCACATGGTGTTTTCCTGGGTGTCTTCGCATCGTCTTCCTTCTTTGCATGTCTGCCCCTATGTCCACATTTCCCCTTTTTTTATAAGGACGTCAGCCATACTGGATTACAGGTCCTCTCTACTCCAGCATAAATTCTTCTTAATTATATCTGCAAAGGTTCTATTTCCAAGTAAGGTCACACTGTGATGACCTGGAGGTTAAGAATTCAACATATGAATTTTGGGGGCACATAACTCAAACCATGACAGAACCTATTTCGAAAGTATGTTGGAATTGTAGTTAAAAGGACTTGATGAGTAATTGAATGTGCTTGGTTATTTATTAATTAAGATCGTTTGCAGATATGGAGATATTAGCATATAAAGAAGATATCTGCAATTTACCAAGAGATAAACAATAGCGACAATGTCCTTGTTATGAGCTAAATTGTGTCTCCCCCAAAATGTGTATGTTGAAGTTCTAACCCCTAGTATCTCAGAATGTGACTATATTAGGAGATAGAGTCTTGAAAGAGATGATTAAGGTTAAATGCGATCTTTAATGTAGGTCACAATACAACATGACCAATGTCCTTATAAGGAGGAGAAATTAGAACACAAACACACTCAGAAGAAAGACCATGTGAAATCAGAGGGAAATGATGGGCATCTATAAGATCAGGAAAAAGACCTCAGAAAAAAATAACCCTGCTGACACCTTGATCTCAGACTTCTAGCCTCTGCACCTGTGAGAAAACAAATTTATGTTGTTTCAGCCACCCAGCCTGTGATACTTTGTTACGGCAGCCCCTAGCTGACGAATACAGTCCTTAATAATCTAATGATAGTCATTTGAGTATTGTGCCAGACCGGCGCAGGAGACAAAACTTTGGAAGTGGAGACCATCGTGTCTTTCCATGTAACTTGATTCTTACCTAGTTAGGAAAAAATTTTGTGTTGCCTTCTGGAATCTGATGATTTGTAAACTCCAGCGAGCCTGAAGCTCAGAGGAAGAAACATTTATGAGGACTCCACTGTAATAAGTCCTGGTGTCCTAAACACCACCAAGTCATTTGCTCCTGGCAACCTTACCCTGTGGGTTTTCAGATGTAATGTCTGCTCAATGATGAATACTTTATTTTTGCTCAAGAGGAAAAAGAAGTTGGATAGAAAAGAGAATTAGACAGGCCAGGCATGGTGATTTACTCCTATAATACCACCACTTTGGGTGGCTGAGTCAGGAGGATCACTTGAGGCCAGGAGTTTGAGAGCAGCCTGGGCAACATAGTGAGACCCCATCTCTTAAAAAAAAAAAAAATCTATGTATTTATTTGAGACAGAGTCTTGCTCTTGTAGGAGATTTCCCACAACTAGCTGGAGTGCAGTGGCGTGATCTCAGCTCACTGCAATCTCTACCTCCTGGGTTCAAGCGATTCTCCTGCATCAGCCTCCTGAGTAGCTTGGATTACAGGTGCACACCATCATGCCCAACTAATTTTTGTATTTTTAGTAGAGATGGGGCCTCACCATGTTGGCCAGGATGGCTTTGATCTCTTGACCTTGTGATCCACCCAGCTCAGCCTCTCAAAGTTCTGGGATTGCAGGTGTGAGCCACCATGCCCAGCCACATTCTTTATTTTTTTAATTAGCCAGGTGTGGTGGAACATGGCTGTAGTCCCAGCTACTTTGGAGGTTGAGGTCTCTTGAGCCCAGGAGTTCAAGGCCACAGTGAGCTATGATTGTATCACTGCAGTCCATCCTGGGCAACAGAGCTAGACTCTGTTTCTAAAAAAATTTAAAAAGATAAAAGATGTTTATTTTGAAAATGGATGTTGTTGACTGCCCTGACATTGCTAACTACTGCAGAAGTAGGGAAGGTTTCCTCATGAGAAATGGTTGAGCATAGGCTGTTTGGGAAACCTCTCCAGCTAGTTGAGGGAAATCTCCTACACATCCTCCAAGACCCATCTCAGATGACCCCTAACTGAGGAAGCCTGCCCAGATAACCTTCATGGTCTACCCTAAATTCAGCACCTTGAACTTGACCTCCCCCCATCCCAAATGTAAAACCTCTACTACTTAGATACCTTTTTCTACAGCTAAATGGTGAGCTCCTCTAAAACAGAAACACAGTTGTTCACCTCTGTAGCCACAGTTCCTATCACCATATCTGGGAGTGAGCAAATACTCAGATGGGTCAAATGGGAAATAAATAAATAAATAACTGATGATCAAAAGAAATTCTAATTTGGAGAAGAGATTGAAGTTTATCACCTATAAATTTCCAGTTAAGGAAATTTCCATTGAATTCAAATATGTGATGCTCTCTTGCTTATGTTTTTCAACATGCAACTTATTTTTATCAAGGTCTTATCAAGCTGAAGGACCAGTATCAAAACAATAGCTTGAAGCAAGAAAAGGAAAAACAAACAAACATTTGGTCCACTGTTTTCTTGTCTATTTATTGTTTTTCCAACACAATGCCCAATGGTCCATTCTGTAGTACACATGATTTTTCTCACTGATTGATTAATCTGAGAATCCATTGACCTCAACAATAGCTTCTGGACTGACTCAGCCTCTTGCCCTCTCATAGCGAGTGCTGAGACGAACATCTGCTGCAGAATTAAGACCTGTAAGAAAATACGTATTTAATTTGAATAACAAAATAGGCCAGGTGCAGTGGCTCATGCCAGTAATCCTAGCACTCTGGGAGGCTGAGGCAAGCGGAACACCTGAGGTCAGAAGTTTGGGACCAGCCTGGCCAACATAGTGAAACCTTGTCTCTACTAAAAATGCAAAAATTAGCTGGGCGTGGTGGTGGGTGCCTGTAGTCCCAGCTACTTGGGAGGCTGAGGCAGGAGAATCTCAGCCCGGGAGGCAGAGGTTGCAGTGAGCTGAGATCATGCTGCTGCACTCCAGCCTGGGCGACAACGTGAGACTCTGTTTCAAAAAAAAAAAACAAAAAAGCTTAAATAGCAAAATGAAAATAACCTGTTTTCATGTTGTACTCAGTCTTGTAAAGTCTCATGCTATGAATTTCTAGGCTATAATCTCTGACAGGTAAAAAGTGACCCAACCAACCGAAAAGGCTGGTAAGTCCACCCTCATTCCTCTCATCTGTATACTTCCAAGTTCAGAAGAGGTAGGATATCTGTGTTCTTTGTCCCTTTTAACATAGATGCCTATTCCCCCAGGAACAGTGAGCAGGTGACTATTTGCAAGACTATAAATAAATAGAAGTTGCAAATCTAGAATTGAGGGTGAGAATTATGTTCTAAGAATGACTTGTGGTGATGCGTTGAAAGAGAAAGAAGGGAATGGGAGGCTAATGAGCTGTGAAATGATTGAAATGGAGGGTGACATTCTAAAGTATTTAAGAATTTGCATTCTAGACAAGGCTCCAGGGTCATAGAAAAAAACATTCATCCACAAAAATTGATAACAATCAAAATTTAACAGTACATGTCTTTGATTTTTGTTAGTTTTTCCTTTTTTTTTTTTTTTTTTATGGCAGGCATTTCAGTTCAATTCCACAAGAAAATATTGTGGACCTACTACACACAAAGCACAGGAGTGAGAGGCATATAAGTGATTATGACATAATTTTTGTTTCAAGATGTTATTCACAGAGTAGTATGCAGCCACAAAAAAGAATGAGTTCATGTCCTTTGCAAGGACATGGATAAAGCTGGCAGCTGTTATGCTTAGCAAACTAACACAGAAACAAAAAAACCAAATACCACATGTTCTCGCTCATAAAGGGGAACTAAATGATGAGAACACATGGACACACAGAAAGGAACAACATACCCTGGGTCTATCAGAGGGTTGAGGATGGGAGGAGAGAGAGGATCAGGAAAGATAACTAACTAATGAGTGCTAGGCTTAATAACTGGGTGATGAAATAATCTGTACAAAAAACCCCCATGATGCAAGTTTTCCTGTGTAACCAACCTGCACTTGTACCCCTGAACTTAAAAGTTTAAAAAAATACTATATTAAAGCTTGAAAATGAAAAAAAAGATAATTAAAATTGTGTTTATATATCACACACCAGGGCCTGTTGGGGGGGTGAGGGGGCCTGAGGAGGGATATCAGGGAGTGTGGGGATTGGGGAAGGATAACACTAGGAGAAATACCTAACGTAGGTGACGGGGATGGATGCAGCAAACCACCATGGCATGTGTATACCTATGTAACAATCCTGAACGATCTGCGCATGTACCCCAGAACTTAAAGTATAATTTAAAAATTGTGTTTATAATAGGGATAGTTATAGTTACAACTTATTAATGCTTACCGTGTTCTTCTAGAAAAATCAGTATAGCAGAGTGGTAAGATGATAAACACAGGAGCAAGAAGCCTCCAATCAAACTTCAGATCCACCATTTAACTCATGGTGTGACTTTGAAGGATTTCCTCCATCTGTCTGCATGTCAGTTGCTCATCTGTAAATCTGAAATAGCCAAACTATTAACAGAGTTCTTGCGAAAATCAAATGGGTTAATATACATGAAATACTTCAAAAAATGTAGTTAGTGCTGTATGTGTCAGTTATCATTGCTCTTATCTCTATGTGCATGAAATACATCGCATATATTGTATTTCGGGGCAACCTTGTATTATCCTTATTTCATACATGAAGAAACAGGTCAGAGAGGTTAATTAATGTGTTCAAGGATACAGAGCAAGTAAGGGTTAAAGAAAGAATGCAAATCTCAATCTGCCTCTAAGATTCATGTTCTTACCACTGCATGTCACTGCACACAAGGTAACAATAATACAACACAAAAGGAAATATGTGAAAAAGGAGGTGTTGGTAAAAACTCTGGGAATGTAAGGGGAAGAAATGGACAGATTCATAGAGGAGGTAGCATTGGAGCTGAGCTTGGAGGAAGGATTTTTCCACTGACTAACTCATGTTTCCAGGATAGACAGCCCTGATGTGCTTTGGCTTTGACCATCTACTGTCTGATTTTTGTCAGCTTGGTAATATTGCTGTGTGTATTAGTCAGGGTTCCCTAGAGGGACAGAACTAATTGGAAAGATGTATATATAAAGGGAGTTTATTAAGGAGTATTGACTCTCATGATCACAAGGTGAGGTCCCATAATAGGCCCTCTGCAAGCTGAGGAGCAAGGAAGCAAGTTTGAGTCCCAAAACCTCAAAAGTAGGGAAGCCGACAGACAGTTCAGCTTTCAGTCTGTGGTTGAAGGTCCAAGAGTCCCAAAGCTGAAGAACTTGAATGTTTGAGGGCAGGAAGCATCCAGAACAGGAGAAAGATGGAGATGAGAAGGCCCAGCCAGTCTAGTCCTTCTGCATTCCTCTGCCTGCTTTTATTCTGGTCATGCTGGGAGCTGGTTAGATTGTGCCCACCCACATTGAGGGTGGGTCTGCCTTTCTCAGTCCACTGACTCAAATGTTAATCTCCTTTGGCAACACCCTCACAGACACACCCAGGAACAATACTTTGCATCCTTCAGTCCAATCAAGCTGACACTCAATATTAACCATCACACTGTGTTAGACAACTACACCTTATAAATAGTAAGTACTCAGTAATTCTCACTGGAATGAGGACTAAACGAATGAATTAATAGGGAGGATTGGTATTTCAGGTTTTTAGTGGAACTTTAAGCACCTCAGTAGCATTCAGCTCGCCCGTTAGCCAGTCTTCTGATTACAAAGTAGCTGGAGTCTCCTTTGTTTAGAAAGAGATTGGTGCTTTTCAGAATGCACTGTGAGCAGAGAACACCTTTGGGGCTTAATTAATAATCCCTGTTTAAAAGGAAAAATACACTAAAACTACAAATGTGTCGTGTGACAAGACTTCAGCCCTGTAGGTAATCTGTTCTTTTTCAAACATAGTTTCTTCTCTATTTACTGAATCCATTATGTTAATTAAAGAGAACAGCTGCTTGTAGAATATAGCAAGGTTTTGTTTTTGATTTTTGTAGCAAAGCCTCTATCACTTTGACAATATTTATTTCCTGAAAGGATAGATGTACCCATTCTTTGAATCATTTATTTTTTCCGTAAATGTAACTGAGATAACTATGTGCCAGGAGCACTTAGAGCTGCAAAGACTTCAAAGAGGTTCAGCAAGAACTCTCCCCTCAAGGAATCGGAAATGTGGTTGAGAAGATAAGATAGATATACATAACAAAGTTAAATAAAACTTCAGGCAAACGACAGTAAACTATGTCACAAGAAAGGGCGGAACGCCGTGTGTGATCGAGCCCACCTGGGTGGAAAATGGCACCCTTTCCAATGGGGGTTTTTATTTTTACAACTTTACATTCTTCGGACTATGACTGGAAAAGGCACTTTTCAGTGAGTCAGCTAATACACAAACTATCCCAACCCTTTGAAAATGATTTCTGCTGGGCTCAGCCTTGGCAAAAACCTGAGGAAAAAAAAAAAAGTGCATCCTACAGCCTCTGATGTTATCTAGCCAGGTTCATTCTGCCCACACACAGCAAGCCAGTCATGGAGGTGACAGGTTTTGCAAAAGAGAAGATTTTATTCACAAGGCTGCTGTGCTGGGAGACAAAAGAACAAATCTCAAATCCTCCTCCCTGAACAGAGGGCTTGGGGTTACTTAGGGGATAGGAAGCAAGGTGGTCTAAAGTGTGAGGAAACGTGATTGTGTGGCAGGAAAGGTGAGGGAATCAGGTTTCTGTGCAAGCAAGTGAGCTGCATGACTCTTCAAAGGACATACGTGCAGAAAAATGGTGGCTTTAGGATGACCTGAGGGTGGAGTTTTGGTCCTCTGATGTCAAAAGTTACTGTTGGGGCACCCCCGCAGGTCCGATTAAGTCAGTGATCTGAACTGGCTTGACCCAAACAAGAGCTGCCCCCTAGTGTCAAAGGTGTTAGAACCAGAGTGACTCCATCTTGAATACAGGCTGGGTAAAATAAGGCTGAGACCTACTGGGCTGCATTCCCAGGAGGTTAGACAATCTTAGTCAACGGGATGAGACAAGAGGTCAAAAGATACAGGTCACAAAGACCCTGCTGGTAAAAAAAGGGTGTAGTAAAGAAGCCAGCCAAAACCTGTCAAATTCAAGATGGTAACAAAAATGACCTCTGGCCATTCTCACTGCTCATTATACGTTAACCATAATGCATCAGCATGCTAAAAAACACTCCCACCAGTGACATGACAGTTTATAAATGCCATGGGAATGTCCATAAATTACCCTCTATGGTCTAAAAATAAGAGGAACCCTCAGTTCCGGGAATCCCACACCCCTTTCCCAGAGAATTCATAAATAATCCACCCCTTGTTTAGCATATAATCAAGAAATTACAACAAAAATAGCCAATCAGCAGCCCTCAGGGGCTATTCTGCCTATGAAGTAGCCATTCTTTAATTCCTTTACTTTCTTAATAAACTTGCTTTTATTTTACTCTGTGGACTCACCCTGAATTCTTTCTTGCGTGAGATCCAAGCACCCTCTCTTGGGGTCTGGACTGGGATCGCTTTCTTGTAATACTAGTTCCTGAAAAACAACATTAAGCACCTGTTACTATAGTGACACACAGTCAGAGCTGTTATCCCACCAGGAAGTTAGTGGGAGTTGAGTCATGTATTGTTTGGCCACGTGGTTTGCTAGTGGGAGTTTTTAAGATCAGCCAGAAGTAAATGATTAAAACCAAGCAAGGCAGTTAAGTTTGATGGGCTTAATCAGGGTAACCTTTGGTTTCACCAACAGTTCAAAGCAAAGTGGTTTATTAACATCTTGATACTGTCGTGCCTTATGAGGGCTATGAGTATGAAGGAAACTTGATCATAAAACAAGGCTGAAGAGGTTCTGTTAAGGTTTTGTCTTGTGATCGGGGTGCTGGTTGCACCTGCATACTTATTTGTCAAAATTCATTTTAGATGTGTGTTCTTTCCCATATATATGTTGCAGCTCAAAGTAAATTTTATATTAAAAAAAAAAAAAACAGAAAGCAAAGAATTCAATTAGAATTATCTCCCATTCCCTATTTCTGCTTGTTTCCTCAATGACCTTAAAACAGAATGACCTTGTATTTCGTGTAGATTTGCTTTTTGTCTCATCCATTTGTGTGGTTAATTGCTTCAGGACATCCTGCCTAATCCCCTGTATCTTTGCTTAAAATGTTTTGTGGCTCTGATAGAAACTTCGATTCCCTTTGGTTTGTGCGTTAGTCGATTTTCACACTGCTAGGAAGAAATACCTGAGCCTGGGTAATTTATAAAGAAAAAGAGGTTTAATGGACTGACAGTTCCACATGGCTGAGGAGGCCTCACAATCCTGGCAGAAGGCAAAGGAGGAGCAAAGGCATGTCTTAAATGGTGGCAGGCAAGAGAGCGTCTGCCGGGGAACATCCCTTTATAAACCACCAGCTCTCATGAGACTTACTCTACACAGGAAAAGCACAGGAAAAACCCACCCCATGATTCAATTACCTTCCACCGGGTCCCTCCCATGACACATGGGGATTATGGGAGCTACAGTTCAAGATGAGATTTGGATGGGGACACAGCCAAACCACATCATTCCAGAAAACTTAGATATCTTTGGTTCACAAATAAGATCTTTGAGTTTTTACTCAAAAAAATGTCATGGAAACATCTGGGGGAGAGGGTACCGTTTGCTTGCCATGGTTACTGCAAGATGATATGGCTTCAAAAAAGATGGACATTAAAAGCCTCCCCTCCCACTATACCCTGGGGAGAAGAGATTTCTGTGATGATGATGGTTACTAATTACTCAGCACTTTTATCTATTCCAGGCTCAAATCTAAGCACTTTAAATGTATTAATATGCCCAACCACTCAGTGGGGAAGACACTATCAATATTTCAATTTTATGGATAAAAAATTGGAAGTGAAGAGTGGTGAGGCCTTTTGCCCAAGGCTGCACAGTCAGTAAGTAGAGAAGCCAGGATGAGAATGAGCCTGGCCCATGTGTTTACTCTCTTCTGTGTCACTTCACAAGCCATAAGCAACGCAGTTACTGTGATTCCACTGAGAAGATCCTGATAGCTTGCAATTCCCTCTCGTGTGAACTCCCCCTAACTTCTGGGGGCTAACAGCATTTCTCAAGTGATTATTAATACCGGCTTCCCCCCCTACCCTGAGAGATTCTTGACTCATAGAGAAAGGGATCCAAGGTCTTACAAGTGAGGGTAGCAGAAATAATCAAAGGCCTGAAAATTCCAAGCATTGGATATCTGGGAAGGCAAGTCTAAGTTCATAGCACTTTTTCTACCATTTGAATAACTGTGAGAACGTCTGCAAGGCATTTGCATGCTGTGACCCTTAGATTGCTCATCTGGAAAGTGGCAATGAAATCATTTTCTGAAGATTCTGGGAGGTTTAGAAGAGGTTAAGTATGCACGGGGCACATAGGAGGTGCTCAAACAGAATCAGTTCCCCAATACCCATCATCGTGGTGTTTGTATTACAGAGACCTAACAGTGTCACCTATTTTCTACCTCTGACAGTAGCTAGCACGCTCTTAACATATCTAGTAATGCTTTCATAGTTATTTGAACAAATCTTTTTTTTTGAGACAGAGTTTCACTTCTTCACCTAGGCTGGAGTGCAGTGGTGCGATCTCGGCTCACTGCAACCTCCACCTCCCGGGTTCAAGCAATTCTCCTGCCTCAGCCTCCCAAGTAGCTGAGATTACAGGCACCCGCCACCACGCCCAGCTAATTTTTTGTATTTTAGTAGAGACGGGGTTTCTCCATCTTGGCCAGGCTGGTCTTGAACTCCTGACCTAGTGAACCGTCTGCCTCGGCCTCCCAAAGTGCTGGGATTACAGGCGTGAGCCACTGCACCCGGCCTTGAACAAATCTTAAATACTCATTTTATTTTGTAGAGAAGACATTAAGCTACAAAAACAGAGAGCATAACTGATACTTTGGTGGGAAAATGTCCTTGCAGAAATGTAACTGAAAAATTAGACATATCATTGTTGTTAGATATTTCTCAAAAACGTATGAGTTTCCTACTGCAACTAGGGGAAATATAACCATTTCTTTATGACTATTGAAAAGTTTTGGCAAACTGTGAAGACTATGTAACTGCTGAAGGACTGGAAGTATGGAGTGAAAATTCATTAAAAGGTCAGAAAATAAAAGGCCTATGTGAAAAGGTTAAAAATAATTGGGATTAGTTAGCCCGGAAAGGAAAAGATTAAACTGCAGCTTAATTACTGTCTTTATTCCTTTGCAAGATGAGGTGCACTCCATCCTGGCTATCTCTGCTAATGGGAAAACTAGAGAAAGTGACCCTAAAAGAAAGCAAAGGAAATGTAGGTCATTCTTGGGACATTTTACTAAATAGAGCAAGCATTTAAAATCCTGCCATTTGTAAAAACTGTGGATGCCCCTGGAGGACATGATGCTAAGTGAAATCAGCCAGACACAGGGAGACGAATAGGGCATGAGCTCTCTTACATGTGGCATCTTTAAAAAGTCAAACTCATAGAAGCAAAGAGCTCGCATAAGAGCAAGAGACAGACCCTACGTATTCTCTGTTCCCCTAGACCGATATCAGAACAGTGGGCAGTGTCCAGGGGCCTGGAGGAGAAGAACGTGGGGAGATGCTGGTCAAAAGGAACAAATTTTCAACTATAAAATGATTATGTTCTGAAGCTCTAATGTACAGCATGGTGACTGGAGTTAATAATACTCTATTGTATATTTAAAATTTGCTAGGAGAGTAGATATTAAGTGTTCTCACTAAACACGTTAGCTATGAGAGGAGATGCATGTGTTAACTTGATTGTGGCAATCATTTCACAATGTATACATGTATCAAATTGCCTGTTATTTACCTTAAATATATACAATTATTATTTGTCTATTGTACCTTAGTACATCTGGAGGGAGGGAAGAGGTTACCTGAAGTGATTCTAGAATTAGATATTTAGGAAAACCTGTCTTTCAGATGTAACGGCTTGGAAGGGGGACCTGGGGGCTGGTGGAAGAAACCAAAAATGACCACCAAAAAGATGGTGGAAACTGAAGACAGGAGACGTGGCTTCTGGTGGCCCTTCAAGTTGTCAAATTTTTTTTTTTTTTTTTTTTTTTTTTTTTTGAGACAGACTCTCACTCTGTTGCCCAGGCTGGAGTGCAGTGGCACGATCTTGACTCACTGTAACCTGCGCTTTCTGGGTTCAAGCGATTCTTCTGCCTCAGTCTCCCAAGTAGCTGGGACTACAGGCATGCACCACCATGCCTGGCTAATTTTTGTATTTTTTAGTAAAGACAGCATTTCACAATATTGGACAGGCTGGTCTCAAACTCCTAACCTTGTGATCTGCCCGCCTTGGCTTCCCAAAGTGCTGGGATTACAAGCGTGAGCCACTGCACCTGGCCAGAAGTTCTCAAATCTTTAATACCTTGAATGTGAGCCTGAACCTCCATCTCATTAAATGTCTCTGCTTCTGCCAGTGTATGAAAACCAATTACAAGGGCCTTCTTGGGAAATGAAGCCTTGGTTCTGCCACAGAGCCACAGAGGGAAATAAAAGGTCAGCTCTCAAAAGCCCAGCTGGGAGTCAACTCTGCTTCTTCTGACCTTCCAAACTTTCCATTAGAAGGGCAGTGATCTCAGCGATTTACCAGCATGGGCAGCTGGGGCTGATTAGATAAAATGTTGTTAAGGGGCTGAGTTAATACTCAGGCAGGCGCGCCGCGAGAGGATGTGCGTTCGGAGAGGGTCAAAGTCTTCCTGCACTCTCTGGTAAGTTTATCTCCTTCACGGAGGAGGGAAGGCCTGGTGAATTATCAGTCTTAGTATCACCCAGTCACATGCCCCCACAGAATCCATGAATGTGAAGGTGGTTTTTTAATAGTGTGGCGGTGGGGGTGGAAGGTTCATTTTGGATGTGAGGGGGCTCCCTTTCCTTAGAAGGAAAGCTTCTCCGCTTTGTATACCCTCTAATTCCCAGTCCTCATCCATGGAACTCTAATGCATTTATGCCTTCATTTTCTGCAATAGAGCCTCATCTGCTTTTCTCTTTGGCTTTAGGGAAGAGTTGTCAGTCATTTGATTCCATCCATTCGTTTTCCTGCTGCGTTGGGAATCAGGGATAGAGTTTAAGCTCCTTTATTGAAAGGGGAGAAGGAAAAAGAAAGCCCCTTGCCCTTGACTGGCTTTAACACAGAGCAGAGACATCCAGATTTCAAAATGTCAAGACTGACGCTCTCTTAGCATGTCTCCTAGTTATTTTGTAACAGAGTCTCTTCTCCTTTGAGCTTCGTTTCTAAACGTCTCTTCTACTAGCCTAAAACCTGTGTATGCTTTGTTTAAAGAAGGAAGGGATAATCAGGGAGTGGAGAAAATTAATCCAACTCACATGGCAATAATAAGAGCAAGAGGTAGGGCCTGGGAGGGGAGTGGAGAGGCCAGAGCTAGTGCAGAAGAAATACATTTTATTTCACAGGGACCTGAGAAAAAATAAAAGCAGTTGAAGGAAAATACATGTAAACTGTGCTTAGAGCTCCGTTTCTGCCTGTTGGGGAGGAGCAAGCTGAATGTGAGAGAAGGAAACGTAAGCAACAATATGGCATCCTTCTAAAATGAAAATACTTAAACCTTCCAGGGTCAGAGGGACACAGAACTTTCCACCGCTGTCAGGAGGTTCCCGGAGTCACCCAAATCCCAAGAATGGGAATTTGTGCACCTGCATGGCAGACACACCCTACCTGAGAATGACCCTATGAGCTAAGGAGAATCTGTTTGGAGTTTTAAGTGAAGGAATGCAAGAGTGGCCAATCTAGAGATTCATTCCCTGTCTATAAGGAACATCTGAACCCACCCCCGCCTCCCCGCACCAACCCCCACCGCCAGCCCTGGAACACAAGCCCTGCATGGAGATCAGTGCCCTTTGTTTTGGGTTCAGTGAAGGTTGCCAGGTGTAAGTTGCTAAGGGAAGGCTGCTAAGTGAAAATGCTCTATAGGCTGCATGCTTTCTGTAAGTGGTTGTGATTCCCCTGTCCAACCTGCCCCACTGGACTGTCCTGTATATAAGCCTTCAATGAACTCTGTGTCTCATTCATTGGCTCTGAGTCTCGTTGGCCTCTCAAACTTGGTGCCATCCCTATTGCGGTCACCCCAGCTTAAGACTGGGCTGACTTAAGCCTGACAGCACCCCAGCTTTAGAACTCTGGTTTCAGATGTGTTTTGACCTGAATCTAAAACGATGTGCAGGGTTGTCATCATATAATTCCAAGCCCAAAGGGAGGTGCTGAAAAGGTAACTCAAGATGACCCAAAACTTTCCCTTCCAAAAAATGCAATTACCTATACCCTGTAATTGCAAATGCAAACTCAGCTGCCTCCAGAGGCCTGACAGATAATGAAAGTGAAGTAGCTTCATAGAGCTGAAGAGTGCTTGCCTGTTGGTTGGCAAAAGGCAGCTAGGAGTTGCGCCCATGCGGGAGCACGTTTCCAGATCTTCCAAGTCTCCAAGAAAGGCCAGAAATCTAGCTCTTCCATTAGACCTCCTAGTTTTGTCATTGATGTTTCTTTGCTTGTTTTGGTTTGATAAAAGGATGAAAAACAAAATCTTTTTCCAGCTGTAGAAATCTCTTTGGAAGAGACACAGAGACACCTGAGTCTTGATGTGTCTGCAAATGTTAACTAGAAACAATTTTTTTTTTTGAGATGGAGTCCGGCTCTGTCGTCCAGAATGGAGTGCAGTGGCACAGTCTCTTCTCCCTGCAACCTCCACCTCCCAGGTTAGAGCGATTCTCCTGCCTCAGCCTTTTGAGTAACTGGGACTACAGGTACGTGCCACCATACTTGGCTAATTTTTGTATTTTTAGTAGAGACAGGGTTTTACCATGTTGGCCAGGCTGGTCTCAGTCTCCCATCTTCAGGTGATCTGCCCACCTTGGCCTCCCAAAGTGCTGGGATTACGGGCATGAGCCATCATGCCCGGCCAACAAATTCATTTTAAAAAACATTCTGCAATATCGTACTACACATTTTCAAGATGTTACTGTTGGGGACTGGGCACGGTGGCTCATGCCTATAATCCCAGCATTTTGAGAGGCTGAGGCAGGAGGATCACTGGAGCCCAGGAGTCTCAGACCAACCTGGCCAACACAGTGAGACTTCATCTCTACAAAAATAAAAATAAAAATTTAAATAAGGACGTTACTGTTGCATGGCTAGAGGAAGCATGCATGGGACTATGTACTATGTTTGCAGCTTCTGTGAGTCCATCCCTATTTCAAAATTAACAGTTCAAAGAAAACAAACTGCTCAAAACAAAACATTTTGCAAACCAAAGTCGGTTGGCAGCTGAATGTTTCCTACTCTCCTTTGGTTTGAGAGACTGCTATCCTTCACCAGAGCTGTAACTCACCTAGAGGCAAAAGCAGACAAGATTCACAGGGCTGCCAATAAAAGGACTTTTCATTACATTTCTTTTCTTTTATTTTATTTTATTGCATTTTAGGTTTGGGGGTACACGTGAAGAACATGCAGAATTGTTGCATAGGTACATACATGACAATGTGGTTTGCTGCCTTCCTCCCCATCACCTATATCTGGCATTTCTCCCCCATGTTATCCCTCCCCAACTCCTCACCCCCCTTCTGTCCCTCCCCTAGTTCCTCCCCCACAGACCTCAGTGTGTGATGCTCCCTTCCCTGTGTCCATGTGTTCTCATTGTTCAACACGTGCCTATGAGTGAGAACATGCGGTGTTTGATTTTCTGTTCTTGTGTCAGTTTGCTGAGAATGATGGTTTCCAGGTTCATCCATGTCCCTACAAAGGACACTAACTCATCGTTTTTTATGGCTTGCATAGTATTCCATTGCGTATATGTGCCACATTTTCCCTGTCCAGTCTATCATCGATGGGTATTTGGGTTGGTTCTAAGTCTTTGCTATTGTAAACGGTGCTGCAATGAACATTCGTGTACATGTATCCTTATAACGATTTATAATCCTTTGGATATATACCCAGGAATGGGATTGCTGGGTCAAATGGAATTTCTATTTCTAGGTCCTTGAGGAATCGCCACACTGTCTTCCACAATGGTTGAACTAATTTACACTCCCACCAACAGTGTAAAAGTGTTCCTATTTCTCTACATCCTCTCCAGCATCTGTTGTCTCCGGATTTTTTAATGATCGCCATTCTAACTGGCGTGAGATGATATCTCAACGTGGTTTTGATTTGCATTTCTCTAAAGACCAATGATCATGAGCATTTTTTCATATGTTTGTTGGCTTCATATATGTCGTCTTCTTTGTGAAGAAGAAAGTTTCACCATGTTGGTCAGGCTGGTCTTGAACTCCCAACCTCGGGTGATCCGTCCACCTTGGCCTCCAAAGTGCTTGGATTACAGGCTTGAGCCACCACGCCTGGCCTATATGTCTTCTTTTGTAAAGTGTCTGTTCATATCCTTTGCCCACTTTTGAATGGGTTTGTTTGTTTTTTTCTTGTAAATATGTTTTAGTTCTTTGTAGATTCTGGATATTAGCCCTTTGTCAGATGGGTAGATTGCAAAAATTTTTTCCCATTCTGTTGGTTGCCGGTTCACTCTCATGGTTGTTTCTTTTGCTGCGCAGAAACTCTCGAGTTTAATTAGGTCCCATTTGTCTTTTGAGACAATATACTGTTTCTTCTGGGGAAGTTCATTGGAGAAAAGTGGAAAGCAATGTTTCTGGAATCCAACTATACCAACTATAATGAGCATCATCTGTGTCGAAGAGATTTTGAGGTTGATGGTTAGATGTGTCTTGGGACCAGGGAAGTGAAGAAATTCTAACTAATCTTTGGAGAACTTTTTGTAGGAACCAACTTTTTAGTTGGGAGAGGATGTCATATAGACCAAATGAATTCATTTTAGAGTCAGTGCACCTGAGTTTGAATCCCAATTTGGCTCCGTACTGAAAGACTTTGGGAAAGACTTGCGTATTTTATTACCTATTATCTATAAGATGGAGATGGTACAATTTCTACTTCCCAGGGCTGAGATACGATCTCATGAAATAATGCACCGTGCAAGCACTGATAATCTTTAAAGTAGCAATCCAACCTAAATGATGGCGATTGTTTTTGTTACTACATGCTGAGACGTACCCCTCTGATCAATTTTATGCCCTTGTAATCAACTCCCCCATGTTCCTGGGCCCCTATATTTTCATTTGGTTCATAGGGCCTCATATTTAAAAAGAAAATAAAACATCGATTTATTGCCTTGTTCTGTGACTTGTATGACACACCTGGGAAGGATTAACATTAACAAAATGGCACACACCATAAACCATCCACTAATGCCCCTTTATTATTCTTCTTAGGACTGTCTTTATTCATTTTTCTCCCCCTTGACATTATTTTCTGTTTCTTATGGAATCATCAGGACATCAATCTTGTTTAAGCACAGTTTCCTTCTCATACAAAATAGGAATCCAGCCTAGAAGTCCAGTAATTTATTTCCAAAGTACTTCTTGGCTGGGCAAGGCAATAATTGTCACCGAATAGCCATCTCCCAGGATCTTTGTTTTACACAACCATCTTAGAAGGAAGCTCCTCACCCCTCCCCTTCACCAAGACTGGTTTCTTTCCTTTTCATTGAGGTTAAATATTAGGTAGAAATTTGGCTCACGCCTGTAATCCCAGCACTTTGGGAGGCCGAGGCTGGAGGATCGCTTGAGCCGAAGAGTTCAAGACAAGCCTGGGTAATATAGAGAGATCCTGTGTCTACAAAAAAATATGAAAATTAGCTAAGTGTGGTGGTACACATATATAGTCCCAGCTACTCAGGATGCTGAGGTGGGAGTACCACTTGAGCCCCGAGGGTGGAAGTTGCAGTGGGCTGAGATCACACCACTGATCTCCAGCCTGGATGACAGAGCAGGACTCTGTGAAAAGAAAGAAAGAGAAGGAAGGGAGGGAAGGGGAGGGGAGGGGGAAAGCCTCACAGGTTTTATGGAAATATTTGCTTTTTTCCAGCACGTTCTATTGCCTGTGTCCTTTATGTTCTCTAACTTTATCTCCTAGTCTTGACTGCCTCTCACTAGGTGTGAGCAACACCAAACTGTTGGTAGAGAGCTGCACGGGGGTTGTGGGTCCTCATCGCTACACCTTTGCAACAGCTGCGCCAGTGTTCTCCACCTGGTTAACACTTGTGCATTCTTCAAGATTCAGTGCTGCCATGTCTCCTCCAGAAAGACTTCCAGATCTGGAAAAAGATTTCTCTTCCTTCCCTCTCTCCCTTTCTCTTGGGACCACAGGCACCCACCACCAGGCCTAGCTATTTTGTTGTTGTTGTTGTTGTTGAGACAGTCTGGCTCTATTGCCAGGCTGGAGGGTAGTAGTGCGATCTCGGCTCACTGCAACCACCGCTCCTGGGTTCAAGCGATTCTCCTGCCTCAGCCTCCCAGGTACCTGGGACTACAGTCCTGCGCCACCACGCCCAGCTAATTTTTGCATTTTTAGTAGAGATGTGGTTTCACCATGTTGGCCAGGATGTTCTCAATCTCTTGACCTCGTGACCCGCCAGCCTCAGCCTCCCAAAGTGCTGGGATTACAGGCATGAGCCACTGTGCTCGGCCCTTTTATTGTATTTTTGATAGAGACAGGGGTTCACCATGTTTGCCCAGGCTGGTCTTGAACTCCTGAGCTCAAGCAATCCGCCCATCTTGGCCTCCCAAAGTCCTAGGATTACAGGCGTAAGCCACTGCACCCAGCCTGGAAAAATATCTTTTTCATCCTTTTGCATTTTAATTCTTGTTAGGTGCTTGTCTTCCTGCTGTTTATAAGTTCGTCAAGGCACCCACAGAGTCCTGTGGAGCCATCTTTGCATCTCCAGCACCTAGCACAATCTCAACACAAAGAAGGTTCTCAGGAGTTGTTTGCTGAAAAACAGCTAAATTTAAATGAATGTAGACGCTAAGCTTTGCGGAGATAAAGGTCGTGTCCTTTTCTGGTCATTACTGAAGGCCAATTCCTACAACAGTCCTTAGAACCAGTGGTCAATACATATTTGCAGAAAGAATGAATGAAGGCACATATTGGTTTAAATATTAGTGATAGTAAAAAGAGGCTGTTATTTTCAGGTAAATTTGAAATTATTTTGTTCACTACCCTTTCCTTTGAAATGTTTGGTCCTTAATTCGTAGTGCTGTGACATTATTAGGTAAATTTGAAATGATTTTGCTCACTACCCTTTCCTTTGAAACTTTTGGTCTTAATTCATAGTGTTATGAGATTATTCTGGGGACAATGTCTGGAAGCAGTAGGTTAAATTCATGGATTCTACTAGAAGCCAGACAACCTAGTCTTAAATCCTGACTTTACCACTTACCAGCTATGTGACTTTGGGGAAGTCATTAAACCTCTCTGAACCTCTGTTTTCTTATCTGTAAAACGGAGAAGAAGAATATTACCTCCCAGACTAGTAAAAAGTTTTGCCCTCACTTGAGTGTCAAAGAGGCATTTAGAATAGTACCTGGCACATTTTAAGAGATCATTGTATTATTATTATTTATATTAACTAGGAGGCAGGTTAACTGTAACATTGAATGTCATGAAAAACATTTAGTAAGTCCTTAATATGCATTTGACACTGGGCTATTTCCTAGGGAGGAAGATGTTGGAAAGAAAAATTCTTGCCCACAAGTCATTTGTAGTCTATAAGAGAAAAAAATTGAATTTGGTATTATGAATTCAGTGAGGCCAATAAGGCAGGGTCAGCAGAGGGGGAGGTGATTTGCTTTCAGTTGCTGGAGCAAGACAAATAAGGTGTCCTAGAGAATAAGACTTTGAGCTGAGGGGTTAGAAGGATTAATAGGAGTTAAGCAAGACAGCATATGTATGGCAAGGTAACTTGTTGACACTGTGTGTGTGTGTGTGTGTGTTTGGTTGTGAGAGTATCAGAAACAATAAGACCGAGGCCAGATGTGTTGGCTCATGCCTGTAATCTCAGCACTTTGGGAGGCCGAGCTGGGTAGATCACTTGAGGCCAGGAGTTCAAGACCAGCCTGGCCAACATGATGAATCCCTGTCTCTACTAAAATATGTAAGAAATCAACCAGACGTGGTGACACACATCTGTAGTCCCAGCTGCTTGGGAGGTTGAGGAATGAGAATCATTTGAACCCAGGAGGTGAAGGTTGCAGTGAACCAAGATCATGCCACTGAACTCCAGCCTGGGTGACAGAGCGAGACTCCATCTCAAAATAGAGAGAGAGAGAATGAGAGAGAGAGAGAGAGAGAATAAGATCCATCTGTATTTTGTTTTCTGTGTTTTCTCTCTGCCCCTGCTTAAAGATGGCATCTTGACACATATGAGCCTTTGGCTTGAGTGTGTTCACACAGCAGCTGAAGACATCATCCTATCCCTTTTACATTTTCATTCTGAAAAATCCACTAAAGAGATTGTGTGAATTGTGGCAGGGGGCTGTTTTGAGTCCCCATAGTCGGAAGCTATAGGAACAACAAGGGGGTTCCTAGGTCTAGAAAGTGGTTTGGGGTTCCCTATGGATTGGGGATTTGCATTCTACACATTCACAGTGTCCCAAGGAGGTGGCAGGAACTCCGAGAGGAATGACTGAGAGATGGACAGAAAGGCTGGTCACGTGTTGCCCCGTCTCTGGCCACACAGTGTGGCTGAAATGTGGGGCAGCTAACCCAGCAACATGGGGCAGACGGGGACAGACAGAGCACCTGTCAGACCCACTACAGATGCTGTACATGTGGGTCGACCCAGGCTGCCAGGAACGTCCAGCATCCAGGCATTCACCTTTTTAGTCTCAGTCTAATCTCCATGGAAGTTGGAATCATTTTCTTTGGGAGGCAGACATGCATTATAATCAGCAAAGCACAGAATAAACACAGAGGCACCAAGAATGGCGGGCTAATGAGACTCAGCATAAACTCGCCAGCTGCATACTGCGTACACACAAAAACCTCTTTTTTTCTATCCCAGATATTGAAAGATCATCATAGAAATGTGATTACTGTTATGGATAAACATCTCAGCACCTAATAAGGTCTCCTGAAAAAAAAACGCATTTGCAACAGAAATGATTGCATGCCCTTCATTTGAATGCAGGATGAACTCGAAAGAAGACATAAAAAAGTCGTTAGGTGCTGGTGACCATCATGCGATCCAAAGTCACTTAGAGAGAAACCTGAAAAGGAAAACCATGTTCAACAAACACAGGCCCAGGGTGTCTAACGTTAGTCAAAGAAGTATTACTTCCAGGGTGGGTTCAGAAATCACTTGTTCACACAAACCTCGTGCTGCCCAACACATACACTATTGGACTTGCTCCTTTGAGCCTTTTGAAAATCTGCCAGAGGTGAGTTTTCCCACTCATTTGGAGAAAAATTTTCACTGGAGTGCTTTTCCTGGAAGTAGGTTTGGAGGTGTCCTATAGAGAGCATGTACACGTACCCTGGTCTTTTATTCCAGTGCAAAAGGCCAGATTTCCTGGAGATGGGAAGGTAATTTTAAATAGCAGAATATGCCTTCAAAGGCCATTATCGAGTCTGACCTAAACTCTAGGTTGGCCCTGATCATTATGCCTCTTAGCTGTGCCCTATGCTGTAATGATCAGTTCGCATGCTGCCCCGATCGTCACAAAGACACCCTCTCAAGCTGCAAAAGTCACAGACTGGGTCTGTCAACTTCTTCCTTCCTGACGCCCATAATGAGATAGAGGTGAAGGAAACGTACTTCTCTGTAGACAGTTATATAACAGGAGGCCATCTGTGACCCTGCTCCAAGGCAGAGCATACATACTCCTCATCTGTCCCCTCCTACTTATTTCTCAATGATGGCTCCAGATGTAGAACTAAAGTGATTTCTGAGGTCTCCTATTTGGAATATCCGAACATTATAGAATATTAGAGGAAAATGAGCCAGTATTGTTCTTCAGAGTGAATACCAAGCAGAACTTGAGTTCAAGAGCTTTTCTAAACTTTCCTGAATAGTCTCAAGTATCAAGTAAAAATTGGCACTCAATGCTGGTAAGTGTGTGGCTCCATAGGTGCGCTTTGTGTATCCAGGTGATAAGAATGTAAATCTACATATTTTGGATAGCTGTTGGGCAATGGGTTTCAAGCATTTGAAGAATATGTAATTTTTTAGCCCAGTACTTTCACCCCCATTCTAATAAAATGGTCTGAAATTCAGACAGAGCTTTATGGAAAAAGGTGGTCATTACCGTGAAACCTTGGAAACGAACTAAAATAGTCAATGTTCAGGGAACCGGTAAGTCCTTTTTGCCAAATTCCTCAATGAAATATTTGAAGCCATGTGAAATGAAATTTACAAAGAATTTGTACTGGGAAAAATGCTAATGTTCTAATGATTCACTTAAGAAACAGAACATAAAATTAAATATACAATATAGTCTCAAGTTAAAATTTTAAAATGTAACACAAAGACAGCAGGAACTAGACCAAAATGTTCAGCCTGTGAGATTACGAGTGATTTCACTTACTCTCTTCTGTCTTTTTGTCAGTGTCTACATATGCACATATTCTTTTTATACGTTAGAAAAGTGTTACTTTGAAAATCTAATATTTGGTGATAAAAGACAGAAGAGTAACTTCCTGGGGGTAAGGGGATGCTACTGATTAGATAAACGAACATGAAGAAACTTCCTGGAGTGATGGGAATATTCTATATCTTAATTTCAGTGGCAGCTAGATGGTTGTATACAAACAAAAAAATACACTGGATTGTACTGCCAATGTGTGTGTGCTCCATTTGCAACAAAGGCATAAATTTTGCTTCAATTTTTATTTACTTATTTATTTTTGAGACGGAGTTTTGCTCTGTCACCGTGCTGGAGTGCAGTGGCGTGATCTCGGCTCACTGCAGCCTCTGTCTCCTGAGTTCAAGCAATTCTCCTGCCTCAGCCTCACAAATACATGGGACTACAGCTCCGCACCAGCATACCCAACTAATTTT